>JALIGW010000001.1:33898858-34498858 GCA_023053685.1 Diadophis punctatus similis | reverse complement strand
CCAAGATATAACAAATGTGCGCCAAATATTAATTTTTCCTAATTAAACACTATAGAACGTAATTAATTATTTATTATGCTACATGAAAATTTTTACTTTAAATAATTATTTATTTTTGAAGAAAGATTTTAAAACTAATATATTTTTCTGGTCCTCTCCACCCATTTTAAAGTGTTTCTAATGCCTCCATCCAGTGTAATTCTTTGCACGCTTATTTAGAAAAACAACAACTTCTAATTTAGTTTGATCACACTACCTTAATGTCCCTATATCCAATTCTAACTAGACTAAACTGGAGGAGTCAAGTGAGGAATCGGTTTAGAGTCTCTACATAGTCACAAGAGGATGAAGTACACCTTCTCCCCCACTGAATGCCTTTGAACCTTCTCTAGTTTTACCCAGGTGTTAGTCCCCAAAGATTCTTTTACATAGGCTTGAGCAGTAAATCAATACTTTTGAACCCTTCTCATGTGGACCTGATTGTTTGTGCCTGACAGTTTGTGAATCTCAGATGGATTTCATTTCTGGCTGTAATGTCATTTAAGCATGTGTGAATTATGCTACTATTCTAACCACTATGAATTTTTGTTAATCAAATTGTAATTTGTTAACAAATTATGATTGAAAAAAATGGTAGTTTATGTGAATCAAGTCATTAACTGCAAGTTGTTGCTGCATTTTAACTCAGAATTAAATTTGATCCTAATTTATTGAATTATTCTGTACTCATCTGATTACAGAAAAAAAGATGAGCAGCTTAAAATAATCACATCATTCATGTGGTTAATGGGTATTTACAGACATTTTCATAGATTTTTCAGTTCACTCTTAATCATATTTTAAAAATAAAATATTTTTAATAAACTTGAAAAGATATTATTGATGTAGTATAAAATTCAGTTATTGCTACCGGTAGTTGCTAAATTGGTTACTGCAAAATTTTGGATACCTAAAGCTTTATATCTTTTTCTGAATAAATATTTAATATGCATATTAGAAATAAAATGTACATACATATTCATGTAGACTGATAAAGAGATATAAGATCTTAAATAGGTATAAATAGATGACAAGATCGTAAGAGGACAATTTATAAAGACAGATCCCATATATATACATCCAAATGCCTTTTTCCATTTGATTTTGTTCTTTGTATACTTTCCTTTTTAAATTAAATTATTTTTAAATTAAAGACAATTTAAATTAAAAACTGCTGTTTAGCTTTGGCATTCTTTTTATTTAGTTAAAAAAATCCAGAATGTGTTATACACTAAAATATTGTATATAAATAAATTTATCAGTTGGCTCTTCACTCAACAGCTCTTTTTTAGTTCTGAATTTATTTAGCTCTAGATATATGACATAATTTTTTAAAAGTTCAGTAAATTTGCCAATGTCTAACACTTTATATATGTTTTTGTGTGTGCTTAGTAGGGGTCACTTATAAAAATGTCCAAGCCTTTTTCTATATTGAAAAGAATGCCTATTTTTCTGTTGGGAAAGGCTTTGCTCATTAGATTGGGAAAGAAATTTCACTATTTCTTTTATATAGGCTACGCTTAATAAATGGCCAAATATATCGAATAAATGAAATCAATAATGAAATGATGCTCAAGGTGGCTTTCATTGGAAGATTTGCAAAAACAGTAGAAGAGAACGCAGTCAAGTTCAGAGAGCACCAAGGACTCCAATATCTTCAAGGAAAAACAAAGTCCAGTTGCCTTTTAAAACAGCATGTTTGGGACAACCATGAACAGGATGACTGAGAATCTCCATAAACACATCTAACTAAAAATGATAGTTTATTTCTACCTATTTAAAATAAAGTAACTGTATAAGCAGAGGTGTCCACAGGAGAGGTAGATCACAAAAGAAGCTTTGCACCACAATAGCACTATAGCAATAGCACTTTTCTTATATACCGCTTCATAGTGCTTTACAGCACTCTCTAAGCGGTTTACAGAGTTCAGCATATTGCCCCCAACAATCTGGGTCCTCATTTTACCGACCTCGGAAGGATGGAAGGCTGAGTCAACCTTGAGCCTAGTGAGATTTGAACAGCTGAACTGTTGAACTAGCAGTCAGCCTGCAATGACTGCATTTAACCACTGCACCACTTCAGCTCTCTCCATTGTGTATATATGACATTGCACACACAAATGAATGGAGTTTGTATTGTGATGATGCAATGCTGATTTTAGAAATTGATGTATCATTTAATAAAATTTAAAAAATTAAATCTTGTCACTCTAAATCTAAATGTATTGATGTTTTCAAGCAAAAAGCTCGACAGCTATTTGTTTGGGATTGTATAAGGATCTGTACCTTGAGTTTGGACTGGAAGACTTCCAAGATGCCTTCCAACTCTAGAATTCTGACAGTATTAAAGCAAGTGCAATTATAGCCATTAACTTACCAATAACAGAAAACAATCAAGGGAGTGTATAAATATCATCCAGAGTGACCTTTGGCTTTGGGAGCAATTGGTGCTGTCAAAGGAGGCGAGGCATATGTGTATTATTTGATATTTCCCTTTACTGTTTGATATTTGGGTAACCACATTAGCAAATCAAAGAGATCAGTCTGTTCCTTCTGTGCCAAGAGCCCCAAAATACATTCAACCTCAAATTATTACTCCACTGACACTGAAGGTAGTGGAGCAAAGTTGTACAAGGGCCCAGGAAGACATTCCAGGACCATTAAGGTACAATGGATCGACATTCATTTTCACACTGATTGGAAACCCCTGATGAAAGCAAAGCGATGGTCTATGCAACTATGGGAAATGGTCCAATAAACTTGGTGTTTAACTTTTTAGGCAGCCCATGTGGAGGAGGAAGATTTGATAGAAAACTAAATATGGTCTTCAACTGCAAAGGGCTAGGACTTGATCTCCACAGTGAGGCCTTGGCAAGAACCAGATAATCCTTGATTTTAGAGAATGCTGGGGGCCTCTGGAATGGGGGAGAACTGGGAAGCATGTAGCTACAGGCATGGATGATAAATGTAGTTGACCTGAAACAGCAACATAAACACATTTAATATAACATGGAAGGGTATTGCTCCAGAGTGGCATTTGCCTTTTATTTCAACATCCAATTGCAAATGATGGATAGAGGAGAGGAGGAGCTTAACATCTAATAACTGAAGTAGGGCTTTCCAAAATATCTCTATGAATTGTGAATTTCTGTTAGCCGCCTCAGAAGTAGAGGGGAAACCATGACAAGAAATGAAATAAACTACCAGAGGGGAAAAATTAAATTACAGCCCAAATGTCAATTACAGTAGGTGTTTGACATGTGATAGGATAATTATATAGTACAGGACAAGTATACCCCAAGGTTACTTAGGAAACAGGTATGTGTATGGGGAGGGTGTAGTTTAATTCACTTGGTGGTGGGTGGTTTGAATGAGCAAAAAAAGTAGATAGGAAGCAAAATTTTCTAGATGTAGAAGGGAGGTGGGAGGAGGGCTATAGGTTAAGATGTTCTGTGAATTGGTCAGTTCACAAAGTTGGCCCTGTCAAGATCTAAGCTTAGCTGCAACATGCCTGCTGTTGGAGATATAGACAGATCACCCCAAAAGAGGTTACATCTCTGTATTACATTGACAATAGTTAGTGTTAGACGTCTAGTGGAAAGGGTCTACATGTTAGTTACAATTCAGTATGCTGGCCTCAAAGTACCTTATATATGGTTTATATAAACTGCTGAGTATAGTGAAGAATCAAGAATTTGTAATCCTTTGTCTTCTGCTCTGGGCCTGATTCTGATCAAAGGGCATGTGCTGTAGATTTTATCACAAATAAAGGATTTATTAAAATACATTGGTCCTTTCAGGCACTGTGGATTGCAGTTGGAAAGACTTCATTCGGTACTAGGATTACAGGAGGAATAAAGGATTACTAATATCCTAAGGTCTTGTGTAAATTTATACCTTCACTGTTACTTGTTAAAAACAAATTATTCTTATTAATACTTAATTATTTTGATTTATTTCCTTTTTAAAAGCAATAAAAAACTTTTAAGTTAACGTATGATTTTATGTTATCATATATTCTGAGTACTTGTTCTACGCATTTTAAATGCCTTTGAATCTTTTGATAATGTAAACCATCCTGATAATTAATTTAAGTAGTTAGATGTAAATACCATAAACAACGTAAACAGGGACCTAAACTATGTAAACTGCTAGGGGTTTTTCATACATCTTAAAAGTATGATTCAGACACATATTGCAAATGCTGAAGACATTCTGTCTGTCATTTTGTAGTTTTGGACACTGTGCGGAAATGCCTTGACAGCCAAAAGAGGAATATTTGGCAAAACAGGAGACTTGCAAACTATCCTCTGTTTGTCTTGTGTGAAAGATGATGTTACGTTCTCTGGTGCTTTAAATGGAGACGTCTATGTTTGGAAAGGGCTCACCTTAGTCCGCACAATCCAAGGAGCTCATGGTGTAAGTTACCATTTATATGTTACTGTACGAAAACTAGGTTCTTAAAACAAGTATGCTTTCTGTTTTGCTTTTGGACACTCAACTAATTTTCAATTGATTTTTATGCTGATTCATTACTGGACTCACCTAAAGTGTGACTTGGAGAGCTATACACATTTGTTTGGTATATAAATAATAACTAAATAAACTGTGCCGTACTTGCAGAAACATTTTTTTTGTTATTGATTTTGCTGTTCTCAGTAACATCTTGGCAGGCATAAAAATATTATTAGCAATAGCACTTAGACTTATATACCGCTTCATAGTGCTTTACAGCCCTCTCTAAGCGGTTTACAGAGTTCAGCATATTACCCCCAACAATCTGGGTCCTCATTTTACCGACCTCAGAAGGATGGAAGGCTGAGTCAGCCTTGAGCCGGTGAGATTTGAACAGCTGAACTGCTGAACTAGCAGTCAGCTGAAGTAGGTTGCAGTGCTGCTTTTAACCACTGCGCCACCTCGGCTCATTATTCAGGTGGAAAACAACTCCTCAAATTTTAATTCATTTGATTCAAGACTATGTTCTACCATAATTTTGTGAACAGAAAAATAGTCTTGTACTGTAATCTTAAATTCTAGTGAAGCAGGATATGTGATTTAGTTAGTGTTTTTGTTTGTGGGAAGTTGAACTTGTGAGTTTCATTAAAACATAATTTAATATGAGAAATATTTCAGGTAACATGAATAAGTATGGAACTCAATACTCACATTATCACTAATCTGTCTATCATATAAGCTATGTCTCTGCAACAATACTTGAATCAACTAATTTCATAGTTACATTATTTAAGGTGCAAATGCTATGAATACAACTAATCATTTAACTCGCCTAACTACAGTAATTGGGACCTGCAATTCTGTTGCTAAGTGATGCAGTTATAAAGCACAAATTCCTGTGTCTTTACCGGGGCAGTTGCAGCCGCTCCAGTGCTGTTGTTAAGTGAATCCCACGTGGCTGCAGCATTCTATGGTCACATGATCTCCATTTGCAATCTCGTCTGGCTTCCCCATTGACTTTGCTTGTTGGAGCCAGCAGTGAAGGTCATAAAGGGCGATTAACTGATTGCAGGATGCTATTTATGACTGTTAATTGTAAGCCAGTTTCCAAGTCCCTGAATTGTGATCACATGACTACAGGGTCGCTGTGAAGGGCATAAATACAAGAAATAGTTGTGAGTCCCCTCATTTTGCACTATTGTAACTTTGAACAGTCACTAAATCCGTGGTGTTGAACGAGGACTACCCGTAGAGTGCGATGAACATTTCTTAGTAAGGTGTACATATTTGGCATTCTAACATTTGTAATAGGAAATGTTCAATATAGAACTTTATGATTAACAAATATTTATGGCTTGTTCCAAAGATGAATCTTTTTTCATTTTCATCTATGCTGATGGAATGAATTTAATATTGCTTTGATTATCTTGGCAATTATTTTGTTTCTTCAATTAGTTTACTGTGTTCAGTGTGAAATTGATTCAGTCAGTCATTTATGCAAGGAGCACCATTTAATTTAATTTAATTTAATTTAATTTAATAGATTTGTATGCCGCCAAACTCCCGAGGGACTCTGGGCGGCTCACAACATGTCAAATCTATTACAATAAAAACATATAACAATTAAAAAAATATAAAAGTTAAAAAAATCTTCAACATTCATAACTAAGGTGGGGGAGACCCAAGTATAGTCTGCTCGGTCTCACTTACACCCCGTCTGCCGGAAGAGCCAAGTTTTTATTGCTTTACGGAAGGCCAGCAGGGTGGGGACGGCCCTGATCTCCGGAGGGAGTTGGTTCCACAGGGAGGGAGCTCCCACAGAGAAGGCTCTCCCTCTCGGCCCCGCCAACCGGCATTGTTTGGTCGATGGGACCTGGAGGAGACCAACTCTGTGGGACCTAACCGGTCGTAGGGAGGTATGCAGCACCATAACTTATTTATTTATTTATTTATTTGTGAGATTTATATACCACCTCACAGTGCAAGCACTCTCTAAGCGGTTTACACCAGTAAGCAATGTATATTTATATTGCCCCCAACAATCTGGGTCCTCATTAATCCTAAATGCTCCAACACTGGAAGTTTTTAAGAAGAGATTGGATAATCATTTGTCTGAAATGCTATAGAGTTTCCTGCCTAGCAGAGTGTTGGACTAGAAGACCTCCAAGGTCCCTTCCAACTCTGCTATTCTATTCTATTCTATTCTATTCTATTCTATTCTATTCTATTCTATTCTATTCTATTCTATTCTATTCTATTCTGCTTATCCATTCAATTTGTTCAACGTATTATCACTATTGATAAACTCTATAATATGCTTGTATCTTTATGTTAATTGTATCTAAATATCTAAGCCAAGGTCTGTTTTATCTTTATCTTTATCCAAGATTAGGCTATATAGGTATATATATATATATATAGGTATATGTATTATGTATACATACACAGAGCCACAATTTTATCTTTTAAATGGGAAAACCATAGATTATACATCATGTTACAAACTGCTTTTGTAAGAATCACAGGTATCACAAGAGAATCTCTGTGTGACAAAATAGCAGGAAGGAAGCTGCTATTTAGGAAACATGAAGAACCAAATTTGCTTATCCATCCTGAAAACTGTTGCAGCTGACTTAGATCTTAGAAATGACAAATAGAAATATGAAGTGTATCCATCGTAGAAATAGGCTGATCAAGAAAAGAGTGCTAGAATGATAGACATGAACTCAAATTATAGAATTGTCACACAATAATAGGAGCCGAGGTGGTGCAGCGGTTAGAGAGCAGTACTGCAGACTACTTTAGCTGATCATTTGAGTTCAGCTGTTCAAATCTCACCGGCTCAGGGTTGACTCAGCCTTCCATCCTTCCGAGGTAGGTAAAATGAGGACCCAGATTGTTGGGGGCAATGTAAATATATACATTGCTTAATGGTGTAAGCCGCTTAGAGAGTGCTTGCACTATGAGGTGGTATATAAATCTCATTAATAAATAATAAAGTAATAAATATTATTCTTTTAATATGATTCAGTAGAGCACAAATGACTGTATGCCTAATCTGGTTTTGCTGCCTAGTATCTCTTGGCAAGGAAAAACATATTTCCAGTAAGCTGGTTTTGTTTTGCTTGTTTGTGGATGATGGAATGACTAAATCATCACATTATGTAAATGTTTGGAATCTCCTACGAAAAAACATTGTGATGTAATTCTGTTTGACAAGCATTACATTTTAACACTTTGCAAACAGCATTGTCGTATGAAATTTTAAACTTGATTATTTTATTGTGCAGGCTGGAATTTTTAGTATGTATGGGTGTGAAGAAGGTTTTGCAACTGGTGGGAGAGATGGCTGCATTCGACTGTGGGATATTGATTTCAAGCCAATAACTAAAATTGATCTCAGGGAGACTGAGCAAGGATATAAAGGTAATACTATTTTTTATAAAGCCTTTGCTCTTGATTTGTGCAAATATTTTATTTGTAAATTGTTTGGTATAAAATAGGTATGCTAGAAAAATGTTTTTGTACTTTCAGAATTTTGTTACTATGACCATAAAGAATTAACAGAACCAATGCATGTTTTGGAATCACTGAAACAATTTCATTTAAGTGCAGTTCACAATAGTTGTAGAGATTGGTTGATGGAGGGGCATGTCACGAGTCAGTGATAAATAGGACCTTGTCCCTCCTACAGTGGTGGTTTGCTCCCGGTTCGGACCGGTTCTAAGAACCGGTAGTGCCGGCAGCAGGAGACTCCGCCCACCCGCTTGGGACGCTTCTGTGCATGCGTAGAAGTGCTGCACACACGCAAAAGCACGTGCATGAACCGGTGGCAAAATATTTTACAACCCACCACTGCCCTCCTAACTGCCCTTAGGCCACAACTTCTTCCTGCCTTGGCACAATTTCTGACTATGTGTTACCTAGTACTTCCTGATACTATCATTCAGTTTCCTGGGGAAAAGGAAAGCTTTAATGCCCAACTTCTTTTTTGTCTCAAGACACTTTTGCCAGCAAGAATGGAATTGAGGGGAACTCTTTGGGTAAACCAAGCAATTTTCTTCCTTCCACCACTATCTTGAATCTTGGGTCTTGCAGTCAATATGTTCTCTCCTGCTTGTCTCCTCGAGCATCTGGGATAGGTGGATTGGGTGAATGTGGAATTTTTGTTTTTATTCAGTGAATGGCTGAATGAGTATACTATGCCAGAGTGAATGAGGATTTCAATTTGTCCATTTGCTATAATATTATGTCAGTTTGCTATTACGTTACCGTTATGTTACAAAAGCAGTTTATTTGTTGAATGTTGCTACTGTAGCATTGGAGGTAGCATGAATGCATATCTGGATATACAAGGTATAGTTCTGGAGACTAATATTGGTATGGATGTGCCTTCTCAAGTGGAGGAGTACCATTCAGTTTCTAGTGTTCTTGGAATGAAATAATGAACTGTCAATGAGATAATGCAAGAGATATATAGGTATAGATATAGATAGATACACACACATAAAAATAAGAGGAGAGGGCTGTTGTATTGTACCTGGAATGTTCATCAAACTTCTAAGGGAACCAATACTTTTCTTCCAAGAACAAAATAATATCTGCTCTTTCTTGTTATTCCAACAAAGACTAACCAAACCAAAACAACAAAAATAAAAAAACCCAAGTTAGTTTCCCCTGCATTTTCTATCACATAAGTGTGTGTTGTCTTCTATTCACATATCTTTCAGAATTTGATTTGGTAAAATCTGACAACTTGAGACAATTGAAGCATAATTGTGGTCATAGCCCCCATTTTTTGCAAAAACTGATAAGTGCATGTGAAGAAACTTTATGTTTTAAAGCTTCCGGGGAACACTGAGCAAGAAATAGGCTACTGGACAATATTGGTGCAGCATAGCATATTTGTTGTAAGATACAAATATGAGTTACAAATTTGAGGGGACTGCTAGTAATATGAATTAAGATAAATATCTGAAACATACGCTCTCAGCTAGTGTTTAAGAGTTGCTGTGTAATTGCACTGTCACAAAGAATTAGAAGGTTGTAAGAGTTTCTTTCTCATATGTCTTGAGCGCCCTCAATCAAAGCCAGTAGGCACCAATATGGCTGTAGACCCTTCCATTAATGTCCTTCAAGATTTTATCTTATCTTATTATTAAAAGAAGGATTTCTTATTTAAAAAGAACCATAATTGGAAGCTAGTAGAAAGAACGATGCTAAATGAAGAGCCATTGTTTTCTTTATTTTCAATAATATTTTGGATATATTCTTTGATACTAATATAAAGCAAGACAGTGGATCATTCTGAAATATTGAATAGGTTTTTTTAAAAAAAATACAGAGTTTAGATAAAAATAGGCTACAGAGATAAGGAAAACATCCTCAAGTGCATCCCACCCCAGTCCTTGCCATATCTTCTTTTGCTAACAATTTAATTTGAACTCATCTCAATGTTCTCTGTGCTCCCCGCCAGTCCAGTCTTACCCTTTGTTCCTTCCCCCCCAAACCATGGTACAACCTAACCAATCATCTAACCATACACTTAGTCCACACACTCAATCCATTGCCCCAATAATCCACCCTACCTCACAAGGTACTCTGCCACCTTCTTGGACACACTTTCCCAAGTATTCCTTAACCTCTAGGGAAGGCAGAGAAGGAACACCAGGCTTCACAGCTCACTTACTTTCCAAAATGGGGGAAGTCTCACACCTCAATAGGTGAAGAAGGCCAAGGAAATACAATCTTCCCAGGCTCAAGCAGGACCCCAGTCAGACATATCCATTCAGGGAGAAAAGAAGAAAGCCATCAATACCCTCAAATTGTAAGTGAGGACCGGAAAACTAACAGAGTACCTTTCAACCCCAAATGGCCAGGCATAGCCCAATAGTCTCCAGCTCTATTTCAGAAATAACTCTTAGGACTTCCCGTATAGATCTGAACCACCCAAAGAATCACACCTCCACAGGCCAAGTATCCTGGGGAGGCAGCAAGGCACCAAAAATCACATGTGGTCATCTACTGTGTTTGCTCCATAGCAGCAAAGACCAACATATGTATCTGCTTATCTGACATTCACTCATTTGCTTTCTGATGTGCTTTATTGGGACAAATATTTGATTAGTATCTAATGTTCAGTATCTTGATCAAAATTTAGTTATAGCATGTATTTATATAAGAGAGATAGATGCTGCAAGGGTTTCATGTTATATATATCCTGACATGGTCAGGAGAGTGAGAGAAAATTGACATGCTATATAGAAATACTTTCTTTTTCCTTCAGAAAGCTAAGCAGGTTAGATTTTCATCATTTATTTATGAATGTCAATAACACCTGGTGTGTCTGTACAATAGCATTTCTTCTCAAAGGGCATCTAAAGATAGTGGAAGTTAATTTAAAAAGGATATTATTATGAGAGCTTTATTAAATCAGTGCCATTTATTGGTGCTACAGCTGTACTGTATATAAAGAATGCTAAAAAATAGATATTCAAAGAAACATGGAGATACAGAACCTATAAACCATTTATTAAAATTGACGAATTAAACAGGATTATATTTGTGGAGTATATTATACCAAAACTCTTTGCATGTGTTTTTTTTTTGGGGGGGGGGTATCAAAAAAGGGAATTACCAGTAAGTGGGAAGGAGGAAATCTTCACCTCCCAACTTCTGAATTCATCTGTTCCATCCCCACATATTCTTTGGATTATAAGTATAGTTGTCTACACACATACATTGTGTATACATAGACATAAATTGTGTAATCCATATTCCTAGTTTTTCTGCTTTTCTGCTGCTAGATCACATAATTTTTTTCTGAAATTCTGGTAGCACTTTTTCAGACCAACTAATATTATTAAAAGACATATTATAAGCTTTTGTGAGCTACAGCTCACTTCATCAATGGCTAAATCAATGTTGGATTTAAATTGAAATTAGATGGAAGGGAAAGGAAGAGAAAGATAAGGTTTTTTGCAGATGCAGGTTGCAAGTGAGACAGATGACAGGAACATTATCAAATAACAATTTAATATATTCAAAATCCATTATTTTTGATGAGGTCTTCTATAATAGCCTGAAGCTTTTTCACGAACACTGTATGAATTTAGCAGCTTCTCAATCCATTGTGCTGACAAAGCTTGTTTGTTTGTTTCACCAAAATGGGTACTCATAATGAAGTGCCCTGGAAAGTTGCAATGCTCCCATATTACCTTGTCCATCTTCTGAGTCCTAATGTCAACTTTATGTCAATTTATTGTACAAAGTTTATTCCATTTGTCTAATGTAGAATCCAGAGGGATGTTGTCAGTAGTGGGTTCTAAAACCTGTTCCTACCGGTTTGTGCATGCGCGATGCTTCTGTGCATGTGCAGAAGTGTCCCGGGTGGGTGGGCGGATCCTTCCGCCGCTACCGGTCTGCAGAACCAGGCAGAACCAGGAGCAACCCACCACTGGATGTTGCAGGCAGATGATGTTATATAACACTTTAAAGGAAGAATATTTGAAAATGCCTTTATGTGAAGTTATTGGAGCCTATGATGGTACTGTTGGTATAAATGTGGGAGCAAAGGAGACATCTAGATTTATTGCATATGTTAGTATCATTGTCTTGTTGTTTGTAAATATCTGTTTCAGATTACCGTATTTTTCGGAGTATAAGACGCACCTTTTTCCTCCCTAAAAGTGGCTGAAAATTTGGGTGCGTCTTATACTTCGAATGTAGCTTTTTTCCCAGCCCTAACTAGGTGCTAACAGATCTTCCCAGCTCTTACCTTGCAGGCTTTTTCATTGTTACTTTCTCCAAAGAATGTTTTTCCAGCCCTAAGTTTTTGCAGAATTTTTTTTCATTGCTCTACTTGCTCTGAATAAGTTTTTTTCTAGCCCTAACCAGGTGCTAACTATCTTCTCAGCTCTTACCGGCTTGCAGGCTCTTTCATTGTTATTCTCTCAGAAGAAGGTTTTTTTAAGTCCTAACCAGGGGATAAAATAATGTGCTGAAGCTGCTCTGAATAAGTTTTTTTCTAGCCCTAACCAGGTGCTAACGATCTTCCCAGCTCTTACTGGCTTGCAGGTTCTTTCATTGTTATTCTCTCAGAAGAAGGTTTTTTTAAGTCCTAACCAGGGGATAAAATAATGTGCTGAAGCTGACCAGACTAAGGATGCTAGCCAGATGAATACCTGGTAGGCAGATTGTTTTCCCCTATTTTCCTCCCCAAAAACTAAGGTGCGTCTTATACTCCAGTGCGTCTTATACTCCGAAAAATATGGTAGGTGGTTGTCTCTATCTAAGTATGGGTCTTCCATCTAGTGCCTAAAAAGTAATGTAATTGTCCAGTATGTCCAGTCGTCAATGGTGTGCTGATAAATGTGTAACAACCGGCTCTGCCAGCTTCATTGCTGCCACTGTACTGCACCACGAGCTACCAAACATTTGTTTGGCATGCTAGGTGGTCTGCTTTCAAGCTTCTTGTAAAATTCCAGAAAATTTAACATTTGGCTTTTGTAAGCTGACATGCGCTATGTCTAGCACATCACCAGCTGGAGCAGATTAATAATATATTGGTGTATGGCTCACATGATTTGCACATACAGCCTAGATTGTTAGTAATATAATTAAAGGAAACCATGTTATTTATAAGTGCTGTGCAGAAATATCAATGAAGGCAGATTTTTATTGATTTATTTATAATATTCTTACTCAATTCCCCATCATTTAATTGTTTTTATTAATACATTCCCCAGAGCACAGAAACAATTACCGGTAATAGGGCTTCACAATGCTTAACCTAAGCTGGATTCTGCCCACTACAAATAATTTATTCATTAATATACAGAGATTATTCTGTCCTTTCTCAGGTTTATCTATCAGAAGCGTGTGTTGGAAAGCAGATCGGCTTCTAGCAGGAACACAGGACAGTGAAATATTTGAAATTATTGTGAGAGAAAGAGACAAGCCAATGCTTATAATGCAAGGTCACTGCGAAGGCGAGCTCTGGGCTCTGGCAGTCCATCCCAAAAAGCCATTAGTTGTTACTGGCAGTGATGATCGATCTGTGCGGTAAGGCAACAGCATGCATCCCTAATGTTTCACCACAGTTGTGTTGGGAAATCCTCATGGCTTTGAAGATCACGATGCTGGTGATCAATTAATTGGAAGAAGAAAAATTAAGCAATATTCAGCTAGATGTTTTCTTTTTTCATTTAGTTATATATTATTTATTCCAGCATTGATATTCCAGTTTATTAGCCAAAGAATAGGTACTTAAAGTGCAAGTATTTTTAATAAATGTGTTAGCTAAAAGAAAACCCAAGTAGTGTTAAAATACGTGATAGCTGTGAAAATTATTTTATATATATATATATCCCCAAACCTACCTCACACAATTGCTGTTGTGAGAAAAATTGGAGGTAGCATTCTATACGTTGCCTTGAGATCCTGAACAAAGGTGGGATATAAATCAACAAATAAATATAAATGCAGTAATTATGTGATTAATATTAATGTGATTAATATTTAAGATACCTGTACAGTTTAGTGCTATTTTCAAATCTGATAAACATTCCCTGTACCTCTTCATTCCAGCTATTAATAAAAAATAATGGAGAATAGAATCACATGGCGAAGAGATGATTTCTCATTTCATTCGCATGTTGAACTACAAACTACCCAATCCCTTTTTACTTTAATCTGTTCTGTGAACCAGATAAGCAGAAAATAGAATGGGAGAGCTGCACATAAAGTTTGGAGTAATGTCTCTCTCGCCAAAAAAGCAATACATAAATGCCACATTGTAGTGTTTAACAGACTTCTTTCATCTTTCCTTTCTTGTGAAGCTTATGGAGTCTTGCTGATCACGCTTTGATTGCCCGATGCAATATGGAAGAAGCTGTGCGGAGTGTATCTTTCAGCCCTGATGGATCTCAACTGGCTCTGGGAATGAAAGATGGCTCTTTTATTGTTCTGAGAGTAAGGTAGGTTTGACTCCTGCTTTTAAAAAAAATAATTCCGACCAAATCTGAAATGTATTAATGCAATTTTTGAGAATTGTTTTATATATTGTTGGCCTGAATAAGACACAATAGTCTGATAGAACGTATTTTGAAAGCTTGAGGATAAGTTTTCTGAAAAAATTTACATGGGTCACGCACAATATATAAATCTAGTAATTGTGATCTGTATACCAGTATTCATCACTTAGAGTTTATGGTAAGCCAATGCATTTTTTCTAAATTATAACTTAATTTTAAATTAGAACAAAACCAAGCTACCATGATGAGTAGACCTAATCTATATATCTTTATATATATTTTTGCATCCCTAGCTTAGATGCTTTAATTCTGGTTTATTAAATCATAGTTTTCTAACCAGATCCGATTTGTTAGCAGCACCTAAACTACATGATTATATTCCGCTACAAAGATAATATTCTGTATACTACTTTTGAAGAACAAATTCTTTTGAGGTTAATAGGACCTCTTAACAAATATGCATTGGATTGCCCTTTAAGAGCATGTTTGTGCAACATAGAATCTGTGTAGATAATAAGACTACATACCACCATGTTATCATTTTTCATTTGCACACCCACTGCTAACTAATGTTTTCAACACTCTTTGCAGAGATATGACAGAAGTTGTTCATATCAAAGATCGGAAAGAAGTAATTCATGAAATGAAGTTTTCACCAGATGGCTGCTATCTTGCAGCAGGTTCTAATGATGGTCAGGTAGATATCTATGCAGTTGCTCAGCGGTATAAGAAAACTGGCGAATGCAGCAAGTCTTCTAGTTTTATCACTCATATTGACTGGTCTCTAGACAGTAAATTCTTGCAAACAAATGATGGTGCAGGAGCATGCTTCTTCTACAGGATGCCATGTAAGTAAATATTTCTTCATTACATGCATTTAATTTTAATGAGCAGTACATAAAATGTTTAATCAATATACTCCAGAGTTAGGACTGTGTGATTACTTGAAATAAGCACTATTCCCCACTAACCTATTTCTCTCTCTTCTCTATCGCTATCGCTATATATCTGTCTGTCTGTCATCTATCTATCTGTCATCTATCATCTAGCTAGCGAAGGAACTTAGACCAGAGCATGGGGAACATATATATCCCTTTAACCTCCGTAGATGAACAGGTGTGTGTGTGTGTGTGTGTGAAGTAAATACAAAAATTAGCCAAAATAGATTAGCTAAAAATCATCAGTTTCACCACTATATGAATTTTCTTAATTTTAAAGTTGTACATTATTATGTTTAAATTAAAATTTTAAATTTTTAAATTTTATGTTTAAAATTATGCTAAAATTTACATCGTTGCATATTGATGTAAAGAAATATAATAATATTATTACTAAAGTTAGAAATAATTACTGAATTCCTTGTTTTTGAAATTTATTGGAACTGATGGGCATAACAATAGAAAATATATTTAACTATGAAAACTGGATTAACTAATATTAGAATTTAGAATAACAATATCAAGTAATAGTATTACATTTTTATGCAATCTAATAATACAGTACAATGAAACCTCATTTTAAAGCACCATTTATCAGTTGTGCAATGATATCATTAGGCAAATGGCAATTTCTGTAATTTTCCTTAATATTTCATTACACCAGTAAGAGAAATTAGTATATCATAAAATTATGATAAAATTAACATAAATGTAACTGCCTCATCTGAATTACATTTGATTTAATGGAGTTATACATGTATCTCTGGTTGGATGTTGTGTTAGAGAAAAAAAAGGCCATAACAGAGAAGGCACATTTCCTCAGTTGCACAAGATGACAATTTTTGTAGAAGGGACACGGAGTGCACTAACTTGGCCCGATGAGCAGGAATAATGGGAAACAGACAATTCCTCAAATAATTAGGCTCTATGCCATTAAGGACTTTATAGGTTTAGATCAGCATCTTGAATTGCAGCCAGAAGCCAACCAATAACGAATGCAGTTTGTGCAGCAGCAATGACTCATGAGCATAGTGAGGAGCAGTGGTGGGTTGCTGCCGGATCAGACCTGTTCTTTAGAACCGGTAGCGGAAATTTACCGCCGCTTGCCGAACCAGCAGCGATGACCGGCAGTCCACACTCCCGAACTGGTCCTCTGGTCGCCGCGGCTTGCAAAAAAACCTGTCTGGCATGCACAAAGTCTTCTGCACATGCACAGAGGATCATTTCTGGGTGTTTTGTGCGATGCGAACCAGTAGAGAAGGTAAGTGGAACCCACCCCTGGTGAGAAGTAACTGTTCCTGCCTAGTGGTGGGCTGCAAATTTTTTAACACCCGGTTCTCTGCCCTAATGTCTGACTAGGTGGGCGTGGCTAGGCGATCATGTGACTGGGTGGGCCTGGCAACTCAATGTCACTTATGTCGAGGGGCGCTTCGCCTCGCCCGCCCTCTCGTGACCGTCTGGGGAGAGCAAAAAAACGGAACTTCTGGTTCAACCGGAAGTCAGCAAATGAAATGTTTCCAGCCTCCGGAGGACCTCGGGGGTGGGGGAAGGCCGTTTTCACTGTCCCCAGGCTCCTAGAAAGGCTCTGGAGCTTGGGGAGAACAAAAAACGGGCCTTCCCCACCACCTCCGGAGGCTGAAAACAGGCTGTTTCCCGACTCCCAGTGGGCCCAGAAGGCCCAAAAATCAGCTAGCCAGCGCACGCATGCATGCCGGACCTGAGCTCGCGTGCCCACCGATATGGCTCCGCATGCCACTTGTGGCACACGTGCCATAGGTTTGCCATTACGGTTCTATTCTGTTCTATTCAGATAATGATTTAGCTCGTTTTTCTCAACACTTACTCTGTCTCTACCTTTTATTTTTTCATTGTCCAACGGTACAGGTGTTAAAGTATATAAAATTTGTTAACCTTGTCACTGATTATCTTGGAGGGAAGTCAGGTGTCATCTTTGTTTGTAGTACTTGATACAATCACTTGTGAAAGGGATCAGCAATAAGTTCAACAAATTTCTGTGGATTTGTTGTGCATTTAAAGATGTGTGTCAGCAATGGCAAAAGGCCCAAGAGAAAAAATAATTTCTGGTAAGAAGTTGAAAAAGCATTACATTTTGTGTTCAGCTGCTCCCCAAACAATATAATTAAATAACTTATTAATTTAAATTTATTTCAGCTGGAAAACATTTGGCAAACAAAGATGAGATCAAAGGAATTTGTTGGGCCTCATGGACCTGTGTGATAGGATCAGAAGTAAATGGAATCTGGCCAAAGTACAGTGATGTTACAGATATTAACTCTGTAGATGGGAATTATAATAATACAGTTTTAGTGACTGGAGATGATTTTGGATTAGTTAAATTATTCAGATTTCCATGTCTTAAAAAAGGTAAGACATTGTGCCGTACATATATAATGTCTTGCTTTATTTGTATTATGGATTTTTTGATGTTTTTTCAGTGGCTGAGATGTATTCCTTTAATTTATTTAAATTATTTATGAAAATAATGATGAGATAAATAAAAATGCTCAATCTCTGATATTACAAGTGCAGGCAGAAAATTACCAGACAAATGGACCTATCTTTCTTTTTCATTTTAAAAAGGTTAGTAAATATTTAGAAGCATATTCTAGAAAAATGAAAAAGAGGTGAACTAGAAAAAATTGCAAGCTATATAAAACTAAGCAAAAAATTGAGGTAACTAAATTAATGCTATATATGCAATTGAATATTCAGTAATAAAGGAAGCAAGTGTAATAAGTATCAAAAGTCAAATTTGCACAGATATTTTTAATGAACCATTATTTGAATGATAAAGATGTTGACTGGTTTTTACTGGTTATATAATTCTACGAAAATGATAATAGTGAGAGGCTTTTTTTGGGAAAGAACCATAATTTTGCCTTTTTAGGCATTGGGTTAGTTCACCACATGCCTTAGTGCAGGGGTAGGCAAAGTTGGCTCTTTTATGACTCGTGGACTTCAACTCCCAGAATTCCTGAGCTAGCATGATTGGCTCAGGAATTTTGGGAGTTGAAGTCCACGAGTCATAGAAGAGCCAACTTTGCCTACCCCTGCCTTATAGTGGGTCAGTTGCAGTAAAAAATAGAAGTTGCAGCTGAGGAACAGGCCATTTTCAGTAGTTGCATTATGGTTTTGGAACATCTTTCTCCAATTCTCTTACCCTTTTTTTCTAACAAAGTGTAGTCAAGCAAATGAAGATTGCCTTCTAATTTTTCTGATATTGCTGTATTCCCAGTTATGTAGTTAGATTTATCTGATAGAGACCATTATTCAGTTTATTCCAACCAGTCTTCAGGATGGAACGGAAAGAAAAACAGGAAAAGAAAAACAGCTACAAATTGTTCAGTGCAGATAAAAAAAATAGTGTTCCCTAAAAGCTCCAGAATTTTGAGCAGCAATATTCTGCGTGAGCTTCATATCCAGTTGGAACCCTAACCCTAATCCTAATCTTTTCACCTACCGGTAAGATAATATAATAATTCAGAAAGGCAAATTCATCAAAGGAGAGACCTAAGAGTTTAACCGGTACATTCTGCTTCAGTAGAAAAAAGTGCAATGGGCACTAGACATTTCTTTTTATTATTTATTATTTATATCCCACTTTTATTATTTTTACAAATAACTCAAGATGGCACACATATCCACCAAATTTCCTCCTTCTATTTTCTCCACAATAACAACGCTGTGAAGTGATTTGGGCTGAGAGAGAGTGACTGGCCCAAAGTCACTGACTTGCATGACTACGGTGGGACTTGAACTGTGGTCTCCTGTTTTCTAGCCTGGTACCTTAACCACTAACCAAACTCTCTACATTCATGGACTTTATCTGGCAGGATATTTTGCTAGTCATTTTTGTATAATTTTAATGAAGTTTTAATATGTGTTAATGAAGGCTTGTTTCACATTTTATAAATTACATCTCCTTGGGAATCAATTATTTTATAAATAACAGGATGTGGGAAATTATATGAAAATATAATTTTCATAAACATACTAAGACAGTGTATAACATCCTAGGAAAATACTTTTCAAGTCCTTGATCTAATGTACCAGAAATGCAAGGCTAAAATAAAAGCTTTGTATTAATAGTACAAGTATCCTTGCTTACTGACTGCCTCATGTAGCATCATTTGAAGTTATGACAATCTAGAACAGTTTTGTAACCAAAGCTTGCAGTTACGAGTCACAGCCTCCCATGATGATATGATCACAATTTTCATACTTTAATGGATAATTTATAGGTTGTGGACATGTGATTTTTCCATTTTGCAACCATGGTGCTTAGAGATAGAGTTGCCAGTCCCAATTGTGGTGGCTAAGCAAGGACTACCTGTAGAATAGTAATAATGATCCACATAGTGTTTTTGAATTCATATTGATTTAAATCTGTTGTTCAATAGATGAAGAACGATTAAGTAACATAGTGACTAAATATGTGTTTTACCCAAACTACTAACCTTTGGGAAAACAAGAACATTTCTGTATATATGGATCGTTTGCATCATGTTTTGAAATTTCATGCAGAGTATAGTAAAAAGTGATTTTATAAAATTTGCAATAACTTTCATGCACATCTGTGTATGTGTTGTCTATATGTCTTCTTTATGGTGATTTTTTTAGTCAGATTTTGTTTCAATTGTCTTTATTTTTTAATTTTAGGTGCAAAATTCAGAAAATATGTTGGCCATTCTGCTCATGTTACAAATGTCCGCTGGTCACATGACTTCCAATGGGTAATCAGTACGGGAGGTGCAGATCATTCTGTTTTTCAATGGCGGTTTATTCCAGAAGGTGTAACAACTGGAATCCTTGAAGTAGCTCGTGTAGGTAAGTCTTTCAGAAAGCTGAAATACAATTTAACAAAAAGGTCCTAATGAGTTAAATCAGGGGTCGGGAACCTATGGCTCGCGAGCCAGATGTGGCTCTTTTGATGATTGCATATGGCTCGCAGCAGGGGTGAAATCCTCCCGGTTCGCCCGGGCCAGTCCTTCGGCGTATAGCCGATGGAACTGGCGGCGGTTGCGGCGCGGAGCTTCTCCTGCCCGCTTTCCCGTCCCGGCTGAACACAATCACCGCTTTCCCGTCCAGGCTGACCACAATCATTTGGGTTATTTTTCCCTCTGTGCATGCGCGCGCATGCACAGAGGGAAAAATAACCCAAATGGCGGCGTTCAGCCGGGACGGGAAAGCGGGCGGGAGAAGCTCCGCGCCGCAACCGCCGCCAGTTCCATCGGCTATACGCCGAAGGACGGGCCAGGGCGAACCGGGAGGATTTCACCACTGCCATAACTTCATAAAAGGTAAAGATTTTTTTTATTTTAGATTGCAGTTATATTTTTTGACGCTAGGATAGTGAATTCCATGCCTATAAGCTGCACCCAACCCACAAATCCTCCCCATCTACATATGAAGACCTCAACTGGGATCACTCACCTTCATTATCCATTATCCCTTCTACTCAACCTTGAAAAGCTGTTGTTTCAGGGTAAAAGGTTGATCTATGCAACTTTCTGTCCCCTCCAAGATTGTTGAAATGTCCGCAGCAAGTTCCAGAAATAGAACAGGATAGCATAATGGACAGTTTTATTTTTTTAATCTTCCTTTTATGATTCTCTACAACAATATCCTTAGGGGAAATCATAATTTGCAAAATGCTGGCTACTGTATTTAATTAGCATCACATACATACACAAAAGGGCAGAGCTGAGGCTGTGACCACACCTCTCATCATTTAAAAGAATAAATTCAGAGGCTTATTATACTGACATTTAGTTGAATTCACTTTTAAAATATATTATATGGCTCTCACTGAAATAAATTTCCAAATTTTTTGCTTTCATGGCTCTCTTAGTCAAAAAGGTTCCCGACCCCTGAGTTAAATGGACATTTTTAATCATTAATCCTCCAGAATACAGGTAGTCCTCGACTTTCGACCATAATTGAGTCCGCAATTTCTGTGGCTAAATGAGACAGTTGTTAAGTGTGTTTTCCCCACTTTAGGATCTTTCTTGTTACAATTGTTAAGTGCAGTTGTTAAGTTAGTAGCATGATTGTTAAGGGAATCTGGTTCCCCCATTGATTTTGCTTGACAGAAAGTCACACAAGGTGATCGCATGATGCAGGGGCACAGCAACTGTCATAAATATGAATCAGTTGCCAATTGTCTGAATTTTGATCACATGACCATAGGGGTGCTGCAATGGTCATAAATATGAAAAACGGTCATAAGTCACTTTTTCAGTGTTGTTGTAACTTTGAACGGTCACTAAATGAACTGCCTATACTGAAATCTAACACATACATTACCTTTTATTTTAATCACTACTCTCAACTTGGAAATTTATGGAAAGGATCACTGAAAAGTGAATCTGCTTATTTAATGTTGTGCTTTGTTTTCATTTCTGGCTTAGGTAGTTCTATATATGTTACTGTCAAGTCAGAAATGTTCAGTATGTCCAAGGTATTTTTGCCAATGTTTTAACATGTCAGGACTGAGATTTTACATATCTTTCCTGGCACGGGGGATTATTTTTAAAGAATCACTAACTGATTAATATTATTCCATCCCTTCTGCAGAATGTGGCATAGATTCATACAGTGAAGAATCAGATTCTGATTTATCGGATGTGCCAGAATTAGATTCAGATATTGAGCAAGAAGCTCAAATCAATTATGTTCGACAGGTGAGTAACATTGCAATATCAGATCATTAGATCAGGAATAGTTGAAATGCCATTGCATCATACTGAAAATGAATAACTGGAAAAAATACACTTGTTGGTTCAGTGGCATCTGTAGGGAAGATAGAACAGCCAAGATAGTATTACAATATTGCAATTGAAGCCTTGTCCTTTTTAAGTGTATGCATCATCCATCTAAAAAAATACAGGGCTTTGGTTATAATGCTACATCCTCCAACCTGTTAACATCATTTTTACATATATACACACACTGGCTTACAGGGTGGTTACAGGGCAGATTTATTCTGCTCCCTGCAATGCACATTTGTTCAGCATTGTCAATGGGCAGAGAAATATGTTAAATAAATACTGTCTATGTAATTTAAATAAATAAATTATTTGTATAATGACTGTTGCAACATATTTATGTTAATTAATTGTTGGACCATCTTTTTAATGTAAATAAAAGACAAACATGTATCATCAATTCCAAGTAATCAGATAGGAATCGTGGTCCATTATCAGTGAAAGACTTAAATTATTTGCACAAAGTTCCTAGAAGGAAGCAGATGTGATCCTAATGTTAATTATGATCCAATGATTTACAATGATCCTAAATGCTTTTTTCCCAGTATATTTGGTGAAACTAGAAATATATTGTTTGAACATCCCTTGCTACATATTTTATGTAAAAGGATATAAGAAAATATATACTGTTTATCCCTACTGATTAATTTTAGAGTAAGCCAATTCAGTCCCTAGCTACCACCACACTCAATATATTTTAGCTGCTGAGATGGGCTGTGGATATCATGATTTAGAGCAAAAAGTATAAAATTACTTTCTATTTCAGAAGAAATATTTTTCTTCCATATTCTTATTCCAAATTCTTTCCTCCCCAGAATGTTTCCTGATAATTCAGAAAACCTCCATAAAAATTTCTGCAGTTTTGCTAAATAAGTAACGATTTTTTTATGTGCTAACTATCTGCTGCTCCATACAGTAAACAAATGTCAGGCTAAGTGGGTTGGGTAAACAGTGTAGTAGGAATACATAAATTGTGTGCCTGCTTCACAACGGGGCAGAAGTTATTATCTTTTTTTAAAAGTTTTTTTATTTTTTGACACACATACAAACAATGTATTTTTTCTGAACAGAGTATTGATCCAAGTAATGGATCCAATGTATTTTCTCTGAACAGAGTATTGATTGAGTCAAAATTTTATACAGTTTATAGCATCCACAATTTTATATATTTCCCATTTCTGCCATAATATTCTTTCTCTATATTTTTTTAATTCTATTTACCTCCTACTTCTTTTCTAACATTTAAACAATATCACCATTTGCCCTTACCCCAAAACTTTTATTTCCTTTTCCAATTAGCACCCTTTCCATCTTAATTCCTAATTTCTCAATGGTTATAATAAAATAATATTCCATTTTCTGTACTTTTCAATACCTTTTCCATTTAACTTCATAAACAATACATTTCTTTAAGCTTGATTTTCACATCTCCTTTTTCACCTACCCAGCATCATCTTATAAAACATTCATCCAAATATTGCACCCACATATGTATATCTCAAACATTTTCCCCTTCTTTCCATTTCATTCATTATATCATCTTATTCCAATATTATAGTTACACATATTAATCATAATACAATCCACTTTTTTTCTGCTGATTTCATTTAAAAATTTATCCTCATATTTTTTTATCCACCTTTCCTTCTTCAGCTATCCAACATCATCTAAAAACAATCAACCACCTATCACATTCACCAATATTAATCTAAATATATATCGCTTCTATCTATAAATATTGCTTTCACTAATTTCCTTTATTATAGTCATTAATATTACTATTCAAACAATTTTAAATATATACTACATTTCTTTTCCTTAGAAATTATTATCTTTGTATCAGTATTCCACTAGGGGGGACAATTTATGTATCTGTTTGTTTTTTATTTTCATGCACTTTTTGTATGTAGTTTTGTCTAGCTTTTTTTGTTTTTGCATTTTGTTCCTTTTTTGGAGTTTATATTTTAAAGTTTCGCATAAAATAAAAAGTTGGGGGAAAAACAATTTCTTCTTTTATGTCTAAGTGCTTGAAAACATGACAACAACTTCAAACTTTTTATTGTTTTTCTGTTTAGTTAAACATTTTGATTTTAAAAAGTTTCATTAAATAGATTCAGGCATCAATTGCTTTTGGAAATTGGTTTCTGAAATATTAATGGAAATTTAACTCATGTTTATGACCCTTTGGAAGTCATAGCGTTCTCTCTTGGAAGAGGACTTCTTTGATATACAATGATGCCATTCCCCAAAAGCTGTCCACTCCCTAAAAACCTTTTGTGGGTCTTAGTATTTCTTGATCCAGTCCCCCTTCTCCAGAATTCTAAGGAACAGGCTTGTTATCTGCAGATATATCTGCAGATGTTATTGCTTGTCAATTCCAATTTCCAATGATAAAATTATAGAATTATTTTTTTCAAACAAGCTAGTTTTGTTTCGTAGTATAGCAGTCTTCCCCAATTTGGGGAAATTCTACCCGAGAAATATTGGACTACAACACAATACAGGATGAAAATTATGAAAATTGTAATTAATACTTTTCAATCATTAGAGTAGAAGAAGATATGATACAGGACAATCAATGACATAGATCTTTCAAATTACCAAATACTTTATGCTAATACCAGCAAACAATAAGAAGCAACTGGAATTACTTGATTAAAAGTTTATAATTCAAATTTTTCTTCTGTTTTTTGCAGGTTTACAAAGAAGATCTACCTCAACTGAAACAACAAAGTAAAGAGAAAAGCCACTCAGCGGCCTTCCTTAAGAGAGAGAGAGCCCCTGATGACAGTTTAAAGCTGCAATTTATACATGGGTATAATACACTTTCAACAGTAACTCTTTCAGTAGTTTACTCACAGAAAAAGATAATCCATTCTTAAACAAAAATAACCTTTAAATTTATGCATGGAGTTAAGAATTGAATCGGGTAAAGTGAGACACTCTGATTCTTACATTGGAGAAAGCTATTTAGTGATCAAAGGATAGATGACAGAGAGCTTCAGAGCTAAACACAGAGCAGCCAAAATTGAGCCAAAAAGGCAGGAGGAAGAGTTCCAGGATTTGAACCTACAGAGTCCTGTAAATCAGGCAAGTTTTCTGCATGCTGATACATGCAAATCATCATTGTGAACATGGCTTCCTAATTCTCTATGATAAAGTTACTTCTCTAATTTTTGTACCTGCTTGTAAATGCAGGGCTGAGAGAAAGATGTATAAATTAAGCCTGGTATAAAGCCTTGTTGATTATTATAAACCAAGGAACACTGGTTTTTCTGTTCATATCCTCTGCCATCTGTTAACACAGAGTTAATCTGTTAACATAGTGTTCATCTGTTGTGGTATCAGCCAGCTACATATTTTCTCCCAATCCTTTTTGTTCACTGTCCAGCAGTAGCCACCCAATATTCTACATTTCCTTAGAATGTTCCTTTTTTTTTACTAAGCTGTATTTGAGGTTCTCCCCATCCCATTAAGATTTGTTTCCACATTTTAATGAAATTATTATACATCTTTGCCATTATAGTCTTTAAATATTACTATTCTTCCAAGTCTGCCCATTTCCCATATGCATAAGGATGGTACTAATCTCAGTACAAAGTCATTGTTATTTTGGTCATTGACCACTATTTCTTTATTTCTTTTATTCTTTTATTTTATTTCTGGGATTTATTTATTTATCACCTCTGTCAGCTAGAATTTTAGATAGTATCTAACGTCTAAAATTGATAAAACAGCATAAAAATATATAACTAATACATTTTAATACAAATAATACAATAACTAATACTTTGTAATACAAATAATACAGACCATATTAACTTTATTCAATAATTGATTTAAATATAAACTGAAATAAATTCAGTTTAAATTTAAATCAATATAAATATTCAAACACCAAGTATGTTATCCTGCTATCTTAGAGATAATACCATAATATATAATAGTTTATATCCTAATATATGGAGCATCATCCCTGCAAAGATAAAATGGATATTCTTTTGAAAGGCACTGAAGACATGGTTTTGCCAGCGGGCCTGGGAACCCCAGGGTGATACAGAGTGCATCAAGTGGCTTGTTTGATTGTTGTCACCAAGGGGATGAGGGTTTATTGGGTTTTGTATTTGAAATACTTCTGAAAGCTGCTTGGAGTCACTGTGAGTGACTTGGCCATCTAATTTCTTGATAAATAAATACATAAATATTGATTAGAAATAAGCCCTCTTAATTTCAGCAAAATATGATTCAGTATAAATGATAACACTAGGATCATGGTTGATTCAGTATAAATGATAACACTAGGATCATGGTTGATTCAGTATAAATGATAACACTAGGATCATGGTACATGATCCTTTGCTCCCTCGACTGTCAGGAGTCTTTTTTATTATTATTATTATTATTAAAAAGTTTTAAAAGTACAAAGTACATACAATTTTCTCTTTTCTCCCCCCCCCTTCCCCCCTCCACCTCACCCCCCCCCCTCTCACACACACCCCGGACTTCCCAGAAAAAGCACAAGGTATAATTAAAAAAAAACATAAAACTAGAATAACCTAAAAAAATTATTAATTCAAAAATATTTTTCTAATTCTTAACTCCTTATTACTCAACAGGAGTAATGTCAGGAGTCTTGTTAACTTATTTACCTGTTGATTTTTTTCCCTATTGATTTCAGTTATAGAGGCTATGATTGTCGAAATAATTTATTCTACACACAGACTGGAGAAGTGGTCTATCATATTGCTGCTGTTGCTGTGGTGTATAATAGACAGCAGCACACCCAAAGACTATATCTTGGTCATGATGATGACATTCTCAGCCTTGCCATCCATCCTATGAAAGATTATGTGGCTACTGGACAGGTAAGTATGCAAGAAACATGATCAATGGCAAATCAATGTTAAAAATTACAGATTTTCTCACAGTATTCATTCTAGCAACTTTTTTTCAAATTAAAAAATAAGTCCATTTATTTAAGAATAATATATCACAGTGCTTTATGAATGGGTTCTACAGTAAAATATTATAGAATGTTCTTTTTGTCTAAAAGAAGTGTTAAACTATATTATAATATTAATACCAATTAGATAAAAAGGAAGCCTAGCATCTCAATTGCCAAAAAGCAGAGGGTGAGTAGGTGAAAAACAATCCAGGAAATGGAATGTTTGGCACATATTTATAACAATCTAAATTTTGTGGACTGTAGTTCAATTAATTAGATTAATAGTGGTTTACAAACAATTCACTTAAACTTGGGATGGGTTGTAAACAAAGATTGAAGTATAATGAATGCCAAAAATACAGAATGCAGAAATACAAAACAGTATTCACAAATTGCATTGTCTTATTTTCTGGCTGTGCTGTGTTGTTGATAATTTGTAGCTACCAATTTTGCCCTCTTCCCTATTCCTCTCTGGAGTGAATACATCCTGAATCTAAAGAATGCCTAAATTAAATTTTCCAATTTGAATCTCTACATAGCCAGATAGACTGTGGATTTTATAGTCTCTATTGTCATAAGAATTGAATTGAATTGAATTGAATTGAATTCTTTATTGGCCAAGTGTGATTGGATACGCTTTGGTGGAATTTGTCTTTGGTGTATATGCTCTCGGTGTACATAAGGAGAATAAAATACATTCATCAAGAATAAAAAGATAAAACACTTAGTGATAGTCAAGTTTACTAATAAGCTATCAAATTGTACTAGGAAACAAATAAAAACAATATAACTTGAAAGATACATGCAACATGGTTATAGTAATAAGTGGGAAGAGAGAGATACTATAAGGAAGAGAATAATAATAGTATTACAGTCTTAGTAAATTATTTGACAGTGTTGTGGGAATTAGTTGTTAAGCAGAGTGATGGCATTCGGGGAAAAACTGTCCTTGTGTCTATTTGTTCTGGTGTGCAGTGCCCTATAGCATTGTTTTGAGGGTAGAAGTTGAAACAATTTGTGCTCAGGATGTGAAGGGTCTGTAGATATTTTCACAGCCCTCTTTTTGACTTGTGCAGTATACAGATCCTCAATGGAAGGCAGGTTGGTAGCAATTGGTTTTTTTTTTTTTTTGCACTTCTAATTATCTGTTGAAGTCTGTGTTTGTCTTGTTTGGTTGCAGAGCCAAACCAGACAGTTATGGAGGTGCAGATGACAGATTCAATAATTCCTCTGTAGAACTGAATCAGCAACTCTTTGGGCAGTTTGAGCTTTCTGAGTTGGCTCATAAGGAACATTTTTGATGTTAGGTGTCCATTTTAAGTCTTGAGATATGATAGAACCTAGAAACTTGAAGGTCTCTACTGTTGATACTGTGTTGTCTAGTATTGTAAGAGGTGGTAGTAAAGGAGGTAAAGCATATTCATATTCATATAGTAAAGCATATTCATATTTAAATATTGTGAGGTTGTTAAAATAATATATGAGGAAACTAAACATGTTCAATACAGGTTTCATAAAAATTTTAGGAGTCAATATATAAAGGCTCTTTTCAATCAAATTCAATTGCAATTGATTTTATGGATATATCTATGCTTATTTTTTAACAAGAATGCAGGTTTAATTTGGCATTATTTCTTAGTCTAGGCTACAGCACTAGAATTTTCTTATTGTTTTATATCCCAGGACTAGCTTCGTTTTGTCAGAGGTAACATAGCTATGACATATGTTTTAAAAATGTTCACATTATTTAGTATCTGTTCTGATTCAAATGAACTAAAAATGTTTTGGAGATTTTTGTGATAGTGAGACAATTCAACCATATAATAGGAAAATATAATTTCTGTAGTTTCAACAAATGAAAAAATAGGAAATTTTTGAAATAAAATACAGTAATGCAGTTCAGAGAATTTTAAAATCCATTGCTGGCCAGATACACTTCCGGGGTGGAGCCACGAGCGGTAAGACAGAGCTGAACTGAGCTCTGCTCCCCCTTAACCCAACCCCACCACTTTCCCAAACCCTGGGGGCTTCCTTCCCAGAATTACCATCACTGGGGAAGTAGACGAAACATCAGAGACCCCAGTGAGCAACGTGGCGACTTCGCTCGTTGCGAAATCAGTGGTGTGTCAGCTTTCAGATTGGGAGGTGAGAGGACGTTGCCTCGTTAAGATGGCGGCGCCGAGGTGGAGGCGTTGAGGTTGGGACGGCTCAAATTAACAACGAGAGGAATAACGAAAGGAAAATTCAATCATAATACCAAACAACAAACAGAAACAGCAGAGGTGGAGAACAGGAGTGTTTCCCCCAGAGAACGGCTTCTGCGGGCGCCCCAGATCGCAAGAGGATATCATCCATAATCGCCCAAGATAGAGTGGGGCGTAAAGGAAGCACCTCCCGGCATGACTGTTTGTTGAGCAAAGAACGTGACTTTGGTCGGGAGTCGTGCTTGGATGAGCTGAGACTGGATGTGAACAGTAAGAGGACTGAAAGAGGAGCTGTATAATAAGAGTTAAAGCTAAAGGACACCCTAAAGGCTGGATATGACGTGGAATAGAGATCTCCGGTCGGACTGCCTGCCGAGGGGAGGGGTTGATTCGCCTAGCCAGCATTGTCGGCTTTGGCGATCCTCCCGGATGTTGCAGACGACGTTCCAGCTGGTTGGCCGAGCGTATCCGTCAGGTTGGGTTGCAGCGGTTCCTCGTTCTTTGACTGTGATGGTGGCGGTGGTGGCAGTAGCCTCTATTTGCGGAGCTGCCGCCGGCACAGCATTTTTAAATCCAGGATTAATCATCGTGGAGAGGACTTGGTTGACTGTTACCCCCCCCTCCCATGCATTCCTTCCTGCTGTTTTAATTATATCGAATACTACTTCCCCCACTGGCTTGAGATCTACGGTGAAGGAGAACTGGGAAGTTAAAGAGCAGGAAAGCCAATATCTGGGACGCTCTCTTTATAATCTTGCAGAGACTAGTAGGGGAAATTGTAATTTTATGACCACTACGCCCATTACGAAAACTTTTCTGAGCAGAGACTTTTTCCGCTTAGCCATTACATATACGGTCATTAAGTGTGCAAACAACTGGATCTGGTTGAGGACTATTAACCAGGCTGTTTCTCTATGTTTTTTTTTTTTCCTGCACTAACTTTCGTTATTTTAAAGATTTTACCTTGGGGGTGATTGTTGGTTTGTATGTTTAAGACGGATGGTCAAGGAATGAGTGAGTCAGGGATTAAGATTCTGCCCCCCTCTGCTGAGTGTGGAAACAGAAGCGGAGGGGGGTTTGAGTCCGACCCCTGGCTTGATGTGAATGGAATGCATGGCCTGTCGGGAGAGAGGGAGACCAGTGGGGAAGGGGAGGGGATCTCTGGGGGGACAGGGAGTGGGAGCATTACGGTCATAACAGGGAGAGGCAGGTATGGCGGGAGCAGAGGGGTAGGCCGCTCTCGGAGAACGAGAACTCGCTGTTTACAAGCGATTCCTTGTTCTGGCCCCTCTGGTTTGGTTCCACCTAGCTCAACCCGAGTGCCTGGTAACCAGGGATGTCAGGGCCCTGGGCTCAAGCTGCTGCTGGTAAACGCCAGGTCGATTACCAACAAGGCCCCCCTTATCCGGGATTTAATCCTAGAAGAGGGGGCTGACCTGGCATGTATTACCGAGACCTGGCTGGGCCAGGAGGGGGGGGTGCCCCTTTCGGAGATATGCCCGGACGGGTTCTCGGTTCAGCATCAGCCGCGACCCCAGGGAAGGGGTGGAGGAGTGGCTATTATAGCTCGCCAGAATCTGTGTCCTCGAAGGAGCCCTGCCCCGGAGATTGTTGGGTGTGAGACTCTCCTTCTGAAGTTGGACCTAGGGGTTCAGGTGGGCCTTTTGCTAACGTACCTGCCTCCTAGCTGCGTAGCAAAGGCCCTGCCTGTTCTGCTCGAGGCGGTTGCAGGGCTGGCGATTGAGTTCCCCAGGTTGATGGTGCTGGGGGATTTTAATCTGCCATCGCCCGGCGAAGCCTCAGGGGCAGTCCAGGAGTTCATGGCTTCCATGACAACCATGGACCTGACCCAAGTAGTTCAGGGTCCGACTCATGAGGGTGGTCACACGCTTGACCTTGTGTTTCTCTCGGGGCAGTGGAGAGATGATCTGAGGCTGAGGGGTTTAGTCACAGTACCCTTGTCGTGGTCAGATCATTTCCTTCTGAGGTTGGATTTCATGGCACCACTCCCCCACCGCAAGGAGGCGGGACCGATTAAGTGGTTCCGCCCCAGGCGCCTAATGGAACCCGACGGATTCCAGAGGGAACTTGGGGAAATACCTGAATCCCTGGTACACAGTTCGTCCGAGTCTCTGGTTGCGGCCTGGAATCAGGCAGCAGCAGGGGCTCTGGATCGGATTGCGCCTTTGCGGCCTCTCCGTGGAAGTGGATCCAGGAGGGCTCCTTGGTTTACCGAGGAACTCCGGGAGATGAAGCGCCACAAGAGACGCCTAGAGCGACGATGGAGATCTAGTAAAGCTGAGTCTGACCGGACACTTTTAAGAACTTTCATTAAGTCTTACTTAGTGGCGATAAGGGCAGCAAAATGTTCGCATTTTTCCGCTCTTATTGCGTCCGCTGACTCCCGCCCAGCCGCCCTGTTTAGGGTGACCCGCACCCTTCTTGCTAAGGAGGAAGGCGGAGATCCCTTGCAGGGTAGAGCTGAGGAATTTTCTCGGTTTCTGGCGGATAAAGTCATTCAGATTCGGACAGACCTGGACTCCGATTGGGCAGTACAGGCCGAGATGACTGGGGCGAGTCTTAGTCCGGTTATATGGGATAGGTTTGAACCGGTGACTCCTGAGGATGTGGACAAGGCCATAGGAGCTATGAGCTCAGCCACTTGTTTATTGGACCCGTGTCCTTCCTGGTTGGTTTCGGCCACCAGGGAGGTTTCACGCGGCTGGCTCCAGGCGTTGGTCAACGCTTCTTTGAGAGAGGGGTCCGTCCCGCAGCCCTTAAAAGCTGCGGTGGTGAGGCCCCTCCTCAAGAAGCCTTCCCTGGACCCAGCGGATTTAAAGAACTTCCGTCCAGTCTCCAACCTTCCCTTCGCGGGGAAGGTTGTTGAGAAAGTGGTGGCACTCCAGCTCCTACGACTGTTGGATGACACTGATTTTCTGGATCCCTTTCAATCTGGCTTCAGGCGCGGTTACAGTACGGAAACGGCTTTGGTCACCCTGATGGATGATCTCTGGCGAGCCCGGGATGGGGGTTATTCCTCTATCCTGGTGCTACTTGACCTCTCAGCGGCCTTCGATACCATTGACCATGGTATCCTTCTGCGTCGTCTCGGAGAGGTGGGGGTGGGCGGCACTGTTTTGCAGTGGTTCTCCTCCTTCCTCTCTGACAGGACGCAGTCGGTGTTGACAGGGGGGCAGAGGTCGAGCCCTAGGCCCCTACTATGTGGGGTGCCACAGGGCTCGGTCCTCTCGCCCATCCTGTTTAATATCTACATGAAGCCGCTGGGTGAGATCATCCGACGACACGGGGTGAGGTATCAGCAATATGCTGATGATACCCAGTTGTACATCTCCACCCCGTCTCAATTTGGGGAAGCCGTAGACGTAATGGACCGCTGCCTGGCCGATGTTAGGGTCTGGATGGGGAAGAACCGGCTAAAGCTTAACCCTGACAAGACTGAGTGGCTGTGGATATTGCCTCCTAAGGACTCGACCAACTGTCCCTCCTTGATTCTTGGGGGGGAGAAATTAGCCCCCTCAGAACGGGTCCGCAATTTGGGTGTCCTCCTAGATCCACAGCTAAAATTGGAACAACATCTTTCAGCTGTGGCTAGGGGGACCTTTGCACAAGTACGTCTTGTGCACCAATTGCGACCCTACTTGGAGAAGGAGGCACTTCTTACAGTCGCTCATGCCCTTATCACCTCACGGCTGGATTACTGCAATGCGCTCTACATGGGGCTACCCTTGAAGAGTGTCCGGCGACTGCAATTGGTGCAAAATGCAGCTGCGCGAGCTGTGGTGGGTGTACCTAGATGCACCCACGTAACACCTATCCTCCGCCAGCTGCATTGGTTGCCCATTAGTCTCCGGATCCAATTTAAGGTGTTGGTCGTTACCTTTAAAGCCCTACATGGCTCAGGGCCAGGTTATCTTCGGGACCGCATCCTGCCGCATACCTCCCTACGACCGGTTAGAGCCCACAGAGTCGGCCTCCTCCAGGTCCCGTCGACCAAACAATGTCGGCTAGCGGGACCTAGGGGGAGGGCCTTCTCTGTGGGAGCCCCCTCCCTTTGGAACCAGCTCCCTCCAGAGATCAGGACCATCCCCACCCTACTGGCCTTCCGTAAAGCAATAAAAACTTGGCTCTTCCGGCAGGCAGGGTATGAATGAAAGTTTGTTTTTTAATGGATAGTATTTTAATATGGCTCCTTTTAAAAATTGTTTTTTATGTGTTTCTATATCTGCTGTGAGCCGCCCAGAGTCCCCCGGGAGTTGGGCGGCATAGAAATTTTAATAAATAAATAAATAAATAAATAAATAAATACATACTCAATTTTGTTTGGTTATAGAAAGATGGGCAAGAAATTCAGATAGTGCTTCAGTAGAATTGGTGATGGCAAGCACTTTTTCTCTGTTTTTTTAGATGAAATTAAGGTTGAGAAATTAAGCAGCAAATCTCCAACTCTAATTTTCATTCTTAGAACCCCCCACATCTTCAAAAGATCTGAATTGCCTTTTTTCAGAATGATTTTGGACCTCTGCTTATGAACAAAAGCTCTTTTGACTTAAAGTACTCATTGCATTGGGTTTTTATTTAATGGCAACTAAAATAATTGCTCTTATTTAGGTTGGGAGAGATGCTGCTATTCACATTTGGGATGTACAGATGCTCAAATGTTTGTCACTGCTAAGAGGCCAGCACCAAAGGGGAATATGTGCGCTTGACTTTTCAGGTGAGCTGCTATGTAATGAACGCTGCTTTAGAATGGGAAATGATGTTGTTTAGTTATATGGTAACTGAAATAATTTTTGTCTGTAAAAGATAATACCCTTCTCCTCTCCTCTTCCAAAATAGCATTTCAAAATATTCAAGTAAAAGTTTTTTTCTGGAATAGCAAGCAGAATCTCATCTTTTTCTTCAGGTGCATGAAGCTACTGTAGCTTCCCAGACAAATTCTACCTAGTAACCATGCAGCAAGGCTTGTTGTGACCTGTCCAGAGGTCACATTTTTTTATTTAAAACTATTGGTTTTTTTTCCTGATTTTCACTTATAAGAAGCATACATAGAAGCATCAAACAGGTATATAGCTAGCCTTTTCAGTTCTATTGAGTTGGGTTAAGCCTCTGTCACAAAACATAACGACACCATCACTTTCGAACATATCAAGCTCACTACTGTGGGGTTCTTAACTTCATATCTGTGGGCACCATTCCTTGACTTGATTTCTCACCTAAGCCTTGTGTAACCTGGTTATACCTTCATCACAGCCATTTTATGAATGGGCAGAACTGCCAATGGCAGCCATAATGTTTTCAAACTGGCTCTCGAACTATGAAAAATTTGGGAACTGCTAAGTCCTTTTCTAGAATAATTATAGTTAGGAGGAAGAAATACCGTAAGTACAAATTAAGTCACTGTGAAAGTTTGATTATTGTAGAACATCCAACTTCCTTATTCCTGGCACTATAACAGAAATTTGCAATGAATATTACATTTGTCACATTTCATTTCATGATGTCTCATGATGAACTATGAATTGGTTTTGTACAGCTGATGGGAAATGCTTAGCTTCGATTGGATTAGATGACAATCATACCATTGTACTGTGGGACTGGAAAAAAGGAGAAAAGATGGCAGTGACCAGGTAAGAATACTATCATGTTGCATCCATAGTTGTATATATTTTATATAATACAAACATTCTTTGTTGCTGTTCCAGGAGTTGTTGTTTTTTACACATACTTTTGACCAATATAGAAAGAGAGATAATGATCACATCAATTATCCCACATTCTTGTATGAGACCTCCATTCATGTGCTGCATCAGGAATCATCAATTTATGGCCCTAGATATACTATCAGATATATAAGCTGAACATGAAATGGCAGGAAACAGCATCATACACTCAATTTTTGTCCATATATATTGCGGATGAGAACAGAACTAATTTTGCAATGTATTATTGCAAAATAATATACTGTTCCCATCTGTGTGGAATCCGCTTATTGAATTCTTCAAACTGTTCTCGTTCTAATTTTCCTGTAATTTTCATGGCTTTTTTTAAACTACATTTATAATGCCAGCCTTCAAAGTAGACCAGACTAGAAAAGCAATACTATGTAGGTCAGCATTACTTTTATTATAAAGCTGTAATAACAGAATCTTGCAAATCTAAATTTGCTTACCCCTTTATCTTTGTGTAAAAGGCATTTACTTACATTACAAGTAATCCTCGATCATGTGATTTTTATTACAGTCAGTATGCATTGTCCTGTGCTTGACCTATTGTCTTTCTTGTTTCCCCCTTACAGAGCAGAAAGACTGGAGAGGAAGGGATTACAAGAAAGTAAACAGGCACACAAGGGTAGCAAGGCACACATCAAAAGCAAAGCACTGATGCCAGCACTCTCCAATCTCTCCATTCTGTGAGAAAGGAAAATAGGTTTAGCACAGGAAAATTGCCTACAGAAATCACTCCCCTCCCCCTTACGCTGCTTATGTAGCATGGTTATGGCTTACTTTCAGTGTGTATTCTTCATTGTATGCCTGATTTCTCTCTTGTAATTCCTCCTCTCCAATAAATAAAATACAAACATTAATTCCTTTCTTGCTAATTATCTCAGTTCCAAGATGAGCATTCCAAAGGATGGGGGAGTGGGGAACAGGAAAGTATTGTTGCAGTCATATGATTTCCCATTTAGCAATTACTTTACTCAGTGATAGAGTTGCCTATCTGAATTGTGGTCGCTGAACAAGGAGAACATTCCTGGACTGACTAAGGCCATTTTCATTTGAATGTTGCCTTGATAGCAATTTTTCCTCTCGTCCTTCAAAACCATTCCCTTTTCCCTCTACAGTTGTCAAGAAAACAAAACACACTTGTTCATATAGCCAAGAAATATTTATGACAACTTTTCAAATGGTTGTAGTTTTCCTGTACTGTACATTTTGTGCTTCAATTTACCATAACTCTTAATCAATGTTTAACCTATAACATTAGAAGTGCAAGTCCATCCAGATATCAATTTTTTTAAAAAATAGTCTCAAATGGTTAGATTTTGGGAGAGTGAACTGAATCACAAAGCACTTTGAATTCTAGCAACTGGAAATGCCACCTGTTCTCCCAGTTGTCCCATAGTGGCTGTACTATGAGTAGCATACACCATTTGCACATGCAGTACTAGAAATGTAAATGATGAACAACTTTGCAATTGTTTACTGTCCATTTTATATGCAGCACTGAATTGTGTAATAAATAGTATCTAACAACACTGCATTCATTAATAGGTTTTCAGCAATAATTGTAAAGGGAAAAATAGCAGAATAGCAATATGTCAGAAATTATAGGGTCTTTAAAGCTTTGAGTGATTATGGAACTGATCTGTGATATACTGTGGCTCCTTTCCTTATGCATCTCATTGAAATCTGCCCCCACTATTTGGGGGACTATTTAAAAGAATCTAAGTCACAGTACAAGGAGAATGCAAACTGAGACATAATGAAAATCATTGTGCCCTTTCTTATAGTATACAACTACATCATGGCATCCAAATTATTGTGGCATTCAAAGATTACTTGCTGTTTCTTGAGTCAAAATCATTTAAATCAAACTATTCTACATTTCTTCTTTTGTTGAATTCAGTGGTGTATTAAAAGGGAAGACTATTCTCTGAAAATATTTGCCGTGCAGTTTTTGCAATATAAATGGATCTGCAAATCATTTTTTTCTTTCTGTTAAATTACTGTTGTGCCCCAGGCTTATCTTTTTTTCATCCTCATCTTGAATAAATGTTTCCTTGGCATTCTTGGATTTTATTCACTTTTGGAAGGTTAATAGTTTTACTTAGTAATTGCATGCATGAACAAAGCATTTGGGAAAAACTGGGTCATGTATTTTGTTGGTTTTCTAATGGATGTGTTCTCTTTTTAGGAAGTAGCATTTTTCTTTTTTATATGAGTCTGTGGCAGTTTCTGTTCTTTTTATTCTATTCTAAGATACAGTGTAGGAGGCTATCTTTCATCTGAGATTGCTTAAATTTTTAAAAGCTTATTTGTTGCCTGATGGATTAAAAGTGATACACATTTAGTTTTCTTAAACAATGTCACCTATGTCACATTTCTGATAATATGTCTTGACCTTATTCAAATAGAGCTGAATATCTGTCCCTTACAAGTTATTTATTAGTGGATTTCTGCTGTTGGTATGCTATATAAAATTAGATTCCCTACGTTTTTACTTATTTGGGAATCTATATTTCTCTAATGTTTGAATGCATTTCTCTAATGTTTCAATGCTTCTATAAGAATGTATTGAGTATACCTTCAACTATATTACGATGGACTGGATTAAATCTTTATAAAATGTAGTTTATGTAGTGAGTTATGTAATTGGATCTCCTCCCAAATAAGCAATAAATTATTCAAAAGCATTTTGATGAAACAGTTCCTAATTAGTTTCCTAATTTCTGTTCAACATGCAGATTAAGATTTTATTAAAATTAATTGAATAGGAGAGCATGAATTGCAATTGAGCAGTCCTTTATTGAACCATATCTCTACTAATACATCAGTATGTAACCATGTACTTTCCCATTGATTAATTTTATTATTTAAATAAAAATAACAAGACTGGATAGATTTAACTAAGGAATGATACCTTCAGAGATTTACCATATTTTTCAGAGTATAAGATGCACCGGAGTATAAGATGCACCTTAGTTTTTGGGGAGGAAAATAGGGTAAAATCTGCCTACCAGGTATTCATCTGGCTAGCGTCCTTAGTCTGGTCAGCTTCAGCACATTATTTTATCCCCTGGTTAGGACTTTAAAAAACCTTCTTCGGAGAGAGTATCAATGAAAGAGCCTACAAGCTGGTAAGAGCTGGGAAGATCATTAGCACCTGGTTAGGGCTAGAAAAAAACGTATTCGGAGCAAGTAGAGCAATGAAAAAAACCCTGCAAAGACTTAGGGCTGGAAAAACTTTCTTTGGAGAGAGTAACAATGAAAGAGCCTACAAGGTAAGAGCTGGGAAGATCGTTAGCACCTAGTTAGGGCTGGAAAAAAAGCTCCGAAAAAGCTACATTCAGAGTATAAGACGCACCCAAATTTTCAGCCACTTTTAGGGAGGAAAAAGGTGTGTCTTATACTCCAAAAATACGGTACTATTTACTAAGCCAACTATTTTTGAAGTGAGAAACCAATTAAAATAAAACTGATTTGTTTGTATGAGAATCTTATTGTATAAACTGGATTCAACAAGGATTACTATGTCATTTACAGGTAGTCCACAACTTACAACAGTTCATTTAGTGACTGTTCAAAGTTACAACCGCACTGAAAAAAGTGACTTACGACCATTTTTCACACTTAGGACCACTGCAGCATCTCCATGGTCACAGAATCAAAATTCAGATGCTTGGCAACTGGTTCATGTTTATTACGGTTGCAGTGTCCTCGGATCACGTGATCCGCTTTTGCGACCTTCTGACAAGCAAAGTCAATGGGGAATCCGGATTCACTTAACAACCTTGTTACTAACTTAACAAATGCAATGATTCACTTAACAATGGTGGCAAGAAAAGTCGTAAAATGGGGCAAACTCACTTAACAAATGTTTCACTTAGCAACATAAATTTTGGGGTCAGTTGTGGTCGTAACTCGAGGACTACCTGTATTATATTGATCGTATTAAGAGAAATCTCTATTAATTCTATTGTTTGTGAAAAGTTCTAATGGTGCTAGAACCATTTGAACTTTTTAACCCCCACAATTAGTCAAAATAGTTTTTAATTTGGAGTTTTAAAATCCTTCTGTATCAAAATCATTAATAATGTGCAGGTGAAAATACATGCTAAATGTCTCCTCTATTTTGTCCAGCAATAGCGCTGGAAGACATGTTCACTACTGTTAAAGTGCCACATTCTCTTTTAAAAAAATAAGATGTTACTGTCACAATAGCACAAAAATCTATTCATTTATTCTTTATTTTTTAATGTGTTGCAGGGGTCACAACGATAAGCTCTTCGTAGTAAAGTGCAACCCTCATCATGCTGATAAACTGGTGACTGTTGGAATAAAGCACATCAAATTTTGGCAACAAACAGGTAGTAGAATTTATCTTATTTCTTCACCAGAAAGTTGATTCAGATAATTTAGTTTCCCATTACAGACACAGCAAAATTTTCCTATGACTATTTTGTTTGTTACCAATCTTACTTGAGGACTCACATACTTGATATACAGCTAAATGTATTATTGATGTCTTGATTTATGGTGACGGCTTGAATCTCTCAGGAGCAAAAAAAAAGGGGGGGGGAGAAATGTAAAAATTAGTGGGATATGAAGGAAATTTTTAGTAGCCCTTGGTTCTATTCCTATTGGAGGACTAGTTGCTGGCAATCAAATAGTAAAGTTAGGGTGAGGGTTAGTAAACCCATCCAGAGTTACTTTGAAATGAGATGGATGACAAATAAATTTAATAATAATATTAATAAGTTTATTTATAATTTAAATTAATAGATGGACAGACAGACATACAATTGGAGAACCAGTTGGGTCTAGTGCAGTGGTTCCCAATGTGGGGCCCACGCCCCACAGGAGGGCAATTTGATTTTTAATGGGGGCAATTGGAACCTTGTTTAAACCAAGTTAATGGCCTTTTAGGCTTCCTCCACGTGAGTAGGAGTTCACTTTTTGAATAGTAAGAATTATATGTCACAGGGGGGCATCAGGATTTTAGAGATGCTTAGGTGGGGCATGGCCAAAAAAAGGTTGGTCTAGTGGTCAAGGCACCAGGTTTGAAAGCAGGAGATCATGAATTCAGGCCCCGCTTTAGCTATGAAGGACAGCTAGGTGACTTTGAGCCAGTTACTCTCTGTCAGCCCAACCCACCTCACAAGGTTGTTGTGGAGAAAACAGAAGGAAGAAATTGTGTTGAATATATTCTCCACTTTGAGTTATACATAAAAATCATAAAATTGGGATATAAATAAATAAACAAACAAATACTGTACATAAATAAAATAAAGTTGGGCTCTGCAATTAGCACTAGGTGAAAGGACTCTAGGCATCTACCTGTCCCATTTTATATGGATCCTAAAATGCTTTGGAATCATGATATCAGATTTTGGCAGCCTGTGGCGCAAAAAAAACTTAGATTTTTTTTCCTCCAAAAAATAAGAGCACTGTAACAAGATTTATTTTGTTTTGTCTTTGGAAAAATCCAGTTACCCCAAACCATAAATCATTCTTCATTTTGAAGATGTGATCAATATTATTATCATATCCTCTGCAGCTCAGAAATCAAAAACATTGTAAAAAAATAAATAATGCCTACCCCTAGCAAAAAGTTACCCAATATGTAATGGATGGTATAATTATACTTGGCTACTTCCTTCATATTCTGCCTACCAACTTGTAACATTGTTTCCTTCAAGATATGCAATTCAAGAAAAGCTAGAATTTTTTTTCTTTGTCTCCACCCCCAACATACCTTTTGTCCTCCCCTATTGGTTTTTAGTAATAGATAATTGAAATGTATGCAGTCATTTATAATAATCCTTATTGGTCTATCATAACAATTCAGGTGGTGGTTTTACCTCAAAACGTGGCGTATTTGGAAATATTGGGAAACAGGAAACCATGATGAATATTTCCTATGGACGGATAGAGGATCTTGTTTTCTCTGGATCTGCAACTGGAGATATTTACATCTGGAAAGATGTTTTGTTGGCTAAGACAGTAAAAGCTCACGATGGGCCTGTATTTGCTATGCATGCTTTAGATAAGGTAAAAATTGTCTTGTCGTGCAACTCTGTAAATCAGCTTCATCTTTTCATGGGATTGTGCAGCTATTTCCAGCCACTGCAATGTTAGCTCAGGAAACAAAATATTTGGTTTAAGGAGTTGCCAACAGGTATTCTGTATGCTCTAAAGCACCTTTTTACTTACAAAACTGAAGTGCTTAAGTATGCATACATAGTTTGGGTAAATTTTGGCTTTAAATACCCCAGAATAGTATTTGAACTGGATAAGTACTGTAAATTTCTCATCCCTGTTTCCAGTAAGCCAATTTGAGGATAGATGGGATACTTTTTGCATTTGGAACTAAATAAATGCTCCTTTGAACATGAAAATAGTAATCTTAATTAATGTAGCCACTAGACACAGTGTATTTATGGTTTTTTCCAATCATTCTTTCAATATTTGATGTTCAGATTGAGTATCATAGCCAAAAGAGCATCATTCATAGATAAGAGGGAAACATCAACAAGCTTCTGGAGACAGGATTTGCAGAAACATGTGAATGAATGAATGCATTTCATTTTGTAATTCAGTGACATTAATTTTTTATCACCTAACTTTATATTGTCAATGTATTAAGCAGATCTATAAATCTGTTTCTGTACAGGGCTTTGTGACAGGTGGGAAGGATGGCGTTGTGGCACTTTGGGATGATACATTTGAGAGGTGCTTGAAGACATATGCCATCAAAAGAGCAGCACTCTCTCCTGGGTCTAAAGGTATAACTAATCTAAGTTACAATAGGCAGGAATAAAGACTGCTTATAATAAAACATATGAAGAGACATTGCAAAATCCTAGCAAATCTGTAATAACCTCTTCCAAGGCCACCAGTTCTGCATTGTTCTATAAAGTGAATCTGAAGATTACTGGCAGATGGCTGATTGGCTTAAGTTTGGGAGTGATTACCAATAATTTATGCTACAGCCATTATGAATAATCACCTAATTATGTGAAGACTGAAAGGTATGAAGTTCATGGAAATTATGCTATAGCTTTTTGGCATAAGTAGCGTCATGAAAATAAAGAGCGAGAGGTAACAAGGAATCAAAGGCAGGAAGTGAGAGAAAAGAAATCTAAATCTAATTTATAGCAACACTATTATACCTCTCCATACCTTTCTATTCTTGTAAATTATATCTGCTTCCTCTGCATACATACAGTATACTGCATTATTTTCTTTACACATTATGAGAACCTCATCAGCTTCTTCCAACAACTTTCTTGGCCTTCCTCTTCCTCTTGAACCATTCATTCTTCATATATTTGTTTTGCAATTTAGTCCTCATTCATTCTCACTATAAAAATCAAAAAACCTGAACGTACTTCTTTTTGCAATGGTCTTTCATTATTTGTTCAATCAATGTTTATTAAAAATTCATTTATCCTTGAAACAATCTCTTCTTTTTTGTCTGGAACAGTGTTTGCCAGAATTCTGATTGAAAGGATACAAGAGGCTATAAGGACCAAAATTTGAGAAGTGCAATTGAGTTTTAGCTAACTTGGGGGGGGTGATGACCAGATTTTTGATTCTCAGCAGGGTGTTAAGATATATATGAATGTGAGAAAGAAAATGTACTATGTCCATGATGGCGAACCTATGGCACGTGTGCTGGAAGTGGCATGGCAGAGCCACCTCTCCAGGCACGCGAGCCATCACCCATTGCTCTTCCGGGTTCCGGTGCGCCAGCCAGCTGGTCTCCATGCATGTGGAAGCGCTGGAAACCAGAATAACGGCCGCCCGGTGCGCATGTGCACGCCGGGAATATGATATTCCGGTTTCCGGCGCGTGCATGCACACCGTCCACCTAGACTTCCGATTTCTGGCACGCGTGCGCGCACTCCCATTTCAGCACTTAGTGCCGAAAAGGTTCGCCAACACTGTACTATGTGTTTATTGATTTAGAGAATACAGGTAGTCCTCGACTTACAACAGTTACCGTATGTGCCGGCGTATAAGACGACTTTTTACCCCTTGAAAATCTTCTCCAAAGTTGGGGGTCGTCTTATACGCCGGGTACTAAAACTTCCGAGCCGGGGGGAGCTCAAAAACAGCCGCAGCCGCATCCCCGCCGTTCTCCAGCCAAGCGGCCGAAGGAGCCTTGGAGCTCCGATGCTGCCCTGCTCTAGTCGCCTGCTGGGAAGGCTGCAGCAGCCACCATCAGCTGGCGGCATAAGGCAAGAGGCAGGCGGGAGACGCGGGCAGGAGCTGGCTGTCGAGGGAGCGCGCGGCTGAGAGGCATCTCGCGCGGGGAGGAAACTTTGTCTGGCTTGGCTTCGAGAGCGAGCAAGCAAGCGAGAGCAGCGCAGCCACAGCGGGAAGGGAAGCAAGCAGCCTGCTCTGCCACTCAAGCCAGCGGCTGCCGGAAGCAACAAGGGCGTTAGGAAAAGAGAAGGAGGAGCGCCGCCACCGCCGCTAGCACTCTTTCCTTCACTTCTATCTTCTCCTTCTCTTTTCCTAACGCCCTTGTTGCTTCCGGCGGCCACTGGCTTGAGTGGCAGAGCAGGCTGCTTGCTTCCCTTCCCGCTGTGGCTGCGCTGCTCTCGCTTGCTTGCTCGCTCTCATAGCCAAGCCAGACAAAGTTTCCTCCCCGCGCGAGATGTCTCTCAGCCGCGCGCTCCCTCGGCACGACCGCAGCCGCCACCAGCACTCTTTTCTTCATTTGGGAAAAAGGATCTTGTGGTGCTGAGGGCTAGAAAAGAGGGAAGAAGAGAAAAGGGAAGGAAGGAAGACCAGAGATGGAAGGAAGGAAGGAAGATCAGAGATGAATGGAAGGAAGGAAGGAAAACCAGAGATGAAAGGAAGGAAGGAAGGAAGGAAGGAAGGAAGGAAGGAAGGAAGGAAGGAAGGAAGGAAGGAAGACCAGAGATGGAAGGAAGGAAGGAAGGAAGGAAGGAAGGAAGGAAGGAAGGAAGGAAGGAAGACCAGAGATGAAAGGAAGGAAGGAAGGAAGGAAGACCAGAGATGAAAGGAAGGAAGGAAGGAAGGAAGGAAGGAAGGAAGGAAGACCAGAGATGGAAGGAAGGAAGGAAGAGGAAGAAGAAGAGGAAGGGTGGGAGGAAGAGAAAAAAGTGAGAGGGAAAGAAAGAAAGAAAGATTTTAGGAAGGAAGAAAGACAGAAAGAAAAAGAAAGATGGTAGGAGGGGTAGTCTTATACGAAGAGTATATCCCAAACTCTATATTTTCATTGGAAAAGTTGGGGGTCGTCTTATATGCCCAGTCGTCTTATACGCCGGAATATACGGTAATTTAGTGATCATTCAAAGTTACAATGGCACTGAAAAATATGAATTTTTCACAGTTACGACCTATACAGCATCCCCATGATCATGTGAATAAAATTCAGATGCTTGGCAACTGGTTCATATATATGACCATTGCAGTATCCCGGGATCATATGATCACCTTTTGCCACCTTCTGATAAGCACAATTAATCGGGAAGCCAGACTCACTTAACAACTGGGTTACTAACTTATCAACTGCAGTGATTCACTTAACAATGGTGGCAAGAAGTGTCGTAAAATGGGGCAAAACTCACTTAACAACAGACTACCTGTATACAAGATAGTGAGTTAGGGTTGAATTGTGGAATATTTTGTATGTATATATGATACCAGTGATATATAATTGAACTAAAGCATGTGTGAGAATCAGCGCAATGCTTAGCAAATGGGTCCAAACTGAGTAGGGACAAAGACAAGTTTATGTGATGTTTAATGTAGTTACCGTACATATAAATGTGTAAGGAATGTTTGTAGTGACATTAGAGGTGTGTTAATTACAGATAACAATATTTGTATACATGATTTCCATATTGTTAGATGAGAACCTAAATAGTTCTCATGATTTGCAAAGAATGTTAGATTGATAGATTTTTCTTTTTGTTGTTAGTGTTGAATATTTGTTAGGCTGTTTTTTCAGGGGGGGTGTTTACTTTCCTTTTTTGTATTTTATCTTTGGTGATAAAAGAATAAATAAATATGTTTTAAAATGTTAGATTAGTGATGTCATGAGAAATATAGATCAAATATCTATATTTATATAGAAGTATCAAAGACAAAGGTTGTTTTGCCTGACATAGAAAATAAAATAAACAATGGCAAGTTACAATCACTAGGTGAATTAATGTACTTAACTATTTACTTAATAATATAAAGGCTTATTAAAATGGGGAAATGATTGAGGATTCTAATGCACTTGATGATAAACTCTTGGATACAGAGGGGTCCACTCACAGCCATTCCATTTTTACCCAGATTCAGTTGAAGTCTGTTCTTCCCTATCCATGTCCCACAGCCTCGAGGCACCAAGAAAGAACATCTACTGCATCACTCACTTCAACCAGGATGGAAATATAGTATATAATTGTGTATCATAAGTGTACTGGTGATACCTCATCCACAGTAACATGTAGATGTTAAAAAGGAGAAGAAAGAACACGGAGCCCTGTAGCACCACACAAAGCAGGGGCTGTGAGCTGGACCTCTCACTCCTTATTAACACCAATTAGGACCTGTCTTAGGGAAAAGAGATGAATCACTACCAAACTATGCCACCCACCCCCATCCCCCTAAGTAGGCCCAAAAGGAGACCATGGTCAATGGTTTTGAAATCTGCTGAGAGGTCAAGAAGACCAAGGATGGTTGCACCACTTCCATCCTATTTCTGCCAGAGATTATCTACGAGTGCAACCAATGCCGTTTTGGTTCTGTATCCAGGCCTGAAACCTGACTGAAAAGGGTCCAGATAATCAATTTCCCCCAGGATCCTCTGTAGTTGCAAAAGGAGAGGAGGGAGACTGGATGAAAATTTATAAAATCATGTCATGCACAATCATTTTCTCATTTATTTTCTTCAGTTGATTTTGGTCTATATGTTAATTTTTCAACTAAAGCAATACACCACCATACCATTTTTTTTAAATTATTTGATTAGTAATTAGCACACTTTTTTGAAATATAAGATTTATTGTTTTGGGATATGAACATTCTGTAATATAGTAGTGACTAGTATATTTGTCCTGTTTATAACAAAACAAATATATGAAAAATGAATAGGAAGAAAAGGACCAAAAACTCATGGAGTTGGATGAACTTAATGTAAGGTGACCAGACGTCCCGATTTTGGCGGGACACACCCGCTTTTTCGCAATTTGTCCCGCGTCCCGCCCGCCCTCTTAAAAAGTCCCGATTTTTAAACCTCCGACGCGAGAAGGCAGAGATACCAGCAGTTTAAAACGAAGCTACACCCAACACCCAACGCCCAAAATCTAAAGGCAACTACCGGCCAGTTACGGCAGTTGAGGAGTCCGACAAAGAATTCGGAAATTGCATGATTGGCCGCCGAACCTGAGCACCCCTTCCAAAAACCCTAATGGCCAGCATGAAATGCGGCTTTAAATCTCCCTCCAGTAAGCAGGGAGGGCGTGGCTTTTTGCAGACCTCCGGCCTATCGCAGAGTAGGAAGAAATATGTGCAAAAACCCCGCTCTCGTTTCTCTTTAAGAAAGGCAGCCAATCATTCTTTCTCAGCCCAACTTATTATCTTGCAGAGTTGATGTTGTGGGGCGAAAATAGGCGGAAGCGGTATTGGGTATGTTTGCTGCCATCAGTTATAAAAAAATAACGAGGCGAGATTTTTTAAAAAATTAAACTGAATATATCTTTTTAGCTTGATTGTTACTAGATTCCTCCTTGTTTCCGTGGTGCCTTCCACGCGCGCGTCTCCATTGATGACAAGCACGCGGGCTCCCCGGTACAGCCACAGTGATCCTATTTGCTCTAGTTTTTAACTCTTCGGGGATCTCTCCCCCCTCCTATTTTACTACTCTCCCCTCACCTGCATTGTTAGAGGAACTGAGGAAGAGTCGTCCGGAGCTGTTCCAAGGATGAGGAAGAGAGAAAACTGGGCTTTCTAATTTGCATGCCCCAGGTAGCGGTCATTGGCTCCCCGGTCACTGTGGCTGTACCGGGGAGCCTGCGTGCTTGTCATCAATGGAGACGCGCGCGCGGAAGGCACCACGGAGCAGAGGCACCTGGCGAGCGAGCGGGCAGGCGGGCAGGAGACGCGGGCAGGAGCCTGCCGCCGATGCCGCCACTCGCCTCGCTCGCCAGGTGCCTCTGCTCCGTGGTGCCTTCCGCGCGCGCGTCTCCATTGATGACAAGCACGCGGGCTCCCCGGTACAGCCACAGTGATCCTATTTGCTCTAGTTTTTAACTCTTCGGGGATCTCTCCCCCCTCCTATTTTACTACTCTCCCCTCACCTGCATTGTTAGAGGAACTGAGGAAGAGTCGTCCGGAGCTGTTCCAAGGATGAGGAAGAGAGAAAACCGGGCTTTCTAATTTGCATGCCCCAGGTAGCGGTCATTGGCTCCCCGGTCACTGTGGCTGTACCGGGGAGCCTGCGTGCTTGTCATCAATGGAGACGCGCGCGCGGAAGGCACCACGGAGCAGAGGCACCTGGCGAGCGAGCGGGCAGGCGGGCAGGAGACGCGGGCAGGAGCCTGCCGCCAATGCCGCCACTCGCCTCGCTCGCCAGGTGCCTCTGCTCCGTGGTGCCTTCCGCGCGCGCGTCTCCATTGATGACAAGCACGCGGGCTCCCCGGTACAGCCACAGTGATCCTATTTGCTCTAGTTTTTAACTCTTCGGGGAGTTCAATGGAGACGCGCGCGCGGAAGGCACCACGGAGCAGAGGCACCTGGCGAGCGAGCGGGCAGGCGGCATCGGCGGCAGGCTCCTGCCCGCGTCTCCTGCCCGCCTGCCCGCTCGCTCGCCAGGTGCCTCTGCTCCGTGGTGCCTTCCGCACGCGCGTCTCCATTGATGACAAGCACGCAGGCTCCCCGGTACAGCCACAGTGACCGGGGAGCCAATGACCGCTACCTGGGGCATGCAAATTAGAAAGCCCGGTTTTCTCTCTTCCTCATCCTTGGAACAGCTCCGGACGACTCTTCCTCAGTTCCTCTAATAATGCAGGTGAGGGGAGAGTAGTAAAATAGGAGGGGGGAGAGATCCCCGAAGAGTTAAAAACTAGAGCAAATAGGATGCAAAGAAAGAAACGCGGCTGCGCCCAAGCCACTGCCGGCTCCCGAAGGGAAGGCGGGAGGCGAGGAAAGGCCTCCCGCCTCCCCCCCCCACCTGGACGCCGACATTGGCGGTTTTTTTCCCTCTGCGCATGCGCAGCGTTCTGCGCATGCGCAGAGGGCAAAACTCAAATGGGCGCCCCCCCGTCCCCGTCAGTGTCCCGCTTAAAAAAGAAAATCTGGTCACTTTAACTTAATGAGATTCCTCCCCCCCAAAAAAGAGTGTTGAAAGAGTGTTGGGGGGGGAGAACCAGTATTCAAACCAGTATCTGAACATTGTAGAAATGAGGATGATTTGTATGTTAGAAACATATGAGGAAATACAGTGAATGATATTGGTATAAATTAGATTTAGCCATATTTCCTTTTCTCTTTTCTTTCTTATGCCTTTAATATTGTGGCTTACTATTTCTTACCCTTTTTCCGCCCTTTTCATATTGATGCTTATCGTGAAAGGCAATAGCATAATGAGTATTTATGTAAGTATGCAATATATTATTCATTTTATGTAAACTTTCATGGGGATAGCCTGGAGTGAAAAATTGCAGCAATACAGTCAAAGAAATTCATGCTATCAGATGGAAATTCATTGCTGCATAATATATTAAGGCCTTCAGTTTAACATACTACTGATAATTTATGCTCAAACTTAAATTTTAGACATTAATATACCTGGAAAAAATAAATGGTGTAGTTCCACATTGCATGAACTCCTGAAAGAGACAGAAACACCATTCCCATTTGACCATGGTGCTATGTGATGGTTTTGGGTCTGGCAATATCTTTCAGGTCAACTTAAATCCATAAGTTATTGTGTGGATAAAATAAGGGAAAGCCTACTGTGTTCACTGGAACTATCACTAAGAAAACCTGGACTCTAATACAATAATCATTTTTAAATGTATTGATTTATTTTATATATAAAGATAATAGAAACAATAAAAACCAGCATAAAAAAATCCTTTTCTGAACTCCAACCACAAACTACTCCAATGCTTATAGGAAAAGTCAGGTCTTCAAGGCTTTTCAGAAGTTTAGCAAGTTAGGGACCTGCCAGATTGCAGGTGGAAGCGTGTTCCAAAGGACAGGGGCCACTACCAAAAAGGCACACTACTTAGGCTTTGCTAGATGGCAACATTTAAGGAAAGGAACCTGGAGCACATCCACCCTGTTGGACGTAGTGTAGCAAGCAAATACCCTCAGAGAGACGTGGTCCTGCAAATATTTTTTGTGCTTTATCTGGAATAGAAATGTAGAAGTAGAGATGTATGAAGAGTATTTCTGCAGATACTTCAGATTCAAACCATGGAAAGTTTTACAAATTAGTACAGGACTTAGAACAAGTAGCGTAGTAAGAAGTAATGCTAACATAATATGATCACAATGCCTAGTTCTAATAAATAGGCCAGCTGCCATATTTTGTGCTATCTGAAGTTTCTGAACATTCAGAAGACATTCCGCAATACATACAATACACAGTAATAATATGTACCGCTATATGTGGCCGAAGTCTTATGTTATTATATGAATCACTTTAAAAATGTTTAACAAGATAATCTAAATCAAGATAAAATCTAGCAAATGAGAAGCTCTATTAAAATTAAGAAAATTAAATGAAACTAGGTTTATTTATTTTTCTTCCTTTTAGGGTTGCTGCTGGAAGATAATCCATCAATCCGTGCCATCACTTTAGGACATGGACATATACTGGTGGGAACAAAAAATGGAGAGATTCTTGAAATTGATAAAACTGGTCCCATGACTCTACTTGTGCAGGTATAATTGCTTATTTGATTTACCAAGAGCTATATCAAAGAGCATAACCAGCATTTCTACATTTGCTCTTAATTTAATTCATTTCCTATTTTATTTCGCTGTAGCCCTCTGTACTTTTCTGCAATTTAGTTAATTTAATAAAGAAGCTATTCAGGATGTTATTGGATTGGATGTTGTTTACATATATTGACAAATAGATTTCCAAACTTTTAAGTTATGAAGTCCATCAGGTTTATGCTTCTCAAGGAATACACACTACAAGATGCAACTAGTTTAATAAGGGTGCTTGTCTGGCCTAATTAATTGCTGTGTCAGGAATGCAGAGGAAAATCAGAACCAGTGCAGAAATATAGAAAATAGGTGTATGAATTATGATACCCTTAAAGAATGTACAAACACAGATTGTATGTGTGTGTGTGTGTGTACACACACACACACACACACACACACACACACACACACACACACACACACACACACATACACACACAATATATATATATATATATGAAAGTGGATACCACACAGTAGGTTTATGGATTTTTTAAGAGTAACAAAATGCTGTTTAGAAATCAGTCTTAGCTTGGAATTCGAAACAGTTGCACGGTATCTGCTTTTTTTTTAAGGAATATTTTCCCTATTTATAAACAGGGCCATATGGAAGGAGAAGTCTGGGGTCTAGCAGCACATCCTCTCTTGCCTATCTGTGCAACAGTAAGCGATGATAAAACTCTAAGGATCTGGGAGCTTTCCTCCCAACATCGTATGCTGGCAGTGCGAAAACTTAAAAAAGGTAACAATTTTATGTAGAATAGTATCTTGTTTATGAAGGATTTTTTATATCAGGTATACATAATCTTTGATCAGTTAAGCCAAATATAACTATTTGCATGTTTAGTTGTCCACCAGAAATTTAGCTGAGCTCCTGATTTTATTGTATAGATTTGTATTCTTGTACATGACTGGAAAATTATATGTGGCTTAATAGTTCAAATTTGTGCAAACTTCTGGAATGTGTATGAATCACAGTAAGAAGGATTACAGTTGAAACCAGTAATAAACCCAATTGTTATTAAACATCTCCTTCAAAATGTGAAGATGGAGACATGTTCCTATCATACATCTGGATTGTTAATTACTCATTGAACACTATATTCAAATACAATTCCTATCATACTCAGCATGAATGACCATTGCTTATGATTGTAAAGATAGGAATTGTAATATATGCAATATTTAAAACCAACAGATTTAAGAAGTCTGAATTACATCACCAATTACTATTTTTCCTTATAAAATGTTTGTCTTGACTATCCAAATTAAGGGAGACTGTCTTAATTCAGATTAAAGGAGACTGTCCAAATTAAGGGAGATAATCAGAAAACTAGAATATTACATTGTGAGCACTGTTTGATCTTCAGTATAGCTACTAGATGCTACAGTGATATCCTGGTACTCAACTGCTTTGAAACTCATCAAATTTGGTTCTCAACACATTTTGACACAAAAACTTTGTTCCAGTACTCATCATTCGTTTGGTACTCAACACGCAAGCTGTTGGCTTGTTGGTTTGTTGGTGGCCTTGTGACTCACTACATTATTCCTTATGGGAAAATTTTGTTTGGTACACATCATTTTTTATACTCATGGTGCCTCCCGGAACCAATTGACACCAGGATTAAAAAGTTGATGTTTTATGGGTTTGCTTATAAGTAAGAAATGGGATATGGGATGAAGAGATATCTGTTTAACTTTACAGGGGGTGAAAAGTTATTAATTTTTTTATACCTGTGATGAACCTGGGAAATCTTTTTTTTTTTATTTTTCTTCTTTCTTCTTTCATTTTTCTTTTTTCTCCTGCACTTTTTCATCTTGTTTTATTTTCTCTCTTTCTCTAATTTAGTTTGCATTAGTTTTTACTATTGTAATTAAAATTCTTATATATTTCGTCCCTTATTGTTCTTTTCGTGAATTTTATGTGTACCTCTCTCGCCAGTCTGTGTGTTTGTGCGTAATTGGTCTGCACCTGGTAAATTTCATCAATATCTGTAATTATGTCATGTTTATTCTTTTGTAATATTTCCACCAGTATCTCTGCCAGTTTTTCTCCCAAATCTTCGTCTTTTTCTTCTACAATGTTTTGGAATCGTAGATAATATGATGTTTTTTCTAATTCAAGAAATGTTATTGATTCAGCCATCTCTCTGTTAGTTTGCTGAGCTTATTGTTCCATCACTTCTATTTTACTATCTACTTGATCCATTTTTGTTTCCACAACTTTTATTCTCTGATCATTTTCTATTATTGTTTGTTGAATTGTCCCTATTCTATCATTCATATTTTTAATCTCCCCTTTTATTTCTCCAATTTCATTTTTTATTTCATTTAAAATTCTTAATAGCAGTTGTATTTTTTTAAAATGTCACTCTTCTCTTTGGCATGGGACCTTGGCTCTGAGTCCACCACCACCACCATTTGTGTGATTGAGGAGCTCTTTGTTGCTCCAAAATTTCATTCCCTAAGATTTAGGCACAGACTTTCTCTGAACTTTTTTAGGTGGACGATGCTGTGCCTTCTCCCCTGATGGGAAAGCCTTGGCAGTTGGATTGAATGATGGAAGCTTTCTGGTTGTGAATGCTGATACTTTGGAAGATATGCTTACTTTCCATCACAGAAAAGAAATGATCTCTGACATCAAATTTTCTCGAGGTCAAAGTGAACTTTTTTATTATTATTTTAAAATCCTTTAAAATGAAAATGTTGAAGAGGCAAGGGATATTTATAAACATCAATATGCCACATATACTATATATGTTTTTATGTGAGGTTAAATTTGCTTTTTAAAAGATATGTCAACCTATTATAAGACATTATTTCATGATACGGAGAAACTAAGCAAGCTTAAACATCCATCTCTTAGTCCATTAGCATGAAGGCAATCAACTCCTATTCTATTGTCCCAAAGGATCCATAGATTATAGTACCAAAATTTGGTAGCAGTGTAATGCAGTGGTGGGATTCAAATTTTTTTACTATGGGTTCTGTGGGCGTGGCTTGGTGGGTGTGGTGAGTTTGGTGGGCATGGCAGAGGAAGAATACTGTAAAATCTCCATTCCCTCCCCACTCCAGGGGAAGGTTACTGCAAAATTCCCATTTCCTCCCAATCACCTAGGACTCGGGAGGCAGAGAATAGATGGGGGTGGGGCCAGTCAGAGGTGGTATTTACCAGTTCTACGAACTACTCAAAATTTCTGCTATCGGTTCTCCAGAACTGGTCATAACTTGCTGAAACCCACCTCTGGTATAATGTAACAAACTTTCACAGTAGTTGGCAAAACAGGTATGTTAAAACCCTGCACTCATTCTGTACTTAAAACTGCTCACCTTGACCCAAACATTTAAAAAGTATCAAGTATGCCCCTTGCATCACCCATATGCCTAAAAATACTGGTTTTGTTAAAAAAATAAAATGAGCTCTCAAGGGAGAAAAAGAAAGAACAAGACTTGCTGCAGCTGTTTCCATTTCTTACACTATTTTCAGGCAATTTATGGACCTCCAGATGATGTTAAACATCATCTTTTGTCGCCCCAGCAGAACTAAGGCTGAAGGATGCTAGGAATTGTAATTCAGCACCATACACAAAGCCCACTTTCTATACACCAATAACATACTCATTCTTCAAATGAGGTTTTTTCTACAACATAACCGATTTTTATGATAACATTTCTATCATAACATCACTGCATATAGAAAAATAATTATTTCCTTTTTTCTGCACCAGCCCCTATCCATAAAGACCCTCCACCTGAGATCTGGCAGGCCCCCACTCTTTTAACTGTCCAGAAGGCCTTAGAAAGCTGGCTCTCCCCCAGGTTTTGCGATAGGGTGAGGTTGCAGACCAGTGATTGTGATTTTTTTTAATGTATCAGGAAGGGTTGTTTGGGGGCAACAGAAATAGTTTCTTTTGGATGTTGGTTTTTATTGTTTTGTAGGTTCTCATCAGCACTGCTGTGAACAGCCCAGAGTTATGGCACATGAGATGAATGTCCATATCAGTCTCATAAGTAAATGAATATTGCCAGACCTGAGTGAAACTGAGTGTTATAATAAAACTTTAAGAGTAAAAAAATATATTATTGGTTCCTTTACTATATAGCCGTGGTGGCGAACCTATGGCACGAGTGTCACAGGTGGCACGCGGAACCATAGCGGACGGCACGCAAGCGTTGCCCACCGGCAAACCGGAAGTGCGGAAAAATGCACTTCCGGTTTGCCGGTGAGCTGTTTTTTGCACTCCGGAGGGTTCAGGGAAGCTCCCTGAAGCTCCAGAATGCAAAAAACTACAAAACGGACAAACCGGAAGTGCATTTTTCCGCACTTCTGGTTTGTCCATTTTGTAGTTTTTTGCATTCCGGGGCTTCAGGGAGCTTCCCTGAACCCTCCGGAGTGCAAAAAACAGCTCACCGGCAAACCGGAAGTGCGTTTTTCCGCACTTCCGGTTTGCCCGTTTCGTCATCCCAGGCTCCAGTAAGGCCTTTGCGCGGGGGTGGGGTGTTGTGCGCATGCGCAGGGGCCAGCATTGGGGGGGGGGTGTTATGCGCATGTGTGGGGGGGAGGGAATGGGTGTGGGCATGCAAGCGTGCGTGAGCGCCCCCCCTTTTTTGGCACGCAAGCCTAAAAAGGTTCGCCACCACTGCTATATAGACTACAAGCCAGTAGTGAAATCCAATTTTTTTTTGGATTTCTGTGGGTGTGGCTTGGTAGGCGTGGCTTGGTAGGCATGGCAGAGGAAGGATACTGCAAAATCTCCATTCCCTCCCCACTCCTGGGGGAAGGATATTGCAAAATCTCCATTCCCACCCCACTCTGGGGCCAGCCAGAGGTGGTATTTGCCGGTTCTCTGAACTACTCAAAATTTCCGCTATCGGTTCTCCAGAACCTGTCAGAACCTGCTGGATTTCACCCCTGCTACAAGCTGTTATAATGTTATAAGGAAGGCATAATAGCAACAGTGAATCTTATAACTTAGTCTCTAGAGCAAGAGATGTGGGTGTCCCTGATTCTACCATTTCAATGGTACTAAACTGATCTATTGGAGTCTCTCCATCTGCTTGCTGCTTTTTCCATAATAACTGGTCTCAATTCCATAGAGTTATTTTGATGTATTCCTCGCAAATATCTGGATTTATTTAAATATATTTTTCAGATTCAGGAAAATACCTGGCGGTGGCTTCCCATGATAACTTTGTAGATATTTACAACGTACTTACCAGCAAAAGAGTTGGAATCTGCAAAGGAGCATCTAGCTATATCACACACATAGATTGGGATTCAAGAGGTAAAAAACAGCAAAACAAAATCTTTTATTTATCACAGGTCTCTTTGAAGAGCTCTTATAAGGCTTCAAAACATTGTAGAAGATTGTGTATTTTCTTTGATTTGTGATGAGAAATAGAAAAGAGTAGTTCTATGACAGTTTTAAAGTCTAAAACTGTAAAATTGCTCATCTATATTTCAGCTTATAGTAATCAGGATAGAGTTCTGTGGATTGTCTATTCTAAAAAAAGGCTATAATTAATTAAAAACTAAAAAGAGTTGTTTGCTGAGATGGACGGCTATAGAAATCAAATAATAAATAAGTAGGTAGGTGGGTGGGTGGTAAGTAGATAGGCAAGCATTATAAGCATGTATCTTCTGCTATAAATTTACAGTACTCCCTCTCTCCCCAGTTTTCCTTTAAAATGTAGAATGAAGCAAGGAGCATTGTCCATTGTTTTAAAAATATTACATTTCATCTTACCATTGTCCTTTCTTGCTGACAGCCTTTATAAGCTTTCAGTAGATAGCTTGTAGCTGAAAGTAAATAAAAGTTCACCTGTGTCAGAAAATCTGTTGAGTTTGATTTCTGTAAACTTCTTCATGTTCAAGGGAAGCTACTACAAGTCAATTCTGGTGCCAAAGAACAAATCTTCTTTGAAGCTCCAAGAGGAAAGAGGCATATAATAAGATCCACAGACGTAAGGAAAAATAAAATGAATTTCTTTATTTTATATGTTATTTCAGTACTATCTGTTAGAAAAAGAGTGGTCTAATGTGCAGTTTGTTTTCTGCTTGGAATACTTTCTAAAAGCTCTGTTTCATGCAATAACTCAAGATATGTACATAAATACTGTATAGGTTTTGTAGAGATGGGCTAAAGAACTCTTCCTTTTTTAACCATAACACATTCATTTTATATCAGCATGACTTTCTTCCTGCTAAGCATATTTGCAGTAATCTGTAATTATCATTCAAGGCACAGGTAGTATTTTGGAATGGTAAGTGCATTTGAATATTGAAAGCATGCTATAGGAATTCTCAGTAAATGGCTACCATAGATAAGGGGTCAATTCACAAAAATGACATGTTGAGTAGGATCAATCACAAAACACTTATTAGTACAAAGAGAACTGGTAAGACTGTCTCCCTCCGGAATCTAGACACTCTTCCAGATTAAATATTGGGTAACATTCATCATTTCTATTTTCTAAAATGCATGTGAAATCCAAAGGCATTATTATAAAAAGAAATTATAAAATCATACTGAAGTTCAACACATGATTTTACTGTACCATTTTTTTTTCACTTGGGTAATAAAGAGAACCAGGCAAGTGCCAAGGGATATTTGTAGGCATCCTTTTGCTACCCTTCCCCCCCCCCTCTTGTCTAACTTGTGGAAAAAAATATAAATATTTCCTTAGCACATGGAGCCAAGCATTTGATGTACTATCAAGATACAGTATGTGGGCAATCATATTATGAAGCAGGAAATCTAAAAAATCATATTGGACCATTCTCCTGTTAACTGGAAATCAGTTGCTTGTGCAGTTGACAAGAAATTGAAAAAAATAGTTCCATAAAAATGTGCTTACCAGTTTATAATGTTGGGTTTTTTTTAATATTTGCTTCCAGATTGAAAAGATTGAATGGGATATCTGGACATGTGTTCTTGGTCCTACTTGTGAAGGAATTTGGCCAATGCATAGTGATGTCACTGTTATCAATGCAGCTTCCCTTACTAAAGATAGCACTCTCTTAGCTACAGGGGATGACTTTGGGTTCGTGAAACTCTTCAGATATCCAGTAAAGGTAATTGAAATATTTTTCAAAAGTGCCAATGGAAGAATTATGTATAGCAAGGAAAATAGAAAATAGGAATTTTATACATTTGGAGATTGATCAATTAAGCTTGATGACTTTTATTTAAAGTATCTGTAAGGAAGAGCTACCAGTGTACATGTATTCCAAGACAAAATGTAAGAAAAGGCAGTTTAATGACCAGATACATTCTGGTAATAAGTTTTCAGTAAGAGTTGGGTGAAGGGTTTGTTTCTTCATTTGGTAGTCAAAACCGTGTGAGAGGATTTCCATGAGTATCAAAAAATCAGTTTGGGCTATATTTATTTATTTGGTTTGATGCTGCCCAACTCTAACTGGTGTGGGTGGCTGAGACTAAAAAGAAGGCAAATAACTGATTTGGATTTTTGCAGGAATTTCTATAGCATTATATATAGTAATCAGTTTAGAATAGAATAGAATAGAATTCTTTATTGGCCAAGTGTGTTTGGACACACAAGGAATTTGTCTTTGGTGCATATGCTCTCAGTGTACATAAAAGAAAAGATATATTTGTCAAGAATCATGAGGTACAACACTTAATGATTGTCATAGGGTACAAATAAGCAATCAGGAAACAATCAATATTAATATAAATCATAAGAATACAAGCAACAAGTTACAGTCATACAGTCATAAGTGGGAGGAGATGAGTGATAGGATCGATGAGAAGACTAATGGTAATAGTATTGCACCCTTAGTGAATAGTTAGACAGTGGTGAGGGAATTATTTGTTTAGCAGAGTGATGGTGTTCGGGGAAAAACTGTTCTTGTGTCTAGTTGTTCTGGTGTGCAGTGCTCTATTTTTGAGGGTAGGAGTTGAAACAATTTATGTCCAGGATGCAAGGGATCAGTAAATATTTTCACGGCCCTCTTTTTTACTCGTGTGGTATACAGGTCCTCAATGGAAGGCAGGTTGGCAGTAATTGTTTTTTCTGCAGTTCTGATTATCCTCTGAAGTCTGTGTCTGTCTTGTTGGGTTGCAGAACCAAACCAGACAGTTATAGAGGTGCAGATGACAGACTCAATAATTTCTCTGTAGAACTGTATCAGCAGCTCCTTGGGCAGTTTGAGCTTCCTGAGTTGGAGCAGAAAGAACATTCTTTGTTGTGCTTTTTTGATGACGTTTTTGATGTTAGGTGACCATTTTAGGTCTTGAGATATGATAGAATCTAGAAATTTGAAGGTCTCTACTGTTGATACTATGTTGTCTAGTATTGTAAGAGGTGGTAGAATGGGAGGGTTTCTCCTAAAGTCTACCACCATTTCTATGGTTTTGAGTGTGTTCAGTTCCAGATTGGTCCAGTCGCACCATGAGGCTAGTTGTTCAACCTCCCGTCTGTATGTGGTTTCATCGTTGTCTCGAATGAGACCAATCACTGTTGTATCATCTGCAAACTTCAGTAGTTTAACAGATGGATCGTTTGAGATGCAGTCATTGGTATATGACTGCATATACCAGAAGAGAAGTGGTGAGAGCACATAGCCTTGGGGGGGCCCTGTGCTAATTGTACAGGTATCTGATGTGATTTTGCCTAGCTTCACCTGCTGCTTCCTGTCTGTTAGGAAGCTTGTGATCCACTTACAAGTGTGTTCAGGTACCGCTAGCTGATTTAGTTTAATTAGAAGAATGTCCGGTATGATGGTATTGAATGCTGAACTAAAGTCTACACAGAGGACCCTTGCGTAGGTCTTTGTTGATTCAAGATGTTGTAGAATGTAGTGCAAAGCCATATTAACAGCAGCATCTGTCAATCTATTTGCTCGGTATGCAAATTGCAGGGGGTCTAACAGTGGATCCGTGATGATTTTCAAGTGGGACATCACTAGCCTTTCAAAGATTTTCATAACTACAGATGTTAGAGCAACTGGTCTGTAGTCATTCAGTTCCTTGATGGAGGGCTTCTTCGGCACTGGGATGATAGTGGAGCATTTGAAGCAAGAAGGAACATGGCATATCTCTAGTGATTTTTTGAAGATTTGGGTGAAGATGTGGGCCAATTGGTCAGCACAGACTTTTAAGCAAGAAGGAGTTATGTTGTCTAGGCCTGGTGCTTTTCCTGGCTTCTGTCTGTGAAATAGATCTTTCACTTCCTTTTCTGTGATCACCAGGGGTTGTGATGGGGTCAGTTGTAGGAGGTTTGGCTGTTGTTGGTGTGTCTGGGATGGAGGTTGTGGAGATAGGTGGCTGTAGTTTCCTTTCAAACCTGCAGCAGAACACATTCAGGTCATCTGCCAGTTGCTGATTTTCTTCAGCTTGGGAAGGTGGTTTGCCGTAACCGGTGATGTTTTTAAGAGTTTTCCACATGTTTGCTGGTTCATTTGTTGAGAACTGATTCCTTATCTTTTCAGAGTAGCTTCTTTTTGCTGCTCTGATCTCCCTTGTTAATACATTTCTGGCCTGATTGTACAGCATTCTATCACTTTTTCTGTAGGCTTCCTCTTTGGAATGACGTAACTGCTTAAGTTTAGCTGTGAACCAAGGTTTATAGTTACTGTATATTCGCAAGTTCCTGGTTGGTAAACATAGATCTTCACAAAAGCTGACATGTGATGTTACAGTATCTGTGAGTTCATCCAGGTCTGCAAAGGTATCTTTAAAAATATTCCAGTCCGTGCAGTCAAATCAAGCCTGTATCTTTAACTTTGCCTCTTCAGTCCAAGTCCTCACTGATTTAATTGTTGGTTTCGTGGCTTTAAATCTTTGTCTGTAAGCAGGTTCAAGGTGAATCATGCAGTGATCAGAATGGCCCACAGCTGCTCGTAGTAAGGACCGATAAGCATCTTTTAGTGTTGTGTAGCAGTGGTCTAAAGTATTTTTGCCTCTGGTGGGACAATTGACATGCTGAAAATATTTTGGAAGCTCTTTCCTTAAGTTACCTTTGTTAAAATCACCTAGAATAATGGCCAGTGAATCTGGGTATTTGGCTTCAGCCCCCATAATCTGATCAGCTAGAGTTCGTAAAGCCTTGTTTACACAGGCTTGTGGTGGGATATACACCGCAATTAGTAGAAATGATGTAAACTCTCGTGGAGAATAAAAAGGTTTGCAGTTGATAAGTAAAGACTCTTAAGTTTTCATCACAGAATTTGTGTATTATAGTTATGTCCTGAGACCAGCTGTTGTTGATATATATACATAAGCCTCCTCCCTTTTTCCCCCCTGATAGTTCTACAATCCTGTCTGCTCTAAGTATCTGAAACCCTGGTATATGCATGCTTTGTCATCAATTTCTTCGTTTAGCCAGGATTCAATAAAGCATAGGGCAGATGCGTCTGTTTAAAAGGAGTATTTCATCCATCTTATTAGCAAGTGAACGTAAATTGGTAAGAAAGATTGAAAGGAGCGGGGGAGGGGTTTTATTCCCTTATTCCTTAGTCTATTTAAAATTCCCACCCTTTTACCTCTTGGTCTCTGCCATCTGCGTTTGCTTTTGGTGATCCATAGTTCCGGGGAATTAGCTTCCTCCTGTGTTAGAATCTCCTCCGCGTTTGCAAAGACAGGTGGGGGTAAGGTTACAGAGAGCTGCTCCTTAAAGAAACGTTCCTTAATTCTTAGCAGATGGTCTCGTGAGTATGAAATCCGTAGAGAATCACAGAGAATAATAGAAAATAAAGAAACCATTTGAGAGCATTTCACCGAGGCAGCCTTCGTCGGCGCCATCTTGGATTCAGATTACAACCATTTGCTTAATAATGGTTCAAATTACTGACAGCTTTAGAAAGGGTGCTTAATGGCCTGTAAAGCATGTCTGACAGTCACAGAATTTCACACCACCACCATCCTGTGGACATGTGATTACAATCTGGAGGCTTGGCGACCTGCTCACACAAGTGCATTATGATCATGTGATCACAATTGCAATATTCTTTGCCACCTTTCCCAGAAAGAAAGTCAGTAGGGAAGCCAGCAGGGTTGGCTGCAAGCTGGTGCTGCCTGCTGAGAAGACTTCTCTTGAAGGATTACAGCTTCATACATACTTGGATTTCGGCAGCCTCTGAATTTTTTTAGAAACAGAATGCATGGTCCATATCAGGAAAAAGAGACCACTGACCATATGATTTGCCTGTGTTACAGGGTCAGCATGCCAAGTTTAAGAAGTATGTGGGTCATAGTTCCCATGTTACCAATGTCCGGTGGTTACATAATGATTCTGTGCTGTTGACAGTGGGTGGTGCTGACACTGCCCTGATGATCTGGACTCGAGAATTTGTTGGAACCCAGGAAAGCAAGCTAGTTGACAGTGAGGAATCAGATACTGATGCAGAAGAAGATGGAGGTAAAGGCCTTTGCTTTTGTCTATAAAAATCATTCTATACAGGAGGCATGCTGAATAACTAGGGCATTTTTGTACCTTAAGCAAAATTACATTAATACTATTTGAACTGATTCATACAATATATGAAAGAATCCAGTTTTTCTAATGTTTTCTCATATATGAGGAATATAACATTATGTTCATCTGCAAACATTTAACAGTAATTGATTAGTAGTAGATATAGCGCTATTTACAAATGCCTGCTACAAACATCATGTGCATGGCATCTAAAAACGTAATTTTACTTGTAAGTGGATTAGCATGATTTTCTACTATTTTAGGGAAAGCTTTGTGCAGCCCAAAGGTACTCCTACAAATAAATATTATGTTATAGGCCCGTGGTGGCGAACCTATGGTACGCGTGCCAGAGGTGGCACGCGGAGCCATAGAAGCCGGCACGCGAGGGTTGCCCACCGGCAAACCGGAAGTGCGAAAAAACGCACTTCCGGTTTGCCGGTGTGCTGTTTTTTGCACTCCGGAAGGTTCAGGGAAGCTCCCTGAAGCTCCGGAATGCAAAAAACTACAAAACGGACAAACCAGAAGTGCACTTTTCCGCACTTCCGGTTTGTCCGTTTTGTAGTTTTTTGCATTCCGGAGCTTCAGGGAGCTTCCCTGAACCCTCCGGAGTGCAAAAAACAGCATACCAGCAAACCGGAAGTGCATTTTTTTCGCACTTCCGGTTTGCCGGTTTCGTCGTCCCAGGCTCCGGTAAGCCTTTGCGCGGGGGTGGGGTGTGTGTGCGCATGCGCAGGGGGCAGCATGGAGGGGTGTTGTGCGCATGCGTGGGGGGGAGGGAATGGGTGTGGGCACGCGAGCGCGCGCGAGCGCCCCCCCCTTTTGGCACACAAGCTGAAAAAGGTTCGCCACCATTGTTATAGGCCAATGTTTTCAGATATGCCAGCTTCATATTGAATTTTCTTTATGAAATACATGTTTTTAAATGAGTGACATCGAGAGAGCAGGCAAGTACAAAGAAACATAACTGAGGTTCTGGTGATATCAGCAGATGAAATATTGCCTATCTCAGCACCACAGAGTTGGTGGTGCTGAGATAGGCAATACAGAAGAAGATCTTATTATAAGGAGCATATCATTTTCCTCCAAATTTCTCCATATTTGGGAATATCCCAGGTTATTTCAAAATATTGAAATAATTTTTCAGCTGCGTCACATAAGTAATGAATTTTCTGATTTCTTTAAAAACATTTACATATTACTTGATGCTGGAAATGTAAAGTAAAAGAATCTCATCTTAAAAGCAAATAAGATCATGGAAACTAATTAATTGAAAATTAAGGAAAAAAGATATATATACAAAACTAACTTTTACTATATAGATAATCTACACAAAATAAATCTATGAAGCAAGGTTTTTTTTAAGAAATCATTTTTTCTGCAAATGTAATATTTTAAAGCTGTAAAAACACTGGCTCTGGATACCATAATCTATATTTAAGTGGTTCACATATAATTTCCACACTGAAAAATTGGAAGTTCTTAAACAAGTATTATGATCTATTTCACATCTATCCAAGGTTATGACAGTGATGTTGCACGTGAAAAAGCAATTGATTACACTACAAAGATCTATGCAGTGAGCATCCGAGAGATGGAAGGCACGAAGCCACACCAACAATTAAAGGAAGTTTCAGTAGAAGAAAGGTATGTTATGGGGAATGCCTCCTTGGGTAGAACGAGCCAACAAGTGCATTTGGGAAAAAGATACACACTTCGAGTCAGTATTGAGCAAATGCCTGGACTAGCCCCTATAATCTTCTTCACAAGATTTCACAAGTAGTTTGCCATTGCCTGCTTCCCAGGCCTGAGTATGTGTGAGTGACCCAAGGTCATCCAGCATGCCTGAGGCAGATCTAGAATTCACAGTATCCCAGTTTCTATCTTGGTACCTTAATCAATACACCACTGAATAGTCTTCAGAAAACCTGTACTAATGCTTCCACAATACTCTGAATCATAGTTCATTTCTTTTTTCCAAGTATTTCAAGATAGTACCATATGTTCAGAGTGCTAAATTGCAACCTCCAGTATTCAAAATATCTGTATGCATATATTTTATAATTAATTGACTCTGAAATAGGTTGCTGATCCGTTTGCTTGAAGTCAGTACAGTAGTCAGTTGTCTTTCAGGGTAATTTACCTAACTTTAAATCTATAGTCTTATTTTACTTCAATATTGTTAAGCAATATATTAATATTTATGTGAAAGAAAATAGTTTCTGGTATACTCCTATAACCTTAGGAGTGCTAATATAAGAAATGCTAATTTTTTTAAAAAAAATTCCTCTGTATATGGTTGGCATTTCTAAAGTTAAGTTTACACTCTTGTTTTTAACCTTTAATGCTATATTGTAGATCTTTTCCTCAGGTCATGAGGGTTACAGCTTCGTAGGATTGTCAGAATTTATTCTGATGTATTCTTTTAACAATTCAAGGGCCTCAAAAATTCTAGCATTGGTTCTGTAGCAACCTGTTTGCTTGTGCTTTCTGCTCCACCTGGAATCCTCCTTGTTTTAGCAGGGCAGAGACATGGAAGGCAGAGGTAAAAACTTGGCCACAGACATGTCTTTGAATTTAAAGCAATCATTCCTCCTCAAAAAAGCAAATCTTGGTTATCCTTAAAATATATGTTTCAAGGATAACAAAGATTGCTTCAAACAATGTTTGAAATGAATATTATAAATGTTAATATTTCATCGAAAACCAGTGAGAAGGAAGTCTATATGCTCTGAGAATGTAGGGAAAAGGGGGTAAGGCTGCAAGAGTTGACAGTGAAATTAGAAAGATGTAATTTGATTATGAAATGGCTATCCTTTCAACTGTAGGTAAAGGCTGCATCTGTGCCTGATCACCTGCAAAGCAAAACATAGCAATAATGAAGGATATTACACAAATTTAGCTTGAATTATTAGGTTAAATGTTCCTGTGAATGTGTTTTGTATAGTTCTGATTGAAATGATAGAAAAGGCAATAATGAGTACAGTTTGGGAAATACAGCATTGCTTTAACCAGGCATAATACAGGTTTTTTTCAGTTAATCATAGGGAATGTATAATGTGTGATTAATGTGTGGAAAAGGTTTATTTTATGTTTATTTTTTGCTTTAAAGCATATACATGATAAAAGAAATACGTTGGACTATGGAACATTTTACGTGCACGTGGAGTTTATTGTTGCTGAATGAAATAAATACATGATTGAAGTGAAGCCACTGTGAGACTAATTGTTTCAGAGATTATTGAATGTTGAGTAGGAGCTAAGACAAAGATATACAGTCTTTGTTTAGCAACTACTTTGTTTAGAGACTGCTCGCAGTTACGATAGTGAAAAAATAATTTTACAACCAATCCTTGCATTTACAACCTTCCTTGCTTTCTTTAAAGCAAATGAAAGCTGAAGTAAGATTGTAAGCAAAGTTGCAGTTTCACTTAGCAATTGCTTTACTTAATAACTAAGTTGCCTAATTATGATAGCTAAATGAAGACTACCTATATGTGTCCCCTTACTTATTTAATTTATTCATAGACAAATGTACAAGGAATACTTGTGATAATGTTACAATACACATATATTGTTTGGAATTATTGAAATGTATGTCCTTTGCTATATAGACAATGCCATTTATTGGTTGAGATCCTGATTCATTTGCAGCGAATGTCAGATTGTATTATGCAATGAGAAGTACAGATCAGAAAATTATTGAATAAAAAATCAAGATAGTTGTGCTTGACAATGAAAATGCAACGAACAATTGCAAGTCATGCATAAATGGTGAAAAAACAGAGCAAGTATGTGAATTTTTTGTACTTTGGTAGATAGTTTCTTAAACATGGGGAAATTGTTGGAGAAAATTTAAGATATGCAAATACTGTCAGAAAGAGAGAATGTGGTCTTTTACAAAGAATGGCTGTTTGCTGAAAAAACTGAAAATGGTTATGTATGGGAAAGTGCCCACTTTGTTAAACGGAAATTTAGTGAAAATTGCATATCTTAGGAGAAACATAAATATACTAGAATTGGATAGTTTAAGAAGAGGGGATTGACTTATTCTCTAAAACACCAGAGGGCAGGGCAAGAAATAATGGGTGGAAGCTTGTTAAAGAGAGATCCAACCTAGAAAGGGAAATATTTGACAGAACAATTAATTTATGGAATAGCTTGCTACTCAGAGTTGTAGGTGCTCCATTACTGGAGGTTTTCAAAAATAGACTTGGAGAACCATTTATCAAAATGGTATAAGGTCTCCTGCCTTGAGCAGGAGGTTGGATCTCTGAGGTGTCTTCCAGCCCTATGATTCTATGTTCTAAGCAGCGGTGGGTTGCTCCCAGTTCGGCCCGGTTCTGCGAACCGGTAGCGCCGGCAGCAGGAAGCTCCGCCCACCCGCCCGGGACACTCCACCCACCCGCCCGGGACTTGCGCAGAAGCATCGCGTGCACACACGCGAACCGGTGGCAGTGGGTTTTAGAACTCACTACTGGTTCTAAGTGTGTGTGGTACATCAAGGAGCAATATGGTGAACAGTGAAGAAAGGGAGTGGAATGAAGGTGGCTTGAATACAAAAGTGAGTGACAAAATAAGTATATTGACTTGTGGTTTGTCAGATAGGGAGAATGAATAGAGATCAAATTATAAAAGAAATTATATGAAGGAAGAGTAAATGGGTTGGGAGAAAAAGGAAGAGAGAGAAAATCATGGTGGGGTGGAGTTGAAGAGATCCTTAACAAAAGATAGGTGAAAATTTTAAAGAACAAAAGGAAAAAGTATGAAGTATGAAGCAACACACAGACATTTATTTATTACTAGATCTTTATCCCATCTTATTTTTAGTCAACTCAAGGCAGCATACTCCCATCTCCCATTTTCCCCACAACAACAATCTTGTTAAGTGGGTTGGGTTGAAAAAGGGATTAGTCCAAAGCCATCCAGATGGCTTTCAGGCTTAAGGGAAACCTAGAACACACAGTCGCCTGATTTCTGCCCACCAACACAGCCATTACAAACAACTGACTTTCTTCTGCTAAACATGGTAGAAGCAAGGATGCTTTGTAAGAGTCAAAAGTTATAGAGAATTATGATGAATTTTTACATACATTTAATGATATTTTCTTTTCTTAGTTCATGTTTTTAATTTTTTTGTTTACTGTTGCCTACTTTTAATGGTATTTGCATAATGTGGCTAAAGGCGATCATACAATAGACATGTTTTCCTTCTGTTAAATGTTTAGTGATTGGCCATACTCACTATGGCAAACAGTTACCAAGAGTGCTCATTTCATGCTCTCATAACTCCAAATCTGCATTCCAGCCTAAAATAATGGCGGCCTGGTGCTACCAGTGCATTAAAGTACAGCAATTTATTCTTCAATTTCTTTTTCTTATTTGTTCATTTCACAATAATTGTCTGTCAAGGCAGACAAGGCAAGGCAAGGCAAAGAAAGCAAGCCATTTTACTTCTGGTATATGCAAACAGACTATTTCATGTATGCTCGCTCAAGAAACAATGATTAAAGTAAACCACAGGTAAATATTTAATTAAATTGAATTTATTCAATTTGATATGGCTGCTGTTGGAAGAATTACTTCGCTATTGTTTGTTTTTTGCTCAGATCAAAAACACCAAAAGTCTTTGTCCAGAGTTCAAAATTTTATTAGCATCCAAGGCAAAAGTGTTAAATGTGGTCAGCACCTTGCAAGGGTACAAAGTCATTTTATAGTCAAATGTAAACAGCTAATCTGTGGATATTTAGTTCCAGAATTTTCAAGTTGTGGGTTTCTGTATTCTGGATACTTTATGTCTTCTCCATGATTGTTTTTGCAAAATAGTCATTCATCCCAGTGTCAAGTAAAAAGACATTTTTATGGATTGAGTTTTTATTGAAAATGTATTTGAATTGCTTAATTCTGAATTTTGATGTAATGTTTTGTGCTCTCTAAGTTGTAGGAGATGTATGCACAAACATGCACCATTTACCATTTAGCATGGAACAACATTTACCATTTACCATTTAGCATGGAACAACACATTTCTGAGACTTTATTACAGACTGTACATGCTGATTTAAACGTATTTTCATGATGTGGTGTTGTGTGTCCCAACTGAGATTACAGATTAATTCCACACAATACCACTGTTGCTTATGGCATAAATGTATTTCAACTTTACCTCCTCTAGAAGTAAAATCCAATTATAAATCGGAAAGATTGAAGTAAAGGAGATATCAAGTATGCCAAACGATCTGAATGCTATCTGAATTATGAAAATGTTTTTTCAAAAGATACATCAAGCATGTGGTGTATCCTCAGATGATTGTAACTTGGGCAAAAGTTCAATAAGCATAATGGTTCAGCAAAATTTGCATTCAAAATTTTCTCATTCAGATACAGCACTGTGACTAGTACTCCAGCTTTCTCCTGTCTGGTTCCCACATTTTATAAGCCACAGTGTAGTTGGATGGTTTCTTATTTTTTTGTCCAATGTATCCAGATATGTTTCATACTTTTTTCTGTTCCGGATGTCCTCCTACAATAACAATTCCTTATATCCCTTATTACATACATGTGACATACGTATTGTCAGGCTGCATGTAAGCACAGATTGAAAGTCTTGTAAGCTGTTAAATAATGTACATTTATTTAGGATAATTAACAGCTGTTTTTCTCTCCTTTCCCCATCTTTGTTGTTTTTCTTCTCTCCCTCTTTTTTTGGCCCGTATCTCCATTTTCTATATTTTCTGTTTCTCCTTCCTTTTTTCCTTGTTCTTATTGGTTCTCTGCCCCTTGCTTTTTTATGTAATTTAGGAACAGGGCACTTATCAAAGGAGCCACAGGAACAATCTTGTGGCATGGGAGTCCTAAGAAAAGTGCTCCCACACTGTGGGGTAATTTGATCAGTGGTGGGACTGTCCCAGAAAATTCAGGACAATTGTAAGCCATATAATCTTATATTTGGCAAATTTGAATGAATTAGGTCTTGGATGAGAAGCAGTGTTTTGCACTGATCTTCAGTTCCTTTAACCCAAGCACGCTAGAATGGTGATAATGCTTCTGGTGTCTTTAGCTGTTTCATATTATTAAAATGTGAACATTGCAGATGCCTGCATTTTGCCTTTTACTAACACTTCGATTATATGCTCTGCTTGCAGCATCTGTTTGTTTGATCTGCATGACTGAATGGATTAGTGATTTGTATCATAGTTAATATAATAAGGACCTTTAAACAGAATGTTAAATATATAAGCAAAATACAAGTCTTTTTCTTCCTTCTCCCTAAAAGCATGACTGCAGTGAATTTTTATTTTTTTGGCAAGTGTGCCGTAAATCTGTACCTCTCAGAATATATGTAACCCTACTCTCAGTGCTATGGCAACATGGTTTTGCCTCTAACCAATTGTGCTAGGAAGCCAGGCATTTTGAGAAGCACAAAAGTGCATAAGTATATTTCCATTGCCAGCTCATAAATCTTCCTGTTTCATTTAAGGAGTCGCCCAGATTCTCTGTATTTGGTTCACTTGTAAAATGCACAGTAATTACATTATCATCAGAAACTATACATTGCCTTATATTATTATAACCCTGTTATGCTGCCTGAAGATAAGAGGGCTATCCCACTTTTTGATATCTTTTCTGCTGTTTCTGATCATAACCCTTAATTTATTGGCTGATCTCTCAGAGTGGCTCCTGCTTTATATCTTTGCCTCACAGCTGAAACACTGAGGATGGACTGAACTGTTGCAGACTTGTTTCATTTGCATATGAATTCTACACGCAGAAGATGCTTTCATGGGAGATCTTATTTTTTCCATGTTTCCAGACTAATCTACTTTGTAGATATTCACATTGTCTACCCTTTTTGAAATGAATCTGCACTGCAGAGAGAATTCCACTCCAAAACAAATATTTGACCAGCTATTTTCCTCTGTGAATATCCTGATTTACAGTGCAGCAATATGGGCCTGCTCACTTGATGCTTTCTAGAAAGGAATGTTAATCTACTGTAGGTACAAACTTTGGGCATAGCCTTTTCCTGCCATGCCCCCCAAAAGAATCCCTGTTATATTAACTTTCCCCATTCTATTGCTAGAAAGACTAAGATGCATCAAGCTGCAGGTCAAAGAATGTCTGTCTTTTGTCTGTTTTACTTCATTTTTATATGCATTGAATATACACTCTCTTTGACATATGGAATAAACACCAGGCACAGGAGGACCTTTCAGTCTCATCATTCAGTGTATAGATATTGAGAGCACTGAGGATATTTCTCATAACAGCAAGGAAGACAAAATCTCTAAAGGACAGTTGGTTGTTGATGGATGCTTTAGATAATTGAGAAAGGATAAACAGATGGGTGGCAAACAAGTCAAATCAAAAGACAGACAGATGGACAGTTTGCTTGATCAAATTGATTTTCAAAACCATTATACTTTTACTGAAGCCAGGAAAGTATTAATTTAATTGCAGTTTTGTAACCTGGGTCAATATGGAGAATCTGAAGAGTGTACTGTAGAATCATATTTAAATTACACACAAATACTGTTTTTTTTTATTGAAAAAGTTTTATTAGTACAGAGTACAAACATTTTTTAATTTTTCTCCCCACCCCCACCCCCTTCCCTCCCCCCTCCCCCCCGGACTTCCCAGAGAGAACACAGGGCATAATATCAGTAATTACAGAAGAAAAAAGAAAAAAAAAACCCCTCAACTCCAAATTACACATTGCTAGCGTCATTAAATTTCTATATTTTATATTATTTCCCATATAATTCTAAAAAATAAAAAATAAAAATTAAAAATATATTAATTATATAATCTAGGTTATACAAAGGAAGGAAAACAGTTTCTCCCTCCTCCTTTCAATCAACTTTCTAGATCTATAAAAAATTTTAATAATACTAAATCTTTAAAAAAAACGTTAATAATAATAATAATCTCATAATTAACTAAAACCGAGAAAATTTTACATAGCTAATATCAAGATATTAAATAATAATACCTTTAAATTTCATCATAACAACATATTATTCTAAAGCAACTTATTAACTCAAATAAAACTAAAAAAGTATTACATGTCTACATATTAAATAATAAAACTTTTAAATTTCATCATAACATAATATTATTATACAACGACTTTAATTCATAATAAAAAATATTAAGTAATAATACCTTTAAGTTTCTCATAATAACATTATTATACAACAACTTATTAGCTCAGATAAAAAATTATTACATGTCTACATATTAAATATTAAAGCCTTTAAATTTCATCATAACCACATAATATTATTGTTCAACAACTTGTTAATTCATAATAAAAAGATATCCTTAAAGGTAATATTAATAATAATAATAATAATAACAATAAAAATAATAACAATAGTAATAATAATAATAATAATAATAATAGTAAAAATCTAAAGAAGAGAGAGAGAAGAACAAAAACCTAAGACAAATGGAAAAAAAATCCTTCCTTTAAAACAATTTTTAAAATCTAATTGTAATAATTTAAAACTCAATAGTTTTAATTAGAAATTAAGAATTCCAATTCTTAAAAAATTATTTAAAAAAAGGAAAAAAGAAAAAAAAATTTCTTTCCTTTTTAAAAAAAGAAAGAAAAAAGGAAGAAACAACAAAAAAAGGAGAAGAAGAAAATACAATTATATTATCTCCATCCATCTAATACATATCAACACTACTTCTCTTTATATCTTATTGGTTGCCTCCTTTTGTATCTTGATGATTTTGAATTTATCAGCTCCTCTTCCATCTGATCCCAATACTCCATCTCCTTTTTCACATCTTTCTGGCTCTGCGATTCACTTTGACTCTTTAAGATTATTTCATTTTGATCCAATAAGGATGACTTTTCCTCCTTGTCTTCTTCTACATTCATACGTTTTTCTTCTGGAATTTTAGATATATCAGCCTTTAAAATATTAACATAAAATTCGGTAGCTTTGTTTATCGTATTCAGCCAGTATCTTTTCTCCAAAAATTTCACCGTAACTCCTGTTGGTGCTTCCCATTTGTATTGTAAATTCAATCTTTTAAGTTCATCAATCAAAAAAGTAAATTCTTTTCTAGCTTTAAGCATTTTAAAGGGAATTTCTTTCCAAATCTTAAGTTCCTGACCATTCACCTGAAAATTATTCTTAAATGTCGCCTGAATAATTCTGTTCCGTAAGACTCTTGTAGTAAAATATATAACAACGTCCCTTGGTAAATGTTTTTGTTTTGCATGCCACGAATTGACCCTGTATATCTTTTCAATTTGTGTAGCCAGCTCATCTTTAGAAATTCCAGAAACCTGTACCAAGGCCTCAGTCATTCTTCCCTTCAGATCATCATATAAACCTTCTTTCAACCCCCTTACTCTAATAGCAAATTGCGTTCTTCTAAACTGTGACATCAACACCTCTGTTTCAAAATTTGCAATATCCTTTTTAAGTTTGTTTATATATTCCACCGAGGTTGCCAACGCTTGTTTATTTGTTTCAATACAGTCCTCCAAAAAAATCAACATTTGTTGCTAAACCTTTGCAAACCTCTAACATGTCCATCCGTAGCTGCTTTTCCATATTCTTCAAAGCTTCCTGCATTTTATTTTCTATTTCAGTAATTTTTTGATTAAATTCCAAAATTAAGTCTTGTTTCATAATCTTTAAAGTATTTAATAAATTTTCCGATGTCAAAACTTGTGGAGGTGTTGATTCAGTAGCAAGTTGCATTTTAGAAGTATAAGCAGAGGGGTAAATAGACCTTTTATTCAAGGCAATCATTCCATATTTTGAAGCCATTGTTATAGTTCCAAAAAAATTGATCTGAAAACACCAAATCACTATCAGTTGTTATAATCCAAAATTGAGAGTCAAAAATAAAAACCAGTTTTCAAATTCAAAAATTTCCCAAAGTCCAAAGACCACAAACAGAACACAAATAACTTTCACTTCTTCTTTATTATACTTCCAAAAAGGTGCAAAGGAGAGTCAAATCTAAAAAAAATCTTGCAATTTCCAGGGCAAATAGTCTTTTGTAATTTATTTATATTAGTAAAATTATCAATTACTGTTATAATCCAAAGTCACGGAGCAGAGAATAAAAATCAATTTTCAAAATTTCCACAGGAGAAAAGCCAGAAAAAAAAAATCAATCTTTCCAAACTTGAAACCATTTTTATATTTCCAGAGAAGTATAGAAAAAAGCCATAACTCTAAATAAAATTCTTTCCAATGTACAGGATAGAGAGTTTTTTAATTTCCACAATCAGGAGACAGAGAAAAAAAAATCAGTCTTCAAAGTTATAGTTTTCCATAAGAGAAAGAGCCACAAACAAACAAGGCAAAAATCACCTTCACTTCTCTTCCCAACTTCTTCAAAACGCCTTAAAAAGCCAGATCTCTAAAAAGATACTTTCCACTTTCAAAGGCAAATAATCTTTATTTTTTTTTCTTCTTTTTTTTTCTTAAGAAGTTATCAGTTATCAAAGAATATAAGAAGGACAGCCAGTTTTCAGTTTTCAGAACAAAGAGTTTCCATAAGAAAAAAAGACCGCAAGCAAAACGGAAGTCACTTTCACTTCTCCTCCTTCAAACGCCATATTGTTGCATATTGAATGTTACTTTGTTTCTTCAAATAGAAGTTAGCCGAGGGTTTAAAAAAAAGGAGAAAAAAAATCCATACTTGCCCAGCAAAGCCCCTGGTTCTCTCTGTCTGCTTCTTTAAATGCACAGAAAAAAAATTTTTTTTATAAATCCTCTTCTAGAAGCAGCGGCGGCTTCGGCGTCTTGCTCCGCAAAAGCGGAGATTTCCAGGCTCCCGGAGCTAGGGGCAGGCTACCTGGGGAGCCTTCCCTTCGCGCCCCTGGATGGCTCCTAGGGCGCTAGGGGGGCTCTACCCCACCTGCCACGCTCTCCTCTCTCCCCTATGTCCGGGGCAGAGAGATTCCAAGCCGCCAGACAGCTGTTCTGGCGGCCCGGCAGGGAGTCGGAAAGACGTCCCGAAGAAGGAACGCCATCGGCGCCGAACGCCAAACCGGAAGTCCAACAAATACTGTTTTGTCATCTAGAAAAGCAAGGCATATTCATATGTTAGATAATAGATGTTAAGTAATAATATATTTCCTAGATGAATTCAGAAAGCATCTTCTCCATTAAAAATGTTTCTTTTCTTTAAAAACTTCCTAAAAATATTTTAAATGTTAGTATATAAGAAAAATAGTCACAGTCCACAGTAATTAGGATGATAGAATTTGGGGTTTGGTTCTCTTTAGATGACTTGATTAGAATGTTATTTCATGTTCTGTCCTTATCTAATAAAATTACTCCCATATCTACATCCTCATATGTGAGAAATGCCTTCTCAAGCTGAAGTACAGATTTTCTCAGTTCCTTTCTCTTCTGGATATAAAACAATTTGGAATATTTGGGGGAAGTGATTGTTTTGCTTAATGCTGCACTGGTCAGACCACACTTGGGATATTGTTTGAAAATTATGTCAAACAGAATTAGACAACGTTTTTGGCTGGGAATAGGTTTGGAATTTTGGGAGCACGTGATAAGCACATTTCCAGAGTAACTGCCATAAGAGACCCGTCTATTCACAAAATGGCTGCCATATTGGGCCTAATCAATTGCTGAACATTGATTTAATAAATATAAGCTAGTTCCCAGTATGCAGTCAATCATTCCTGTAAATGCATTTCTGCAATAAACACGCAATAATTCTTACAAAAACATTCCTGCAAATAAATATGACACTACAGATTATTGTTTGGGTCTGAAGCTTTCAATTTTTCTATTAATTTATTATTTTTAATTAGAAAAGTCTTTTTAAAACAAGTAGAACAGGGAGCCTGATGGGTACCAAGGGCTGTATCTGGTGTGGAATAGGACAGCTTGCCACAGACAACTCGCCATGGCTGACTCACCACAGCCAACTCAGAACAGCCAACTTGCTGCGGGCCAACTTGTCACAGCCAGCTCGCCATGGGACAATTTAATGATTCATTTTAATTATTTAAAATAAATAATTTTTTTTAATTTTTGTCATTCATATTTCATTCTGTTCCTCCTTTTGTATCCTTTCTTTAATGATTCTATTCCACCAATTCTTCGATAATAGTGTAACTCTTGTCCCACAGTGAATTGTCCCATGACGAACTGGCTACGGCAAGTTGGCCATGGCAAGTTGGTAATGGTGAGTTGGCTGTGGTGAATTATTATAGACCCATCTGGTGAATATGCCTACCTCCACAGGCATTCTTCCTCTCATCTTCTCTTTGTGACAGAATAGTCCAATGTGAAATCTGTACCAACATCTCTTGAAACATGTTTGATGAATTTATGAAGTCATGGCACATACCCTCACCTCCAAACCAACAATTCTCTTCAGCTCAGATGGTAGTTTGAATTAATCTGCTTTTCTGCTTGTTTGTGTTTAATTTGAAGCATGATGATATATAGATGGAGTAAACATTTTTTAAAAAAAATTAAACTATACCTAATATCAGCATACATTAATTTCATTATATCTTTTTATTTCCTGTTAAATTGAATGATGGCTACCAGGATGGATTATTTGAAACAGGATTAATAATATAATTACAATGGTTAGGAAGTATATTTCCTCCAATGTCAGATTCAGTAGCAAGCATCCATCTGAATTTTAGTTGCTAGGGAAACAACCAGGAACTCATTGTTAAATATATGTCCTCCTTTGTGGAATTTCCCCAAAAAAATTGGTTTGCTACTTTAAGAAAAAAAAATTGCAGAAATAGGTAGGCTTGTAATATGGTCCAGGTTGGCTTCTCCTGTGATGTTTATTCACAAATTATTATCTCTGTTATATAGAGCTTGAAGAAGATCCTTTATCATTTTGAGTGATATTTTTGTACACATAGTATTTTAAGGAAATTAATGGAATAAAGTTCTATTATAATTTGTATCACTGCAATGTTCATACTGAGGAGAACTCTCATCTTTACAGCTGAGTGGGATTGTAGTGATCCTGGCTCAGCTGGAGCAGTGTGTCTGCTAAGGGTTTTTTCACCATTCTGTTTCTATATGCTAGGAAGAGGGAGGCACAAATGTTGTTCAAATAAAAATGAATTTAAGCCGAACATAACAAATTGTCATCACACAGGTAGCCAGTGTGAACAGCAAATCAGAAAACAGTGACATTCCTGATATTTGTGCTTAATGCTGTAGCTGGAAAGAGTTACATCGATGATTTCAAGTGATGTCAAGCAAGCATTGATACGATAGGAGCTTTATGCAAAGAATGCATGTGCTTGTGTTTTCAGAGCTGTGGCCTGAAATATTACAATTAAAGTTTCATTGTGATCTCATGATCATTGGCTATTGATTGTCTCATCTCATGACCTTGTAGGACTTCCAAAGTGTCATTTGGAAGGACAAGAGACAAGTAAAAATCAGAATGCAGTTCAGATGGAGAGCAACAAACAAAAGTCTGGAGAACCCAAAGTCAGGTATATAGTTAAATCAGACTCAAGGTAGGTTCCATAGCAACAGGGTTCAAGGTCAGGAATATAATCTGATTCCAAAAGACAGTGAAAGGGAGAGGGGAGTGTAAGGAACTAAGTCTGAAGCAACTGCTCTATGGACAGTCAGTTCTTTGTTGAATCAAAGGACAGCTAGTTAGCCTAGATCAGGGGTAGGCAAAGTTGGCTCTTCTATGACTCATGGACTTCAACTCCCAGAATTCCTGAGCTAGCATGATTGGCTCAGAAAGTCTGGTAGTTGAAGTCCACGAGTCATAGAAGAGCCAACTATGCCTACCCCTGGCCTAGATGACTTGGTTCTTCTAGTTGATGACCTAACTACACTAAGTGTTGCTACAGCATAAAGGTTATGCCAATAATGTCCTTTCTTTTAAAAAGTGCTTAAGCAAAGCATTGTATCCCATTTGTAATATTTTTATGCTTTCATTTTTCTTTGAATAACATTAATGTTACATTCCAACATTTTTATGTGTTACTAAAAGGAAACATTAATAATTCTATTATGTTTTAACTTGCTTTCCTTTGGAGGCAGGGAATTGTCAAGTAAGTATAAACCATATCTGAGTCAGAAAAAAATCTGCTATAATATTAATTATTAAATTATTTTCTGATACACTCTGTTGTTCTTTGGGAAAGAGAAATGGCTGATCCAGCCGCATGGTGCCATCTCAGAAGTAGGTGCCATTTTGGAAGATGGCACCCATCCTCAAATGGCACAAATCAGCCTCTGTATAAGAAGCATGCATGTCAGATCATCCACTTCTGTTTTCCGAAGGCGATCTCAAAAAAGATAAACATAGACTGAAGGGACCCAGGGGGCAGGAAGCATAGCCCTAGGAGGCCCTGGGCAGGTCATGTGTAAGCTAGAGAGATGCTACAGTGAGGGCCCAGTGCTGAGCAGGCCTCCCAGGGCCCTCCGCAATCCCTGAGACACCTCTTGCTTAATTTAATAATTGTAACAAAGGGGGCAGAGATTGTGGTTGTTAATTGAGGCAATCACATGGGCACTTCGCTTAAAGACCACCATAACTTACCATCATAATTCTTGTAGGTCAAGGACTACTTATAAAGGGCACAGTAATTTTGAAAGATTAAATTTTGGTGAAAATGTTTTTGGAAATAACAGACAAATGGACCTGACGTTTTACAGTAGTAAAGGAATATTATTTGTTTAGCATTTAAAAGCATAGACAATTGGTGGATTTTACAAAATGAAGATCAAAGAAATATGAGCCAGATTGTGACAGTAACTGTAACTATGGAATCTGGTGACTGCATTCCCCCATGGTTAGCTCTGAAAATGAAGTTTATTTTTAAAAATAAATGTAGTTTTTCATAATTTCATACACACTTGTGTAAATGTGCACGAAAAATAGCCTTCTAACATTTATGTATTTCTTGTAAGCCATTTTCCTTTCCCCCTACTTGAGCTGACAAGTGGGTAGGATAGAATTTGCATGAGGACAAGAATTATAAAGCCACTGGAACATATGAAATTTAACTGCACACAGAAAACAAACGTATGGGGGAAAATAATAGAATATGGGAAATAAAAAAGAATAAAGATAGAAGAATTATATCAGAACAGTAGCTTAGAGTTCTCATTTTGTACTATGTTAGTGAAACTGATGTCGAATGAAGGAAGAAAATTATAGTTGAAGACAAAGATTCTGGATAACCCCCTTGCCTTGTGATGAAAGACATAGCCTGAACCATCTGAAAGGCACTAAATTGGGGAAGGCACTATACCAGTGATGGCAAACCTTTTTTGGTTTGCTTGCCAAAAGGGGGAGCGCACAGAGGGTTGTGCGCATGCGTCCACACCCATAATTCCATGCGCCCCCCCGTGCATGCACGCGTGACACCATCACCCCCGCCGCTCTCGGCATGCGATGGCACACCCATTTTTTGCTCTCTCCAGGCTTCAGAGCCTTTCTAGGAACCTGGGGAGGGTGAAAACGGCCTTCTCCCCCTCCAGGAGCCCTCTGGAGGCCGAAAATGGCCCATTTGCCAACTTCCGGTTGGACCGGAAATCCCGTTTTTTTGCTCTCCCCAGGCTTCAGAGTCTTTCTAGGAGCCTGGGGAGGGTGAAAATGGCCTTCCCCACCCCCTCCGGAGGCCCTCTGGAGGCCAGAGTTGGGAAATAGGCCATTTCTGGCCTCCGGATGGCCTCCGGGGGGAGGCCGTTTTCGCCTTCCCCAGGCTCCTAGAAAGGCTCTGAAGCCTGGGGAGAGCAAAAAACGAGCCTTCCACACCCCCTCCGGAGGCTGGAAACAGCCTGTTTCCCGACTCCCAGTGGGCCCAGAAGGCCCACAAATCAGCTGGCCAGTGCACACATGGCCGCTGGACCTGAGCTCACATGCCCACCGATATGGCTCTGCGTGCCACTTGTGGCATGCGTGCCATAGGTTCTCCATCACAGCACTATACCATGACAATTAAAAATTGACTTTTTTGATGCTATTAATAAGTTACAGCAGTGTCCTATACACATTTATTCAGAAATAAGCCTGAGTAACTTGTATAAGACTTCAGTCACTTTCCACACAGGACTGTTTTCTGGTCAAAGGAAAAATAATCCTAGGAATTTTCTTCTGTAAACCATAAGTGCTTGTAATAATTTTTTTATTCACTTGGAATTAAAATGAAACCATAATATAAATATAGCCTTCAGGAACAATAAGGCTTATTGAATAAGCACTCTTGCTCAATGTATGGCATTTTATGAGGGTGGTTTTGGGACTGAGCATAAGTCACCATTTCCTTTGTTTTATGAAACCGATTTCTTAAAATAATGCAAAGTTATGGACAGTAGAGATCATATATGATGGGAGATGTGCTTCCTTCTACTATTCACTTAAAAAAACACCTTCATAGACATCACCTGAAGCAATACATTGGAAAAATATTCCTGTTCTGTTCCATTGCATTGAATTTAACATTCCTTAAAGATCATTTCATTCATTCCTTATTTAACATCCATAATGTCTTAAGCATTCTCCTAAATTTCTCAAAAACAGTTGTGGCAAATGTATGTTTGAAAATGCTTGTTTCATATATTCTCCATGAGTTATGATTTGCTTCATTACCTTGCCTACTGCCTGTTTAGGTTTTCCTCTATCTAATATGTGAAATGATTTTAGAAAAGAAAGCAAATTTTGATATATTTGGAATCATTTCTATAAACGTTATTATTTATGCAATATACTAGAAGTATGTGGGAAGCATTGATGAAGCTTCCTTTCTTTTCCTTTTCCTTTTTTTCCCTTTTTCTTTTTCCTTCTCCCTGCCCTATTGGATCCTTAGTGCAGACTTTGCCCCAAGATGTCAGGGTATGACCTTTCTGAGTTTATGGATTGGTGCATTCTTTTAATTTTGGTTTTAGTTTTTGCTGGCATGCTTCAATAGCATGGCTGTGTGTTACAAGGAATGAACAGTCAGTTCAAAAGAAGCTTGTGCATGAATTACTCTAATGGTCTCATTCTATTTTTCTGAACTATACTAAGTTTCTTACTTGACTTTATTTGCTGCTTACAAGGGGATCAAGGTAATTCTTTCAGTGTTGAAATATTTTGCTAATGCTTAAACTGAATATGTTTTTCTTGCCTGAGTTGTAATTGTTTGGTTTGCTATTATTTTTGGTATACTATTGTTGCACTTTTAGTAATTAACCAACATAAAAATACTACCTTTCCTATTTACAATTGAGATTTACATTAGTTTTGGATTTTCAAAACTAACTTCTCTATTCAAGTTTATTATTTTTAAAAAATGTTATCCCTAGAGGCTGTAGTCATAAACTATGACTTTTATCTAGCCATGCATATGAAGGCTGCCAGACCTCAGATGCAAAAATCTAGGCAATACAAAATGTCAGCAAAGGGGTACAGGAGAATTCATAACTTGCCCGGCTTGTTGCCGTTTTGATATGGGTTATACTATTTGCAATAACCTGTTTAACTAATACGTAGGTAGTCTTCGATTTACAATCATTCATTCAATGACTGTTTGAAGTAACTATGGCACTAAAAAAAATGAATTATGACTGATTTTCACATTAAAGTCTGTTGCAGCATCCTCATGATCACATGATCAAAATTCGGGCGCTTGGCAACTGGCACATATTTATGACAGTTGCACTGTCCCAAGGTCATGTGACATGTCACCATTTCTAACCTTCTCTACCAGCTTCTGACAAGCAAAGTCAATAGCGAAAGACAGATTTGCTTAATGACTGCATGATTCACTTAATAACTATAATGATTCTTGTTACTGTCACAAAAAAGATCATAACATGGGGCAAAACTTTACAGCTCCCTTGCTTAGTAACAGAAATGTGGGATTCTATTATGGTTGTAAGTTGAGGATAAAACATCATGAAATTGGTTTTGCTGCACATGAAAAATCTCATAGAATTTGGTTTTAATAATATGATACTAAAACATTTTAGATATATGTTTAATTCCAATTTATTTATATAAATTATACATTATAAAATAGCTTGAATAACTGAGTAACAAAATTGAAAAGGCACTGATAGAATCCACAAACTCTTTTTACAATGGAACATGTTTAAAGCTAACTTCTCTGGTCCACTAATTTTGTCACATTGTCAAAGAATGAAATAAGATTTGTCTGGCATGATCTGTTTTTGAATATTTGAAATGGCATGAACATTCATTTCAGATTCAGTGATCCTGTCATTCTATGCCAAATGCTTGACAACAACAATATGGACACAGATGCTCATATCACCAAGGATGTACCTTGTTAATATTCTCCAATTACTATTTAGGAATGATTCATATTTACATTTAATGCTGACCACAAGCCTGCAGTGTTAGCATACTTTTTCTCCTTTGTCCTGGTGATTCCATCTCATTCTCAGCCCATGAGTAAAACAGGTTTAAATCATCATTAGCAGCACTGAAATTAAAATAGTGTTTTCTCCATTATGCTAACGGCATCTTACGGCATCTTAAATTTCTCATTCCCTGGAGGGAAGTCAGTTAACTACAATAACAGGAACGAGAATCAGTGAAGGCAGGATAGGAGACTGTAGTAGGGACATGCTAGGAACATATTTCATGCTGGGACATTTTCCAGCATATTAAAGGATGGGTAGAGCAACTCAGAAATAAGGAACGGCCCATAAAAGGCATTTCTTTCCATTCACAGGTAATTATCCATTATTTTGTTATGCTTTCTTTCAGACCACCAGTCAGCAGAGCTGCTCCTCAACCCGAGAAACTGCAAAAGAATAATATCAACAAAAAAAAGAAAGTGGTTGAGGTCAGGTTTAATACTTTGATATTTTAATACTCCTAATATGGGTTTATTTTTTATTTATTTATTTATATCCTGCCTTTATTATTTTTACAAATAATTCATTTGATGCTTATTGCTCCAATCTTTACCAATTTTATAGTTTTTAAAACTTTATCAGTTTTAATGCATGTTGGTGTGTTAACAAGCTACCCAAATCTGTTAATTGGCACAGCCTGTTAATACTTGTGTTGCCTGGTACATGGGATTAAATTGAATCCCATATCTGGTACATGGGATTAAGTGTAGGTTTATACTGTAAAGGTAAATATAGGTAAATTATATAAATATAAGTAACCAGAATGATACAACCAAGGAATAATTTATTTTCAGAAGAGTAAGTTCTGTAGTAAATTAATGTAATATTGTCATCTAAGGTATCCATATTTTCTGATATTCTACTACCTGTATTGTGATATAAATATGCTTCATAAGAGAATATTTGAAATTAATGCTTTGAAACTTTATATCTTTAAGTTGGAGTTTTAAAAATAGCCTTTGCCTTTCTTTGTTCATTGATTCAAATTACTATGTTCACATTCTACACACAGACACACACACAGACACACACACACACACACACACTGCATCAAAACTGTTTAGAATTTAACGTTTTTAATTAAGCAATGGCTTGCTTCATCTGCAAAAATGAATACACTTAAATGTATCTCCTTCCTTCCTTCCTTCCTTCCTTCCTTCCTTCCTTCCTTCCTTCCTTCCTTCCTTCCTTCCTTCCTTCCTTCCTTCCTTCCTTCCTTCCTTCCTTCCTTCCTTTTATTTCCAGGAACTGTGTTTAGATCATGTCTTTGGATATCGTGGATTTGATTGCCGCAATAACCTTCATTACCTCAATGATGGTGCTGATATTATTTTCCATACTGCAGCAGCATGCATAGTTCAAAATCTCTCAACAGGTAATTAAAATTTTTAAAAAATGCCAGTTGTCTTGGTTGGAAAAGCAAACAGGTTAGGTACTAGATGGCAAGGTGTTCAAATGAAAGCACTGTGTGTATTCCTTTGGATATGTAAAGCATTTGTAAGAATTGTCTTCGCTGTTTTCTTCAGTATTATATATATTTGTAATGGAAGCAAACAGAATTTAATTTAATTAATTTAATTAAATGGATTTGTATGCCGCCCAACTCCCTAGGGACTCTGGGCGGCTCACAACATATTTGGATCCATTTCGACAATACAATGCAATAAATAAAATAGTTAAAAAACATATAACATATAAAAATTAAAAGAGTATCGTCACGCTTTCACCCCGCCTGCCGGAAGAGCCAAGTTTTTATTGCTTTCCGGAAGGCCAGCAGGGTGGGGATAGTCCTGATCTCCGGGGGGAGCTGGTTCCACAGGGAGGGAGCTCCCACAGAGAAGGCCCTCCCCCTCGGCCCCGCCAACCGACATTGTTTGGTCGACGGGACCTGGAGGAGGCCGACTCTGTGGGCCCTGACCGGTCGTAGGGAGGTATGCGGCAGGATGCGGTCCCGAAGGTAACCTGGCCCTGAGCCATGTAGGGCTTTAAAGGTAACGACCAACACCTTGAATTGGATCCGGAGACTAATGGGCAACCAATGCAGCTGGCGGAGAATTGGTGTTACGTGGGTGCATCTAGGAGCACCCACCACAGCTCGCGCAGCTGCATTTTGCACCAGTTGCAGTCGCCGGACACTCTTCAAGGGTAGCCCCATGTAGAGCGCATTGCAGTAATCCAGCCGTGAGGTGATGAGGGCATGAGTGACTGTGAGAAGTGCCTCCCTCTCCAAGTAGGGTCGCAATTGGTGCACAAGACGTACTTGTGCAAAGGTCCCCCTAGCCACAGCTGAAAGATGTTGTTCCAATTTAAGCTGTGGATCTAGGAGGACACCCAAATTGCGGACCCGTTCTGAGGGAGCTAATTTCTCTCCCCCAAGAACCAAGGAGGGACAGTTGGTCACATCCTTAGGAGGCAATATCCATAACCACTCTGTCTTGTCAGGGTTAAGTTTTAGCCGGTTCTTCCCCATCCAGACCCTAACATCATCCAGGCAGCGGCCCATTACGTCTACGGCTTCCCCGAATTGAGACGGGGTGGAGATGTACAACTGGGTATCATCAGCATATTGCTGATACCTCACCCCGTGTCGTCGGATGATCTCACCCAGTGGCTTCATGTAGATGTTAAACAGGATGGGCGAGAGGACCGAGCCCTGAGGCACCCCACATAGTAGGGGCCTAGGGCTCGACCTCTGCCCCCCTGTCAACACCGACTGCGTCCTGTCAGAGAGGAAGGAGGAGAACCACTGCAAAACAGTGCCGCCCACCCCCACGTCTCCGAGACGACGCAGAAGGATACCATGGTCAATGGTATCGAAGGCCGCTGAGAGGTCAAGTAGCACCAGAATAGAGGAATAACCTCCATCCCGGGCTCGCCAGAGATCATCCATCAGGGTGACCAAAGCCGTTTCCGTACTGTAGCCGCGCCTGAAACCTGATTGAAAGGGATCCAGAAAATCCGTGTCATCCAACAACCGTAGGAGCTGGAGCGCCACCACTTTCTCAACAACCTTCCCCGCGAAGGGAAGGTTGGAGACTGGACGGAAGTTCTTTAAATCCGCCGGGTCCAGGGAAGGCTTCTTGAGGAGGGGTCTCACCACCGCAGCTTTTGAGGGCTGCGGGACGGACCCCTCTCTCAAGGAAGCGTTGACCAACGCCTGGAGCCAGCCGCGTGACACCTCCCTGGTGGCCGAAACCAGCCAGGAGGGGCACGGGTCCAATAAACAAGTGGCGGAGCTCATCGCTCCTATGGCCTTGTCTACATCCTCAGGAGTCACCGGTTCAAACCTATCCCAGATAACCGGACTAAGACCTGCCCCAGTCGTCTCGGCCTGTACTGCCCAATCGGAGTCCAGGTCTGTCCGAATCTGAATGACTTTATCCGCCAGAAACCGAGAAAATTCCTCAGCTCTACCCTGCAAGGGATCTCCGCCTTCCTCCTTAGCCAGAAGGGTGCGGGTCACCCTAAACAGGGCGGCTGGGCGGGAGTCAGCGGACGCAATAAGAGCGGAAAAATGCGAACATTTTGCCGCCCGTATCGCCACTAAGTAAGACTTAATGAAAGTTCTTAAAAGTGTCCGGTCAGATTCAGCTTTACTAGACCTCCATCGTCGCTCTAGACGTCTCTTGTGGCGTTTCATCTCCCGGAGTTCCTCGGTAAACCAAGGAGCCCTCCTGGATCCACTTCCACGGAGAGGTCGCAAAGGCGCAATCCGATCCAGAGCCCCCGTTGCTGCCTGATTCCAGGCTGCGACCAGAGACTCGGATGAACTGTGTACCAGGGATTCAGGTATTTCCCCAAGTTCCCTCTGGAATCCGTCCGGTTCCATTAGGCGCCTGGGGCGGAACCATTTAGTCGGTCCCGCCTCCTTGCGGTGGAGGAGTGGTGCCATGAAATCCAACCTCAGAAGGAAATGATCTGACCACGACAAGGGTACTGTGACTAAACCCCTCAGCCTCAGATCATCTCTCCACTGTCCCGAGAGAAACACAAGGTCAAGTGTGTGACCACCCTCATGAGTCGGACCCTGAACTACTTGGGTCAGGTCCATGGTTGTCATGGAAGCCATGAACTCCTGGACTGCCCCTGAGGCTTCGCCGGGTGATGGCAGATTAAAGTCCCCCAGCACCATCAACCTGGGGAACTCAACCGCCAGCCCTGCAACCGCCTCGAGCAGAACAGGCAGGGCCTTTGCAACGCAGCTAGGAGGCAGGTACGTTAGCAAAAGGCCCACCTGGACCCCTAAGTCCAACTTCAGAAGGAGCGTCTCACACCCAACAATCTCTGGGGCAGGGCTCCTTCGAGGACACAGATTCTGGCGAGCTATAATAGCCACTCCTCCACCCCTTCCCTGGGGTCGCGGCTGATGCTGAACCAAGAACCCGTCCGGGCATATTTCCGAAAGGGGCACTCCCCCTTCCTGGCCCAGCCAGGTCTCGGTGATACACGCCAGGTCCACCCCCTCTTCTAGGATTAAATCCCGAATAAGGGGGGCCTTGTTGGTAATCGACCTGGCATTTAACAGCAGCAGCTTGAGCCCAGGGCCCTGACATCCCTGGTTACCAGGCACTCGGGTTGAGCTAGATGGAACCAAACCAGAGGGGCCAGAACAAGGAATCGCTTGCAAACAGCGAATTCTCGTTCCCCGAGAGCGGCCTACCCCTCTGCTCCCGCCATACCTGCCTCTCCCCGTTACGACCGTAATGCTCTTACTCCCCGCCCCCCCAGAGATCCCCTCCCCCACCCCGCTGGTCCCCCACTCTCCCGGCAGGCCATACACACCATTCATACTGAGCCTGGGGGTGGGCCAAAACCCCCCTCCGCTTCTGTTTCCACACTCAGCAGAGGGGGGCCAGGTCCAACCACCCAGCTCACTCATGTATTCTTACAGTCAGACCACAAAACATTTATTCATATTATCCATACATACACATGCTCACCGATACTCTCTCCCGGGGTCGGGTCCCTTCTTAAGTTAATACTAATGGGGCTCAGATCTAATAAGTCCCCCCAAAATACACTTCTTCACTTTCTTCTTCTTCAGCCCCCTAGCAGTATTCCCAACACATATAAACATAACAGTCTTGATGATAAATTCTTCTTCTCCCTTGGCACTTCGATGGTAATAGAAGAACAGCCTGTCTAAGTAGAAGTTCGTCCGAAAAGACAGGCAAAAGGCCAAGGCTGCGTCAGTCAAAAGAGGCCTCACGGCCACAACAGCTGCAGCGTTAATAATAGGTTTTAAATAAGAGCGCCGCCATTCTTGAAGAAGGAAGACTGTCCGGCAAAAAGTTTTAAAAGGCCTCCCCAGGCTTAATTTCCGCCGCAATGGGAATACTGCTGCCCAGGACAGCTCACTGCAATGTTGGAGGAGAGGCAAGCACCTTCTCAACTGGTCAGGCCGCTCCTGTTGCCAAAACCAGCTAAAGTCAAAGTCAAAACAGCCGTCGCCATAGAAGAGGGTGGTAATAACAATAATCCCGGCAGTAAAAAGCATAGCCAGGACTTCTATTGGCCGGCAAAACTGGGCATTCACCCCAGAACCAAACCAGACTCTGGGTAAGATGATCTCCAGAGGGCCCAAATGGAGCAAGGTATCAAAGCTGTTAAACCGCGGCAAAAAAGACCACGGCCCTGAAGCAGCCACACCTCCAGCTGCAACACCGACTGCTGAGGGATCAGGCCACGATCTTCCAACGGCCCAGGATCCTTCCAACGGCAGCGTCTGCCCTCAGATGGCAGCGTCCGTCCTCAGCGTCCGTCCTCAGATGGCACGTATGGCCTGCAAGCACCAGGCATCAATTATGGGATCAGAATAAAAATCAAGAGAGATACAGCCAGTTCTCAACTTACAACCTTTCATTTAGGGACCATTCAAAGTTACAACAGCAGTGAATCCTCACACTTAAGTCTGTCACAGCATCCTCACAGTCATGTGATTAAAATTGGGGGATTTGGCAATGTCTCAGAGTCATGTGATAGTCATTTGCTACCTTCCCAGCTTCTGACAAGCAAAGTCAATGGGGGAAACCAAATTCATTTAATGACCATATGATTCACTTAACAATTTTGTTTAACAACCTTGGCAAAAAAAAGGTCATAAAATTAGGCATGACACACTTAATATCCACCTTGCTTAGTAATGGAAATTCTGGTCCCAATTGTGACTTTAATTTGAGGACTGTCCGTATATATTCCTTTTCATCTGCTATCATGTTGGATGATATTATTGATCCATTGTGGTTTAGTACTGTCACATCTCAATGACAATATATATGAAGTCGTTGGTGGTTGTTTGCCTGAAATCCTCATGAATATATAGCGCACTTTCGCTTTGGAACTGAATTGTTAAGGAAATAATGGATGAATATTGGTGTCTGGCATGAGCAAATAATTAGCAAAACCTTAAGCAGTTTTTTTTATTTTAAGAATCTAACACTGTCTTTACATTACATTTCAGCTACTTTGTACAAATGGGATTTATTATTACTACTCTTAGATGAATTGATTTTGTGAAATAGACTGATCTGAAAATGTACTGCTTTTATAGTTTCTGTTTATTGGATATTTAAAAATTAATCCCTTTTTTTGTTTTGAACTGCACAGGAAGTCAAAGTTTCTACCTGGAACATACAGATGACATCCTCTGCCTAACAGTCAACCAACACCCAAAATATAAAAATATTGTGGCCACCAGCCAGATTGGTAGGTCCATAGTCAGTTTAAACTAAAAGATTTTAAATAATTGCACAGATTTTCTGTTTACATGTTGGAATTTGCAATTGGGCAATGGAACATTTTCTAAATTTTCTTCTTCTTCTGCAAGAAACAAATGAAGTAATTTACAAATTTATTATAAATCAATATAAGAAAATTACGTAAAGCAAAAGCATCTGTATTGAAATATAGCCTTTTCTAAGGTTTCAGGAAGCAATTTTGCTAAGATTGTTTGAGGGGTGGTAATTAATATCGGTATAAATGTTGACAATATTAAGAAGCAGGCTCTGTTTCTAAGCTATTATTCAGGAAAGGCTTTGTGATAATGTCTATCTGAAACTCTGGGTAGCTCTTAATAAGGTCTCCTGTGCTAGATCTTTCTCAAATAATTGTTCTCATTAAACTCTTACAATGTAGGATACATTTCAGTTAAATAGGAACCCTGGTTGGTATGACTACCATTTAGAGGAGTGCTAATGTTTTCTCTTATTGTGCTAAAGTAAAATAATGGAATTGATTGCTAAGAAAAGAGGTAGTGGGAGGAATCATCCCTATCCTTAAATTCTTTTTTTTTCTTTTTTCTTTTTTTTTTTATTCAAAAAGTTTTATTAGTACAGACTTACATAAGTAGTAACAAAATATTAAATATAAAGTACAAACATTTTTGTTTTTTTTCTCCCCCCCCCCAAACCCCCCCCCTTCCCTCCCCACCTCCCCCCCCCCGGACTTCCCAGAGATAGTACAGGGTATAATAATAAATTTAAATTGTTAATAAAAAGAAAAAAAAGGGAAAAAAAAGAAGACTATTTTTAAAAAGCTTCAACTCCAGATTATACACTAATAATATATCGCATTTATATACAATAGTAAAGATACAAAAAAGAGAAAAAAGAAAAAGAGAGAAAGAGAAATCTCTTTAACAATACAAACAAACAAACCTCCTACCTCCTCCCTTCAATCCTCTATCTTATACAAAGTAAGTGTTATATAAATAATAACTAAATATAAAATACAAAAATCTTAAAGTAATATTATTGACATTAAAAATAACCTCTAAGCTAAAACTTAACTAAATATTACATAAGTAATCATCAAATATTAAATTTCATCACGATATTAATAACATAATATTATTCTAAATTAACTTACTAACTTCAATAAACAAAAAAAAGAAAAAGAAAAAAGGAATAAACGAACAAATCTTCAACAAACTATATATATCTAATATTATTAACATTAAAAGTAACCTCAAAATTATATAAAACTTAGCTAAATATTGCATAGATAATCATTAAATAGGGAAAAGGAAAAATGCAATCATATTAATCTCCATCCGTCCAATATATTTCAACATCACATCGTTTTGTATCTTGATAGTTCATCTTTTAATAGTTCAGTAAATTCGAATTTGTCGACTCGTCTCCCATCTGATCCCAAACCTCCATCTCCTTCTCCCCAGCTGTCTGGTTCTGGCACTCCTTTTGGGTTTTTGAATCTCTTTCCTTTTGATCCAGCAAAGATGGCTTCCCCTCCTCCTCCTCTTTTATTTTCATACATCCTTCCTCTGGAATCTTGGATATATCAGCCTTTAAAACATTGACATAAAATTCAGTAGCTTTTTTTATCGTGTTGAGCCAGTATCTTTTTCCAGAAAATTTCACTGCAACTCCAACTGGCGCTTCCCATTTATATTGTAAATTTAATCTCTTAAATTCATCAATCAAAAAAGTATAGCTTTTTCTGGCTTTAAGCATTTTAGAGGGGATTTCTTTCCAAATCTTTAGTTCCTGACCATTCACCATGAGATTATTGTTAAACGTTGCTTGTATAATTCTATTCCGTAAAGCTCTTGTGGTAAAATATATGACAATGTCCCTTGGTAAATGCTTTTGTTTAGCGTACCACGAATTGATTCTGTATATTTTATCGATTTGTGTAGCCAATTCCACTTTAGAAATTCCAGACACCTGATCCAATACATCAACCATCCTTCCTTTTAAATTTTCATATAGTCCTTCTTGCAAACCTCTGACCCTTATAGCAACTTCCATGGACCTGAACTGTGTCATCAAGACCTCTTTTTCAAAATTTGCAATATCATTTTGGATTTTATCTATGTAATTCACCGAGGTTGCCAAAGCTTGTTTATTTGTTTCAATACGTTCTGCCAAAACTTCAATATTTGTTGCTAAACCTTTGCAAACCTCTAACACATCAAATCTGAGTTGTTGATTCATATTCTTCAAAGCAGCCTGCATTTTTTTGTCTATCTCACTTATTTTCTGATTAAATTCCAGAGTAAGTTCATGTTTCATAATCTTTAAATTATTTAATAAATTTTCAGGTGTCAAAGGCTGTGGAAGTATTAATTCAGTATTAAGTTGCATTTTAGAAATATATCCAGATGGGTAGTCATTTCTTTTAGTCAGAACAGTCTTTCCAGATTTTGAAGCCATTATGGTGTTTCAAAAGAGTACAAAGAAGAAAGAAAGCCAGGTGCCTGATTAAAATTCTTTCCAGTTTAAAAACCAGATAGTCTTTTATTATTGAAAGTTTTTCAATTATAACTTTAATCCAGGGTTAGGAGACAGAGGGGGAAAAAAACCATTTTTCCAAATTGAAAGTTTCCATAAGAGAGAAAGAAAGAAAAAAAAAGCCTCTGGGAAAACGAAAGTCACTTTCACTTCTCAATCGCCATGTTGTTACTTTGTTTCCTTTGTTCCCTTGCCGAAGTGAAAGCTTGCCCAGGAGTTGAAAAAAAGAGAAAAAAGAGGTTTCAGTACTTGCCCATCTCACGCCTGTTTCTCTCTGTCTGCTTCTGTAGTTTAAATATAACTATAAATCCCATTCTTGAAGCAGCGGCTGGTCATGACATCTAGCTCCGCAAAGGCAGAGGTTTCCTGATCTTCGGAGCTGGAGACAGGCTGCATGGGGAGCTCTCCCTTCGCGCCCTACCAGATGGCTCCTAGGGCGCTGGGGGGGCTCTACCCCACCTGTCAGGCTCTCATCTCTCCCCTTTGCCCGGGGAAGAGATTTCAAAGCCGCCAGACAGCTGTTCTGGCGGCTTTTAACGAAGAACGGAAAGGCGTCCGACAAGGGGACGTCCGCGATGAAGCGCTCCAAACCGGAAGTCCCTATCCTTAAATTCTTGAGCAGATAGAAACGGTAAATACTTCCATATATATATCACCGTTGGACTTCTTATTTGCATAATAGGATATGACATCAGCACAAACCTTGTTTTTTTTCTATAACAAGCATTTTATTAGTCACATAATTCAACAATATTTTGCTTGTTTTTTATATCCATACTCATGTTGTTGCTATTGTTTTTTTTTAACTTCAATATTTTTTTTCTGATGCTGATGTTGAGAACTTCAGCATTAGAAACCTAAACTTATTTCAGCTATTATTTTTCCCTGATGCTTCCATATTTGTCATTGCCCTCATCATGCAGGTAATATGGCAGAATTCCCAGGTAAGGATTTCTCCTTTCTGAGTTCTTGTCAATACTGTTACCATTCTCATGCTCATTTGTTGTATCTGTGTCACTTAAAGATACAAGGTGAACATCAACAAATCAACCCTTTCTTTGTGTTTTTATCCATAAATATTTCATTTTATCTTAAGAGTTTATCATTTCATGGAATGTAAAGACTCTGTCCAACCTTAGATCCCATGCTATTGTTACAATTCTGGGGTACTTTTGTTGTTTTGTATATATTTCTGTCTCTGGAATTTAGCGGGCCAGATTCCCAAGAGGGGTGATGCATTCCAGAGGAGTAAGAGGCAACTCAGTTCAGATAGTTTGTCTGAGAGAAAGAAGGTGAAGATAACTCCTCCACAATAGTCTCAAAATATATGTTTGATGTAGATAATAGGATGCTTCAGTTTGTGAGGATTTTGTCTATAAGTATGGAACAGTAAATGTCTATGGAGATTCTCAATCATTCAGGTCATGGTTGTCCCAAAGGTGCTTTTTCAAAACGCAAGTGGACTTTCTTTGTTTTCCCTTGAAGACGTTTCACTTCTCATCCAAGAAGCTTCTTCAGTTGTCACTGAATGGTGGGGAATGGAAGGATTTATATTCCTTGCAGTCATCTGGTCTTTAGCAGTCTTTCTGAGAGTCGTTGAGGCCACTTGGAGGTTTATTTGTGCCCTCAGGGTCACTTAAATAGGTGTGGAACCTTCTTGGAACTACTAAAAGGACAGATAAGACACCACCTATCTCCTGTTTACAACACAGTCCTTTCAGCAGTTCCAAGAAGGTTCCACATCCGTTTGCACTATTCAGGTGACCTTGAGGACACAGATAAACTTCCAAGTGGCCTCAGCTACTCTCAGAGAGAGTGCTAACAACAAGATGACTGCAAGGAATATAAATACTTCAATTCTCCACCATTCAGTCAGAACTGAAGAAGCTTTGTGGATGAGAAGCAAAATGTCTTCATGGAAAAACAAAAAAAGTCCAGTTGCCTTTTGAAAAGCACTTTGGGATATGGTACAATAAAGAAACCTACTTGGAAGAATCACCTTCTGTCTTTCTTGATTTGGGGGGCCTGACAGTACTGCATAATTGCCTTATTTTAAGATGCACTTTCATTGGAAGAGTTATAAACTTAAATAATGTTTTCTTAATTCCCCCTGATTAAAAACGATCAGGTACTACACCGTCTATTCACATATGGGATGCAATGACTAAGCAGACTCTCTCTATGCTGCGTTGCTTCCATTCTAAAGGAGTGAACTATGTTAACTTCAGTGCAACTGGCAAACTTCTGGTGTCTCTAGGAGTTGATCCAGAGCATACAATCACAGTATGGAGATGGCATGAAGGTATGTTTCCAATCTTCATTCTTATTAACTTTATATCCAAATTGCACATTAAATACATGATAGCATAATTGTTTTTCATTTGGAAAAATATATATTTTATTTCTGTTTTTGTACTTTTCCCTCTCTCTTATTACTACCTAATGTCAATTAAGGTTTACGTGCATTGCATTGATATATATCTATGGTAGCTAGCTATATATGTACTTTATTGATAGTATTTTGGATCAATTATCTGTGAGGAGGATGTAGTAACAACAATGAAAATACAACCAGGTCCCACAGAATGTTTAAAAAACTTAATGTAGCATAGAAGATTGAATACCAAAGAATAAAATCACTATGCACATTTTCTGAAATATCACAAAGATAAGAATATAAGAGTTGTGCTGAGTCATATAAAAGGCCCGTGATCCCACAATCCCATGAGTATTCTTTCCCATTTAGTTGCCCAGGAAATTTATTTATCCATGCACCTTTCAGAATAACAATCTTTTTGAAACTTCTTATAACAATCTAAAATATTTAAAAGAAAAATACTACAGTATATACACTACATTTGCTAAAAGGCAAAAAATAGTATTAAATTTCTAGAATCTTCTTCATCCACCAATGTGTGTGGTAATGACATGATGGGGAAGGGAAGGGAGACTCCAACTGAGCAGTATTTTCTAGCACTTGTCACCTGTCTTCCTTCATGAGAGGAATGGAAAGCCTTTCCCAGTTACGTTCCAGCAGTTGGTTTTGAAAAGATGACTCTTCTGCAGCTAGAATGAATGTAGAACTACCGTAACTGGGATGGAAAGTAGCAATTGGCAGGACCATTTTTAAAGTAGAATTCCCCCCAATAGCCATGTGCACCCTGAGAATGGGATCCCAAGGACTACAATGATGGCAGATTGCAGTTGTGATCTACTTATGTTTGTGAAACATTAAAACGTCTTCTCTGATTTCTACAGGTGCTAAAATTGCAAGCAGAGGAGGTCACCTAGAGAGGATCTTTGTTGTAGAGTTTCGTCCAGATTCTGATACCCAGTTTGTTTCTGTTGGAGTAAAACACATGAAGTTCTGGACTCTTGCTGGAAGTGCTTTGCTGTATAAAAAAGGAGTGATAGGTTCGTTGGATGAGGCCAAAATGCAAACCATGCTTTCAGTGGCATTTGGAGCAGTAAGTAGTCTTCATCCCCTTCCTTCTTATTTTGTGTGATTTGTGCAGAGAAAAATTAAACCAGTTTCATGAGAAAGGATTTTAGTCGTCAATATGTTTACTTGGGAGTAAATGTAAGTGAACATAAAGAGAGATAATGCAACATTTTCTTTACAGAATAATGCTAACAAAACCAGTATCCTTGGGGGGAGGAGTAATTCATCCTAGATATAGTACAAAGTGTTTATTGCTAGAATATGTCTGTTTCAATACAGAAACTTGGATGGCAATCATGCTAGTTCTGCAGAGCCATCTCTATTTTGCAAACTGGATACTGAAGCAAAGAATTCATATTATGTCAAAAGATAGTAAAACTCAATAATTCATAGCATCTACAAAGCAGATTATTGTGGTTTCTTTCAGAATAATCTCACTTTCACTGGTGCCATCAATGGAGATGTTTATGTGTGGAAAGATCACTTTCTAATTCGACTTGTGGCAAAAGCTCACACTGGCCCAGTCTTTACAATGTATACCACTCTTCGCGATGGGCTCATAGTTACTGGAGGGAAAGAGAGACCGTAAGGAATTATAACTCTTTTCTATGTGCAGTTACTTATATAGCCAAGTACCCTTCAGAAGGAAGTCCAAATAAGAATAAGGAGCGTCAGGGTTTATGGCAGACTGAAAAATATATATATTTGTACCGTTCACTTCCTGAGCAGTCCCAAGTATGGGCTGCAAAAAACAGTAGTTGGGTTGAGAAAAACAGACAAAGAATATGTTTTGGGAGTTCTATACTGGATTCTAATTATGATCCAGCTGTCTAAAAGCCAATGCTTCCATAGCCAAAATGGCAATCTCACATGATGCAAATTCAACAACTTAGATAAGCAAAGTAAAATATCTGACTGACCATTTAGGGAGGGAAATGAAAATAAGATAGGAAGAATAGAATGAAGTGATTGGAAAAAAACATAGATATATTTATGTATATATTAAAGATATAGAGATTATATGAAGATAACTCATCTTTTTTCACACTGAGAACTGTTTTGAATGCCCTCCAAAATACAAGTGAGAGCTTCCTTTCACAAATGGCTATGTTTAATTTTTTATATTAAAAAATGCTGGCATCCATCTATTTGAAACTATCATTTCTAAGGGCTGTATGCTGTATACATTATCTATTTACAGTCAAGCATTTCCACTATAGATCATTTGTATTTGCTACCTCCATCTGAAAACCTAGAGTAAATTCCTTATTTACCACTTAGTACCAGACATCTAGATGTAAGGGAAACCGTATGGTCAATGTATTACAGGATCATAAGGATTTGAGGAGAATGGAATATTTCTTACGTATTTCTTCTATTTTCAGAACGAAAGAAGGAGGGGCTGTAAAACTATGGGATCAAGAGATGAAGCGCTGCCGAGCCTTTCAACTTGAGACAGGACAGATTGTGGAATGTGTGCGCTCAGTGTGTCGAGGAAAGGTACCTGAAACACACAAAATGTATTGCCTGTTCCACTCCTTACCAGAGTCTTATGTTAATATTGAGTGTTAAATGAACCTAAAGAGACTGAACAGGTGATTGTCACTTAAAGAGAGGAGGCTGAATAGCTACAGTGGATAGAGACAAGCAGAAATGCAAGAAAGAGACTTACAAATGCCAATCAAGCAAGTATATTTCAAACAAAATGTGAAGGTTCATCTCTGCAATTTTTCTGTCCCAGTGTTGTCATATTATCATTTCAATACCAGATAGCAATAGCAATAGCACTTAGACTTATATACCGCTTCATAGTGCTTTATAGCCCTCTCTAAGCGGTTTACAGAGTTCAGCATATTGCCCCCAACAATCTGGGTCCTCATTTTACCGACCTCGGAAGGATGGAAGGCTGAGTCAACCTTGAGCCGGTGAGATTTGAACAGCTGAACTGCTGAACTGCAGTCCTGCACTTTAACCACTGCACCACCTCAGCTCTGAATCCATTCAGTGATATACTGAATGTCCTGGTGGAATATCTGGTAATTCAGAGTGAATAACTAACCCTAACCTTCAGATGGTTGTGTGTAAGACAAATAGCAAGAGAAGAGCATTCATCCTACAGTATCCACGTATGCTACCATTTTATTTTTATTTTACTTATTTGTATCTCACCTTTATTATTTTTATAAATAACTCAAGTTGGAAAACATATCCAACACACCCTTCCTCCTCCTATTTTCCATCACCACAACAGCTCTGTGAGGTGAGTTGGGCTGAGAGAAAGTGACTGGCCCAAGGTCACCTTTTCATGGCTTTTATGGCTAAAGTAGGACTAGAGCTCATGGTCTCTCACTTGATACTTAACCACGAGACCAAACTGACTTTACCATGGTCCCACTACAGATTCAAAATTGCTTTTGAGAAATACCGGTACATGCATCACACAGTGGAAAATAGTGAAATATTACCAAATAAACAATCATTTTGTATAACATATATATAATGTTTGCTCTTCTCACTGATATCATCCCATGTCACTCCAAGAATTGACCAAGTGAGGGCCATAGATATGATTATAACCATATTATACCCTGTTAATCATTGGCCCCAAAGTGTATTCTCTTAATTGTGTCCATTCTCCTGGAGCAATGGAATTTGGTAGAAGAAGAAAGTCCAACATTTAATTAGGGTTTATTTATTTATTTCACGAAATGCATATGCTATCCCAATCATAATTTCCAGGAAGCTTACAATAAAAAATTTAAAATATATAATCATATAAACTTAATGTTCCAGATATAACCATAAAGCTGACAACCTTAACATCACAAGTACTGAAAGAATACAGTATATAATAGCAAAATCCTAGTAGAAGAGATACAGTAATTTTATATTCTTTCCTAGAATAATAACCAGGTGGTGATAGTTTTGGCCTTGTGCTAAAATGTTCCATAGGACTGGGGCAGCCCCTGAAAAAAGCCTCTCTTCTGAAAAGGTCTTGTACAGTAAATCTTCTGTTAATCGCAATACTTCTGTGCAGGGTACACAGCTTTTTCCAGTCCCACCTTTTGACTGGCATAATGAGGGCAAAACAACACTCCAAAAACTAGCAGGCAGGACCAAGACAATTTTCTATATAGTTACGTATATATGTAATTTCATTACACTTTACTATAGTTAATATTCTCCTGTTCAGTGATATTAAAATTTGGCAGCAATTTTTAGAAGACTTTTAACCCTCTGGCCATTATGTTATACATCTTTATCATTATATGTTTCTTTATAAGAGAAACATCTATTGCAATGTAATTCCCTTTCCCTCAAGAACACTGGAAAATATTTTTGAGGAAAAGATTTCACATCATCTGGGATAAACTGATACAACACCATTTGAATTATATAGGATAAATTTATCTAATGTTATGTGGTCATAGAATGAGGGGTATGATTTTTAATATTTTTTAAGAAAAAAATTATGAATCAAACATTTGTAAATTGTGTCAGAAAATCCAGTTCACAGTAATTTCTATTCAAAACTGCTGTCCTTGTACTCTTTTTCTTTTTCCTTCCTATTCTCCCCATTTTTAATTGAACAACATAAATATTGAACAAAGATTCAGAGAGTCCTCTGTGTGTTGTTTTTCTAATCCCACATGCCTTTGAATTGTCTATAGGGTAAAATTTTAGTGGGGACCAAAGATGGAGAAATCCTTGAAGTTGGAGAAAAAAATGGTGCTTCTAATCTTCTAATCGATAGCCACATGGAAGGAGAAATTTGGGGCCTGGCAACTCATCCATCCAAAGATATCTTCATATCTGCTAGTAATGATGGAACTGCAAGGATCTGGGACCTTTGTGATAAAGTAAGAAGTGCTTGATCCAAAATACAGAATAAGCTTTCAATCCTTCAGAATTCTTGGCTGCTGCTACACTTAGCACATTCCCAGAAGAATTTTATATATGCATACTCAGAATATGTTCACTTAGGATTTCAACTTCAGTGTCCATGATACTTCATAGGCTTTTCTGTTTGTGGTGAAATTTATTAAGTGTATAAATCCAAAATCAATATCTGTTACTGCAGCTAATAATGATTAGTTACATAGTATATGTAAAAATACTTCAAGCATGTTATAAATACCATATTAAACGCATGTAATTGAACATTATTAACATTAATGAAATGTCAATTAAAATTGATTCTTCTGTCAACCATGCTTTCAATATTGAGAAAATTATGTGCTCTTTATGAACATTCATTATTTCCAATTTTCCCTTAGAGGGGAAAGACTTTACATGTTATTCCGTGAATAGGTTCTGGATAACTTACAAAATCTAAAATGCAACTTAAAATTTAATATACTGTATCAATGACAAAGTACTATGATAAAACACTACATAAACCATTGTGAGTACCTTAAACAGTAAGCAACAACTGTTTGAACCTGGGAGCAAAATGACTTGCCTACATAGCTGCATTCTGGGCCAACCCTGACAACTAATTTTCAATGACTCAATCATCTTGAGTCATCAGTGCATTTGCCACATCTCTGAACTCCAGTCTGAATTTATCACTAAAGCTAATAAATGTTTGAGAACGATATGAAACCACTAAACAGGATTGGGCATGAGTATAGAGCAAAGATCCTCTCTGTGTCTCTGAGCTAAATGTAGGAGAACTGAAACTCCTTGTATTTAATTTCTTTCTCTCCCTCTCTTTGTGTGTGTGTGTGTGTGTGTGTGTGTGTGTGTGTGTGTGTGTGTGTGTGTGTGTGAGAGAGAGAGAGAGAGAGAGAGAGAGAGAGAGAGAGAGAGAGAGAGAGAGAGAGAGAGAGAGAGAGAGAGAGAGAGAAATATTGCTATGAGATGTTTTTGTTATGGCCTGTCGGCCGCTGGCCCCTTCAGCAGCCAAATCAGATGAGGAGGAGGCCTGAGAGTCAGGACCAGCATCAAGGCAATCTTAGAGCTCTGAGAGGGAAGAGGGAATGCAGCTGTCAGAGGTAGAGACAGAGGTGGAGCCTGGGATGTCCATCAGCCCTCAGATGGAGAGTCAACAGCTATCTTGTTGAGAGAGAGAGAGAGAGGGAGGGAGGGAGGGAGGGAGGGAGGGAGGGAGTCACTTTCCACAGGATTTCAGAGACTTCGTAACCTGCTGTGAGAGAGCAGCTGCTGGTGCTCCTAATAAAGGGAATGTTTCATTAACTACAAAAGGCTTGTCGTGTTTGGGAGCTGCGTCAGAACAGTTTTAATTCTAAAACTAAAGAATACAAATCATAAATAATGTGGGTCACTGTAACCTAATATCATCATTTCTGTTCTGCAGAAACTTCTGAATAAAGTTAATTTGGGCCATGCTGCGAGATGTGCTGCCTACAGTCCAGATGGCGAGATGGTTGCTATTGGCATGAAAAATGGAGAGTTTATTATTTTGCTTGTCAACAGTCTTAAAATTTGGGGCAAAAAAAGGGATAGAAAATCTGCTATCCAGGACATCAGGTACTTCAGCAGGCAAAGCACAGAATGCCAGAAAGAGAAAAAGCAGAAGTGTGCCTACTTATTCCATTACTGCTGATGTTTTTGGCTTCGTGCCATTTGATAGTGGCTTGCAGCTTAATGGCTGAAGTGACTGCACTGAGATTACATCAGCAAGAAAGATAACTCACACAGGGAACAAGATCTTAGAGTACTTCTCCTCCCCTAGAATTCTAAGCAGTGAGCCAAACTTGTCCAATATGAGCCCAGAGACAGATTGCTTGAGATGCACAGCCTTATGAATCTGTCTATAAATGGAGAGAGGGAGGGAAATCTGAGGGCAATGTAAAAGATGAAAAAAATCCATATCCTATCCTTTGCAGTACCAAATCTTGGAACTTCAAAGAAATATGGGGAAAAGTACAAAGCTGTGTAGTGTCAGAGGAGTAGGCAGGAGAAGACTTTAAAAAAAATCCTCTTCCTTCCGTAGCAGAATTTCAAAATAAGCATATTTTGGGTTGAATAAATAAAAGATCTATACAGATAAAGGGTATTACAATTATATTTGGATGCTTCCCATATATCCTGCCTATGGATAAAAAACATTCTACTCAGTATCATCTGTATAGCCCCTTGATAGTTCCACAAGCTTATGTGAAGCTTTCTGTCCTGGCTGGAACAGCAGTGGTGGGAAAGCCTGCATTGGAGCAGAGGCAACACTACTTTTTGGCTGCCAAGGGTTGCCCTGTTTTTGATTATTTCTTTTTAGCAAAGACTATAATGGGCTTATGGTTGGAAAGACAAGATTAGATTCTGCAGTCTATGAGAGGGCAGGACTGGGAGAGTAACAGTAAAAACAGCAAAACAATTGAATTGCCATGATTTAGCGGTGCAATCTTGGGGAGCTCCAAGAAGATGCAAAAAAGTGTACTGAAAGTCCAGCTCCATTGGCACTGACTTCTCACGCATCATGACCTACTAACCAGAATGGGGCAGGTAGGGTGTAGCCTTTTCTTTCCAGGCACACAGAGATACTCTTTGACTCCTCTACTTCTAAAAATTCAGAACCATGCATAATATGCATTACATGAGATGCTTTTAGAATGAACATTCAACTATGGCTCATTTCATGTAATGGTTAACAATTACTAGGTCATCTGAAGGAGTATTTTCTTCTGTGTGTACCTAAATAGAACTTAAGATCACTGAATGAGGCCCTCCTCCAGCTTCTTCACCACATGAGATCATGTGGACAGCTACACACTGAAGAGCATTTTCTATGCTGGTGCCCCATTTATGGAATGGCTTCCCCTTGAGGCTTACACCCATTAGCACCATCATTTTGATACCAAGTGAAGCCCTTTCTATTTTCCCAGAATTTTTAATTGACTTTTAATTGTATTTTACCGTATTTTTCGGAGTATAAGACGCACCTTTTTCCTCCCTAAAAGTGGCTGAAATTTGGGTGCGTCTTATACTTCGAATGTAGCTTTTTTCCAGCCCTAACTAGGTGCTAACAGATCTTCCCAGCTCTTACCGGCTTGCAGGCTCTTTCATTGTTACTCTCTCAGAAGAATGTTTTCCCAGCCCTAAGTCTTTGCAGGGTTTTTTTCATTGCTCTACTTGCTCTGAATAAGTTTTTTCTAGCCCTAACTAGGTGCTAACGATCTTCCCAGCTCTTACTGGCTTGCATGCTCTTTCATTGTTACTCTCTCTGAAGAAGGTTTTTTTAAGTCCTAACCAGGGGATAAAATAATGTGCTGAAGCTGACCAGACTAAGGACGCTAGCCAGATGAATACCTGGTAGGCAGATTGTTTTCCCCTATTTTCCTCCCCAAAAACTAAGGTGCGTCTTATACTCCGGTGCGTCTTATACTCTGAAAAATACGGTAATTCTTACGTTTTGAATTACCACTGTGCTACTGACTAATTTATATGATGTTTTTAAATTGTATTTTATATGATTTTATCATATACTGTATGACTTTATCCAGGCTGTATTTTAATGAATTGTAACCTGCTCAAGGAGCTTTGGCTATTGGGCAGTTTAATTTTTTTTAATATCATTGTCATCTCAGAAACCTCTAGAACCTTCTTTTTGTTTTCTTGTTTCTAGAATCAGCCCTGATAATCAGTTTTTGGCAGTGGGTTCACAAGAACATACTGTAGACTTCTATGATCTCACACAAGGCACAACCTTGAATCGAATTGGCTATTGCAAAGACATCCCAAGTTTTGTCATTCAAATGGATTTTTCAGCAGATGGCAAATACATCCAGGTAAAGTTCTTACTTTCAGTAAACAGACAGCCTTCCTGATTCAGACAAGAATTCATGCCTCAGGTCAAGAAGAGCGGGAGGTATACATCTTAAATTCCATAGACCTTTCCTATTCCTCTTGTTTATGATACTGATATTCCAGAATAGTAAGCATCAGGAAGGAAGAACTGACAGAGACAGAAATGAACTTAAGATTTAGGTATAAAGAGCCACAGCTATTAGGTTTAGATTGACTTTTAACTTGACCAGAAGGTCAGATTTTTAAAATGTCAAATGAGACAAATTTACAGGCTCTGATTTGCTGGAAGTATGAGAAGTAGTTTCATAAATTAACCATTCACATTCCAAAGTTTGTTGTGAGTATTTATGAATGCTCACACTGTTCAGTTAAACATTGCAACATTTTATATAATAAAATATAATGCAAGGAGAACCAAAATTGTCATCCTGAGATGATTTTGGAAGAATTTTATATTTTACGATTGTCCATATAATCATTTTGATTCATTTCCTTCTTTAGGTATCAACTGGTGCCTACAAACGGCAAATCCATGAGGTGCCACTAGGAAAGCAAGTGACAGATACAGCATTTATTGGAAAGATCACCTGGGCTACCTGGACAAGGTGATGTAGCACAAAACGCTAAGCAAGGAGCATAAACCTACACCATCAAATCAGAATTGGGAGAGGCTACTTAGGCTATTGTCTGATCATCTGCTTCAGGTTGGAATTCAAATGAATCCATTCCTGACAGATGGTTGTCTATCTTCCACTAAAGCACATCCCTTAAAGGGGAAACTGCCACCTCTTCAGAGATGAAAAAAAGTCAGAAGTCCATGACAAGAATGCAGGTTAATGAGCAGATAGTGAGAGACTAATCCTCTTAGAATAGCGGCCCTTAGAAAATGTCTCTCTCCTCTTTTGAATTTTGACATTCCACTCCATTCTTTCAACAGCACCCGAAGTATGTTATACTTTTTATATACCCTATACTCCCAAAGACATTTTACTGTCATGTCCTCACTAATTAAGTTGCTTTTTCTCCTTTGGAGCAGCATCCTTGGGGATGAAGTCATTGGTATTTGGCCCCGAAACGCAGATAAGGCAGATGTCAACTGTGCCTGTGTGACCCATGCTGGCTTGAACATTGTCTCTGGAGATGACTTTGGGCTAGTCAAACTCTTTGATTTTCCATGTACTGAAAAATTTGTAAGTGAGCTTGTTTTGTCTTTTTGGTATATTTTTGTCAGTGTGCCTTACCTTGATAAACGTTTGGTTAATCGGGAACTGAGATCAGCCTGTATCTTCTGCTGGCAAGGAAATGTGGCTGGCTATTTGTGAGTGAAGCAACATTGTGTTCAGTACCAGAAATTGTTTCTTTTCTTGACAGGCCAAACATAAGCGTTACTTTGGTCATTCTGCACATGTCACCAACATACGCTTTTCTCATGATGACACGTATGTTATCAGCACAGGAGGAGATGACTGCAGGTAAGGTTTTGCATTGTGTAACATTTAGTTGGTTAATAGCAATAGCAATAGCACTTAGACTTATATACTGCTTCATAGTGCTTTACAGCCCTCTCTAAGCAGTTTACAGAGTCGGCATATTGCCTCAACAATCTGGATCCTCATTTTACCCACCTCGGAAGGATGGAAGGCTGAGTCAACCTTGAGCCGGTGAGATTTGAACTGCCAAACAGCTGCTAGCAGTCAGCTGAAGTAGCCTGCAGTACTGCACTCTAACCACTGCGCCACCTCGGCTCTTATAAGAGTGCACTTAAGTGGTGTACTTGGAGAGTTTGAGTTGAAATGGGAGAAAGCCAAGCTCTGGTTCACCTTCATCTGCATCTAACTGGGAAGCCTTGATAAGATCATCATATGACATTCTCCTGAGGGCTGGTATGATGCTGGGTTCAGTACAGGTAGTCCTCAACTTACAACAGTTCAGTTAGTGATCGTTCAAAGTTGCAGTGGCACTGAAAAAAGTTACTTATGAAAAAGTTACTTTTTGTAGCATCCCCATGATCATGTGATCAAAATTGAAATGCTTGGCAACAGGTTTATACTTATGACCGTTGCTGTGTCCCAAGGTCATGTGATCATCTTTTGCAACCTTCTGACAAAGTCAATGGGGAAGCCAGATTCACTTAACCAGGTTACTAACTTATCAACTGTAGTGATTCACTTAACAACTATGGCAAGAAAGGTCGTAAAATAAGGCAAAACTCGCTTAACAAACGTCTCACTTAACAACAAAATTTTGGGCTCAATTTTGGTTGTAAGTCAAAGACTACCTGTAATAACTTGAATTCCTTGAGGAAAAAGGGCAGAACCAAAATGTAGCCAAATATAAATATGGTTATAAGTGATTAAAAAAAAGATGTGCCGATTTTTTTGATCTTTTGCTGTGAAAAGTCTGCATCTTTTTTTCTCTAAACAAGTTTAAGAAAATCACCATAGTAAAACCTTTCTGGGTAATGGGTTGCAGAGAATATGGGTTATCAACTGCTTCTGCGCTGGACTACTAACAAGGCATTATCACCCGTGTATTATTATTTTCATTGTGGTTTCGTTACCAAATAAAAGTCAGATTCACTTATCTTTTTGAGCCACTGGGTACAACTGAGGTCCTTTTTTACTTTTGAGATGACTAGTTTGACAACTTAATGGCTGCTATGATAGGAGCATGGTTACCTATAGTAGAGTTGAAGCTATTCACTTTTTGGAACACCTCCTCATAGCTTCTGTGAGAAAAGAGAAGAAAAGAGAAGAGCCGAGGTGGCACAGCGGTTAGAGAGCAGTACTGCAGGCTACTTTAACTGACTGATCATTTGAGTTCAGCTGTTCAAATCTCACCGTCTCAGGGTTGACTCAGCCTTCCATCCTTCCGAGGTAGGTAGAATGAAGACCCAGATTGTTGGGGGCAATGTAAATATATACATTGCTTGATGGTGTAAACCACTTAGAGAGTGCTTGCACTATGAGGCGGTATATAAATCTCACTAATAAATAAGTAAATAAAATAGTGAAAGTGGCAAAAAAAATAAGTGAGAGGCATGTTTTTTATCCAAGCAAGTGAATGGAATGCCTGCATTGCCCCCCAAAATTACAGAATTGAGGCTCACTTGCATCAAGGACCCTGTTATATATAAGAATCCATGGGGGTGCATAGTCCCTGCACTTGCTTTGGCAGAGGATGGTTAGTTTTTCCTCTCTGTTCAGGGAGGCACACAGAATAGAACGTTGCGCCCACCATGGTATGTAAACCCAAATAAATTATAAGTATCCTCTCTACCATTTCTTAGTCTATAAAATGGTAGTTTAATCTGGTTTATTACAGGGGATCTCCAAATCAATAATATGTAAAACTCAAGCAACTAATCCCATCTAACTCCAATGGAAAACCTCCATGTACTCCATTTATTTTAGTTTCTCTAGCTGTCTTTACCTCCTTTTATTAAGCTGCAATAGATGCTCAGAGTTCACTGTAAGGAATTCTGTTTGGTGCAGGCACACACATTTGACACTATCATATTATGGTCTTTGTAAAAACTATCTGTGTATGGCAGTGGTGGGAAATTAATTCTTGTTAGTTGGCATTTCTTGTTTTAAATGTGGTGGAATATGGGGGTGGATGGGTGGAGAACAAGCTTGCAGAACGATTTTAGCCACATCTGTTGTTTATTTGTAATAACGTGTTATTTTTTCTTCTTCAGTGTATTTGTATGGCGATGTCTTTAAAGGTCACAACGCTCCAGGATCATTCTTGCCATCACTGTCATTTGAGTGCCAAACAGTAAATGCATGGAAACCGTTCAAGATCTCAGCATGGCTGGGATTACGAACTGTTTATTTATTTATTAAAGACACAATTAGACTATGTAATACATCCCCAAATATATGCAACAACAGGGAAATCAAATATTACATATTATATAATAATGGTATTGACTTTAAATTAATTATACTAATACATACTAAAGTCTGTCTTGCCAAATTAAATATTCAGCAATACAATGCCAAGACCAGGGTCTCAAACTCAAATTGTCACAAGTGCCAGGTGAGTCTTAGCCTGACGGCCACAAGACTGAAACCTTTCTGTGCATGAATCAAGTCCAAAATGAAAAGTATCACGTCATGTAACATGATATATTGTACTCTTAAATCAAACTTTATTACAAAGCAAAGCTACTTGCAAGGCAGCCATTTTGGCCATTTGGCTGGCAGCATTTTCCATTAACTATAACACCAATATCTGGTTTTATTACATGATGTATAGTTTTTTCTAAATCCCATTAAGAACAATACCGGCTAGAGCTAGTCCCATCCCACTATAAGCTTAAGGTTTAAAGGTTTCCCCTGCCCAGTCATGACTGACTCAAAGGGGTGGTGCTCATCTCCGATTCTTAGCTGAGGGAGCCTGCATTGTCTGAGACGCTTTCAGACACATCATCATGTGGCCAGCATGAAAATATGGAACACAGTAACCTTTGTGCTGAAGCAGGACTTATTTATCTATTTTATCTACTCTCATTTGCATGCTAGGTTGGCAGGAGTTGGAGTGAGTAATGGGAGCTCATCCCATTGTGCGTGCTCGGGTCTCAAATCCAGGTTGTCGACTTTCCAGCTGACAAGCCAAGTGTCTTAACCACTAAGCCATCATGCCCCTTCCGTCCCATTAAGAGCAGCCAAAATCCTGCTTTTCTTCTTATTGAGCAGGCTTCTCTTTCAGACTTTTCTTTATTCACTTTTGTCCTCCTGCCTGTTCTTATCACTAGCCAAGCTCTCCTCCATTTGTTGGCTGATGCCTTACTTGACATAGGAATGCTCACAGCAAGGCAGCCAGGCCAGGCCCCCTTCTCCAACCTTCTCCATTCCAGCCGCAGCCCCATGTCTGGGGCTCTGTTTGGAGCTCTCAGTGCTGCCTCAGCACCTGTGTTCTTAGAGGGGGTGCTGCCAGTGCAATAGGCATTGGAGCACAGATTGCACAGCCCAACCTATCAGGCTCAGCTGTTGCCAAGAGAACTACAAGATTGGTTTGAAATGAGTCACTTTGGTGCCTGCATGTTCATAGGTCCCTGACCTCAGTGGCCACAAGGTCTTAAGTAATGGACCACACCAAATTATTTCAAGGGCCATAAATTTGAGGGCCCTGACTCAGTCTGTTGTAGAGATAAGGCTTCAGCAGTCTATTTAAAAAATGAAAGACTTCAATGTGAAAATAGTGAAGACAAGCTTCCTTATGTCTTAAACTTGTTCCGTCATTCCTAAAGCATATTAGGGACAGGATACATTATCATAAAAGCAGAGTTTGGTTCGTGGCAGATTTTATTAAAAAATGAACTAATTAGCAATGCTTTCTCCCCTCTTCCATTAAGTGTTATTAGATGAAATTCTTTTTGCCATTTTTCTACAAAGTGCCTTTTGAAAACTTTTCAGATACTGCAGGATATAACTATCTCCTGCCATTGCCTATTTTCTGCTCATGGTGCTAAAATCTACAAACTGACGAGGGCTGGCAAAGTCACTTTTCCCCCTAAATGTTACCATGTTTATTTTTTATTTATTTTGACTAAATTTCAGCCTTCTCGCTTAATATTAACAGCAAAGAGTAAAGGTACAAGGCAGAAATTAAAAATAATGGTCAATCAGTTTGACACTACATTTGGAAATTAGGACTTCAGAGAAGTGGTAGAATGAAATGAAAAATGAATAAATACCCTTCCTTTCCTTCCCATTTGAGGTACATTTTTCAATACCTTTTATCCAGCCAAGCAATAGCCAAGATGGCATTTTAACTTCAAGGGGGGAAAAGTTCCCTTTCCTTCATGAAGTGGTTCAAGGGCATTTGTTTTACTTACAGGCCAGTGATAAATTGGCAATCATACACATTTGTGATGGTAGGGGACCATTTAACTGTAGAATTTGAGGAGCTTACTGCAATTGCTGAAGCTGCTGTTTTTCAGTGGCTAATGATCAGGATGATGATACTTTTACCTTCAATATAATAGGTGACATGCTTCACACTTGAATGCAATTACTGATGGTCACAGGCAGGAATGTACTATTGAGATTATATCCTGCTTGTGGGCTTCCCAAAGGCCATGGGAAAGACTGCTGGACTAAGGCAGCTTTTGATCTTGTCCAGCACAACTCTTTACTTTCTATAACTCATGCAGTGAAACAATCCTAGATTCAGTTCTTTGTAGCATTAGTTTATTTCACAATCGGTAGTGAGAAGGAAAAAAATGGGAAATGTCCTAGTCTGCATTAAAGATTAGAGGAATCAGGTTGAAGATATTAAAAGGTTATTTAAAAAGGAACAAATTCCTTTTAGAACTGATGAAAGAAAAAAGGGAAAGGGGGCATGTTTCTGATACAATAATCAATGTATACAACACAAAAGTGCTTTTGTAAATTTAATGGACTGCTGTGTGTGTTATTTGATTAATGCAATATGTTTATGCCTTATACTCCTTTATTTCATACATGTGTCCTATGCAGTCTTATTCCTTTATTATTCATAAGGAAAGTTTCCCGTTTTAGCCAATGTAACCATATCCATCTGGTGATGTAGGTGGCCACCTTGTTTGCCTCTGTTGTAATATTGGCCTTTCATATGGAGTGCATCTTGAATCTGTAACAGAATGAGCTGCTGTAGAGTCAAATTGTGCAAGAAAATTGAAGATGAATAATATAGTTGTTTGTGGAAGAAATCTTGTTTATATCATTTAGAACTTTATGCTTAAATTTGATGCTGTATTATAATGTAAATTTAAATAGTACTGCATGAATTTATTTTTGAAATGATTCAGTAAAAGTTTTATTTGAAAACTGATGCCAGATTTTCTTTGGGAACATCCAGCATACTGGAAAGAACAGTATGCTGCTTGTGGAAAAGAGCAAAATATTAGTGGTTGACTTATTCCAGGGCAAAACTTTTAAAATACCTTAATATTCTACCATTTTTTATCACATTGCCTTAAGCAAACATGTTCCTTAGAATTGTTATTAAAAAGACTGGCATGATAGTAATATTAATTACATTTAATATAGTTAGAACATGTTCCCCAAATTGATACAATTGCATCATGTAAAACCATTTAATTTGCTGCTTCGTTTTGGTTGGGATACATTTTGCGTGTCATTCTAAGATTTATACACAAAATTCTGATTACTTTTCAGCAAAATCCATTGAGAATTAAGGTGGTACTAAACTAGAATATAACTATGGCTTTAACTGGATAACCAAGCAGTAATGTGCATATGCATAAGTCAATCACATCAACAGAATTCCTAATGTTGGGTATAAATCAATCATTTTTAGTGATAATTGTTCATACGCTCAGTTGTGAAGCCTGTATAGCATGTTAAGTGCAATCACATTTACACATTTAAAGTCCATACACTTTATTGAGAACTCAAAATTGTTTTCTTTTTACATTTCACAATGCATCCCACAGACATAGTTCAATACAGCTTAAACCCCACATGTATTTGAAATGTCCAAATGGCATTTGCAGCATCGGGGTACAATCCACTGACCCATGCACAGATGCTGAGGATTCCAAGCACAATGGAAAACAAGCATGCCGGGGGCTCCTTGTTCTGCCTGCAAGGATCTGAGGATCACACCATCAGAAATTCATTCCACAGATTCAGAGTTTTGAGAACTGTAAACTTGTTTACTTAAAATAGACTATAGGAGTTTGTGCAGCAAAGGATATGGCAGAAACTGTAATGTGCAGAGTTGGTTTTATTTAATAGGTACTAGTTTTTTTCTGAAAATTTAAGCTAATATATTAAGGAGCTCAAAAAAACCTCAGTTCATTTATCTAGTATTTCAATCACTATGGAGGAGCTGGACATCCTAAGCAGCTGTGACACACTATATATTTAATTTTATATTGGCAATTGATAAAATAGTAGAATTAAAAGCACAGTACAGCTAAACTTGATACCAACAAGGCAAGACTTTTCAAGCTTGCTTTAATGGCATATTCTAAACATTTCATTTTAGAAAATCTGCAATCAATCAACACAAACCAGAGACAGTGCTAAAGGAAATGTTTTCCATACACTAACCCCTCTTGAAACACGACATGACTATCTTGGCCAAAGCATAAAATGTACAGCTCTCCAAATGGTTAGGTTAACCTGTGCTGCATATGGGAGAAGCAAAGAGGATTAGGTTTAAATCCATATGTAGCAGCTTACAATACTTAGGATGGACATACACACAGCAGTCAAGAACAGGTTATTTTCCTCCCTCCGAAACACTGTTCCTAAAAAATAAAGATCTGTGAAATTGCACTGCAATGTCAAGGCTTGCTATTCCCTGACCCTCCCCATATAATCCAAATGAATATGCCTCCCATTCCCACTTAAAAGATGATTTGTTTTAATAAAAGTTGCTTCTTGATTTCATTCAGTTTTACGCTTCAGTCCAGGAATTTTAGCTTGAACCCTGTAGGGGGGAAAAAAACTAGGTTTCAAAAAAGTCACACCTTGTTTTCCAAGAAAAGCCAACTGCTTACAATCTAATGTATTAATTAGCCACCAGTCTTAAAAGTGTGCAAACACTTCAAAATGCTCTACGTATCACAGAAATACTCTCTTTGCATCTCCTGTTCCCAAGTTAAAGTGACTGCGAATAAAATGGATCTAGACATATCAAGTGACTATGGTCACTTATCACTATATATGAACATACTTATTATTTTACAGTCATGTCTACGGCTTGGTTTGGAAGTTACTTTGGAAACTACAGGTGGTCCTGGAATTGCAACCACTTGCTCAATAACCAAAGTTGCAATGGAGCTGAACGAGTGGTACTTGCAACCACTCCCTGAAGTTCCAGCCATCGTAGCATCACTATGGTCACTTGATTTCAATTTGGGCATTTAGCAACTGGTTTGCACTTACACTGGTTGTAGTGTCCTGCAATCATGTGATCATTATTTGCAATCTTCCCTCCTGTCCCACAGCAAAGTCAATGAGGAAGCCAGAAGGGAATGTTGCAAGTCATTCCCATAAGTCATTCCCACCTTTTCTCCAAAGAAGCCCTGCTACAGAGTAAGAGATCTCAGGGAATTCCTACTCCACAGCACCATCTGCCTGCCCTCCATAGTGTGCACCCATCCACAGCACCCCCACTTGCCAATGTCCCCCCACCATCCACAACTATGTAGCACCCATTCATGGCCACCTCCAAATGCTCCCCCCCACCTGCATCCATGGCGCACCTCCAAATGCACCCTTCCACGGACCATGCGTGGGGCTCCCACCTCTTCCTGCTTAGCATATGGGTTGTCATTGCTACGCCATGTGATCATATGATGTTGCTCTTTATGACCACGTTTTGCAATGAAAATTCAGGTTCCAATTTGCTACTGTAACCTGTGAACTACCTGTAGCTACAAGAATGCCGTAAACTTACTTTGCCATTCCATCTTTCACATTCTTGTTTACAAGTTCCACATAATGGTCAATTTGAGCCTGAAATACAAGTTAAAAAATCATTTCAATTACTTGGTTTCTACATCATGAAAAACCATGATGCGGTTAGCATCACATTAAGACAAAATCAAGCAAACCACAAGAAGTTACAGGAGTGAAAACAATATAACATCTGGGGTGCCCTTGAGTCAATCTTGATTTCTGGTAAACATCTGGACTGCCCCTGCGCTTTTCTTGGAAACATTTTCATCAGTGTTTTGCCACTGCCTGCTTCCTAGGCTACAAAAGAGTGACTGGTCCAAAGTCACCCAGATGGCCTTATGGTGGAACCAGAACAGTCTCCCAATTTCTAGCTTATGCCTTAACCACTACACCAAAGTGGATCTCTGCAATTCATCTACCAAAGACTGAAATGTAAGCCCTAGAAAAGACTTAGGATGGTTATAACTTAAAAATCTCACTACATTACCCACAAAGGAAAAATAGCTACGCCCACCCCTACTGCAAACCTTGAACACCCAAAAATTATGGATTCCTGGTCATTTGAAGGTTTATCACACCTGCCTTAGTTTATTCAATCCCAATCATTCACATTTGAACTCTAGCATATTAATTAATTCTTGGTTGCTCCACAACTGTGCTGTTTTGTCATTTGGAAAATATTGAAAAAATCAGGAGATTTTCCAAAGAAAAAACTGATAGCTATTTCATCAGCCTTTTCAATTTTAGAAGCATGAAATTATTGTGATATTTTAACTACTTTTTATTTAGCATTTTGTATAAAAATATTTAGGTTTATGACTGCAAAATCTTGTTATAAATATACATTTGAAATAATGCTTGAAGATATTTCCATTTCTATCATATATAGAGAAAGCCATTTTTTATTGAAAAAACGGATTCTTGGGGGGAAAGTATTCTTGCTCCTATCTTGTAAAACTCTGAGGTAAAACATGTCAACTAGTTACAAAATACTTTCTTAACTTCACTTAAGATGAGCGCTGTCATTTCTCAGCTATAATAAACTATAATGTAAAAAAGGGATTCCTAATGTTGAAAGACAAAATCCAAACCAGATGAATTTTCCAAATGATTCAAGCTGTTCTCAAATCAAAGGAATATGGCCTCTTTACTTTTAATAACAATCCTAGGGCTGCCACATCTGAGACACAAAAGTCAGAATGACCACTAGATAATAGCAATGGGTTATGCTTTGTTTGTTTTAAATAGTGGCTGCTTGGATTTCTGCAGCCCGGATAGGATAATCCTATTTAACCTTTCATGTCTTACTTAACTCTTGCTAAAACTAGAACAGTAGTGCAGGCATTGTCCTTTAGAATAGTAGAGGCCACTGTCCTCTAGAATCCTTTTCATCTTTTCGAACACAATATATTCTTTGTATCCTTAATAAGTTAGTTATTTTATTATTGTATTATCAATAAGCATGCCACAACCGCATACTCACCTGGTGCTTCTCATAAATAACAGGAATACTGAAAAGTGATATCAGTGCTGGAAGAAGAGAAATATATTATTTTATTATTATTATTTAATAGATTTGTATGCCGCCCAACTCCCAAAGGGACTCTGGGCGGCTAACAGCATCAAATACAAAATCTAAAAAACAGTTAAAAAATTTAAAAACAAATTTAAAACAATATAACAATTTTAAAAAAACATTCAATCATCCAATCATTTCATTTCGTGGGCCAATATCAATAATCATTCATTGGCCCCAGGCTTGCCGAAAAAGCCAGGTCTTCACGGCTTTTCTGAAGGCCAATAAGGTGGGGATAGTCCGAATCTCAGGGGGGTAGTTGGTTCCACAGGGTAGGAGCCGCCACAGAGAAGGCCATTGTTTAGCTGACGGGACCCGGAGCAGGCCGACTCTATGTGATCTAACCGGTCGCAGGGAGATATGTGATATATATTTAAACTTAGTATGAAAAACCTCTGGAAGTTATCACAAACTGGCACCAGATAATGTATGTGGATGAAGTAATTAATCATAGCTGTAACTAGAGATAGACAGTTGTGTGACAAAGTATGTATATCCCGTATCAATATTTTATCTTCATTCAAAATGGACTTTCAGTCATTTATTCAATGAAAATTAACATGAATGCCATTTCCTTTTGGGAAAAAGGAGGTGCACCCTTGGCTTCAATACAACAAACTCAAGTAAGTGTTTGTAATAACTGTCTACATATATCTGACACCAACCAGGAGGAATTTTCTCCCACTCCTCCATGCAGAATTTTTTTCCAGCTGTGTAGTATTATTTGAGGGGTTCCTTGCATACAGAGCCTGTTTCAAATATCCCACAGCATCCTGGTAGATTTAGATATGGGTTTGACTTGGCTATTCCAAAACCCTCCCTTTCTTTTCAGCCATTCATTTATGGGTGGATTTACTGGCATGCTTAGGCTCATTATCATATTGACCTTTGGAAAAGGTTAAACATTTTAATGGGGTGTACTTATTTTTTCAGATGACAATAAACAGATATATACATAACAGTCACTATGTTCACACCAAAAGTTGATGTGCTGCTGCATTTTTCCTTTTCACACGGATTGTAGCCTTTCCTTACAACAACTTTTGGAAGCCCATATGATGGCAGAGCACCAATAATAATCTGTTTCAGTTATTTTTCCTTAAATCTCTGAAGTGTTACAAGTACTTTCATAGGATTTCAGTTTTAACTTCAAAATCTAACAAAATTTTAGCATCTTCACTTGAGATCTCAGGAGCTGGCAACCTTATACTATTTCAGCTTTTTTAAAAAATGGTTTTTAAGGTGTTGCCCATGAGTGCTGTTTTGCCGATTCAGATTATCTTTAACTATTACACATGGTCCTCGTTTAGCAATTGCAATTGGACTGGCAACTCAGTCATTAAGTGAAGTGGTTGCTGTACTGTCAGCTTTCCCTTGCTTTAAGCTTTAGACAGGTTTGATTCCAAACAGCTAGGTGAGCCCAAATGGTGGGAAAGATTTCCAGAACTTGACTCGTGAGAAAAAACAGAGAGCAAAAAGAGCAAATCTTATAGCTCTTTGGAATGCATACCCTGATGCTTGAATAATTAGCAAGAGGATTAATCTTTGTATTTACATTTATTGGAGAGGAAGGGATTACAAAAGAGTTAAGTAGATACCCAATTGTGAACATGCGTTGAAAGGGACGTGTTAGTGCCAGTTCTTTGCCTAGTGCTCTTGTGCTCCATGAGTCCCCAAGCCCTTAGGAGGCAAAAAAGTCTTCAGGGTGAAATTGATTAGGGTTTTGCCAGGCAGCAGCAGGAGCCTATGTAATTAACGTCACAGAACTGAGCTTGTTTATTTACAACCTCAACTGAGCCCAGAATTTCAGTCGTAAGTTGTGGTGGTGGCCAAGTGAGATGTCAGATGACTGCTCTGCTCAATGACCACAATCCCAGCTCTGCCCATTGTGGTCACTGGACGACCACATAGGATGTTAAGCAGACAGAGCAAAACAGCTATCTGCTGAAGGAGGGCAGACAGCACTCCCGAGTTTACTGAAGTGAACTCCAGCGCTGGACTGGAAAAAAGTTCAGATCTTCATGATCCAAGCTCCCAGTATCAGAGATCCCTTCCCCTCCATGCACAGAAAGCTTGGTCCCAAAATCCAAGCAGAATTTTGTCATGGAGCATTTGTAACATGGGACATTTGAAGCCAGGCTGGTTGCAAACACTCTATGCCAGAATCCTGCTTGGCTTTCAGAATGGACCTTTTCAGACAGCATCTTTGACAGCAAAAGAGTGTTTGTTGTTGTGGCCTGCCAGCAGCCTGTGCAGCCAGGGCCTTTGGAACCTCCAGCACCACTTGGCAATGATGGGAAAGGAGGGGCTACTCCTTTCCTGAATGCAAGAGCACGCAGGGCTGCCAAGAAACAGGAAGGCTTACTCTGGAGGAGGTCTCCTCGAGAGTAAGATTGGGGGCTAATTGGCCACTCCCCTAGTCTATTTAAGAACAGTCGAGGCAGCTGGCAAGCTGCAGGAAACAATAGTTAACCTCGGATCTCTGTAGTGCCTTGTATTGTGAAATTCCTGGTTCCCTGCTTTGATTTTCGTCTCAAGAAACATTCCTGGGCATTTGGCCAAGCCTTTGGACATTCCGTGAGATAACCAGAACTAATTGCTTTTGTTTGGAGTGAAGACTGACTGAACTTACGCCAGCTGTTAATGGAGCCAAATTAGCAGCTGACTGATGCAAGAAATTATTGTGTATTTTGATTTGTGTGTTTGCCTCTGCTAAGCCAGTTATTAGCAGTGGTTCATTTATTAAAAATAAGTCCGTTCAACCAGTGTGTGTTGAGACTTTTGTAACTGGGGACAGAACATTTGTAACAACTATAACTTTGGGCATGTGTCATAAGTCCCATTCTTCACTGCTATTGTATTTTTAGTCACTGAATGATTGATAGTTAAGCAAGGACTGCCTGTAGCTTGTCTAACACTTTTTAGGGATGCACTGTAATATGAAGAAAAGCAACTCAGAAACAGATAAACTGGTTTCGGCAATCTCTCTGCTCTCCATTAGTGGCGGGGCAAGGGGGGGATGAGTCTGGCACAGGACAACCAGTACTGACTGCAATGACAAATGCATGATTGAGAAAAACTCTTTCTCATTTGTAAATATGGGCATTGGTTGCAAAGTTACTTTTTCTGCAGTGCCATAACTGCAGTGCTGTCCAAGGCAGTTGCCAAACAAGGATTATCTGTAACCATGTTTTATTTTAGAGATTTCCCTATTAATTTCCCAGAGTTTAGTAGGCTCATCAGCCATCAGAACTATCGTGTGATCTATTAATAATAGTTTAGATTTTGTTTTCTGTAATCAAAAAAGGCGAACTCACCCAGTATCAGCAATGTCAAACCATTGAACAAGGCACCAACATAGGTAAACACCCACATCAATACTGCAAACTGAAAGAAAAAAAAATTAATGAAACTACACCGTATGGAATATCTGCTTAAAGCTCAAAGCAATTCTGTTACTTGACTATATTAGCAGTACAAACGTAAGGTGCTTTGGTGGGCTGCAAGCCTACACCAACTCACAAATTGCCTAACTTGGTATAAATAATACATTATACAATTCTGGTGTCAGCGTTCCGAGTAACACATCCAAGGAAATCAGAACTCCAAGGCAGGAATGTTCCTCAGAGAACATGTTTATTGGACACATCATATCGGCACAGCTAGTGAAAACCAACTCATAATTAAAGTGTAACCATTTCCCTCCCCAATTGTCCCAGGTCACATTGTCGAATTAAAACAGTCGGGGGCTCCTCGGTCACTCCTCTCCTCCTTCAACTGCCACCTGTTGGGATGACCTTGGTTCCCATGGGAAGGCTCGTTGTTGTGTCTGAAGAGTGTCTATCTACTCCGCCCCCCTTAGAGTGTGTGGCAACCATGAAGCAGCAAAAGATGACTTCAGCCAAGTTCGATTCAGAGTTGACACCTGGTTTACCTTCCAGTGTATTGTGATACAGCCAGGTCCATAAAGGTCCATATTTAAATATATTTGATGCAAAATCTCACATCTTTTGTTTCTTTTTCTTTTAATTCCATATAGAACAAGTTGGAAAAAGCCATAAACAGCGGAACTGCTTGCTTTGTTTGCCACAGAGCCAGTTTCACATTTTAGATTGTCTTGAGCATAGCTGGGTGATACTTTTTTCAGAACTAGTCAGATTAGTTATTATACAAGAGTTAGTTGGTTCTACTAACTGGCAGATGGTTCCTCAAGCCAAACTGTTTCTCCATCTTATACAATTATTAAGCTAAGATGGGAAATGAAATCTTTTACCTTTAGAGAATCCACCAAATCATCCACTAGGAAGAGGCGCCTGAGTTCCTTCACTGTGCTGTTGAGATGACCAAGCACAGCATGGCTGTATTTTTGAACAAGCTCCTCAGACACAGCGACATCTCTATTCAAGTAAGCACTGGAAGAGGAAATATGTTAATTTCAATACAATTAAAAACAGTGTTTTTAAGCTCTCCAAATTCTCAATCAGAGCACAATGAAAATGAAGAAAAGGTTACATTATCAAATAATTGTTCAGATGGACAAGCCTTTAGAACAGGGGTGGCCAAACTATGGTTCTTTGAGGACCTGTGGACTTCAACTCTCAGAATTCCTGAGCTAGGTCCTCAAAAAACCATAGTTTGGCCACCCCTGCTTTAGAACATGCCTCTAATAAATATAGCACATGCCCCTAATAAATCATTCAAAATGGTTAAATTGCAATATTTAAAATCTTAGAGTTTATTTCCAGTAACTGACATATGAAAGTAAGCATGACTATTTAACAATGGCTGACAAAGGGGAAGCAATTTTTTTTACACATTAATGGAAAACTTAACAATTGAAATAGTCTTAATCAAAACAAAAAATTAAAAATACAGCATTAAAGCTAAAAAAGAACTTTTTAAAAAGTATGCACACATATGTACTTAGCATATTTATACACACAAAAGTTATCAGTTAGTAAAAACCATGTTAATATAGCTAACAAATTTTAATAAACCGATCCTTAACTTTATGTAGTCTTCAAAGTTCTCTGCTGCTGATAGTTTTAAAGCCAAAATCATTTTCCAGCACTTTTAAATAACAATGATGCCCCAACTCCATGCAAACCGCCTCCACCATTTTTATTATCCATTTTTGTAAGAACAATATTAAAGTTGTTAAAGATATATCTTCCTATCCCTTATTTATAAGCAGATCCATAAAACACCAACTTTTCAATCCTGGTGTCAGCAAAAAGCCCATAAAGATGTCTATGGCAATTCTCAGTCATTCAGGTCATGGTTGTCCCAAAAGTGCTTTTTCAAGAGGCAATTGGACTTTCTGGTTTTTCTTTGAAGACATTTCGCTTCTCATCCAAGAAGCTTCAGAAGCTTCTTGTGTACACTTATGTTTGTGTACAGTAAAGACTGACCCAAACTTGATACGTTTCATATCACATGTCCTTTAAATTAATTTAAATCTGATTGCAGAGGTGAAACTGACAACATTTGACTATGAAATAAGGCTGTGTTCACATAACATGCTACATTAGGGTAAAATGTATTTGGATAATATATGATTCATACATCTTGGAAAACTAGCCAATGTCTTCGCATATTGTATGAACCAGACCATAATATGGTGCATTCGGGCATTGCATGTTGTGAGAACACAAGAGTTACAATTTGATAGTGTGAATTAGGGTTTAGCTGGGATCCAGTTGTACTCATGGAACACCACAGGGAGATCTAAGGCGTCTTTCTCTAGTTTTCTGGCTGAAAACTCACCAGTTGAATGGAAATCCAGTTACATAATATTGGACGTAGTCCAGAGTTCAAGTAAGCAGTCTACTTTTCCAACTTCGTATTATTAAAAAAAATCCAAAGGCTATTTAGCTCCCGTTCTACAGCAAATATAATTAATTATAAATAGGGAAAAGCACAAATATTTACCTAAACGGATGGCCTTCATCTGACTTCTGGACTGCTTGGATAACTCCTTTGTATATTCTTAAACTGATGGTCACTGACAGGAGGACCAAGCCAATATAAGCTATCACACTCACGATACTGAACACTGTTAAAGAAAGAAGCAGGAACAAGCTGGCTCCAAACACCACACCAGTCTTCTTAATGTCTCGCCAGTATAGGAGGTCAACCACTAAGAGAAAGTTAAAGGACAGGAGATTAGAATGCAGTCTCTAATATTACAGCATAGCAACAAAACCTGAATGTGTTATTAACTGAAATGTAACAATAACAAATATACATGCACACACACAACCACACTTTATTCATGCATTAAAACTTGTACAATATTTTCCAAGTATGATAACCAGAAAATGATAATCTGAGAAATGTGAAGCCATTTACTTTGTTTCCTTCATACCCTGCTGAGATAAAAGAGAATAATCAAACACCATATTTGCTATCTACCAGGAATACAAATGCTTACTCAACTAATTTTTTAAAAATTGAGGTCTAAAATAGCATCCATGGAAACCTGTCTCACTTTATCCTGCACATAACATGCAATGGGAAATGGCATATTGTAAAGAAAATCACTAGCCTCTGTCATCACTTTGACTTCCCAGGATGTGCTTGGTCCCACCAAATGGACTCCATAAACTTTCTTAGAAAATGAAAATGACGTGAAGCATGCCTAATCTGCCCAGAAAAAAAGAGCATGTTGCAGACAGGATACCGAGACAGAATTCTGGTAAACCAACTAACAAAGAGCCAGTTTGGTTTAATGATGAAGGCAACAGGCTAGAAAGCGGGAGACTATTCTAATTCCGCTTTAGCAATGAAACCAAGCTGGGTGACATATACTGTAGGTCAGTCACTCTCTCTCAATCCAACCCACCTAATAGGGTTGTTGCGGGGAAAAAGGGGAGGAGGAAGGTGTGTTGGGTATATTTGCCACTTTGAGTTATTTGTAGAAAGTAATAAAAGTGGGATACAAACAATCAATCAAATAAATAATGGCTTCCAATTTCTGAATGAGCAAGCACCTCTCTGGGCCACCAGCTTTGTGAGCAACTGCATCTTGTTTGCAAAATTGTGTATGTGCTCAGCAGCATCTGGAGACTTTTATTTAGGAGAAGAATGCTTAAATTCTAAAAGAACATTAACCTGCTTCTTTATGATTTGTGAAAGGCACTAGCAACATTGCAGTATTCCCAGAAAATGTGGAACTACAAAAATGCTGATGATAATAATAAGGCTGCTTTTTTTTCTCATTTAATATTCTTTGATCAAGGCAAACTCGCAATGAAGACTGTATTAGATAATAAATGTTGGAAACATTACATATAGACTACAGTATGCAAAATACCATATTTTTCGGACTATAAGACACACCGGAGTATAAGGCGCACCATGATTTTGAAGAGGTAAACAAACAAACAAAAAGTTTTTGCCCTCCCCAGCCCCCAGGATGATCACTCTACAGGCCTCCCAAACCCTCTACATGCCCTGTTTTTTTATGAAAAATGGGCCTGTTGTTCACCTCCCAAACCCCCCACACATCGCATTTTTCCCTCCCCAGCCCCCAGGAGCATTTTGCAGGCCTCCCAAACCCTCTGCGTGCCCCGTTTTTGCGAAAAATGGGACATGCGGGACGGGGCTTTTGGAGGCCAAAAATGGCTGTATTTGGTGTATAAGATGCACCAACATTTCTACCCTCTTTTAGGGGTGAAAAAAGTGTGTCTTATACTCCGAAAAATATGGTATATTAAATTCAATAATAATGTCAATTAAGTTTTGGTCTCTTTCCTAAAACATAGAAATATTGACAATTGTTTATCTTGCTGAGTATTCTAACCCTTTTATTTTTGCTATTTAACTTCATAATCATTTATTTTCTTTATAAAAAGAACAGCCCTAAAGGGCCAATTTCAGCATGCATGGTGTGAGATTGTGAGATAGATAGATAGATAGATAGATAGATAGATAGATAGATAGATAGATAGATAGACAGACAGACAGACAGACAGACAGACAGACAGACAGACAGACAGACAGACAGACAGACAGACAGACAGACAGATGATAGATAATACATACATACATATTATACATACATATGTTTTTTCTACTTTATACTCAACACGAAACTTACAGGAAAGCTATTTTCAAATTCATGATGACATATAATTAAAATGATGTACCCTTAAGCTACATTGCAGAAAAAAGCATCATCTTTCATTTCAAAATGGAAGCTAAATGCACCCCTGAAAAATAAAACCTGCTTAGATTATTAGATTTTTACTGACTCAGGGGAAATTGTTTAAAATAAAAAATGCAAAACAACAAGAGTTTCATTCCTTCAGGAGATAAGCAATCAGGCCTTCTCTGAAACAAAGATAGCTAGCTACATTTGATAAGCAAGAACAGTCATGTGGTATATTTAAAAATAGCACTGCTACAATCGTGCCTCACATGCATTGCTCATCTATTTAGCTTTTTTCTTCACTTTTCAAAGAAGTGTCTTGGTAAAACATTAATCTCTTTATTCAAAACATTTAAAAACTGATAACATTTGCAACTGCAATGCTATTACGAATTCCATTTTCCCCTGACTTAATATACACTTACAGTATACCCCTATGAAATCCCTTAACACTCAAAAGTTCCTTTCACACATGCTCACCACTCCTGGCATGCATTTTAAGGCTGTTGCTTGTGCTTCTACAGTAGATTACTACTACTTTCTACTTCCTGCAAGGATACATAAAGGTCTTCCAATATATGCAGCTGCCTCACACCAACAGTGAGTAAACTCCATACTACTAGAAAATATGTTAAACTATTGTCCAATGGCTGATGTCATTTTAGAAACAAGCAAAGCAGAAACTGTATTCCATTTCAAAAAGGAATCATACAATGCTCCCTATACAAGAGCCAGAACTATACAAGCTAGCTGGAGACAATGTGAATCGTAATTCATGCATACGAAAAAATCCAGGTTGGGAAGAGCTGATACGGAAAAGCCTATATATTTATTATTGCCTCCAATTGAGAGAATTGTGTTTAAGAGTTTTTTCTGAATTATTTCTATATTTACTAGGCATGTGTTAGGCTGGGAATCCCTCAGTAAACAATGATTCACTTAATAAACACTTTTTATGTGAATAGTTAGCTACAAATAAAATATTCTATTCAGATAAATTTCTACCTAAGTTGTTAGCCTACTTTTTTCAACTTTTTAGAAAATATGGAGAATTTGGAATTACAAATCTTTCAATATTCTAATCATGTAAATAAATGAAGTAAGATTTGGATCTATCTTCCTGTTTAAGCAAACACAAATAGTCTGCCTTTTTATGGATTTGGCAGTGCTAAGTAAATCCTCTTTTTCACTGAAGCTGGTAATCATGTGTGAGACTATACTATTTCATGCCATCACAAAGGGCTCCTATAAGTTGAATGATCCCTATGTTGCAACCACCTTACTTTTCAATAGAACGGGGTTCCCCAACCCCCAGAGCCACCTTTAGAACTGGGCTGCGTAAGTGACGGGCAAGTGTGCGAAGCTTCATTTGCAGGGTGGATTTGATTTAAATCAACTCAATTTAAATCATGATTTAAATCACTAGTAAAAAGGCTTGATTTAAAACAACTTGATTTAAAGCATAATTTTTAAAGAGCAAGTGTCATTTCTGTCCCGCAGCGGCTCCTCCTCTGACCCACTGTTGACTCACCAACAGTCCCATTCACTTTAATGGGATGGCTGGTGATGCGGCAGTGACACAACAAAGTGAGGGATGTGGCGAGCAGCAGGTGAGTGGATGCCCACTAACAGGCGCTGCCATGATGGATCTGAAAGGGGAGTTGATATTACCTGACACACTGCTTCTCAATGTAAGGGGAGAGAGTCCAATGGAAAGGGCTTTCGCTTCTCGCTTCCTCTTGAGGCAGAGTCAATCATTTCTTGGTCATGCCTCCCTTGAGTGCGCATGCCCCAGTTTTGATGAAGGTGTAGTGATTGACTTGATGATTTTCAGTGCTGGTTCTGGTTCATCCTGGACTCAGGCCCTGACGGCCACCAGGGTGGGGTTGGACTCTCTCCCCTTACACTGAGAAGGAGCGTGTCAGGTAAGACCAACGCCCCTTCTCCATTGTGTCAGGGAGAGAGTCCAATGGAATGGGACATACCAAAGCCGGCAGTCCTAAGGGTGGGTATCACTCTGATCCTGAGTCCCCCAATTCATATGCACCTTCTGAAGCACCCGCCTGCCGAATGCCACCTCGGATGAGGCGAAGGTATCCAATTTGTAATATCTTATGAACGGGGATGGAGACGACTATGTTGCTGCTCTACAGATTTCCTCGATGGAAGCCTGTGTGTCCCATGCCGCTGTTGTGGCTGCACTCGTCAAGTGGGCTGGTTGTGGCAGGCCCTGGCTCTCATAAGCCTTGGCGATGCAAGACCTTAACTACCGACCTATGGTTGATGGTGTCACTCTGTTGCCCAGTTTGGAAGGGTGGAACAATACGAAGAGGGACTCCATCTTCCTAAATGAGGCTGTTCTCTTGATATAGGTTGTGAGGGCCCTCCTCACATCCAGGGTGTGCCATTTCTCCTCCTTACTGTGAGTTGGGCTCGGACAGAAGTCTGGCAATATTAATTCCTGCCTTTGGTGAAATGCGGAATTCACCTTGGGAAGAAAGGATGGGTCCAAACATAGGATCACTCTGTTAGGGAGTGCTGTGGCCTGCCTAGCAGCCTGTGCAGCCAGGGCCTTTGGAGCCTCCAGTACCTCTTGGCAGTGATAGGAAAGGAGTAGCCCCCCCTTTCCTGAATGCAAGAGCAGGCAGGGCTGCCAAGAGGCAGAAAGGTCTACTCGAGAGTAAGACTTGGGGCTAATTGGCCACTCCCCTAGTCTATTTAAGAAGAGTCGATGCAGTTGGGAAACGGCAGAGAACAACTTGGGAAAAATCCGTCTGAATCATAGTTTGTATCGTGACTCTTGAATCTTGCATCATGACTCCAGTTTCCAGTTTGCAATGCCAAGCCTGAATCTTGCATCTTGACTCCAGTTCCCAGTTTGTATCGCCATTCTTGAATCTTGCATCATGACTTCAGTTTCCAGTTTGTATCGTGACTCCTGAATCTGAACTTCAGTTTCCAGTTGGTATCATGACTCATGAATCTTGCAGCATGACTTTGGATCTGGCATTGTCACTGCTGAATCTTGGCTTCATTGGTTCCAGCTTGCATCGTGGCTTCTGAATCTTGACTGCTGTGGTTCCAGTTTGCACCCCAGCCCGGAATCTGGTTTCTTGAAACGGCGTCCCTGAATCTTGACTTCTGTGTGGTTTTCAGTTTGCATTCCAGCCCGGGTCTTGTAAACTTGACCTCCGTGGTTTCAGTTTGCATTCCAGCCCGGAATAAGGTTTCTGGAAACGTCATTCCTGAATCTTGACTTCTGCGTGGTTTCAGTGTGCATTCCAGCCCGGGTCTTGTATCTTGCCTTTGTTAGTTCCGGGACTTGTGCCAAGTACTGTAAGCCTTGCCAATTATCTCTTGGACTTCTGCCTATCTTGTTCAATGTTCGTGTTTAAGAAGTTATTATGAGATGTTGCTTTACTGACTAAAACAAACTATGTTTGAATGGTTGTGCGTTGCGTAATTATTGGGGCTCGGTGCTGGGGCAGAACAGGGTGGACTATACACAGGTCCTCTCTTATGGAGAGGGCTGCCAGTTCTGATATTCGCCTGGTCGAGATGATGGCTACTAAGAAGGCTACCTTGAGGGTAAGCAGTCTTAGGTTACTTGATTTCAACGGTTCAAATGGTCCTGAGGTGACAGCCTCTAGCACCCTGGCTAAGTCCCATGTGGGATATCTAGGTACCACTGGGGGTTTCAGGTTGGTTGCGCCCTTGATGAAGCTGCGTACCAACGGGTGCTGTGCCAGGGAATCTAGGTTTCCGCATGACAATACTGAGGCTAAGGCTGCCAACTGTCTGTGCAAGGTGTTGGGGGAGAGCCCTTTGTCTACTCCCTCCTGGAGAAATTCCAGGATCCTGGGTATTGACACGCTCATTGGATCAAGATTCATTCTTGAGTACCAGTTACTGAAAGTTTTCCAGGTCGCATTGTAGATCCTATTTATGGAGGGTCTCCTAGTGGCCTGTATTGTTTGTATGACTATCATTGAGCTTACGTTGCCTTAGGGCTGCCCGCTCAAGTGCCAAATGGTCAGTTGTAGCCATTGTGGATCTGGGTGGACTATGGCTCCCTGACTGAGGTAAATCCTGTCCAATGGTATCCTCCAGGGCCGGGATACTGACAGACTGACTAGATCTGCAAACCACAGGCATCTGGGCCAGTGGGGTGCTAGGAGTAGTATGTCTGCTCCTTCCTCCAATACCTTCTTGATTACTCTCAGAATGAGCAGAAGTGGGGGAAAGGCATATAGTAGCCCCCGGGGCCACAGACTATGGAGCGTGTTGACTCCTTCTGCCCCTGGTGCTGCATATCTGGAATAGAACCTGTTTAGCTGAGTGTTTGATGGGGAGGCGAACAGGTCCAGGTTCGGTTCCCCGAACCTTCTTGACAGCTCCCTGAATAGGTCCAGATGCAGTCACCACTCTATGTGAATGACTGCGGTCCTGCTGAGCCAGTCTGCCTGCACATTGTTTACTCCTGAGATGTGCTCCGCTCTGATGGAGAGCAGCAAATCTGTGAGGTGGGTTGATCCGAGAGTGACTGGCCCAAAGTCACCCAACCGGCTTTCATGCCTCTAGCAGTATTAAAACCAAAGTGTCCAGGTTTCTAGTCTGGTGCCTTAACTATTAGACCAACTTTCATCTAAGTCACAAGAGCACTGAATGGATTTAATTGGAAAGTAGGAATGGAAAAGAATTCAGCTCCTTGGAGAAACAGAGATTTCATTTAATTTCATGACAAGTGCTAATAGTTTACTTATTTTTATTTGACTTTTAAAAATTTTTTTAACAATCTTTCATCTTGCAAGAAAATTAAAAACATTAAAAATGAAAGCTAAAGATACCAACTAAGAAAGAAAAATACATCTTATATTTTACACTTATCAATAGTTACCAATGAATTCATTACTATAATATAAACAATACAAGATATTATTGCAAAGAATCTTGCAAATCTCTGCCATAATATATATTGCTGCACCTTTTTACTAGTAGAAAAGTCCTTAACATCCCTCTTCTATCCATTAATAAAAATGATTAATTTCCCATCCCTGGATAAATCCAATTTTGGAACTAGATAATACAGAATATTTTAAATCTTCAATTTAACAGAGTAATAGTAAGAAAGTAGTGTTTGTTAAAGCTGCCATTAAAGTCACATGAGATTTTGAGTCATGGTGGCGCAGTGGTTAGAATGCAGTATTGCAGGCTAATTCTGCTGACTTCCAACTGCTGACAGTTCAATTCTCACAGGCTATGGGGTGTAGAACTCCCCCTGCGTCTATCCTATATTCTTGAGGCCCTTCTTTTCAACTTATTATAGTTGAGGGGGGGAAATGAAGGGAAATTAGCATTTCACAATTTCATCTCTCTCTCACTTCACGAAAGTAAGCATAAGATGCCTGCAGGAATTCTTTCAAACTCCTCAATAACAACTTCACACTGGGTCACATGATTGGGGAGAAACAAGTGGCTTAGAATGGACTAGCTGGCAACATATTTAGATACTGCCCAACTGTCTCTCTCATACTGATGCATTGGAAGAATTTTAACTAGTATGTTTCCCTCCCTCTAGATCCAGTCCATTTTTAATCTTTCTTTTGCTGATTTTTCCTTTTACCAAATTTGATTCTCTTGGTTAGGGAAAAGAAGATAGAGTAAATTGAATCAAGCTGAACTCCTAGTGACTTTGAAGACATCTTGACAATGTATTGTAGTACTTTGTCAATACCTCCTTTCAATTTTTATTTTCCTGTAAAATTTATAGCCAGATTTTCCAAGGGTACTCCTCAAAGCGTTAACCAGATCCAAACCAACTTAGCTTTTTAAGATAAGTCAAGATTAGTTATCTACTGCACATAGTCAGGAGGTTAAAGCTATATGCATTCCAAATGAAATATGCATTTTTTTTCTTAGTCTCAGGGCCTCACTTGGTCTTTCAAATGTATACAAAAGAATAGAATAGAATAGAATAGAATTCTTTATTGGCCAAGTGTGATTGGACACACAAGGAATTTGTCTTTGGTGCGTATGCTCTCAGTGTACATAAAAGAAAAGATACATTTGTCAAGAATGGTTGTCATAGGGTTCAAGTAAGCAATCAGGAAACAATCAATATGAATATAAATCGTAAGGATATAAGCAACAAGTTACAGTCATACAGTCATAAGTGGGAGGAGATGGGTGATAGGAACGATGAGAAAAACTAATAGTAATGCAGCCTAGTGAATAGTTTGACAGTGGTGAGGGAAATTATTTGTTTAGCAGAGTGATGGCGTTCGGGAAAAAACTGTTTTTGTGTCTAGTTGTCTTGGTGTGCAGTGCTCTATAGCGACTGCAAAAGGGCACACTTCAAAAACTGGACAGGGTCAGGACAAAGATTAAATCAGATTTAATTTTAATTTTGGTAGTCAATATCATTAATGTATATATTCTTCTGTCACAATCAAAATTGGTGGCAATTTTTGAAGATCCTCTGATTGTCATCTTCAGTGCTTTAGAGAACTACATGTTCTAGTAGTGCTTCACTATTCTAGAACAAAACTGAACAGCAAACTTCATTGTGGATATATATAATTAATACAATCTTGCATACAATAACTGGCTGGCTAAAACAGAAAGCATTAGCGTCTCAGCACATAAGTTAAAGTCATCAGCAGCAGCCATTTCAAATCAACAAAGAATTTTGCAAGGACATAGTCTGATCACATGGACTTATGAACTTGACTTATGACAACAATTTATGACCAAAATTCCAATCCCAATTGTGACTGTAAATTGACAACAATCTGCCTTATCTGCTTGAGCAATAGCTAGCTCAATAGATGTTTGTGATTATTTAAATATAGTATGTCTAGAAACTCAATACAGAAAACTGAGAGTCACAGAACACTAACTTTTATGTCATATACAATGCTAATCCTTAAGATTAAATTTAAAAACAGACAAAATTGAGAGATAATAGAACTCAACTTTCTTTAGCAAAGTTAGTGAATCACATTTAAAAATCTGGAAGTGTATCTTCTCTTGCCTGCATAAGCATGAAATCCCAGAGCCTGCATAAACTGAAAGCCCAGAACAAATTCAATATCATAAACAAAGTTCTAGGTTATGAATAAGCAGCAAAGCAACATGATACATTATTGTATCAATTAATGCACTATTCTTACAGCATTTTACAAATATTAAGACACCACCCAAGCTAGTAAATATTTGGTATTAGTAACTACCTTTTTTCAACTACAAGCACTATTTTCTACTAATTATATTTCTTCGAAATATCTCTCTTTATTAGAGTTATATTTGATAGGGCCTGGGGAACATGCTCTTAGCACGCCATTACATATTGCAAAAGTTTTATGTAGAAGTTTCAAGGTAAGAGATACAGTTCAAAGTTTTACAACACTAAGCTGCAAATTGACCTTGCAGGCTAGGCTATCATCTAGCTGTGACTCATATATACAGCTATAAACAACTGGCTCAGCTAAGTCAGATTAGTTAACAGAACTTCTCCAAAAGTTGTCATCAGGTATCTGAAGCTAAGCAGAATCACATCAGATACAGTATCTGTACAATTAGAACAGGGTGGCCCCCAAGGCTGTGTGCTCTCTCCACTTCTCTTCTCTCTATATACCAATGACTGCATCTCTAACAATCCATCTGTTAAACCAGTGGTTCCCAAACTTTTTCAGTCCACCGCCCCCTTGGTGCTACAAACTCATCCTCACTGCCCCCCACCCCACCCCCTCAGGTGGGTGTGGCTTAGTGGTCAGGTGACCGGGTGGGCATGGCCAACTTGTAAAGTGTGGTGAAATTCACTTAACAATGTTCTTGCTTAGCAACCAAAATGTTAGGCTCAATTGTGGTCATAAGTCTTTTTTTCGTTCTTTATTTCTTCTCTACCTTTCCCCCTTCTTTCTTTCTTTTTCTTTGTCTTTCTTCCTACCGCCCCCCTGGCCCCTCTCACCGCCCCCCTGTCACCACCCTTGCCTCTCACCGCCCCCTTAAGGGTTCCCACCGCCCCCTGGGGGGCGGTACCGCCCACTTTGGGAACCACTGTGTTAAACTACTGAAGTTTGCAGATGACACAACAGTGATCGGACTCATTCGAGACAATGATGAATCTGCATCCAGACGAGAGGTTGAACAACTAACCTTGTGGTACGACCGGAACAATCTGGTACTGAATACACTCAAAACTGTAGAAATTGTGGTAGACTTTAGGAGAAACCCACCCATACTTCCACCTCTTACAATACTAGACAACACAGTATCAACAGTTAGAGACCTTCAAATTTCTAGGTTCGACCATATTGCAAGATCTAAAATGGACACCTACCATCAAAAACGTCATCAAAAAAGCACAACAAAGAATGTTCTTTCTGCGCCAACTCAGAAAGCTCAAACTGGCCAAGGAGCTTCTGATACAGTTCTACAGAGGAATTATTGAGTCTGTCATCTGCACCTCTATAACTGTCTGGTTCGGTTCTGCAACCCAACAAGACAGACACAGACTTCAGAGGATAATCAGAACTGCAGGAAAAACAATTACTGCCAACCTGCCTTCCATTGAGGACCTGTGTATACTGCACGAGTCAAAAAGAGGACTGTGAAAATATTTACTGACCCCTCGCATCCTGGACATAAATTGTTTCAACTCCTATCCTCAAAACGACGCTATAGAGCACTGCACACCAGAACAACTAGACACAAGAACAGTTTTTTCCTGAATGCCATCACTCTGCTAAACAAATAATTCCCTCCCCACTGTCAAACTATTCACTAAGACTGCATTACTATTACTATTAGTCTTCTCATCGATCCTATCACCCATCTCCTCCCACTTATGACTGCAGGACTGTAACTTGTTGCTTGTATCCTTACAATTTATATTGACTGGTTCCTAATATGATTTGATTGCTTATTTGTACCCGGACTATCATTAAGTGTTGTACCTTATGATTCTTGACGAACTTTTCTTTTATGTACACTGAGAGCATATGCACCAAGACAAATTCCTTGTGTGTCCAATCACACTTGGCCAATAAAATTCTATTCTATTCTATTCTAGTCTAGTCTAGTCTAGTCTAGTCTAGTCTATACTGAAGCTTTGGAATACAATAAAAGGCACAAATGAACATCACTCCTTAATTTGAATTTTAAGTAAATTGCTGCTATGCATCTCTTTCTCTTGATCTTACCCATATTTTACCCAAAATATCATACCATCCTGGTCTACATCAATCATTTCTCAGCCTTTCAGCTAAGATCAAGCATAGTTTAATGCAGGGTCAGAATCTCTAATTATGGGTAAATCCTCTGAGCACACATGTATGGTTCATTTTTTGACAGATAAGAAAAAGAAGACCCTAGCTACCCAATATTCTTAACTATTTCTGTAAGTACCTTCCAAATGTAAATCAAACAAAACCCAACCAAAAAATAAGGCCCACTGCCAGTTCTTTTAAAAAATGCATTTTAACTTGAGGCATGCCTAATATCTTTGCAGTTTCAATAGTAAAAAAGATGTTCCTACACTATATAGCACATATTTCCTTTATGCAGCAGTTTTAGTATCACAGTACACACATGAGCAGTTTTTAGATCAGCACTTTCTGAATACTAGAAAATGGTAATCCCTTGAGTTCTCTATCATTCACTCTCTTTTTGGTGGTGGAAAAAAAGTTGTTAAAATGTATTTAACTGATCAACTTGTGCATATAGTTAATGAGTAAATGTTGTTCAACGACTGGAGTTTTCTTGCAAATAAAATTATGGGAAAATGGAATAGCCTTTATTGTCTTAGACTGCATTAATCATATTTGGACTTTTTAACTTGTTTTCCAGTATATGCTAATATGTCCTAAAGCTGGTTAATGGCTAAAACTAATTCTAGTCATCTTTGTTCAAGCATACTAATAAATATTTAACGTTTTGACGGATTTTTACACAAAATGGTAGCCACAAAGACAGTAGCAATATCTACTTTAAAAAAGTATAAAATAGATAAACTTCTGTTTTGGTTCAGATTGATTTACACTATGTCCAGGTGTAAATGTCCAGATCCTTAAATGATTTAAATAATTTCACCTGAAACCAGATGTGCATGCAAGCATCATATCTGAGGTTAACTATTGAATTGTGTGCAATAATCCCCTGGCCACCACTTCATTGGATCATTGCATTTTACTGATTCTAATCTTGCTTTCAACATTTCTGACAGTAAAATTTGCACAATCTTCACATAGATTATAGATAGAACTATGTGGCAATATAATAAAAAATGTGTATCATTTCATTTTAGTAGAAAAAAATCTGCAATATAATTCAACAGTAAAGTAATCCTTTACAACATTTAGGATTATATATATTTCATATTTCAGTGCTGTTCACTAGACTAACTAAGTATATAAAGGATTACTACAAACTTGCCACATTTGAGAGAAAGCATTAACTTATCAGAACAGATAAAATTTGTTTTACTATGTTTGATATCATGTCCAATTTGATGAATTGAAAATATCAAGAGGCAGAAAAAAATATGACTAAATCAAATAAAAAACCCAATGTGTTTATGCAACCTTTGTATATTTCTGAAACCACAGCTATGAACTTTAGACTCCATACCATCTTGACTAGGATTCCCCATTATCCATACACCGTCCCAAACCATCCCAGAAAGTTCTCCTTAAATCAAAAACAAAATCTCCTTAAAAAGTGAGATTTTGTCTGGCCACTTGAACTGAAGCTAAAATTTGAGGTCCAGACTTAAAATTAACATTTTCACAACACAGATATTTACAAAAACAGAGATTGAAGGGACAAAGTTCAGTGATTTACCTGGGGTTACTTCTTTATACCAGATTGCTAAGGGATTTGAAACACTGAATAGTAAACGAGATCATTTTGGAAATCAAGGAGACCTTGAATAACATTAGCATCTAAAAATAGCCAGGAGAGCTAGTAAACAGAGAGGGAATTAAAACAAGGGAAGGAACAACTCTTCATTCATTTTACCTGTTTTCTAAAAATAAAAAATAAAGTGGGGAAGATTATGCTGTACGGAAAAAATAAAAACCCATGAGACAAATATTACATTAAACAACACAATTTAATAGACAAAAAACCCCGCAGCCCAAGCCATTTTCTTTCAGAGCTAGCATATCAGCTAAATTGAAGCTGGCCCTGACATTTGCTCAGCCACGGCATACCAAAGACAAGCTGTTCAATGCTGTCAGATGACAAGGTTTAATCCACTGCAACATTTGCAGACTCAGACAAATAATCTCTCCTCCATATTTAGCATTAGTTTCTTAAATGATTTTTCTTCCTCCTAAATTTGCCATCGCATATACTATAAATTTACCCCTACACCATGCATACTATAAGCTTTTTGTATAGAAGTCAACCCGTAGCACCATAACGACTGAAAACAAAAGTAAAAGTGCAAATACCCTTATCCTTCCAACTGTTCAGCTGACTGTCCATCTCTCTTCACAGTGGATCTGCCCTTTCAACTCGGTTTATCAATTATGCATCTCAATAAAAAGGCTGCAGTTGGAGAAATAAAACACTGAGACATGAAACGTCAGGCTTCCTCCAGCAGAGGTCTGCAGTCTCTCTCTTGCTGCACAACTGCTGCAGGACTTAAATCACCTGACTGTTTTCTGGGTGTGAAGCAGACTGACGCAGTACAATCTGTAACTAGGCTACTGATTCCTCAATTCAATCTGCTTACCCTGGCAACCATTTACTTGTTGATAGTACAAAAGTCCAGTGGTGTGGGGGAGAGGGACACATTTATGCTGTAATACATAGACAGAGCTTTCCTGAGAATGTTTGGAATCTGGGGAAAATACATGAGAGAGAGTATATGTATTAATAGAAATATTTTTTTGAAAAAAATATAATCCATATTGAGGATGAACATTTAAACTCAAGACGTGTATATGCTGACAAATTGAATATTAAGGCAGCATATTTCTAATACTCAAAACCTAACTGCTCAATTATTTTAGCATTATTACTTCCACTCCTGAAGAGTAGTGTATGCATTATATAGTGCAATGAATCAACAAAGCAGAAAAAGGCCAAGAGAAAGGCTAACTGCTCATAAATCTTAACATTAAGCTTCATCAGGTCTCATCTTACATAGACTTCTTTCTTGTTAAGACACTTTGCATGAATATGTGGATTTGTCTTTAATGTGGATTTGTAATTAATTAGTGGCACAAACTTATATATGTAAAAAGGGTATTTTATAAAAACGTTGAACTACGTAACAGTAAAGGAAAAAAATAAAAGATGACTTTTCACTTACAAACAGAAGGTGGCATCAGTTGTCTACTTTAGATTTTTGTAAGTTTGAGAAGTAATTGAAATTTCAGAACTCTGGGTGAACTACTTAAGAATTTGTAGCCTGCTTTTAAGTAGTTTCAAAGTAACGCACAGACAAATTAATGGATCAATTTAATATTCACCCAATAGAAATCTGGAATAGGAGCACACATGTGAAACGATTTCCAAACCTGAAAAGCCTATATAAAGGTTGCACTGAATTGTCCAAAAGCACATGGTGCTTAGTTTCAAACCAGATTCTATGCTGAAACCCAATTAACATTCAGTGCCTTCTTTTAAGTTTAAATCCATTAATTTGTACCCTGCATTCTGAAACAATGGAGGACACTTATTATCAACTTCTAGGTGATAACATCCTTTTAGACATTTGAAGAGTGCTGTCATATACCCTCTTTGCAAACTCACTCTTTTCAAGAATAAACATTTCCAATTCCTTCAATCATTCTTCATAACATTTAGATTTTAATCTCCTGATCATCTTCCTTTGACACTGTTCTGGTTTGTCTAAATCCCTACTAAACTATGATGCTCAAAGCGAGACAGAATGCATGTTAGAATACATGCAATAAAATTGCTGTATAAAGTAAATTACCGTATTTTTCAGACTATAAGACGCACTTTTCTGTCTCCCAAAAGGGGGTGAAAATATCTGTGCGTCTTATAGACCAAATATTGCCAAAGCCCCGCCCACCCACCAGCCATTTTTTGATCTCCACATGCCCTGTTTTGGGGGCTTTTTTTCGGCCCGTTTTGGGGGCTTTTTTTTGGCCCATTTTGAGGCTTTTTTGGGTCATTTTGAAGCTTTTTTTTTTACCCATTTCCAGGCCATTTTTTCCACACAAAAAAGGACCGAAAAAAGCCTAAAAAACGGGCTGAAAAAAGCCTCGAAAACGGGCTGGAAAAAGCTTCAAAAATGGGCTGAAAAAAGCCTCGAAAAGGGGCAGAAAAAAGGCTGGAAAAGGCCCCCAAAAAGGCCCAAAAATGGGGCACCTGGAGGCAAAAATCTTTTGTCGTCATTGTTTTCCTCTTCAAAATTTAGGTGTGTCTTATAGTCCGAAAAATATGGTAGAGCTTGTGAATTCTTTTTAAATATTTTAATAATATATAAACTATATTGCAAACATGTAAACTAGCAAAACTGGCATTATAAATTGTTTTAAATTATATTGCCGATCTTGGTCTATATTGCATTATATTTTTATGCTTTGCATTGCACTTAGATATTAAGTGCATTTCAAATAAAAATACTAAAATTATTTAATCCCACTGAAGAAAGTTAGAGTCAAACATCTAATGGTCTGTAGCAACTGATATGTAATTAATGAGTTGTTCATCCTTGCAAAGGAAAGCTGGCAATAACTTTAATTAAAAGTGAGATCATGCTGATTTTTTAAATATATTTTTGAACAAAATATCATGCTTTAGAAGCCAGGCTTCTATATTCTTGTGAGAGCGCTTTCTTCATTCTCTACAATTATGATCTTAATAGCCATTTTTAACTAGAGCAATGATATTCTCCAGCTAGCAGTGATCCCTCCACATTTTAAATGCATTATTCTACAAAACTGATATACTCAGTTTATAGTAGACACTGAAATTAGTTTCAATCAGGCAATATAAGCAAAATATATTTGAACATATAACTGGAGTTTCCATGGCGCAATACATAAGCCAAGTTTTAAAAACAGCAATCCTCTTACTGCATATATTAATGTTTTTAAAAGTTCTAAGAGCCTAGTTGATACTTTTTAAATATTAATTAAGGAGGGTCTAAATTATACATTGGTACTGAAATGAATCTGACTGGTTGACATTTTTACTGAAACAGAAAAAACATAGCTAGCATTTTAACTAAAATTAGCTCTGAAGACGTATTCTTTTTTCAAAAAGGTCAGAAGGATAATTATACACCATAAGAAAGCTAAATATCAAGGCAAAATATAATACCTGGCAGCACATTTTGATCAATTTCAGTTGAATTATTAGTTATCTTAAGAAAATTCATTACCAAAACTTAGAATGATAGCTACTATTATAGATGAATGATACCCAATTGTTCACATTTTAAAATTTATTTTAATGTTAAAAGCTGCCTAGAGTCATATATCTGAGAAGGATGACTACATAAATCTAATAAATAAACGAATATTTTTTCCCTTCCAAGAATTAGTCATTTAATTGCCAAGTTTCATGTACAGGATATTGTTCATTGTAAAATTCTCAGATAATCAAAAATACTTTTTTTAAAAGCATAGGTATGTACTTAACAGAAATCAGATATTAAAATGGTATCATGGAATAATGTAGAGAACCCGCATGATATTTTCTGGTGAATTCACAGGACTTTTCACCTAATGCACATGTGCCATAGGGCTTGGCAATGGAAAATTTTACATTCTGGCAAAAAAAAAATGAATGCATCAACGGAAATAGGTAGAAGTCCCTGTTGAACAGGAATAGATAAGGACTGTGCATAGACAAAATACCTTCAATAATTTCTTGAGGCAATTGGCCTACAGAGTAACATATATGATTTTAAATATCAAGACATCTTCTGAAAAATTTATTTATCATTTGATTCTAATTAGATTCTAATTCAAGTTTTCCCCCCTAAATCTGCTGTATGCTACCCAGAGTCACTTTTGGTGAGATGGGCGTACCATTGGTTAGTTTCAGCACATTCAACAGTTACCACCTTTTTGAATTAAGGAGACAATGACTACACTAATTCATGCCATTGTCATCTTCTGATTACACAATTGCAATGTTTTATATGGGCTGCCCTTGCCAAAGCTACAGATAGTATAGAATGCAGCTGCCTATCTATGGCTGGTAGAAGCCACTACAGCAAAGTGATATTGATGTTGTGAGGGGTACACTGGTTGTAAATTAGTTCTAAGTCCAAGTTAAAGTGCAGGTAAAATCCTATAACATTCTTATGGCTCCAAATGTAACTACGCCAAATTCCAGATTGAATTTTCCAGCCCAATATATCAGGCTGAAAAGACATGCTACATGTTCTCACCCCCTGACCTTCTTGGTTGCATTCCCCTTACCTTGGAACAGCTTGCCCAAGGTCAGAATGGATTCCTCCTAGTAGAGACTGAAGAACATCTTTTTCCACATAACCTCTGAAGGACACAGTGCTACATAAAGTTTAGTGGTAGCCGATACCTGTAGCAGAAGCCACATCCGTGGGGCGGGGAGGAAAGGGAGCTAGCAGGTTGACCAATGTGATGCAATTCAGAGAAAACAGCATTCCCCCTAAAATTTAATTGGTTCCAACCTTGCTCTGGTTTAGAAGGGCCATTAAAAGACAGCTATTATAGGAGACCTTGTGGGGAAATTGTATGTTTTTTTCTACAATAAGTTTTAATTTTCTCTGGCAAATGAAATGGACATAATGGCTTATTGTTCCTTTGTTTTCATTTTTACTGTTTTAATCCAGGTTACATGTTAGAGGGTCACAGAATCTCAAATGAGCACGTTGTTCCTAAGGTTGCTACTAATATTTTAAAAGTTGCATAAAATGCATTTACATAAAAATTTAAAAAACAGGACCTTGCCACACATTAAAGGCAAATGAAAATGCAGAACCTGGTCAACAATTCTACACACATCTAAAAATGTCAAAAGATTGTTTCCTCACTTTAATTATGACTTCCATATATTACACAACAGTGTGAAGTTGCCCTAATTAGCATACTTAGGCAATTCTTACATATCGTCCTACATTTTATGATAATGCTGATAAATACCCACCCAAAGGAAGGGTTGCTGGAAAATATAAAATAAAAAACTTCTGGTTCTCAAACTTAAAATAATGTAAAATCCTCAGGTTTGAATATAAATTGCACATTAACAAATACAAAAGAAAGAAGCTAAACCACCCTTCTTGTTAATTAAATTACCCTCTTGTTAGAAACATATCACATACTGGGTACAATTTGTAATGGATACAATTTCCAACTACAAGCTATACGAAGGACACAAGAATTGCTGAACACAACGGCTTTTCTCTCATTCTTTATTCTTCCATTATATGCATTTAGAGGTATAGAGTCTCTAAACTAAAAAGATCAATTTAGCAACCAATCAAATCTTTATTATGATCATAAATATCATTACTTTGAATACCCTCAAACTAATGTTACTTCTCTTTTACAAATTTCTCAAGATCTCTTCCAAAGTAAGATCTAATGGAAGCAAGTTCTTGAACATAAGAAATTTAATAGATAAGACTAAAAAAGTCATATTCTTATTAAACCATCATCTTTTTCCTTTACTTATAAAAATGCCCATATGTTTCATTTTAGTTAAGCTTCAGTCCTCTCCAATTTCTGCTTTTCCAACTGTGAGGTACTTTTTCTGAAACAAAACAACTAGGCCTGTATAAGTATGTCAGACAAAGCCACACCGCCAATTTAAATAAAGACCTTAACAATAGCTGTTTTAAATCTTTTCCTTCTTATTCCAAACTATGGATCTTGCCTTTTGCACTGCTACTACATATTGTTTTTCTAGAGAACTACTCAACATAATCTGAAAAATGGTAGAGCTAAATACACTTTGATATCAAAACGAGGTGGCAGTAAGTAGGCCAGAAGTTTCAATAATAAGTATAATAAAATATAGTTGCATTTGAGCACTGCACTAACACCCACAAGCATCTCAATAAATTCATATTTAACACCCACAAAATTCCCTGTAAGAATATTGGGATTTCAGGTAGCAGAATTCCCAGCCATTATACTCAAGAAAATTCTGGAAGTTGGATGCATGCAGAGAGAATCAAGCTGGGGAAAGTTCACAAAGAGAGTTTAAACTGCAGCATCTAGTTTCTGTTATGATCTAGATGAAACTTAAATTAAAATGGCTATTTATATTCAGAACAATGGCAAGCAAAGAACATAAATAGTTGTTTTCTCAGCAGAAGAGCTGTATAATATGAAAACACACACAACAGAAATGTGACATGCAGAAGAAATGTAAATAGTTAATGAAATGCAAAAGAAGTTAAAGCAGATTACCTGAAGGCTCACTCAGCTTTGATGAAAACATAGAAAGGGATTTCTCCTTTTCTTTAACTGAAACATCTTGGCTCTCAGCTCCCTTTCTTACATTGACTACTTTTTTCTCTGAGGGCAAAGGAGTAACATCAGGGGGAAAATCCTCCTCAGCTGCTTCATGTACTTCTCTGTCCAGGTCTTCAGAGGATTTTCCCAAAGAAAGATCCTGCTCTTCAAATTTGCTATGTATGTTTTTTAGAGACAAGTCCTGTGCTACTTCTTGGTAAGCAGGTGGCATCAGCTCAGCTTGAAGAGTTTCACAAGGATTTTCCCTTTCATTCTCCTTTAATATATCTTCGGTACTTCTCATCAGCTTGTCAACTTGATAAGGGACTGTGCCATCTGCCTCTGGAGAGGACTGTGCAGACAGCACAATTTTCTCTTTCACTATGGGTTCCTTAAAAACAGAAAAACCATCAGTATAGCCACCAGGTTCTTCCAAATGTTGTTGTGGAGTCTTTTCTTTCTTAGCTAGATCTGCAGCCTCTGCTTCCCAACACCAAGTAGTTGGTTCGTTTTTTGAAATTTCCAGTTGAGGCTGGAATGACTCCAAGTAGGGTTCACTAAGAGAAGATTGTACTTCTTTGTATGTTTCTTTCTGGCCTCCATTTGGTATAATATTGGTAGTTGTTTCAAATAATGATCCTTTCACAGCTTCTTCTTTCTGCACAAGATTAATTTCTGGTTGACCACCAAATGAATAGCTTTTGTCAGATGGCAATGAGGTCCATTCAAAATGCTCACTGTACTCAGGAGGTTGTGATACACACTCTGGGATTTCTGCTTTTGAATAATCTGTGAACTCTGATGAAGATACTTTAGTCTCTTTAACTAAATCACATGCAATTGATATATATGAAGTATCTAAATCTTCTAGAGGCGGGTTATTCTCATTGTCGGGTTTCTTGACAGCTTCAACTGTGACTTCTTTTGTCTGGATTACTGGTACATTTGTTGCTTCCTGATAAGATGGAGGCTTCTCAGATTTCTGTATTACATTATCATAATCATTCTCATAGTCATCAGCAGCAGTGAATGTTTCAAATGGGGATATTTCAAGCTGCACAAGAGGCCCTCCAACCACAGCAGAGTTTGCAGTTAATGGTGCTTCCATAACAATGTCTGGTAAGATAGGGGATGGAGATGTTTCAGACCCTCCTTCAAAGGAAGGACAAAGTTGTACAGCAACATTCAAAGACTCTTGTGATGACTCAGATGTTTGAACCAAATCAATCTTTGTTTCATAAGCAAGCTTGGGACTAATTACATCATGAAGTTCACTCTCAAAAGCTTCTTGAACCAAATCTGGAGTTAGACCTTCAGGGACATTAGTATCAGAGACCTTCCTCAACAAAATCTCTTCTTTCTTTGAATCAACTTTCTGCTCTTGGCCACTTGTCAAATCAATATGGGTACTGCCAAATTGGTCCATCATTTCTGCTATCTTTTTCTCATCTGTTTTATTTTCATATGCCTTTTCTTCTGTTAGAGGGAGAGATGTAACCATGTTGCTCTCAATTTTCTCTGTACAGGATTCTGTACAAGTAATGTAAGACTGTGAAGATTCCTTTGAGGCTTCTGGAGTGTTGGGGAAAGAAATATCTTCATTGCTGCTTTCGTTCTCTTTTTCAATGACTTTATGGGCAGACAGAAACTCAGCTTCCTTGAGGTATTTGTCTGCAATACTTCCTAATTTATTGTCTATCTCATTCTTAGATACATCCTTAAAATTACTACTTTCATTACTAACCCAGGAGAGTTCAAAAGGCTTTAAATCTGCATATTCATCTCTTGAATAATGATTATCGACTAAAGTTATATTTTCACCAAGATCATAGATAGCATGCTTCCCCTCTTCAAGACTCTCTTTTTTATCTTGCTGTACTAATAATTCAACAGGTGATTCTAGAGAAAAATCCTGTTGGCATACGGATAATTCTTCTGTATCAGGAATTCTTTTAGTATCCAATGGTTCCTTAGTCTGAAATAGGCAGAATGAATGATCCGCAGCGTATGAAGGTTTTACATTTGCAAATTCATTGCCATCATCTGCAAGGAATGGGTTTTGTGCAGTCTGGGTAGTAACTTTAAACACATCACTTCCAATTGGACTGTAACTATGTTTTGCAGATAGTTCATCTGATAATGTATCAAGAGCCGCATACTCTTTAAAAGGATTGACGGAAAGAGTAGAGAGGGAGGGAAGAGAAGCAGTAGCAGTAGCATCAAGAGAGGCAGCAGCAAAATCTTCTTGCCTGGCTGAGCATGCATGACCCAGTTGTTCTTGCAAGTCCATACCTTTGTCTGTGGCCGTGGACAGAAAGGAGAGTTAGCAGCAATGCAAGTAACCTCAAAAGTTAAAGCAATGCTAATGACAGGATCCAAAACAATGGCTAGCCCAAATCTTATTGTAGAATGGTTAACAGAAAAAGCATGCAAAATTAAGAAAATAGAATCAAAATTAATGAAGCTGTGGACGCTATGCAAATAAACGCCTAGAAGTATTCAGAACAGTACTAAGTGTACAAGCTTCATAACATAGATATGAGTAATGGTTCTCCTTTATCTTAATTCTCCTCTGTTTTTTTAAAAAAGTTGCCAATAAAGAAATATTATCTCTGAACAATAATTCAGAGACTGGCTAGTGGCTACAGACAGGCATTTCTTTTTCCCTCCTCTGCTTTTTCTGTTATGAGCATTAGCATTAGCTATGTTTAGTACTAATCAGCTTCAATGAAAAACTTGTTCAGCATTAACCAGAATAAGTACTAACAACATGAAAAGTAAACCCTATGAAAGAGGAAATTAATGCTAGGGGGAAGGAAAAAAACACAAGTCCGTAGCCTATTTCCAGTTTTAAAAATTGGTAATCATTACACTTGTACTGGTCCATATAACATGTCTGAGAAAAAGGAAAAAACTTATTACAATTACAGTAGCAAGCAGCACTAACACTAATACATCATTAATTCTACATAATTAATACTATGTCAGCAACAGGAATTATATTAAAAAGAGTTTATCAGTACCTAAATCATCTTGTAGAGAAGGGTCCAAGAATTCAAAAAGTGTGTTTTGAATTTAAAAACATTCACTCTGAATTTGTATTTTATTTTATGTCATTAAAAAAACAAAGTTATGTTTATTAAATTTGGGTTTAACATTCTTGGATCCAAACCAAATTTTAGTAAATACACAAAGATGTTATTAGAGGGAAGGGAATACAAAAGACACTGGGCGTACTCTAATGCAAAAGGCTAGCTGAAATGACTTGCCTGCAGAAGAATGCATCAGAGGTTCAGATGCAACAGGAAGAGCAAAAAGTGTCTCATCTGAAAAACAAATACAGTATGACCTCAGCAGAAATAAGTATGGAAAACAAAGAATTTTCAAAAAAAGAAATAAGGGAAGGCAATATTCAGTTTATAATCTTTAACAGATCTTTTACACAAGATAAATGAAGAGAAAATGTGAATATGGGAGTTACATGCTATATGTCTCCAGTTTTGTACTACAAACAGCATCCTCTATATCAGATGGAAGTGTACATGATATCAACTATATTAGAGGGAGATTTTGGGATCACCAGTCAGGTAGAACTCTCACAAAGCACATTACATTAAACAAAATCAAATGTAGGCATTATTTAGAGCATCTAATGACTTCACAAATGCAGATAAATATTTCAGTTCCTTTTATCAGTCACAAGGACAGTTTTATGGGATAGGGTTGTATGTGCTGGCCTCACTATCAGGAGGTTGTGAGTTCAATCCTAGGTAGAGGCAGATGTAAGGGTCTCCTGCTTGGGCAGGGGGTTGGACTAGATGACCTGTAAGGTCCCTTCCAACTCTGTTAATCTGTGCTTCCCTAGAAGGACTCCTAACTTTTTCTAGCCTTCCACCTTTTCCAATTAATATGTACATAACTATTAAATAATAATTGTATCTCTGGTAAAACTAAATACCACAGTGTACTTAGCAATGTAAAATAATTTTAGGAACCACTTGTTCCTAAATTGTTATTATTATTGAACAATCAAAAATGTCAATATAAAGTCATGAAACTGCAAGATAAGCAAAATGCAATATGCTAGATTGAAATTTCATATCTGTATAGATGAATCCTTTTTCTTCTTCCACAAATATATAGCAAGTTCTTGCTGCATTTTCATTTAATTCAATAGTTAGTGATATACAATAATACTGAAAGATTTACACTGAATCAAACAGTAAAACAACATCAATTCAAATACTGTCAAAAAAATCAGGGTTTCCCCAGCTTTTAGTTCACATCTATGAACAATTTTGTCAAGCAACTATTTCACAAATAGAATACTGAAGAAAAGAAAAGTGCATACTGGTTCTGATAAGTCAATGCAGTCCTTTGATTCAAAGTGTCAAAGCAACAGGATTCAATTTTCCAAATCAATTTTAAAAAGTATCTATGCATACATAAAAGCTCTGCCACGCTATCAAAACAATTCAGACAGATTTGATTCAATTCAACTACTCGATTTGATTTGGAAAGTCAAATCCATTCAGATACTTTATTTAATTGAACTGTCTTCTAATCCAAGACAAGATACTGCTAGAGGATACAGTATTCAGATATAAAACAGAGATGCTTTGGATTCAGTATGGGCACTTAACTATGCCTTTCATGAGTTCCTTGGAGAAGTGTACCATTTAGACCACAAAAGGCATGGCCTGGGTTGGATCTGATTACTACATTGCTCTATGCTTTCCAAGATACATCTGTTAACTGTTTGCGCTAAGGTAAAATAAATTTGATCTTTAAGTAGTTAGAAAGTGAGCAAACCAGACCATACTTAAGGGAGGCAATGCACATTATAGCTGCATAACAATAGAAGTAGATAGCTGAGTCCCCACTCAGTACTTTTGTAGATGCTTCCAAAAGTTAGTACAAGTAAAATATCTCTGTAGTGCAGTGGCAACAGGAAAAAAAATGAAGGAGATAATGGCAGATCATTTTATGCAGTTATAACTGCTCGTAACTGTACACATATACTTGCTGGAAGTGTTTTGACAAGGGACCCTAACATAATGTAGAGGAAATTCCTTCTGAATATTATTGTTTTGATATTTAATATTCAATTGGAAGGTTTGGCTACATATTCACTATTGGATTTTGAACTGCTGCACATTAACTCCTGTATCCCTGAAGGTTATACTGATGATATAAGGAGGTACTATCAACAGTCTTATATGGGCTGCAGCCTGTGAGAATAAAATTGACATGGTATAGCTAAATGTCTATGGAGATTCTCAGTCATCCAGGTCATAGTTGAAGAGCTGAAGAAGCTTCTTGGATGAGAAGCGAAATGTCTTCAAAGAAAAAGAAAAACCAGAAAGTTTAGTTGCCTCTTGAAAAAGCATCTTTGGGACAATTGACATGATAATTTGAACAAATGGCATGTCAGTGACTGCCTTTAGAAGCTGAGGGCTCTCAGTCATTACCGCAAGCATAACAGGTAGTCCTCAACTTATCACCACAATTAGAAGAACTTCCATCACTAAGCAACGTGGTTAAGTGAATCATTCTGAATCATTACTTTGGAAACCAAACAGGCCATGCCCTCTATGAAGTGCCTTTTTTAGTCCAGTGTAGCAGCAATCTGTCACATGGCCCTCTGTGGAATGAAGGGCTACTATTGCCTAAGTAGAGAAGCTACACTGGCTGTATTTCCTTTTGTGAATAGTGGCAGTATTCTTAAAGCAGCTATCTGGTTGCATAAGTCTCATCGTTCTCAGGCAATGCTGGAAAGGAATTCCAGGCCAGCTAGGACAATCCTTTGCACTGCGGATGAGTACTGGGGAGCACAAGTGGCAAGTGCTACAAGTGGGCGGTAGAGAATGTAATCCGGCAAGCATTGTGGGTGGCGGGAATGTGGTGTGAAGTTTCCGAAAGATGCCCTAATTAATTGTGGGCCTGGCAGCAGCAGAAGTAAATATGGCCTGAATATTTATCACATGACCAGGGGATGCTGCAACATTTTTTCAGCAGTTTTCACACTTGTAATTTTGAATGGTTTCTGAATAGTTGTTGAACAAATGGATGTTAAGCAAGGATTAAGTGTAACAGGCTTTTTTTCTATATGTTACTTTGAATGAATATTAAGATTTTAGTTTTTAATGCATTTCCCAGATCAGTTCATGGGGTTGATTGACTTTTATAGTATCAGATGATATGAGACCATGACATAAAATGATTTTTATTATGAATTTAAGAAAAGTCTATTGCTTATAGCGAGACAAGAATATTATACATATTCCCAAAATACTGTCTGAGAGTCACTAACAGATCAGATGAAAGGTACTATTTCATTTTAAATGTGAAAAAGTTTTAAGCAAGTAAGAGGATATTTAAAATATCTATTGATGCTATCATTATGTTTCTTCAGCCCAGACATCAACTCAGATTTATAGGCAAAAGAAACACAGGCATGCAACTTGCCATGATGACATGCCTGCTAGGAATGGAATCTGCTGTCTGTCTAAAATACTACTGGGCAAGAAAAACACCAATAATCAAAAGCCTTCAGCTTCCAAGCAGAGTATCCTCTTATGAGAGGGTAAGAGTTCATCATCGAAAACTGGATCTCAGCATATCCTCCTATGAAAATATTTCCCTCAATTTGGAAATTATCTTTTCTTCCCACAAGAGTCTCATTCTCTCTGACACTGAGGAAGCTACCCTCAGGAGCAGGACAAGTGTCTAATTCTAGAAGGTCTTGTCCACATGTCTTGCTGTCTTTATGGGCATCTGCAACCCAACCATCTTGATTTCAGCGGAAAAAGTTTCTTTTTTGAAACCAGCAGCTCATCACACTGAGCAAGTACTTTTTATACCTATCAGGCAGACCATTGGTTGTTCAGAATAAGAGAGCATACAAGTTTAACAAATTTTTGCTATCATATTAGACTCTCTCCTGAAATAAATCAGAAAACATTATCTTCTCTGTGTGCTTTCTACTATCATATACTATTTATTGGCAAGTTGGAAATTCTTGCCATTATTTTACCTAAAAGCTAGTTTTATCATCCTTCCAAGGTAGGTAAAATGAGGGCCCAGATTGTTGGGGGCAATATAAATATACATTGCTTACTGGTGTAAACCGCTTAGAGAGTGCTAGCACTATGAGGCGGTATATAAATCTCACAAATAAATAAATAAATAAATAAATAAATAAATATACAGTGGGGCAAAAAAGGATTTAGTCAGCCATCAATTGTGTAAGTTTCCCCACTTAAAAAGATGAGAGAGGCCTGTAATTGACATCATAGGTAGACCTCAACTATGAGACACAAATGAGAAAACAAATCCAGACAATCACATTGTCTGATTTGGAAATAATTTATTTGCAAATTATGGTGGAAAATAAGTATTTGGTCACCTACAAACAAGCAAGATTTCTGGCTCACAGACCTGTAACTTCTTCTTTAAGAGGCTCCTCTGTCCTCCACTCATTACCTGTTTGGCACAGGTAATGGCACCTGTTTGAACTTGTTATCAGTATAAAAGACACCTGTCCACAACCTCAAACAGTCACACTCCAAACTCCACTATGGTGAAGACCAAAGAGCTGTCGAAGGACACCAGAAACAAAATTGTAGACCTGCACCAGGCTGGGAAGACTGAATCTGCAATAGGCAAGCAGCTTGGTGTGAAGAAATCAACTGTGGGAGCAATACTTAGCAAATGGAAGACATACAAGACCACTGATAATCTCCCTCAATCTGGGGCTCCACGCAAGATCTCACCCCGTGGGGTCAAAATGATCACAAGAAAGGTGAGCAAAAATCCCAGAACCACACGGGGGGACCTAGTGAATGACCTGCAGAGAGCTGGGACCAACGTAACAAAGGCTACCATCAGTAACACACTACGCCGCCAGGGACTCAGATCCTGCAGTGCCAGACGTGTCCCCCTGCTTAAGCCAGTACATGTCCGGGCCCGTCTGAAGTTTGCTAGAGAGCATTTGGATGATCCAGAAGAGGATTGGGAGAATGTCATATGGTCAGATGAAACCAAAGTAGAACTGTTTGGTAGAAACACAACTCGTCATGTTTGGAGGAGAGAGAATGCTGAGTTGCATCCAAAGAACACCATACCTACTGTGAAGCATAGGAGTGGCAACATCATGCTTTGGGGCTGTTTCTCTGCAAAGGGACCAGGACGACTGATCCGTGTACAGGAAAGAATGAATGGGGCCATGTATCCTGAGATTTTGAGTGCAAGCTTCCTTCCATCAGCAAGGGCATTGAAGATGAAACGTGGCTGGGTCTTTCAGCATGACAATGACCCCAAACACACCACCCGGGCAACGAAGGAGTGGCTTCATAAAAAGCATTTCAAGGTCCTGGAGTGGCCTAGCTGGTCTCCAGATCTCAACCCCATAGAAAACCTATGGAGGGAGTTGAAAGTCCATGTTGCCCAGCGACAGCCCCAAAACATCATTGCTCTAGAGGAGATCTGCATGGAGGAATGGGCCAACAAACCAGCAACAGTGTGTGCCAACCTTGTGAAGACTTACAGAAAACGTTTGACCTCTGTCATTGCCAACAAAGGATATATAACAAAGTATTGAGATGAACTTTTGATACTGACCAAATACTTATTTTCCACCATAATTTGCAAATAAATTCTTTCCAAATTACACAATGTGATTGTCTGGATTTGTTTTCTCATTTTGTCTGTCATAGTTGAGGTCTACCTATGATGTCAATTACAGGCCTCTCTCATCTTTTTAAGTGGGAGAACTTGCACAATTGGTGGCTGACTAAATACTTTTTTGCCCCACTGTACTTTTACAGCATTTGGAATGTTCCAAAGGTGCTTTTTCAAGAGGCAACTGGACTTTCTGGTTTTTCTTTGAAGATGTTTCACTTCTCATCCAAGAAGCTTATTCAGCTCATTTGGAATGCTTTGCCTCTGAAGTTGAGAAGATAATGTGCTTCTCCCTTCTTCTTTTGCTTAGAAAGCTCCCTTCCTGTTTGTTCACTCTACTTATGAGTGGCTAATTGCTTCCTCTTTCCAGAGTTCTAGCTATAGTGCCAATACTGAGATCATCAAAAATGTAAGTTTAGTTTGAGGAACAGACTGAAAAACTAAATGCTGCAAATTTCAAAGTATATTCCTCTGGGTGAATATGTGCTCATAAAAAATCTTAATACATGTAATTAACTTCTACAGGACTTACTCAATAATGGTTATGTTGTAAACTCATATACTTCTTGGGGAGAGGAAGGAACTAAAAAGATTAACTTTGGTTTTTATTTATGTCAGTACTACATGACACAGTATCAAACTGCGATTCCCCCCCCCCAATTTTAGACATTGTTGCAACACTATATGAACAATTTGCATTCAGAACCAAAAGATTAACAGATTTCAAGACAAGTGTCTGCTATGCTTTAAGAAATTGTTGGGAACAATATACCTAAGAAGTGGCAAGAAGTTGAAAAATTTAAATATTACTATATTATAATATAGTTGTTACAGAAACTGGTGTAATGGTTCATTTGTGTATGAGAAATATCAAAATAGCATTTTTAAAAAAATGCAAAGTATGAAGCAACTAGCTGATGACCCAACGTTGCCTGGGTATTTTTTCATCCTAATCACCGCAGCCTCCAGCGCATGTGCGCACGACCCCCTCTGATGGTCATTTCAAAAAATCCTTTCTTAGTGAGCACCTAGAAGCCAAGAGGAACATACGTGGCAAATTTCAAGTTTGTAGGCTTTACGGTTTTGGAGATTTCGTGATTACGGTGTGAGTGGTTTTTGCTTTTATATATATAAGATAGGTTTAGGAAGAGCTGTTCTGCTTATTCTAATTATACAATGAATTGCCAAGAATTATAAATTTAATGTAGGGGAGCATTGTAAAAAAAATTGAAAGATAACTAAAGAAGTAATTTGGAAATATGCATAAGTGGATGAGTTATTGAAGTTTTGGTATGTGACCATTCAACCATACCTACACTTTAGGGAAATACTGATCTTATTTTATGCCTTCTTGTACTGTAATTTGTAAGGCTTACATATTATATCCTAGAAAATGTGAGACTCATACAATTGGTAATTGCCATGTAAATTTCATGAAATGTTATTGTTTAAGTAAAATTAATATCTTTCAATTGATACAAAATTAAGGTTAAGGTTGGCTACAATCTTCAAATAAGTGTTCTGTTACACATTTAGAAGCATTATATAAAATCAAATAAATGAACAAATGCCTAAAGAACTCTATTAAAAATGTAAAAGTACAAACTTGTGTCTATCCATAAACCAAATTTATAAGGACTGATCTTAGATTTACTGCCTTTAAGTACTATATATAAAACATAAAAAACAAAGGTTAACTAACTCTGTGCTAGAATTTCATATTTACATATATCATAGCCAATAATCTTGTCCCAAAAGGCAGACTCTTAACATATAAAGTACCATTTTGTTGTTGACCCCTATTATGTCAAGATTAGACACAGGGCAGAGAAAAACTGTTGTATATTCCAACAAATGTGTTTAGTGTAGCCAAGGAGTGATATTTGGAATTTTTGAGTGTAATCCTTTATCAAAATTATCAATGAAGCCCTAAGACAGCTGTGCAATATTGTTTTTAAAATGATTTCTCCAATTCTTTCCATAAAGATGGCTAGAGAAATATATTAATCTAATATGCACAGCCCATATTATTCATGATGACCATCTTTGGCATAAAACTCCCACTCTTGCAAACATTTACATTATTGTAAGAGACAGCTTAGAAATAAGCCTACAAATATTTATTACTCCATCTGACTGTCCATTACAGGAAAAAAATATTGTGTAATTTGTAACCTTAGAATGAAAAAACAAAATCTGGGAATATAAAAATTTTCAATGAAAAGTTGGAATTCTTATATCATATTTAATTTTACACATACACCATGTTCCGTATATTTATTAGATCAGCATACAAATGGCTTCAATGGCTTTTGGAATAGGATCCTATCCCAAAAGACTGGAATGCTATGATAAAACTCAAGAGGAGCTTCAACAAAGTTTTAGGTTACTTCTTACTTTTTCATCAATTTTGGAGAGACATTCAGTATTTGGTAATGTCAGTGTGGTGCCATACTGTTGATGACTATCTTCACTGTGTTTCATGATATATCCAATGCCTTGGAAATATTTTTGTACCATTCTTCTGACTGATACCTTTCAACAATGAGATCCCTTTGATAATTTGTAACCTCTTTGCAGACCACAGCTTTTGCTGTAAGATGCAATTGAATGTCAGAAAAATCCTATGGCCTTGATCAGATTCTCTTTAATTGATGGCACGTGTGTATTGACTATTTAACTTCAGTTTGAATGAGATTGGTTAATTCTGAACACCGCTACATGCCTACTTGTAAGAGGGGTATGCACATCACATTACTGTATTTTTTAAAAATTTTCTCCCTAAAAGATTTGAGTTTGTTTTTCAATTGTATTGTACAACTTCATCTTGGTCTGATTTTTTACCTCTCAGAAACCTTGCATTTTAATGGGGGGGGGGGGTAGACGTTTCATATGCACTCTATATAATAGCAAGTAGATGTGCATTTGGTGGAAAAGCAAAATAATGGTATAAATGAAACAAAAAGCAGAGAACTTTTTGTTAGCAGTTAGACTGATCCCCCAAAATGCAGAAACTCTGTAAAGATCTGATTCTACTTCCATAAATGTAAAAGTAAAAAACAGAATGAAGGTTGGAGGTTGGGGGGAAACATACAGAACTCAGGCTGTAATTCTCCCTATCCATAGCATACTTCAGGGATACCTGGGAAAGACAGCCTTATCAGAAAGTCAAGTGAAACCATTCACTTTGAAAGTCTTCCAAACAAAAAAATATTGAGAAATTCCGTGAGGTAATGAGGTCGAAGCTTTCAAACCCGTGTTAAAAATATCCTGTAAAAGGAAGCTCCTCCTGGGCTTAGTTTTCTAGTTCTAGAAACTGGAGCTTCAGCTTTGCATCCTCAGGGACAAATGAAAGGAAGTCAGCAAAGCCAGACTTGTTTGGTTATGAGGGATTCTCAATAGAAGGTCTATATACAAATACCTAGAAAATATTATTAAAACAATTAGAATCAAATTCTTTGCAGATTATTCCAGGGCTATTCTGTATTTTTTATATCAGCCATAAAAGCCCAGTAGAAAATTCATATGGATTTGTATAGTAATAACTATTTTGGCATTGTGAACAATATATCAAGGGGAAAAAATCCTCACCTAAATACTGAAAGTTGCTACAGAAATGTTCAATTGTCCCAGGAGGATACAGTCTTATGAGAGCAGAGCACCTATGTTATCCAGCACATTGAATTTGCTAGTTAGGCATCAATTAATGCCTCCAAGAGAATGAAGGCTTTTCCCTCCAAAGCTATTCCAAAATTAGTATTTTTTTTCCACTACACTGCAAGTTATACATCCAAATATTCCTTAATGAACTAAAAGAATATTTTCTATTTGCTTTGAATTTGAAATAGCTTCTTTTCTCCCTTACATTTTTGTTCCCACATTTCTTGACCTAATGCATAACATAAGAGTTATCCTCACAAATGGTTCCATCATAGTGAAAATATAACTCATAAAAAGCATTAGCTCAAATCCCCAATTTTAAATGTAAAGGGGAAGTGCAATAAAATGGTCTGACCAAAATTGTACAAAGGGATGCCTGCAGTATGATAGACTTAATCCTCATTGATAGATGGAAGTGACAATTGAGAAGCTGTTCAAGGTATAAGCATGCTTCTATCTTCATTTAAATCAAGGTGAGTGTGACTATTCGTCTCAGCAAGTGACACCTGGTCAATGTTCTCTGAAATCTAAGCTGGGTTATGCCTGATGAATACCTAATACTTGAACATGTGACCACCAAAAAATGAAAGGGCTGGAGGCTAAATAGAGAAGTAAAATATAATCTTAGAACAGGGGTGTCAAACTTGCATCCTCACGTTGTCATGTGACATATCGCAACTTTTTCCTTCACTAAAACAGGGGTGGCCGTGGCCGGCGCATGACACATGTGGCCCGCGAGTTTGACACCCCTGTCTTAGAATATTAAGCCATTTCTATACCATTCCCAAGAAACTACATGGATATGAAATTACAGAGTTGATTCAAAGGAAATATTACCTTGCCTAATCATTTGACTTAAATATATTTCACAAAAAAGCTGCTACTCCCTTAAGAATCTGTGATCCATCCAGGTCATATTGTGCAGACAAATAGATTTTTATTCAGCTTTCCACTGACCATATAGAAAAATCTGCAACAAATATTTATGTTATCAGTATTTTGCTACTGTTTCATTTTAATGTGTCAAGTTTATAACTTAATAGAAGTTACTTCCATTTGTAACTGAACTTGAAATTATGCAATTCCTATTTGATATTTTAATAACTATAGGGCTACAAATACACACAGTATACCTTTAAAGCTATACTTTAAAACAAGTATTTTGCAATTTGATTTGATCATTTAAGACATTCTAAACAAAAAATTGTACGTAAAACATCAGATATTTTTCTCTTATTTTTAAAATGTACTTGGAAAGGTTGAACATTAACTTTTAGGCTATTATTAAATAGCTACTAATTCTTGCTCACTGTAATTGCTACTATTTAACACTCATTTTGGAAGTTTCTTCCATTTGTTAATAGTATCACAGTATGGTATGTTTTTTGATGTTACATGTTTACATTCTATTTTGAACAGATTTTTTAAATTAACTTTACTAATGCAAAAGCATCTTTTAAAGAAGCAAAACAGAAAATACTGCATAGTGGTCTGTGTAGGGCCAAAGCAGGAAGACAGAAAGCTGGGCTAATTTACTAGCTTTTTATACAGAAAGGGGAGTTCTCATTCCAAATACTGCTTGCTATAGGAGGACTAGAACCATCATTCACTGATTCTTAATCCAGTGTATGCGCAGAGAAGGCGGGCTTTCAGTAACAATAGTCTGGTCGAGCCTGAAGCTTCAGTCAGCCTGCAAACCTTCCCCCTTGCAGAGCTACGTACAGTAGCCTACCAAGTTCACATACAGGCTTAATAAAAAACAAAAGTTTTCTAGATCATCTAATCCAAGGGTGAACAAAGTGGGGAGGAGGAGATAAATAAGTTAAAAAGAGAATGTGTGTTTGGGGGGGGGGATTCCGCCTTTTTCATTTGTAACCATTAAAATGGTTAAGCATCAAAAAGTCAGAGGGGAAAAAAGCAATTACTCCACCTTCCTTCTTTGTGAATATCCTTCCAGCATGCTGCATTATTACACCACTGTGGCAGACAGAGCTATTCCTTAACATCCTTATTATTTTCTATAAAGCTGACATATGCATTTCTGAAGACTGCATACATTATCTCTGGTGGGAAAACTGTTAACAGACTCTACATTTGGTGTAATAAATAACAAGAATTACAACAGCCTATAACTATCAGTATACCTCAAGCAGAATACCACCAAATCCTCCTTGCATCAGACTGCTTTGACAAAGCACACTGCATGCCCACAAAGTCTCTGCCACACCCATCTTCTCGCTGCAGAATCTCCACAATACAAACCTGAATTCACTTCCAGCAAATCATCTATAAACCACAAACACCTTACCCAAATCCCAACATTCCCTTTAAGGAAGGTCTCATCTCCTTCTCAAAAGTATCCTTCCTAGGTGGCTACCAGAACAGGGTTATCATGACCCATTTCCAAACTTCTACTAATTCCTTCCATGTTCACAAGTTTAAACCTCATCCCTCATAAACCACTTGAACCCCCAAAACCTTTTACACCAGGCAAAAACATGCTTCCCCACCTGCTTCTTTCCTTTCGGATCGCTTATCTTTCTCCACATTCTCAAACCCTTTTCTAAATCACACTGCTACCAATCCGCCCTCCTCATTTCACAAGCTGCTTTGCCCAGTTCGGCTGACGGCTGACAACTCCCTCTGCCCCAACACACAAAAGAAAAAACGTTTTCTTTAAAAAGCCGTTCATTCCCACCGCACGCATTTCAGGGCCTCGGAAAGCCAAGCCTTATTTACTTACTGGGTCCCCGCCCTGTACGCACACACACACACACACACACACACACAATTTTTGGCCTCAAGCGCCTTTTACACGACCATCCCTTCATCACAAAGCCCACCAGCCACGCCCCTCGGACATCTTCCGGGATATGCGTTTCTCCACCAGCTTTCCACAAGCTGGCGCTCCTCCAGATACTTTGGACTGCCTTTCTCAGCGTGCCCGGCTAGCAGGCCGGGCTAGACGGTGCTGGGCGATGCCGAAAGAAGCACCGGCGTCCGGAAGCCGCCTCCGGACCTCCCGTCCGCCCGCCGTCCACTCACCGGGAGAGCCTTGGGCGTCGCCCTTCTTGGCGAACGAGGGCTCCTCTCGCTTGGGAGGCAGCGGGGCGCTGCGGGGAGGGATGGCGGGTGCGCGGGGCTCTTCCCAGTGCGGAGGTGGCAGCGGGGCGCTGCGGGGAGGCTCCCTCTCCTTCTCCCCCTTAGGGGCGCCCTCGGAGGCGACAGGGCTGGTGCTGGTAGAGACGACGGGGGGAGTCACCCAAGCGGGCTGGGGGAATGGGGGCGGGCTGGGCGGCTGCTCCCCCGAGGCGCCCCGATCCACCAGCGGCGGGGAGAAGGTGGGCGCCGGAGGGGCCGTAGGCGCAGCGGCGGGCTTCCTCTCCCTCACTTCCAGCTGCTCGTCATCCAGCTCTTCGTCGTCGTCTTCCTCGTCGTCTTCCTCGTCCTCGTCGTTCTCCGGGTCCCTCACAAACTGGTACTGGAAAAGGGGCTGCTGCGGTTGCCGCCGGTCCTGCTCTGAGGCGGCCGTGGTAGAAGAGACCAAGGGGGATTGGTCCGGGTCATCCATGCTGGTCTCCGGGCTCTTTTCTCAGGAACAATGAGCCAGCTAACAACCGCCGAGCGATAAAAAGCAGAGGGGGGAGAAAAGGGCTGGAGCTTGGCGCGCGGGGAGGGGCGGAGGCGAAGGAGGGAGGGAGCCAGGCAAGACGGGCGGCTGCGCAGCCACCGCCGCTGGGAGAGATGCTGCGATGCCGCGGGAGAAGAGAGCAGCAGCGCCAAGCCCGCCGCCGCCGCCTCCACGCCCTACTGACTCACCGAAGACGGTTACTGGCGCGCGCGCAAAGTTGCAAGTTCTGGGCGAGGCGCGGAGAAGGAGGTTCCCTTCGCCCCACCCTCTCTGCCGCCAGCCTATCCGAGCAGAGAAAGATAACCAGTGGGCCAATGGAGAGGGGGGGAGAGCTGCAGTTCCCGGAGGAGGAAGCCCTGCCCGTTTTTCTTCTCTACTGTATTCTTCGGCAAAGAAAAACGGTTGGGCTGGGCCAGATGAGGGTAGTGTTGCTGGTCGGGTACAGCGGTAAACGGAAAGACGGAAGTTCGGCGCCAGGCTCAGAAGGGCTCTAAGCGCTCACAATTGCATGCGGGGTGGGGCTGAGGGGGGGGCAGGACGAATTGGGAGACTGCACGTGCAACCCACGGCCAGCTGTAGTCATTTGCAATTTTGCCTTCGCTGCCGACTGCTTTACGGGGTGTAATAAAGCTAAAGGAGCTCGTAGATAATATATGCACGTTAAATCACCCATCTCCTCCCACTTATGACTGTATGACTGTAACTTGTTGCTTGTATCCTTATGATTTATATTAATATTGATTGTTTCCTGATTGCTTATTTGTACCCTATGACAATCATTAAGTGTTGTATCTCATGATTCTTGACAAATGTATCTTTTCTTTTATGTACACTGAGAGGATATGCACCAAAGACAAATGCCTTGTGTGTCCAATCACACTTGGCCAATAATGAATTCTATTCTATTCTAAACCGCTAACACTATACCACAAAGTCTTGCTTGAACAAAAAAATTTACGACTCAGAAGTAACGCCTTATGTATCTTATTATACAAGTAGTCCTTGATTTAACAACCACATTTGAGCCCAAATTTAAATTGCTAAGTGAGATGTTTGTTAAGTGAGTTTTGCCCCACATTACAACTCTTAATTGCCACAGTTGTTAAGTGAATCACTGCAGTTAAGTTAGTAACAGGGTTGTTAAGTGAATCTGGCTTCCCCATTAACTGCTTGTCAGAAGGCCACAAAAAGTGATCACATGACCCGAGGACATTGCCACGGTCATAAATATGAGTCAGTTGCCAAGCATCTGAATTTTAATCACATGACCATGGGGGTGCCACAATGGTCAGAAGTGTGAAAAATGGTCAGAAGTCCCTTTTTTCAGTGCCTTGTAACTTCGAATGGTCACTAAATCAACTGATATAAGTTGAGGACTACCTGTAGTCACTTTGTGACGGAGGCTGCATGCTGATGGGCAAATAAAAATTTAGGAAAGAGAAACGTGAGTGTGTGGACTCTCCTTAGATAAGTGTTTGTCAAATGTGGCAACTTTTAAGATGTGGAATTCTGGAAGTTGATGTTCACACATCTTAAAGTTGCCAAGTTTGAGAAATACAGCATTAGACGGTGAGGTCTAAAGACTTCCAGAGCTTTCAATCTGAAACTACCAGATGAGGTTGAAATTGTGCTGAAGCAGAAGTTTTCCTGTGAACTGAAGATTTCACTAAAGCAATCTGAATCAAACTGTCTTAATCCATTCTTTATATTCAAGTAATATTTTTGTCTAACACGAAAAGCTGATTTTAGTCAGATGAGCCAAGGTATTAATTTATATTCCAAATTTAGTACATTGGTTCTAACATAATTTGCAAAAATATTAAAAATTACAATAGCATTTGTGCTGAATCTACCTTTTTGCAATATAGGTTTAGTAGCAATAGCAATAGCACTTAGACTTAGATACCGCTTCATGGTGCTTTACAGCCCTCTCTAAGCGGTTTACAGAGTTCAGCACATTGCCCCCAACAATCTGGGTCCTCATTTTACCGACCTCGGAAGGATGGAAGGCTGGGTCAACCTTGAGCCTAGTGAAATTTGAACAGCTGAACTGCTGAACTAGCAGTCAGCCTGCAGTCGCAGCATTTAACCACTGTACCACCTCAGCTCAGCATCAGAGGCTATGGCATAAACAGGTGTAAGGAAAGTTAGTTATCTTGCTATTCCAAAGTGGATATTCTACCTTAAAAATATCTGTCACAGGGGACTTCACTGAATGTTGGAGCTCAGCGGTATAAAGCTGCAGATTTATCATAAGGAAGTAAATTCTATTAAACTCAATGGAACCAACTTTACACATACAAAAATAATGATGTTTAGGGCCAGGTGCCATTAATATGCTGGCATATTTCTGCATAACATCTGAAATTAATAGCACAGGGATACTTTGAGCCAGTGTCACTGGATACAGTGATAAGTTTCTGTTAAATCAAACCTGATAGGATAAAAACCTTATGAGTGGGTGGACCCAACCTACAGGAATGGAGAAATCTGTTCTAAATGAGCTTACTATAATCCCACAGAAGGAGCAGGTACATATTTTAAAATACTCTTAACAGTCATTGTGGCTGGCAGTGCAAGTAACCTTTGGGCCTATGACTATTACCAGCTTTAGCTGGTTGTGTGCACTTTTTAAAGCAGATTGTCTAGCTACAGTTGCCTTTGTGGGTAATTGTAGGTTTGAATTACTGTGATTCTATGTGTTCCTGGTTTTAATGCTTCACTTCTAGATACCTGCACAATAAATTACTATAATTGAACATTTTCTGTGAATTCAGCTATTTGGGGGATTGTCACTTCATGGCTACCATAGACTGGCTTCTCAGCGATACTTCCCACTTTTTGACCTATTTTCTCCCCATCCTCCAAAATACATTATTTAGATGCCTACTGAAATTTCATCTTTTCACTCAGGCCATTCTAGGTTGAATGAGGGAGGCAACCTTTTTAATCTTTCTCCTGTGCATTTTTAGTATACGTATCTTCTACTAAAGATTCACTGCTTTAATTTATGTTTTAAAATTGGTAAACTCAGATCCTTGTGGAAAAAGTATATAAATATTTGAGTATATAAATAAGAATGAAAGTTTGAATGAAGAAACATGAAAAGTCAAGTGATAACCAGTGGCTTAAAATCATCGGTGCTAAACACATTAATAAATGATACTATACTTCTGTCAATGTCCTCTCAAGTTGGAGAAAGTGTAAGATATAAAGCATGTAGATTAGTAATTATAGGTAAAAGAATTTCCCAAAATATCTGAAATGATACATTTTGGTGTTTCAATTTATTTAATTAAATTAATCTATTTCTGAAAATTCAAACTTGGATCTTTCATAAAGAATTTATCTTGCTATTATGTTACAGATTGTAAACAGTGTTCAATGGTATATAGGCTATTTGAATGTATTGCAGATCTGCCTGAGCCTACTAATGCTCTTAGAAAATCTGCCCCATCATGTTAATGAGTCAGAAGCATTGCTAAGCAATACTTTATTTTATTGACTTTCCAGCTGCGAGAAATGCTTTAATTAGTATTTCTGCACTGCGTAGAGTTGGATTTGATAGCATAAATGGTCATATTCTTTGAAACCTGATTTCCATTTTGGCAGGAGCTTGTAAGCTAAGTATGGTCTTTGAAATTATAAAATGATTTATCTAGTAGTACCTTTAGGACTACTAGATCTGGGCTGTAAAAGTCTGGATTATAATTAGGTGGCAGCAAATTGTAACCTAAAGTTGCTTTTATATAATAGTTGCCTAAATTTTCTCACCCAAATCTGATAGGCCTGCCTATGTTTAAATTCAAAGTAGTAACATTTAGTTGTCAAAACAATCCCAAAAGCTACCGAAATACTTTGAGTTCTTTTTTAGTGGGACATTGGATTCAATGGATGAACAATTGACACAAAAATTGTATTGCCATAGAAGTAAAGAGAAGAAAGAGGGCAGGGAAATAAATCAACATTCTGTTCCTGAATCTTTCGGAATTTTTTTTTTAAGCCTCAGCATTTTGATGTTCTGTGAGTAAATGGGACCTTTAGTCTGTCCATAGCTCATAATAATTTCTAGAGAAATGTGCTATGAAGAAGATCTTTGTTGTGATGCAGATTAGGGCAGCTGCCTCTTTAACAATGTTGTTGATACATTATTACCGGCCAAAATATTCTTCCTTGAAAGTGATAAGAGAAGATGCAACAATACTGACATTTACTCTGCATAATAGGTCCAGCTTCCGAGTGCATTCATTGGCCTGGTGAGAGCTGGGAAACTGTTTAGAAAATGTAGCTTCTGAGTGCAGGAACTGGACTGGTTAGCATCTCTGCTACATTTTCTAAACAGTTTGCCAGCTCTCACCAGGCCAATGAATGCCTTAACTGTTGTTGCTAACAAGTCCTTTTACAGCTCATTTCCCACTACAATCCTGTATTGTTTCTTACTGTTCATGGATGTTTTTATTAAAACAAGCAAATATTCAGTGGCCTGGATCCTAAGATAAGGAATTTCTAAAAAAGAAAAAAAAATCCTATCTTCTCTTTCTTGACATGCCCACCAGAGTCCAGCAAAAATCCTATGTTTGGCTTCAGAGGCCTCTTGTGAGTAATTGGAATGGAACATACAGCAGAAGAAGAATCAGCCCACACAGGACTGAAATTTTAACTTAAGGAAGCCCTTCCCTCAGTTTTCAGGATAGCTGCTGAGGGAAGACAGGAAACAAAACACAATGAAGACAGGGGTGGGTTCTAACTTACCTCGTTGCTGGTTCACTTACTCCTGTGCTGCATGGGTGCGCCTTGTGCGCCTCGCACGCGTAAGCGCAGTGCCGGAAAATTTAAAAAAGCCAAACAAAAAAAAGCCAAAAACAAGATGCATGTGCAGTGTCGGAAACACTGCTTCTGCGCATGCGCAGAAGAATAAAACCCGGAAAAAATTTAAAAAAAACTTTTTAAAAAGATGGCGGCGCCCACAGACCAGCACCGACCGAACCGGTTCCGTGATGTCATCATGACATCACCAGCGGGTTGCTACTGGTTCGAGCGAATTGGTCCGAACCGGGAGGAACCCACCTCTGGATGAAGATTAGACAATGAAAATTAATTAAAGAAAAGCCCTGCTTAGGCTTTGTAAAAGGATTAAAATCAACAAGCCAAGCAATGGCTAATATTTGCATTCAAACTCTGAGACATCAGCTCTTGGTCTTTTGCTCCTCGATCTGCTCATTAATGATCAATAGCTATTTCTACTCTTCTCAGAAAGTATGAGAATGTCTCCATTTACCCTGCCTCAGAATCTTTGAGGACTGTCCAAGATGTCCACAAGGAGGGAATCTAAGAAGTCAAGTTGGTAGTCTTAACCATGCAGTCAAAGCCCTACCCTTTTTTACATGTGTCAAGATGTAAAATTGGAGCTTTAATTGCATGGTTGTGACCACTATCCTGATATTTTGGCACCTCAGCAGACCCTACCCCCCAGAGACCATTAGAGCATGTAAGAGAATTATTATGCAATCATATTCATTTCAACATTTTAATTATGATTACCAACACAATATATGAAATACCATCTATAAATTTCAGACTAGGGTGTAGTAAACATGTCTTTTGATCTGGCAGAAGATCATGTTACCCATCAACCTGTTACCTAAATTAACTCAGTAAATTGGCTTACATCCACTTTAATTTGATTTAAAACAGATGTATATCTGCCTAGTGTTGTAGCTATTCAAATGTCTTGCTTATTGTGCTGGCTATTTCAAAAGTATTTATTTATTTATTTATTTATTTAGACGCTCTTATAGGCCGCCCAATCCCGTGGGACTCAAAAGTAGTATCATCTGTAGCTGCAATATCAGAATAGAGTTTCCCATATACTTTTGCAACAAAAGCTTTCATAAACAGAGGTGGAGAAAAGATTATAAGAGTATCTAGAGGAGATCAGAGAGATAAATTCTAACATTAAAGAATATAAAAGAGATTGTTGAGATAAATGCTAACATTTAAGAAGGTATATTTTTATATTATACTTTAATGATTCTGTGTAGTGTTTTGAAAGATTATAAAGTGAACCTGTTTGTACAATTGAAATTTATTTAATTTATTTATTTATCTAATTAATTATATTTCTATGCCGCCCAACTCCCTAGGGCAGTGATGGCGAACCTTTTTTGGCTCGGGTGCCAAAAGGGAGCGCGCGCGTGCCCACACTCATAATGCAATGCCCTCCCCCCACGCATGTGCACAACCCCCATGCTGCACATGCGCACAGAATGCGCATGCACACAGTTAGTTTCCGAACATCCGGTTGGGCCATTTTTCGCCATCCCCAGGGTTCAGGAGGTTTTTCTGAAGTTTGAAGAGAGCGAAAACAGCCGAAAAGAAGGCCGAAAATCAGCTGGCCAGCACGTGCATGTGCGCTGGAGCTGACATAGGGCAACGCCTCGCGTGCCCTCAGATATGGCTCCACATGCCACCTGTGGCACACGTGCCATAGGTTCGCCATCACTGCCCTAGGGATTCTGGGCGGCTCACAACAAAAACGAACATAAATCAATATAAAATCATCTAAAAAACAGATTAAAAAACACTTTTACAATTTAAAATCATTTCAGCCCTCCAATACATTCATGGGGCGACCTCGCTAGTCATCGCCATAAGGTCAATGGCCCCAGGCCTGTCGGAAAAGTCAGGTCTTTACGGCTTTCCGGAAGGTGGGGGTGGTGCGGATCTCAGGTGGTAGCTGATTCCATAGAGGCTCTCCCCCGTGGACCCGCCAGCCGACACTATTTAGCTGACGGAACCCGAAGAAGCTCAACCCTGTGGGATCTTACCGGTCGCTGGGAGGTATGTGGTAGGAGGCGGTCTCGAAGATAATCTGGCCCTGAGCCATGTAGGGCTTTAAAGGTAATAACCAACACCTTGAATTGTGTCCGGAGACCGATAGGAAGCCAGTGCAGCTCGCGAAGGATTGGTGTAGTGTGGGTGTATCTAGGCGCACCCACAACAGCTCGCGCAGCTGCATTCTGGACCAACTGTAATCTCCGAACACTCTTCAAGGGTAGCCTCATGTAGAGCGCATTGCAATAATCAAGCTGTGAGGTGATAAGGGCATGAGTGACCGTGAGAAGTACCTCCTGATCCAAGTAGGGTCGCAATTGGTGCACTAGGTGAACCTGTGCAAAGGTCCCCCTAGCTACAGCTATCAGATGTTGGTCTAATCTTAGCTGTGAGTCTAGGAGGACACACAAATTGTGAACCCATTCTGAGGGGGTTAATTTCTCTTCCCCCAGGACCAAGGAAGGACAGTCGACATAGTCTTTAGGAGGCAGTATCCACAGCCACTTGGTCTTGTCAGGGTTACGTTTGAGCCTGTTGACTCCCATCCAGACCCTCACATCGTCCAGGCACCGGCACATCACATCCACTGCTTCACTGAACTGACACGGGATGGAGATATATAGCTGGATATCATCAGCATATTGCTGAAACCTCGCCCCATGTCGTTGGATGAACTCACTCAGTGGTTTCATGTAGATGTTAAATAGGAGGGGAGAGAGGACAGAGCCCTGAGGCACCCCACAAACGAGGGGTCTAGGGGTCGACCTCTGCCCTCCTGCCAACACCGACTGCGATCAGAGAGATAGGAGGAGAACCACCGTAACACGGTGCCTCCCATTCCCAACTCTCTTAGTTGGTGCAGAAGGATACCAAATTATTTAACTACTAATTTTTAAAATATGGTACATCTACAGTATAATTGCAATTTTTGACACTTCCTCCATTACATGGATGCTCCTTTGGAGGAACAGCTCCTACCTCCAAGCTTTACTATAGATTAGGACATGTACAATATTTGGGCCTGAAGCATCTTTCCCACTTTATATCCAAATTCTTGGATATCTGACTCTTGCACCAAAATCAAATTTTGTGATGCCAAACATACCGTATGTATTATTTCGCAAGCTGTTAAATTTTCAGGCCAGAAAAACTTGCTTTTGTTTTCCCACAGTGACGCTACACGTTTTCAGATAATCTCTTCACAGGAACCACAGGACAGCCTGGGAGACCCTTATCCGGTTTTGTATCTCCAACATTTTCTGTCCTGAAAGGGTGAAAGGATACATGCATCTTTACTGAGATGTAGCATTTCTATGGAGCAGTTCCAAGGCACCTGTGATCATCAAGATGGTGGTGAATTGAAGCCCCACCTATTTAAGTGTATTGGGCGGAGTTTCAGTTACATGCTCACTTCTTGACTTTTTTGAACACATCCTGTAGACATCCCTGACCTTTGTCCTACTAACACTATTTCTCATTATTTGCCACCTTCCATCTCATCATATGTTGCCAATTGCAAAATTAGTAAGTTATTGGATTATGCATTTCTCTCCTCCCCTTTAAAAATTCAGTAAAAACCATGAATGTTATATTTCTGGTTTATATAAATATTGATTTTCTCTGAAGTGGAAATGTTGATTATTGCCTTATTTCTGATATCCCTTTTGAAGCACTTTTTTTTATTAACAGTCATGTTCATGACCTGACTTGTTCACCTTTTTTAAAAGTATCATTATGAAACCAGAAAGATGCAAGTTCTTACTACAGTATTTCATCTCCAGTTCTAGGAGAAGCTGCACCCATTTGTCAATGTCTGGGAAAGAGGCATAGCTTGAAGTGTTTCTTTTTTGGTATGCTTGAACTTTCAACTTTATCTGCAAATTATTGTCAAACCAAATACAGAGTTCCCCTTTTGCTACGGTTTAAGTGATATTGGAAAGATTGTGTGTGGTGTGTGAAAGAGAGAAAATTAGTGTATTTAATAAAAAAATGTTTTTCGCCTCTATTTTAATTTTGAAAGTAGTTTGACTACAATCTACTTTCAGATGACAAGATAATATACTTTATTCTTGGGGGGAAAATCCATTATTGGAAAATGTTTGAAACATATTCCCAACTGTTCATCTTTAACAGAAATTTGTAGTGCCTATTTAATATGAATAGTTCCTTCAGTTGTCCCTCTTTATCCCTAATAATGCATCATTCCACATCATTATTATTATTGTTGTCATCATCATCTCTTTATTTGTGAGACTTTAAAAGTGTTTATTAAAGACAGCAAGCATGACATTAAAGTTCTTCAGGTTTATGTCCCCAGAAATTTCTCCTGGATCAAGTGGAGAAAATTGACTGAAGTGCACATGAAAGAAAATGCAAAGAATGCTGATCCAAATTCTAAAACTGTGCTTCTGTCACTGCCCATGGGGACAACAAAATATTCCTTAAATATTTTGAACTGCTTAAGGACATCTGAGAAATTCAGGCTTTGCACATTCCTATACAAACTGACTTTATAAGACTGCTCTGTCTATCATGTAGATAAAACTGATATAACTGTTGGCTTTTGCTCTTTTCAAACATTACGATACATATCGTGGCTTAAAAACACATGAAAATGCACACCAATAAAGAAAACGTGATTTAGAAACGTACTATATTTATATAAATTCACATTTTAAAATATATTTTGATGGGAAATTTGAACTGGACATTTTTTTCAAAAGGTTTGCTTTATGAAAAACTTGGTGATTATGGTAGACCCCTTCAAACTGAACATATAATTTCAGAATGACTTTATCATGTAGGAATCTTGAGAAATGTGAAATTAACTCTTAATGACTATAATATATGTAACTGAATAATGTTTATAATAATGTTTCTGACATGCTGCATGAGCTCAACGGGTAAAAATGTTTAGCTGTAACATTTTTAACATAACAACCCCCTCCAGTCTGCGGAAAAACCTTTCTCCGTGGAACTGGACCCTGGTGCCCAAAAGGTTGGAGCCGCTGTTCCATGCATCTCGCTGCACTGTCCAACAATAGTCAGATTACATTTGATGTATTCCAGTTACTCTGATTTTCCATTATGTCTTAGGGAGTGTTAGCCAAATACGAATGCAGAAAATGAATCTTCAGTGACATGTTGAAAATTCTCAACAACATCCTTCAATGCCTTCCAGGCAATTTTCTCTGACCTCACTAACAGATCTTTGAACCTCTTGCCATCGATGATGTAGCTGATCTGTGGACCCACAAAAATATCTTTCTTAATCTTGGCATCGGTTATTCTTGGAAACATCTGTCTCAAATAACAAAAATCTTCACCTTCCTTGTTCATCCCTTTTACAGAATTTTTCATCAGTCTGACTATTATGTGAAGCGGAGGCAAAAAATATCTTTATTGGGTCAACAAGTGGTTCATATGGCACTTTTTTCTGTCCTTGAACCAAATTCTTTTGGTGTGGCCATTTCTTTTTATTGTAATGTGACTCTCTTGCACTGCTGTCCCATTCGCATATGTAACAACAGTACTTGGTATATCTGAGCTGCGTTCCAAGCAGCAGAGCCACTACTTTTAGATCTCCACAGAGATTCCAGTTGCTGTACTGAATATGCTTCAACAACAGTTCCAGATTTTCATGTTTCTTTCATTTGTGCTGTATAGCCAACAGATACTGAAGGATATACATTGCCTTTGTGTAAAAACAGATTTCTATAAAATAGTACATGATTGGTGAAATTACAGGTTATTTTCATGATTAGCAGCCCAAAATCTATAAGATACACCCTAAAGTGTATAGGAAGCAACATCTTTATTGTCCAATGAAATTGATCAGGAGGGGGTTCATTTGCCCATTCAAACCTGCATCTAAGTTATAAATGGAGCCAGGTCCATTGTGAAATTAAAATTTAAAAATACCAATTTCAACTTCTATAATATAATCATAGTGTTTTAGCAATAGTAAGAAGAATTTTATCACTGCTTCTTGTGGGATATTTCTTAACTTTTCAGATTCACAGTTTTAGGATACACTACAAGCAGTGGAGGGTTCTCAAAATTTTTACTACCACTCTGTGGGCGTGGCTTATTTTGTGGGTGTGGCTTGCCGGCCATGTGACCGGGTGGGAGTGGCTTGCCGGCCATGTGACCGGGTGGGAGTGGCTTTGCAGTCATGTGACTGGGTGGGGGTTGCTTGGTGATCATGTGACTGGGGGGTCATGTGACTGGGTGGGCATGGCCAACTTGACGTCACTCACGTCAAGGGTTAGGGTTAGGGTGCCTGGCCTCTCCTCGCCTCAAAGGCCTCAATGAGATACAATTTCCCTATCTATTTACTACTACTGAACATCCAAAATATACTATTGAATCCTATGTAATGTGTACATACATATTACACACAGGCACACAAAAATATACATTATCTACTATATATACTGTATGTGTATGTACACACACACACACACACACACACGCCTCTTCTAAAACTATACACATTCAACCTTACCTACTGCATTTGGAAAAACGCACCCAGAGTCCACTTTAACTTTTTAAAAATCAAGGAAATTTCTTTCAAAGTTTTGCTACACTTTGATTTATGAAGGATCTGGATATTTTTGTTGCATTTTCTGTACCATTTCCTGGAATTCTTTTATTTAAAAATCCAGATTTTCATCAAATGTTTATCTCTGTGGAAAAGTGTAACTTATGCTACACAATGTTGATAGATTCTTGGAGAGGAGGTATCACCCTCCCATTCTCTACGGATGGTATGGATATGACAGGATTTTAGAGAACCTTCCTGCTAGCAAATGTGCTGCTTTTTGCAGTGAGAGCAGAGATCATAATGAAGTATCAGAAAACAAGTTAGTATTTCTCTGCCCTGCAGATCTCTTGTTCCGATGTCCAGGAAGTATTGTTTCACTTGTATGTTGGATGGGGATCTTTGAGACCAAAGATATAGGAATAGGAATTATATGCTTCTTTTTGCAAGATGCATTATTTACAAAAAAATAAAGCTATAACAATAACAAGTATGCCTCTAGAGTATTGGTTTAACAGACCCTTAGTTTAGTGACTTCAGATGCAGCAGACAAAATCTGCCTATGGAATTTATGCTTCTGCATAAAAATCCCTTATACCATTGGCTAAAAATGAAAAATTAACTTAAGAAAAATCCCACTTACCATTTGAATTTAACAGACATTTTGTTTTAACAGACAAGTCTTCTCCCCATTAGTCCATTAAACTGATATCTTACTACAACTTCCAGCCAGTTGTGCTCCCTAAAAGAAACAATTGCACCCCCATTGCCAGCCTTCCTTCCTTTCCTTCCTTCCTCTTTTTCCTTCTTTTCCTTTCTCCCACCTTCCTTTTCTTTTCATCTCCTTCCTTCCTCTTTTTCCTTCTTTCCCTTTCTCCCACCTTCCTTTTCTTTTCACCTCCTTCCTTTTTCCTTCTTTTCCTTTCTCCCACCTTCCTTTTCTTTTCATCTCCTTCCTTCCTTCCTCTTTTTCCTTCTTTTCCTTTCTCCCACCTTCCTTCTTTTCATCTGCTCCCTCCCTCCTTCCTTCCTTCATCTTTCTTTTTCCTTCTTTCTCTTTCTCCCACCTCCTTTTCTTTTCACCTCCTTCCTTTTTCCTTATTTTCCTTTCTCCCACCTTCCTTTTCTTTTCATCTCCTTCCTTCCTTCCTCTTTTTCCTTCTTTTCCTTTCTCCCACCTTCCTTTTCTTTTCATCTCCTTCCTTCCTTCCTCTTTTTCCTTCTTTTCCTTTCTCCCACCTTCCTTCTTTTCATCTGCTCCCTCCCTCCTTCCTTCCTTCATCTTTCTTTTTCCTTCTTTCCCTTTCTCCCACCTTCCTTTTCTTTTCAACTCCTTCCTTTTTCCTTCCCCCAATCATTAGGTAATTTTGACAGCCAATATTTGCAGGATCTTCCCTCCAAACCAGGGGTCTCCAACCTTGGCCACTTTAAGACTTGTGGACTTCAACTCCCAGAATTCCTCAGCCAGCTTTGCTGGCTGAGGAATTCTGGGAGTTGAAGTCCACAAGTCTTAAAGCTGCCAAAGTTGGAGACCCCTGCTCCAAACGAAGCAAGAAGGGGAGAGGAGCCCCCCCCAGGTTTATCCAGGAGAGGGGGAGAGAATCGCAAGGCTGAGCTGGACTCCAATTCAGGGAAGGCAGAACGGGTGATGATGGGAACTGCGCACTCTCCCCGCAAGGCAAGTGGAGCCCAGAGGCGCCCGGGGACCCCTCTTCGCCTGCAGGCGTTCCCCCCGCCCTCCAAGCCCCTCGCCTGCAGCCAGCACCACCCCGGCCAGGTGGGCCAGCAGCTGCGGCAGCCACGGGAGCCCCAGCGGCACAGGGGGAGCTCCTGCCGGATCGCTCGTTCGCTCTGGACTGCTGGGGCAGGAAAGCTCCAGAGTTGGGGCCTCCCTTCCCTTCCCCCTTTCCTAAATAATCCTTTCCTTGCCTTCCCTGCCGCTGGGGTAGTTCCATATCCCCAGTCCCATCCCCCCACACACCTCCCACGCCAGAAAAGCACAAGCGGCGGCAAGATAAGCGAGCGTCTCGCTTCCTCTCCACCCCCAGCCTTTCGCCCCAGCACCTACAGCGTCTTTGGAAGAATACGGCTTCGTCTGGAGCTGCTCCCCTGCTGTTTATCCCTGCTGCCCCCGGGTGCGAGGGAGCAGGGCGGGCGAGAGGCAGCTGTATGTTCGGGCAGGGTGAGGGGGAGAATGGCTCATCTGGAGCTGCTCCCCTGCAGCTGAGGCAGTGGCTTGTCCCTGCTGCCCCCAGGTACGAGAGAGCTGCTCCAGATGAGCCATTCCCCCTCATTCCTGGCCTCTTTAAATCAAGGACTGCCCGCTACTGCTCTGGGGCGGGGGCGGGGGCGGCACTGAGCGCCCTGGGTGATTTAAAGACACTGTGGCTGCTGCTTTTGGAAGCGCAAAGCCGCCAGGGAACCTGCGCCCCCCGAGCACCAGCGTGGAAGGGACCCAGGGGTGAAATCCTCCCGGTTCACCCGGGCCAGTCCTTCGGCGTATAGCCGATGGAACTGGCGGCGGTCGCGGAGCTTCTCCCGCCCGCTTTCCCGGCCCGGCTGACCACAATCATTCGGGTTATTTTTCTCTCTGTGCATGCGCGCGCATGTACAGAGGGAAAAATAACCAGAATGGCGGTGTTCAGCCGGGCCGGGAAAGCGGGCGGGAGAAGCTCCGCGCCACGACCGCCGCCAGTTCCATCGGCTATACGCCGAAGGACTGGCCCGGGCGAACCGGGAGGATTTCACCCCTGAAGGGACTCCTTCCAAAGCCAGCGTCCTCCTCCTCATGCAAAGCGACCTGGCTTGCCGGCTCCTCCTCCTGCTGCTGCCGCTGCCAAGAGAGGCGGTGCCCGGGCCAGTCGCAATGCTTTTTGCCCTCTTTTCAGGCCGAAAAGCTGCCTAAATTTCAGGTTGGGGCATAGATGGATGGGAAAGGGGCGGTTGCGGTGCTTTATAAACTGGCCGCTGGCTGGCAGCAGAAAACAGTCCCAGCTTCCATCTTCGAAGGGCGCGTCCATGCCGTCTGCCCCCCCATGACTTAGAGTTTGCCCGCCGGTGCGAAATCCCACGGGGGAGTTTTGCGGAGGGCGTGGAACCACTCACATGGGATGGCAGGTCGGGAGTCCTTAGCTGGACGGCGGAGAGAAGCTAGCCAGCCAGAAGGGAGAGAAATAAAACCTTCTACCGGAGTCTTGGCCCCTACTCAAGGCGGAGCGGCAAGGAGAGGCGGGGGGTGGGGGTGGGCTCCAGCAAGCTCCAGGGATGGGGTGGGGGGGCCCTAGCACGACCGCGACTTACCTGTAGGCAGGAGAAGGCAGCTCAGTTGCGGCGCAGGGCAGGCACCACGTGGGAACTGGGAAGGCAGCTTAGGCTGTGAGGAGTGAGTGAGTGGGCGGAAACAAGATGTAGGCACATGCGCAGTGCCGGAAATTCGGCTTCTGCGCATGCGCAGAAGAAAAACCCCTGAAAAATTCAAAAAATATTCAAAACAAAAAACATGGCGGCGCCCAGGCACCGGCAACCGACTGCACCGGGCCTGTGACGTCACCAGCGGGCCGCTACCGGTGCGGTAGAGTGGACCGCACCGGTAGGAACCCACTACTGACTACAAGTATATATACCCAGTATATGCATTTGTAGGCATGCTGTAGACATGTTCACACGTTACATTTTGAAACCATTGTCATTTCATTGTTCCTTCATCTCAAAAGCATTTGGGAAAATGCTAGATGAAGCTGATAAATCCTCTTACAGACCATTAGAGAGGTGCAAAGATATCCTCACTGAATGTTCGAAGTGAACCTTAAACTATTGAAGTGAACCCCAAAGGGATGCATGCTTAATATGATCCCCAGGTCAGCATTTTAAAAATAGACCCATTCTGCAACTTTATAAGTAACTCATTTTGAACCCCGTTTTAAATTTATTTATTCATTAGATAAATTTATTCATTATATTTTTACCCTACCTAGTTTTATAAGTAACTCAAGGCAGCAAAAGTACCTACCGGTAACACTACTACTATTTCCCCCTTTTCCCCCACAACAACCCTGTGAAGTGAATTGGGTTGGGAGTTAGTGATTGTCCCAAACCCAACCAGCTTTCATGTCTAAGGTGGGACTAGTTTCTAGGACAGAACCTTAACCATTATACCAAATTGGCTCTCTTTGAAAAGCAGAAAAAAGGACATCTACCTATATAGAAAAAACAGACTCATGCATACATATACAATAGAAAGCATTTCTTCTGTGCTCTGCTACTTTCCCATTCCATCTTGGTTTCGCTGCATTGTCTCACTGTTCTTTTCTGGTTTCTCTCACCTCCCTTCCTTACATATTAGGTTCTACAAGTTTCCTGAATTTTATCCAGAAACCAGCACCAGGTGCTCTTTTTAATTCTTCTTTTCTGCGCCTGACAGTACTTGTCATTTGCACTTCAAAGCAAGAAGCCGAGTTCAAGTTATCTTTATCTGGAAGCAATGCACTTTGTATGCTTGGATCTCAGAGGTATTAAAAGGAAATTAGAATGGTGATTGAAAACAATTGCTTCTCTTCAAAGCAATTTCAACTGCAGTAATTTGAGACAATTAGAATACCCCAGGAGCCTCTCTAGTGCGGCCAACCTAACTTGAAGCCTGAAGTAGCAATCAAACAAGATTCTATTGGGAAGGAGCTCATACAAAAAGGAGGCCTGCAGCATGGAAAGTTTATTCTTTAATTGTCATACTCTCATTTATTTTCGGAGGAAAAAATGTGTTTCCTGGTGAATTTCATTTTAAATTACATAATACATTCTATCTAGATCCTCAACTCCCAACATCCCCAAGAGGCATAGCCAGTGAAGAGGGATGGAGAAGTCATAGTTGAATATTATCTGTAGTGAAATGAATTATAATGTATTCCATGAGGCTTATTCTTCAAAAAAAAATGTGGGCACCATGGATGCTGTTTAGTTACTGCTCAATAGTCATCAACATAATAAAGCCGCCTCCTTTAAAGCAAACAAACCAAACCAGTTTGCTCACATGTCTTGTAAACAGAGGCCTCATCCAGGTTTTGGTTTCTTTCCCTGGATACATTATTTATGGATATGTAAAGCATCATAAGTGATCCACCTAATTATTAAAACAATGTTAAGACTGCAGAAAGCTGATTCCTGTATGAAGGTTTGATATAGGGCTGATAGATAGGGTGCAACAGCTACTAGAGATTAGACGCAGCCAGTTTAGATATATGTGTTTATGAGTAAGTCATGTGCTCAGTCAATTGTTAAGCTCATGGCATATGCAGGAGTGAAGGGAAATACTTTATGTAGGCTGCAAAATTTCAGCATCACAGCACAGTTAGAACTGTCTTTCTTTCCTGCCATCTAATGGCACAGTGGATTTTTGCATGTCAGAGACAATAGCCCTAAGTGCAGCAAAAACAGAGTTTGTATTAAATATATGAAAGCAAAAAGAAAAAGAAAAAGAAAAAGAAAGGTGAGTCTCCCATAATGTTCAGCTAATGATCAATACTTCAAGAGATTGTCTTAATAAACCTCTGGAAATATTGGAAGACACAGTCATAGAATCATAGACTATAAGTGAGGAGTGGCAAAGGGCCTTGGAGAGAATCTGCTGAAATTTAGCAGACAGCCATCACTGAGGTCCACAAATGATGATTTATCAAATTAATATAGCCAAGCACTCCAGTGGATTCTGGAAATAGTTTCCATTGGTTGTGATAGCTCCTTTCAATCTTCCCACTAGAAACAGAGTAGAATTAGCTGATCAGCAGTTACTCAGCAGTTAGTCAGTGCAATAAATCAGACTAGGCTGCGGTTAGAAGCAAACAAGCCTGGCTGTGTTTGGGCAGGGGTAGGCAAAGTTGGCTCTTCTATGACTCGTGGACTTCAACTCCCAGAATTCCTAAGATAGCATGATTGGCTCAGAAATTCTGGGAGTTGAAGTCCATGAGTCATAGAAGAGCCAACTTTGCCTACCCCTGGTTTAGGGGATACAAGGCATATCTGCTATAGTTCAAACAAATACTGTATTATAAACAATTCAGCAATTCCTTGAACAACTGCAGAAACAACATGTTTTGACCAGCCTTGTAATTCATGACTTTGAATCCTAGTTGGCAGGAACACATACATTATAATATTGTATGATATTCAAAAATATTTGACTACTATGTCCTAATCAATTTGCACCACCTGTTTTACACAGAATAATACATTGAAACCATAAAATTGGATACTCGTACAGTTATAAACTATCAATTCAAATACTGTACGCTATTAAATAAGTAAGATAGTCAAATGGAGAAGTAACACTGCAGATATTCCTTTGAAACATTGGTTTAGTAGACCAATCTTTTCCATCCAAGTCAGGGGTGAAATCCTCCCGGTTCGCCCGGGCCAGTCCTTCGGCGTATAGCCGATGGAACTGGCGGCGGTCACGGCGCGGAGCTTCTCCTGCCCTCTTTCCCGGCCCGGCTGAACACAATCACCGCTTTCCCGGCCCGGCTGACCACAATCATTCGGGTTATTTTTCCCTCTGTGCATGCGCGAGCATGCACAGAGGGAAAAATAACCCGAATGGCGGCGTTCAGCCGGGCCGGGAAAGCGGGCGGGAGAAGCTCCGCGCCGCGACCGCCACCAGTTCCATCAGCTATACGCCGAAGGACGGGCCAGGGCGAACCGGGAGGATTTCACCCCTGATCCAAGTGCACTTAAGTTTTATTGGGATCACATCTTCCAGAGTTTTCAGCTACCTAGAAATTGTAACCCCACAAATTTGAAAAGCACTAGATTGTGGAAAATTGGTTTAAGTCTATTGTACACTAGCACTTCCTTTAAATTGTTCTATTTATATTCCTCAAATGTCTCTGCTATGACACATTTTGTAAATTATTTTAAGGAAGAGTCAGCATCTTAAATATAAACAGACTTAAGTGAGGATGACATGGACTAAAAGTGCCTTCATCAGAGATATAAAATAGTATTGTCATAATAAAAGGACTAAAGCAGTATTTAACACAGATGAAATGCATCCACCATTGATTATATAAAAAGGATTGGGAATTAAATGTACAAAATATCTGGTTCAGCAGCACCAGAGGTAAGAAAAACAAAGATATTACAGAGGTTTATAAAGAGACATGACAGAAACAGAATCCGCCACTATAATAGTAAGCAAGGGACTGTTTTGAGATGCATCAGCTGAAGACCTATATCAGAAGAGTACTTCTAGCAGAATTAAACTGTTCATGGAAATTGTGCTGATTGAGCAACACATTTTGAGACAGATGGCTACAAATTAGGGCAAATTCAATAGAATGTTTCATTATTCTTACATATGTTAAATACCATAAAAACAAAGTAAGGTAAAGTAAGATAAAACTATTCGGAACAAACCAGACCCCTTTGTTCATTTGACTTGGTACAATTTATTGTATTCCAAATGTTTAGTCAGTACTGGCTATGTTGAAGGCATACTCACCAGAGTTATTCCTGTAGGAAGTTAGCACCCACCCCTCTCCTAGAAAAATGAAGTATCCTAGGAAATATTAAAGGGCAGAATATATTCTATAGAATATCCCTGGAAACATGCTTTTAAGTAGACAAAAGACTCCTCTTAGAAACCCCCACCCTTTGCCAATGGGCCATTAAGGACTGGGCCCAGCTCACACATTCCTCTCACCTAGGCTGGAAGTCTTCTGCATAACAGAACCACAATAGGATTTGCCCAAGGCCCTTTCATTCAGCCAAGACTGGGATAGACAAAAGCCTATAGAGTTGCCACTGCATGGCCTTCTGGGAGCCTGACCACCAATCAGTTGCATTATATACACAAGGAACAGAAAACTAAGAGGTGGGACCCAACAGAGTATAAAACAAAGGGCATCTCTTCTGCCCTTTTTCTCTTCACCCACATCTGGAAACATGTGATCTACCTTTTCTATACAGGGGCTCATGCCATGTGCTCCTGTCCACCATATTAAAACCTTCTTTCCAAGCAACTTCCATGAATTCAGTGTCTTTTTCCCCACTTGGAAATGAACCCAGAAGGATATTCCTTACAACACTCCATTAAGTTTATTGTGACACAGAAATAAGACTGACCTTCCTTAGCTTATCATTAGCCTAGCCCTAGACCTTCAAATGTTGCTCTTTCAAGATTATTGCTTTGTCATTTGGAGTGAATTCAAGGATTTAGTTATTTAACTTCCAGTCTACAATTTGATTCATTTGCCTGCATCGTATCTCGACTGCAGACAACACTTCATTTCCTCTCTGTTATAAGGAATATCCTTTTGGGTTCAGTTCCAAGTGGGGAAAAAGACACTGGATTCATGAAAGTTGCTTGGAAAGAAGGTGTAATGGTGGACAGGAGCACATGGCATGAGCCCCTGTACAGAAAAGGTAGCTTACATGGTTCCAGGTGTGGGTGAAGAGAAAAAGAGAGCAAAGAGATGCTGAGTTCCTTGTTTTTATAGTCTCTGTTGGGTCCCACCTCTTAGTTTCCTCTTCCTGTATAGAAATGTATCCCATTGGCTCTCAGACCCCCCAGGGGCATGCTGGGGCAACTCTTGGCTTTTGTCTAATCTAGCTTTGGCTGAATGAAAGGGCCTTGGGCAAATCCTATTGTGGTTTTATTATGCAGAAGACATTCAGGCCAGGTGAGAGGAATATGTGAGCTGGGCCCAGCCCCCAATGACCCATTAGCAGGGGTTTCCAAGAGGAGTCTTTTGTTTGTTTAAAAGCATGTTTCCAGATGTGTTCCACAGAATATTTTCTACCTTTTAATATCTCCTAGGATATCTCATTTCCTAGGAGAGGGGTGGGTGCTAACTTCCTACAATCCCTTATTTTTTTTTTCAAAACATGTGAGTCAACACATGTTTTGACACAAGCTTCAAATTGATCAGGTCAGGGAGATTTTATGGGTGCTTTCAATTTTCTCTGATGCAGAGGGGAAGACATTGAAAGAGGCAGTTGAAAGAGGCAGCAGCAGGATTCCTTCAGTGGTTCCCAAAAGGAGAGCTTTCAACCATGATGGTCAATGGCCAGGGCAAAAGTTCTGGAAATAAATTTACAGTATCCAATTTTCCATGCCAATTATGTTCAGATGTTTGATAACACTTTCGATGAGCTCCCAGACAGGTTTCAAGCAAGCACAGGCCCCACAATATTCCCACAGCCATGGTTTACCTTGAAATCACAGGCTGCCCATTTCCAAGGGATGGTTCTTGAATCTGCCCTAGCTCTTACTTTAGTGCATCTAGGATTTGTGAGTCCAAATTGAAGTTAGCCAGTGTAGAATCTAGGCTTTTTTTTTTAGAATGAGCCCTGGGACTCTTACTCCTGAGACCACCAGTGCAAAATACCCTGCTTTACTGGGCAGCAGTCAGGCCTTGGGTTTTTGAAGATCCTTTCTGCTAGCTCTTCAAGTGGGGAAATTGCCTGAGGGGACCTGCCCCCTTCCCCCATGGAATTAACAGGGAGATATGACTGCCTGGGCTTTAATGCCACAAAGCAGGAGTCAAAACAACAACAAAAAAAAACCAGCAAGCTAAAAGCAGCTTTGGGTGGAGGTAGGTGGAAAAAGGATAACCTCAGTCTAATTCTGAATGGCGTGTCTCTGTGTGTTTGTGTATGCAGCTACAAATTTACCTCCCACTAGACAGAAATCTAAAGTGTACAGAACTCACTGTGGCAACCACTCCCAATACAATTCTTACATGAGTACATTAAACTGATTACAATATAGATGAGACAAGAAAGAGAAACTTTACAATGAATTTCAGTGAATGAAGCAAGGAAAGAAAGAAAACAAAGAAAAAACTTTACAATGAATTTCTGTGACTGAAGCAAAGAAAGAAAGAAAAACTTTACAATGAATTTCTGTGACTGAAGCAAAGAAAGAAAGAAAAACTTTACAATGAATTTCTGTGACTGAAGCAAAGAAAGAAAACTTTACAATGAAGTTCCCCCTCCCCCCTAGTCTTTTCAGCTGTCTTCTGGGGATTGAAAATAGATGTTAGGTCTTTATTTGTCCATCTCAGGGTCCTTTCATTCATGTCTGCTGGGTGGCCTTAGGTTTTGGTGGTAAGGCTGGTCAGTCAGGCTTGGAAAGATCTGCTCCACTCTGGTTGCTGTGATGACTAGAGGACTAGATTCAAACCCAATTCTGGCTCAAATGGATGGAATGTCTTTACTGGAGGCAGTTTCTGAGCCCATTTGCTCTGCTTCCATAGGCTTCAGGATCATGTGTGCAGGGCTGAAAGACATAAGAACAGGATCCCTTCCCCCTTTTGCTGGTAATTCTACCACGAGAGGCATTGTAAAAGGATTAGAGATTTGGGGGGGGTAGATAGCTTGCAGGCAGGGTTTGAGGAAAACAAACAACACATCAGTATCGCAGTTAAATCAATTATAACAAAATGGAAACATCACCAGGGGAAAAAATGAACAGACATTTTCATCTTAGCAGAGAATTGGCATCCATTAAACATCACAGAAGAGCAATATTAAAACTGTTTGCATGTACATACAGTAAATGTAAGAATGAAATTTTCCTGTAAATTAACTTAAAACATTGTCTCTAAAATTTGGGCTGTTCTTAAAAACACAGAGAGGAATAGGAAAATTGAACTCTGTTCCTTGTCCCAGACCAGGTTGGCCAGACCTAACTGGGCAAAGACATTTTCCTTTCTTTTCAGTGCTTTTAATTTTTCTAACAATTTGAAATTCATATCTCTAGGAAACAGAGATATTTTACAGTTGCAATTACCTCGAGTGCGCACAAGACAAGACAAAGACGTACACATACACAAAAACATGGACAAAGAGGATGACAGGACACACACACAAGTCCTTCCTGCCATAAATTTCAGCTAAATTAGGGAAGGCACAAATCTTAACAAACAAACCACGTGGTTACATATAAGAGAGAGAAAAGAAGAGAGAGAGAGAGAGACAAACAAACACCTCAACATTTTTCCTTTTCTGTTTTCTTAAGAACCTTTATTTAGCCAAATTGGCTGTTTTGTTTTGTTTTGTTTTTTCTGTGTCATCCCTCAGCAAAGTCCATTTCCTACTTTTGCACATTCCTGTATTCCTGGTGTCCCAGGTTCCAAGCCCTCACAAGGGTACCCGCCACCCTCGAACTAGAGCTTCCCATGATCCTTTAAATGTAAGGTTCACTTTGGCTTAGTTAGTGGCGCGCTCACTGTTTTCAGAGGCTAAAAAACTCTGGGAAGGACTTCCGATTCCCTCATGGAAGTAAGGGCCCCTTCCTTGGGGAGTCGTCCGCAGTTTTCAGAGGCTAAAAAACTCTGGGAAGGACTTCCGCTACCCCACAGAAGTATGGGCCCCTTCCTTGGGGAGTCGTCCATAGTTTTCAGAGGAGAAAAAATTCTGGGAAGGACTTCCGCTACCCCACAGAAGTATGGGCCCCTTCCTTGGGGAATCTCCTTTAGGTTTATCAGATCCAAAAAGGGGATCTGCGAGGACGTAGCCGCCCCTGTACGACTAGTACTAAGACCTCCACTTTCTATTCACGAGCTTCACATTTTAGAACCGAAAAAATTATGGGGTTTGCTTTTGGGATGTGCACATAAAAACAACAACAACAAAATTTGCTTTCCCACCCTTCAATCATACACACACACACACACACACACACACACACACTCTTCCTCCTTCCCTAACAGAAGCTTCTGTGCTCTGTAAACGCTAAACAGAACTTACACAAATCAAAACAGAGAAAGAGAAGACATTGACACATAGGCTGGTAGATGAGAAAGAAACTCTATACTACCAAATGAGGATAAACAAAAATAATTCAATATTATGAAAAGCTGTATGAGCAAGAAGTTTCAGAAAATAAAATTAAAGAATATTTGAAAAAAATGGAATTGCCTAAAGTACCAGAAAAGGACAAAACTATTAAATGAATGAATATCAATGATGGAATTATCAGAAGCAGATCAAGAGACAAAAGAACAACCAAACACCAGGACCAGGTGGGTCAGTGGCAGAATTTTACAAAGATTTTACATAATTTTACATAATGATTGATGTAAAGGTACCACATTCCTGAATGGGAGCAAATATTACTTTGATTCCAAAATAAGATTCAGATTTAATGCAGATAAAACTATAGACCCATCTCTTCACTGAATGCTGACTATAAAATATATACTTCAATAATGGCAGCAAACTAAAAGGTTCCTAAATGAATTTATACATTCAGCTCTCTTAAGCTTTTCCTAAGAGACAGATTAAAAACAAAATGAGAATGATTTTAAATACATTAAAAAAGGCACAAGAAAAGGATGCTATTCATTTTGATACTGGAAGTGCTAAATATAAATATTATGGCAGACACAGAAATTAAAGGTATGGAAACTTGAAAACTAATTTTGCACCAAGTGAGAAATAAAATAGGTTAATAACCAACCAAGACGAAGTTGTAGAAGGATTTGAAACTGCATCATTAACATAATACCAATCAGAAAAAAAAACCAGAAATCCAAGAAACCAGCATGGCTGCACAAAGACCTCACTGACAAATTGAATGAATGAAGGACAGATACAAAAAATGGAAAGAGGGACACGTAACTAAGGCAGAATATCAGCAGATAGCAAGAATCTGTAAAGAAAAATCAGGAAACAAAAGCCTTGAATGAACAACGACTTGCAACAAAGGTGAAAGATAATATAAAAGATTCTTCCAATACATAAAAACAAGAAAAAAAATCAAGGAAACAGTTGGACCACTAAGGAGAGAAGGCAACAAAGAGAAAGCCATGAGTTGCTTAACTCATTCTTTGCATGTCTTCTTGCAAAAAGAAATGCAACCCAACTAACCAGAAATATAACTGGAAAGGAAAAATAAAACAGACTGTAAACTAAAGTTAAAATAAGCAAAAACAGTAAGAGAACACCAGGTCCCAGAGTCCTAAAGGAGCTGATAAATGAAATCTCAGAACCACTGCACATCTTAAAAAAAAAATCTTGGGACACGGGGACTACCTGAGAAACTGGGAAAAAGCTAATGTGGTTCCCATCTTCAAAAAGAAAAAAAACACAACTAAACTCTGAGCCCTATCTAATGCAAAGAAAGTAAAATCCTACACCTAGGTAAGGAAAACCAAAAATATAGATAACTATTATAAATTGGTGCAACAAATTAAAACAGATTTGGAGAAGTGGAAAAGAACCACCATAAAATGAGTATCCTGCAATGGCTAGCAGACAAAACAGGGCTGGGGGGGGAGAAGGGGGGGGAGAAGGAAATATCAAAGGATTTAGGAAGATACATTAACTTGGTTAAACAAAAAGCATGATTATTTTTTCCCTAAAATGATTTGTACCCAGACAACACACTATTCAATTGAAATTGGAATTTACATATGCCATAAAGTAAAATTAAAAAGCAAAAATTACCCCCACACACATACACACATGCAAACACACATTTCCCAGTTTTCTATGGTTTAAAGTAAAATTTAGAGGTAGGTACTCACCTTCTTTCCAAGCAGCCCTTGAATTGAAACTCAAAACCCCTTTAAAACCTAATTTCCAATGGCCCAGGTCAAATAAATTTATTTAGGCCAGGATCATTGGAGAGGTTAGCTTGGAGTCCCTTCGTGGTCGCCAATTGTTATAAGGAATATCCTTTTGGGTTCAGTTCCAAGTGGGGAAAAAGACACTGGATTCATGAAAGTTGCTTGGAAAGAAGGTTTAATGGTGGACAGGAGCACATGGCATGAGCCCCTGTACAGAAAAGGTAGCTTACATGGTTCCAGGTGTGGGTGAAGAGAAAAAGAGAGCAAAGAGATGCTGAGTTCCTTGTTTTTATAGTCTCTGTTGGGTCCCACCTCTTAGTTTCCTCTTCCTGTATAGAAATGTATCCCATTGGCTCTCAGACCCCCCAGGGGCATGCTGGGGCAACTCTTGGCTTTTGTCTAATCTAGCTTTGGCTGAATGAAAGGGCCTTGGGCAAATCCTATTGTGGTTTTATTATGCAGAAGACATTCAGGCCAGGTGAGAGGAATATGTGAGCTGGGCCCAGCCCCCAATGACCCATTAGCAGGGGTTTCCAAGAGGAGTCTTTTGTTTGTTTAAAAGCATGTTTCCAGATGTGTTCCACAGAATATTTTCTACCTTTTAATATCTCCTAGGATATCTCATTTCCTAGGAGAGGGGTGGGTGCTAACTTCCTACATCTCCTTAGTAGAAGATGGGAAAAGCAAATGAATGATTGTATTGCAATAAAATTAGAATAGCTTGCTTGTGCTGTATTAAAGTATAATAACCAATTTCATATACAGAAGAGCCAAATGCAAAAGAAGACAGAGTTTTCTTTGAATATTATGCAGAAGTACAGATTTTAGCCAGGCAAGATTTTATTCGTTCTTCTTGAATTCTTTTCCTCTACAACACTCTAAAAGATGCAGTAAACTTACTTCTGTTAGTCTTTTGGAAAGATCTTTTGCATCTGACCATCATAGTGGTAAATGGCAGGATCAAAGAGAAAGAAATAGAAGAAATGTTTACTTTATTTTATCTCAAATTGCACTACTATATTTAACTGCAAATAACAGTTAAACAATTGTAAGAAAATATCTTGGTTTATAGTATTGCATGAATAAAGCTGATTATGGTTTTTTCAAGAAATCATGATTAAGAAAATCAGGGTTTAACAATGCCTGAGCTCATAATCAATAGTCTCCTTAGAAATAAAAAAGTCATCACATTGTTATTTTCAAAGGAAGCAGTTTGAACTAAATTACTGGAAAGAATCACATTAAGTACATAGTACTTAGTTTAAATATAAATGAAATTAAATCAATTACATTTTTGTGTGATCCACTCCAAACTTAGATGCAGTTCATAATCCCCCCCCAAAAGTTACACACCCTCACTTTAAAAAAAGTAGTGATTGGGGTCATACAACATGCTAAGCCATAATGTTCTGTTTATTATTAGAATGGCTATGTTTTTGTAACAATTTAGGCTGAAATAGAGCAATCATATTTGACTGCAAAAATCTAGAAGCCATTAGAGGCAGCAAAGAGAAACAGAATATTCTAATATTTTGCTGCTGCCTAGCATTTGCCCACATTTTTGCAACCAAGTCACATTAGAAAAGAGTGATTAGCCTATTACACAAAATAATTCTCCTTTCAGTGTTTGATTCTTTAACTTTTATATCTATTGCTAGTCAGTAGAGGGTCACTTCCTAATTAATGTATTTGTGGAATCAGAATTATTCTTGTGCTGTTTGGCTTTTCTCTGTTATTTTTAACACAAATAAAATAAAAAATCATGCTAGCATTTGTTCCTTTTATATTTTCCCTCACACAGTCACCTGATAAAGAGATCTGGGAAACCTGAAAAGTTGCTTAACATTGTATGAAAGTCTGGATGGTCCTAATGAAGATTGTGTCTCATTCTGGATGTGTTTTCATATTGCTCATAATACTTGCTATCTTTCCCACTATTTAATAATGGGTTTAATTTCTAAATCACCAACTTTTGTTTTTGATAAACATAGTTCTTCCACACTCATGCTTGATTCCATTTAGATCAGATCATTTTTTCTCTGTCTTTAGCATGATACTCTCCCATCAGCCATTGATTTGTCATTACTGCAAAAAATAAATAAGGATTCTGCCAAGATTCTTGTTTGTAATAACTGTACTAAGATGTAATTCCCTTTCTGGCTCAGACAGTTTCTATAAACCTTCATCAAGGTTTATTTAACTGCAGAACCTTGAGCTCCATCAGGTTTTTTATTATTACCATTTGAACCATGAAATTTTGTAGTGGTGTCCTCTGCAATAACTAGAAGTTGGCTGACTGAATCATCAAATAATTTGACATGGCACCGTGTTCTCTAGAATGTAAGACTTGGAAGTCACCTTGGAGATCATCTAGTCCAGGGATCCCCAAACGTGGCAACTTTAAGACTTGTGGACATCAACTCCCAGAATTCTCCAGCCAGCATAGCTGGCTGGAGAATTCTGGAAGTTGAAGTCCACAAGTCTTAAAGTTGCCAAGTTTGAAGACCTTTGATCTAGTCCACTGTGTGAATCTACTACTACAATATCAGCATCCTTGACAGCATGGAGCCTTTGTTTAGACACCTCCAGCAAAGGAGAATCAAGCATCTGGAAGCAGGCAGTTTCTTTGCTGAATAACTTTCATTAGTTTTTGTCTGTAGTCAGAGTCATTATTGCTCCATGTCCTTTTGTCATTCTTTTTGATCACCAACATGGCAATAGGTAGGTTCATTGTGTCATTCCAAGATTTGTCTAACTAGTTTGTTGACAGTCATCCATCCAATTTCTTTTGGCTCAAGAGCTGCCCTGGGTTTTGTACATGTCCAAGGGCATGCTGGGCCTGGGCCTGGCTTTGAATGGGGTGAAGTGTCTATTTGAAGTACCTGCAAGATTCAGAGGCAGCCAAATTTTTCTGCTAAAGAAAAAAAAATCCAAGTGGAAAAGAATGAAAAATGTTTTGCTTACCCAACCTGAGGAGAACTGAGGGCTATAAAAGGGATGCTGGCAAGCATTGTATAAGGCCCTTTCATCTTACTTTTTGTACTAAAAAGTACAAAAACTGCACTACTGCACTAAATCATGAATGACAATAACTGGAGTTGGTTTGTTCCCCGTGCTGTTTGATTTCAATCATCTCTTTTTTATCCCACACAATTATTGCCACCCTCGCTAGCTCAATTTCAATCGTCCCTTCATTTAACTATACCAAATGAACCATCAAGTTTCTCTCTTAGATAGCCAATTAATTCCTATTATGGGAAATGTTCTTTTCCAGTTCTGCTGGGATCAGTGGTGGGTTCCTACCGGTGTGGTCCACTCTATAGCACTGGTAGCGGCACGCTGGTGACGTCACAGTACTGGTGTGGTCAGTTGCCAGTGCCTGGGCACCGCCATAAAAAAATTTTTTTAAATTTTTTTTTAATTTTCTTTTGTGCATGCCCAGAAGCCGAGCTTCCAGCACTGCGCATGCACTGCCTTCCTACCTCACAGTGAGTCCAAGCAGGGGAGGATGGCTGAGGGAGCGCGTGAGATGCTGAAAGAATGGGCGGCAGGACCTATCTCAATTCCCCTCCCTTCAGCAGTCCGAGAAGCCACGAACACGCGGTGATGATGTCCCCTGGGAGTAGGGCAGCATATAAGAAATATAAAATAAAATAAAATAATAAATGATCCCAGGCATTTTTGCACGTTCAAGGCTTCTCGAGCTGCTAAGGGGAGGGGGAATGGGTGGCAGGAGCCTAGGATCATCGAATGGGGAGAAGCATTCAGGCCGGATGGAGCCTCCTAGAAGAACTGCTGCCACGGTCTTGCTGCTCCCACTGCGGGGGGCTACGTTGCGGTTGGGCAATGCCCCCTGCTTCTCCGGCTGCTGCCAAGCTCCCGAGGCCCATGCCCACCCGGTCACATGGCTGGCAAGCCACACCCACAAAATAAGCCATGCCCACAGAGTGGTAGTAAAAAAATTAGGAACCCGCCCCTGGCTGGGATCCCTGTTTTTCATGTCTCCTCGTCACAGAAGAGATTTTCATTGGGGAAATACAGTGATATTGATTGGAAATGAATCTCAAAAGGAGCAGAAGCCACAAAGGAGATCATGTAAAAATTGTTGCTGAACCACAGAGTAAAATTGCAGTTGCTAGCAATCACATAGAAATGCCCAGTAGGATGTGATATAATTTTATTTGTCAGAGGTTCCAGTGTTTTGTTCTTTGTAATGTTAGGAAACTCTACAGGATATGTATTTTTAGGGATGTGTTGCCTTTAAGCAGTCATATTTCAAGGATGAGGTCATGAATTCAAACTGGCCTAATGCAAAACAATGTGCCAAGATGGTCAGTCAGACTCTGCAAGATAAGAAGAGCTGCATGAGAGCTACTCCAGTTGCTTTCCATATTTATCAAAGGCATGCAGAATGCAAAGGCAGTGCTTGAAAGCCAGAATTTCCCATTAGAAAGCTGTATTCCCTACAATAAGTTATTCTGATGGTTTTGGCCAAGGTTCAGCTTCAGGAAAAACAACGTAATACAATTGGTTTGGCAAGTAAAAGTAGTTACATAGAAATAATGCTTTAACTGGAGTTGAATTTCACTGTCAGGAATACAATCTCAGGATGAAAAAGGTAAACAAAGAGACATTGGAAATGTTATTCATACCAGTGTTTCTCCACCTTACCAACTTTAAGATGTGTGCATCAACACATGCTGACTGGGGAATTCTGGGAGTTGAAGTCCAGACATTTAATGTCATTGAGATTGAGAAATACAGATTTAGAACAGGGGTGTCAAACCTGCGGCCCACGGGCCAGATGCATCACACGCTGGCCACGCCCACCCCTTTTTAGTGAAGGGGGAAAAGTCACAATACGTCACACGACGACAACATGATGACACGAGTTTGACACCCCTGATTTAGAGTTTCTCCTTAAGGAAGATTACTAGTTCGACAGCTCTGAATTTCATTAAATTGGTTATTGCAATAAATAAACACAAATTACAGTCAATTCTTAAAGAGGCACCTTATTCCAGTTTTTAAAAATTCCAACTGAAACTTCCAATATATTGAAATGAAGGCCATAATCCATCTATCATCATGCTCTGATTCTTTAAATGGGGAAATTTTAAGAGTTCCTCTGTTTCTTGGGAGTTGTTTTGTGAGGATATAAATAGTGCAGAGGGGATTTCATTTTTTAAATATTTCCCTTTATTTAAATATGTTCAATTAAATACTTAAAGATCTGTGTCATTAATGTTCTAGCAGATACTCTCATTTGCTCATCACTCATATTAGTTCTGCCCTGTTGTATGATATAAGAAAATTCAAAAATAAAATAGTATATAGAAATGTATATAAATGTAGATTTAATTCTGCTTGGGCAGGGGTTGGACTGGATGACCTACAGGGTCCCTTTGAGCCTGAACTTGTTAAATGTTAGTTGCTTTAAGATAGTTGGAGAAAATACATGCTGAATAGATATTCTTTTGTTAGTTAGAAAGGGGCCCAACTAAAAGGGACATTCCTTAATGCCAAGGCAATAGAGATAAGAAAGTGTTGTGCTTGCAAAATATTTTATGAGCAATAATGGAGAGGTGTTGATGAACATGTTAGAGATGCTGTTGTCTCTGAGGCGTTATGGAGTAGCTGTGATTGGTGGCTGTGTCCGATAGGAGGGGCATGGGGGGGCGTCGAGATAGAGACTATAAAATGTAATGCTTTTGAAATTTTAAGTGCGGCTCTTGGCTCAAACCTCAATTTAAGGTCAGGCTGAAAGATCCACCGCACTTTGCAAACTGCTATTATTATTATTATTATTATTATTATTATTATTATTATTATTATTATTATTATTATTATTATTATTATTATTATTATTATTATTATTATTATTATTATTTCTTTCCAATAAATACTCTTTGATTTTTTTAATTGATCCAAGTTTCTTTTGTTATTTCTAACACTGTGATCCTCATCCTTTCTCAGTACCTTTGTATCACACCTTTGTCTTACTACCGTACAATATTATCAGCTTCCTGGGGTCCATAGCTGTAGTAACGATTTCTATTTGTGACTTGCAAACTCTGGATAGCATGCTGTAGCATGTAACTCTTTTCAATTTGTTTCAGCAGTTTCAGCACTGTAGTACATGCTTCATAGACATACAGCATGTTTGTTTTCTCTCACACTAATTCCTCCCTTTAACCTTTAGTCTTTTTATATTTCAAATTGCAAGTTTCCATATGCCATGGTAGTGACCAGATGGGGCCACAGGTTGGCCTTGTCACCCATTATGACTATGGTGAACTGAAGCCTCAATGTAATGCTTTGTAATACAATAGTGAAAGACTAGGTTACCAACCTTAGGTGCATGTGTGCCACACAAGCATTCCCTGAAAATGGTAAGAACAGTACCAGTCAGTTTTGGGACATCTGGCCCAATTTCCACACATACAAGCAAACCCAGTTTTGCCTCAAGAAGACTCACACTCAACATATTAGTGCCCACATTCCATCAATGTCCAAGATAAGTTATTAAGCCATAGCTTAATGTAGGATGGGAATAAAGTTACTCTTCTAGCTAGCCGGCAGCTTAAACAGGGGTGTTGAAATAGCTTGGCAGACCCTGCTGCTTCTTCTCATTTCAGAAAGAAAGGAAGCAAATGTTTTCATTCCTTTCTTCCTTCTGACCACCTTTCTTATCTGGTTCGATTTACACTGCTAATTGGAGCAAAACCTAGAGTACCGTATTTTTCGGAGTATAAAACGCACCTTTTTACCCCCCAAAAGAGGGTGAAAACTTGGGTGCGTCTTATATACCAAATGCAGACCCACCCACCCACCCCCTTTGGCCTCTGTCTTCCAGCAATTTACCTGTTTGCAGTAAAGAGGGAAGAGCCTGTAAAGCAAAGCAAGTCACTAGCACTTCCCAACCTATAGCTGACTTGCCACGTGGGAAAATGAAAGTGAAACTGCAAAGAGGCAAATAGCTGGGAGAGACTCGCAGATTTTTATTTTTTGCTGAACTGGATGGAAGGGGGTAAGTGAATAACTATAAATGTCTGTAGAATGTTCAAATTATTAGACTTATTTTTTTAAGAGTGCTTTATTATTGTTCTAGAGCCAGGGGCAATTTTAAGACTTGTGGACTTCAACTCCCAGAATTCCACAGCCAGCTTTGTTAGCGTTGCTGGCTGTGGAATTCTGGGAGTTGAAGTCCACAAGTCTTAAAGTTGCCAAGGTTGGAGATCCCTATAAATCTAGACAACTTAACAAAATAAAGAAGCTTTTTAAAATAAATGCTTGCTCTGAAGGGGCCCAGTGCTATTGTATCTTCTTTTAAATAATAGAGAATAATGTATACTTCCAGAAATTTTAATTAATTTTAACAGCTCAGTACAAGTATAGTCTGAAATGTAACAGTGTCCTGTTTAGTATTAGAGTTTAGTTACCTTGGAGTAGATCTATTTAAATAATTGGGAAGTTAGTGTGACTACATTTAAGAAAACTTTCTGGCATAATGTATGGGTCAGGCACACATGCACAGAAATACAGAGCAAACAATGTATATCATCTGTGCTGTTTGCTGCTTGCTGTTTGGCAAATTGCTTGGAGGCAGAGGCCTTTTTTCCTTGTTTTCCTCCCCCAAAACTAAGGTGCGTCTTATACTTCGGTGCGTCTTCTACTCCGAAGAATATGGTAGTTATGTTTATTAAAATATTAATGCATGAAAATGCAAGTTCTGATTAAGATTAGATACCCATTGACAACTGAAGCTATGGCATATGTGATAACTGTGTTATCATTCTTCTTATGGCAGAAGCTGTGTTATCATACATTCTTCTTATGGCAGAAGCTGAGATAGTGATGCTGAAGGAAGGTGCTTTTTGTCAGTTCCAGGATGAACTAACCTAAGTGGAACATAGCTGTTCATCCAGTTTCCCCTTTCTTCAAATACTGTGAAGCAATTCTCACACCTGAGCAATAAGCAGCGTTTTCCAAAAGGGTCTCTTCTATGCGTCTTTGAAAGGATGTGGGATTGCTTCTTCTTTGTATCAGTTCGCCTAATAAAAGCATGCACAAGAACCCTTGGGTAGAACATGTCAAATGGGATTAATTTTATTCTTTCTGGAATGAGACTGGTTCTCTTGATGTTTGTTAAACATCTCTGTATCTCTTGTTAGCAGCTTCTCCCTATGCTGCCTACACATTCACATTTTAGTAGTTTGGGTCACCTTCAATCTTAGGGAGCTCCAATATTGTTAGCAAAGAAGAAAGGAAGATGCTTACAAAGGCAAACAAAAATGCTAAACATGTAATCATAGCTTATATAAAAATATAATCTTTTTTAAAAAATGAAGCTGATTTAATACCATCAGACATGGTATCCTGCAGAATCATTTGAGATGATTAATCTGTCTCAATCCCAGCTCCTAAACTGCTTTGGAGAAGTTGCCTACAATCTGAGACTGTAGGTTCACCTACTGTTTAAGCAATACAGGTAGTCCTCGAGTTACAATCACAATCGAGCCCAAAATTTATGGTGCTAAGTGAAACTTTTGTTAAGTGAGCTTGCCCCATTTTATAACTTTTCTTGCCACACTTGTTAAGTGAATCATTGCATTTGTTAAGTTAGTAACATGGTTGTTAAGTGAATCTGGATTCCCCATTGACTTTGCAGACGCTATGATCACATAGCTCCAGGACACGGCAACTGTCATAAATATGAGTCAATTGCCAAGCATCTGAATTTTGATCATGTAACCACAGGATGCTGCAACGGTCATAAGTGTGAAAAATGGTCATGTCACTTTTTCCATGATGATGTAACATTAAATGGTAACTAAATGAACTGTTGTAAATTGAGGACTACCTGGAGTTGGAGGTCTTCACCAGAAGGCCTAGCCCAGCTTTGTCTAGTGTGCCAGTTGAGGGTCTTTTTGGTCTGAGAAGCCCTTGAAACAGTGACTCATGCCTTCTTCCCCTCACAGTTAGACTACTGCAATGTACTTGTAGTTTTTAAGAAGATGTTGGATAACCATTTGTCTGAAGTGGTGTAGGGTTTCCTGCCTAAGCAGGGAGGTTGGACTAGAAGACCTCCAAGGTCCCTTCCAACTCTGTTATTCTATTCTATTCTATTCTATTCTATTCTATTCTATTCTATTCTATTCTATTCTATTCTATTCTATTCCTATTCCTATTCCTATTCCTATTCCTACTCTACTCTACTCTACTCTACTCTACTCTACTCTACTCTACTCTACTCTACTCTACTCTACTCTACTCTACTCTACTCTACTCTACTCTACTCTACTCTACTCGGTATTGGCTTTGAAGACAATATGGAAATTGCAGTAATCTAAAATACATAACTATTGAAAGGAAGGCAAGGTTCATCAGTGGAACTCATATATTGCAATTGCTACACTACTTGCCAGTGGATTTTTGAGTCCAATTCAAGGTGCTGGTTTTAACCTTTAAAGCCCTACAAGGCCGCATATCCAGGTACTTACAGGATTGTCTGGCACTAAAATTCAGGTGACTGTTCACCTTAGATTTCTTGAAACAACTGATAGCCCAATAGCATCTGGACAACATTAAAAATAACAGTGAAAAGCCCACTGGAATGTTTCTCTTTGAGCTATTCATAGAACTTCTTTGTTGCTGGCATTCCTCTCCTGTCGGAAAGCCCACAGGAGAGTGGTGATGTCAAGCTTTAACAACAGCTCCAAAATGGCTGCTGGGTAGTGTTGGGAATGATTCAGCATTATCATGAAAACCCTCCTGGGTTATTTATACTGTCCTCCCACCTTATATGCCAAGATGTCTTGCTTTTACATTTGCCAAGGGATAATTCTTCCTATTTATAATTTCTGCTTTTCTTCTGTAGTCCATTAGTAGCAATTTGATTGCATATTTCAGGGTATAATTCTTGATGCTTTCACAATGTTTTGACACTTTAGTTGCAAAATACTTGATTATTGGCTGCCATTGATCTGGCTCAAAGTTATCAAATTAGGGCAACTTCTCATATATTTCTTCTTTTTGGTGGAAAAAAATGCAGACGTCTAAATCTGAATGTCAAATTCCAATCTCGCTCTCTTTCTCTCTTAACTTCTACCTAAAAATCTACCTTAAAGAGATAAGGTAGATTTTTGTTTGCATGATTCTCCTTTCTCAGAATTTACAAATATCTTTTCTTTAATCACTGGAGACTAGACATATCAGGAGTGAGTCAGGAGCTCCAGCTGAATATTTTAGGAAGTGATTTGTCATTTTCATCCCCAGAGCTACTGACATTGAGATAAACAAGATAGTAGACCATTTTCTGTCTCAGTATCCTTCTTTCTAACCTTTAAGGTTACAAGCCCATGCAAATCAATAAACCAGAAAAAATTAATTGAGAAAAATCCTTTAGAAATAAAGTATTGAAATTTGCATCTCATGAAAAGGGAAAACATTAAATTAAATGAACATTTTAAGCAAAGTAAAATGGAATAAAATAAAGTTTAAAAGAGCATAGAACATTCTGGATAATGGTTAAAAAAAATGAGATTAAAAGTCCAGCCTTTGAAGGCTATCTCTGGGAAGAACAATAACCAATGTTCCTAAAAGCCAGACTTCTTTTTAAATGAGAAAAATGGTAAGAAATGATAAAAAGCTGATCTAATGGACTCACAAAGGTCACCCATCCTGAGCTGCATCTATTCTGAAACAGTTTATTTTGTTTTTTGCACAAAGGAATGTAGCCCAGTCTTTCCTTTGGCAGCTGGAAGACATACTACAAATTCTTCACAAAGCTTGAAGCTGGAACTTTCTTTTTCTGTGCTAGACATGTCAGGCAGTTCAATGTGCAAATCAGAGCAGGAAAGAAAATTAGGATCATTTTGACTTTGTATTACCGGATGTTGTGTTCACTTTCCTGCAGATTATGCAAGGCTGTCAGAAGGGATCAAAAGTTTGTAGCAGGGGTGAAATGCTCCCGGTTCACTCTTACCTGTCGGTCGTCGCAGAGCCGATGGAACCGGTGGCGGTCGCGGTGCCCTCTGCGCATGCAGAACGCTTTGCGCATGTGCAGAGGGCAAAAGAACTCAAATGGCGGCATCTAGGCGGGCGGGGGAAGCGGGTGGGGGAAGCCCCGCGCTGCGACCGCCACCAACTCCATTGGCTCTGCGACGACTGACAGGTAAGAGTGAACTGGGAGCATTTCACCCCTGGTTTGTAGGCATTTGAATATTTCTGCAAGGAATATAAACACTATTTTGCTAATTGAGGGGCAATTTGCACATTGCAAGGAGTGCAGAGGTGGGTTTCAGCAGGTTCTGACCAGTTCTGGAGAACTGGTAGCGGAAATTTTGAATAGTTCGGAGAACCGGTAGTGGAAATTTTGAGTTAGGAGAACCAGTAAATACCCACTCTGACTGGCCCCGCCCCCATCTATTCTCTGCCTCCTGAGTCCCAGCTGATCTGGAGGAAATGGAGATTTTGCAGTAATCTTCCCCTGGAGTGGGGAGGGAATGGAGATTTTACAGTATCCTTCCCCTGGAGTGGGGAGGGAATGGAAATTATACAGTATCCTTCCCCTGTCACGCCCACTAAGCCACGCCACACCACACCCACCAAGCCACACCCACAGAACCAGTAGTAAAAAAATTTGAAACCCACCACTGAAGCAGTGGTTTGAGTTTCTCCTCGTGCTTCAAAAACTGCATAGCCTATGTTGTTTCCCATCAATGGTGTGCAGGATAAAAAGTAGTGAAGGCTAACCCATGCTTCATAACTGAATAAATATTGAATAATCTTGTATATTCTTCATAGCGAACAGCATTGGTTTAGATGCTTTTCAGACATGTTGAATTACAAGTGCTAGCTTCCCAAGTCAGCCATTTTAATTGGATATTTTGAAATCTTTGGTCTCCCTACTGTTGGCTCTTATGCCAAGTAATAAAAATGGTCTTGAACTGCTCCCCAGATAGTGCTTTTTGTAAATTAAAACTCATGGGCTGAGTTCGCAAAAATGCTAAATTCATAACCTGGCGTAAACAAAGACAATTCATAACATGTTTATGCCCTGACAACTAAAATCAGCCAGCAGTTTCTATATCAAACCTCAGTGATGCCAGAATGACAACCTGCACGATGATACCATCCCACAAATTCTGCACATTGATTGCATCTGTCTGCCTGATACAGGTATGTGAAATCATGGCATTGGTGCGATTACATCATCATGCATGTATCATCATTTGCCTTCACCTCATTCCCACCTGTGGATGCTGGTGATTATAGTGTAAAGTGATGACTTGCTTAATACTGCTTAGAATCCAAGGGCTGGATTCTTATGACATATTAAACCAAACCCACGAATGCAGGCAAATGTACTGTATGTGTTCCAAGATAATGTTGCAGGATCCAATCTGGGTCGGTCACCAGCACCAAAGGTTTAGTTTTCCAAGCTTTTGGACATGTGCTGGGGCACCTCTTCAGGGAATTTCTCTCTCACCATAATGTTGCTGCCTGTTCGGACCGGTTCTTTAGAACCGGTAGTGGAAATTTACCGCCGCTCGCCGAACTGGCAACGATGACCGGCGGTCCATGCTCCTGAACTGGTCCTCCGTTCACCGTGGATTGCAAAAAAAAAACCCCTCTCCGCATGCGCAAAGGCTTCTGCGCATGCGCAGAAGGTCATTTCCGGGTGTTTTGTGCGACATGACAAAACGCGCACTTCTGTCGCGATGCGAACCGGTAGGGAAGGTAAATGGAACCCACCCCTGGTAGGGACCTACCCAGAGTCTTTTAATGGCAGCTGAGGGGGGAGGTGAAGGGAGAATCAACAAAGAGGTCAAAAGGAAATTAAATAAATGCCACAGATGAGACTGATGATATTTTTAAGCAGCACTGAAATGCTTGTGACAAGTATTCCATTGTTGTCCAACTCTAAGAAGTGGGAAAAGTCTTGAAACAGCCTCCTGTTAACAAGAAAGGAAGAAAAGTTGGCATTCAGATATCAAGTCAACCAGATGAAGTCATAGGCTGGCATAACAGCAGCCAATGTTGACAGTTTTCAATAGCCATCTGGGAACAGCCAACTTGCTAGAAAAATATGCAAGCAAACATAATGGGCTTGTGCATTAGATTCTCCCTGGTATTCAAAGAAAAGAAGCTTCCTTCCTGAATGGAAAAATAATACAAAGGACATATTCTTTAACAGATGCTACTGATTTAATAAATGTTTATTTAAAAGTGAGCTTAAATAAACAATTGTTGTTGTTTAGAAAGAAGGAAAATCAGTTTTTTTTTCTCTTTTTCTTTTGTAGTATGCACCACTAAATTAAGTGCTACAATCCAGTCAGATAAGAAGTTTTCTTTTCAATTTAAAATTTAAATTCAGCCATCTGGCATACTGAAAATATCCTTTTTCCTCCAACACTTGTTTTATTTAATATTTCATTTTCTCTAGCAGCAAAATGAAATTAAAATAAATAAAAGTGAATTATGGTAAAGTGGGCATAGAAATAATAGGAATCTGACCATAAAATTGGGGTTTTCCAGCTATAAAAAAGCCCATGCATTGTTACTGTTTACTAATTGAATTGCTGAAGATTGAACAGCTGGACCAGGATCTCTAAAGTTCAAATATTGTTGGAAGATGTTGATTGACACCTTCACCAATATATTATTATCCATTACAAAAGAGAGTATAATGGTAGGCTTCTATTGATTCTTGCAGCCAGCAATTAATCTACTAACAGGCCATCTAAAGGGGCAGGATAAAGAACAATGAAGAAGGGGGAAGGGGGAATTCTTGGGATCCGTGCCTAGCACTGATGCAAACAAACATGTAACACAATCAGTTCATTCATAACTCATTCATTAACTGGATTTTTTTTTTCCTTTGGAGCCAACAAAAACAGCTTCTCCTCTCCTGTTCCTTTTAAATGCATGATAACAGAAGAAGATTACAAAACAACAACTTTTTAGTTGGCAGCTACAGAAGATGACTGTTTGAGTATTCTTTTTCATATTTTAGAGAACCAAAGTGCATATTATGAGCATTAAACAGCATAACTCTCGTTATACAGCTCTGTTAAATCAGCATTTTAAAATTTTCAGCCTAACTAACACAAAGTTAGTGCTTTGTCAGCAGTATGTCAAAGAAGGAAAGATGGACACATGAAATGGTTGAATAGAAATGCATGTTTTAATATTGTGGTTATTATTACAGGTAGTCTTCAACTTATGATTGTTCATTTAATGACCATTCAAAGTTATGCTGAACTTGTTGAAACCATTTCCTGCAACCTTTGTATACTCTACTATTTTGTTGCTGGAGGTGTTTCAAGAGTAGAAATAGCAATAACAGAACAAATTTATTTGCAGAACTTTATACAAATTTGATACATGTTGTTATCTCTACATCTATATTTGAAATAGTAGCAGTTCCACAATAGAACTTTTAATTGTATATAGAAGGTCCTAATGCAATTCTGAACTTCATTATTTCAAAAAGGACTGCAGGACAAAAAAGCTGTAATGTCAAGCACAAAGAATCAGGACCATACATTAAATTGCAGTTGAGAAGATTTATTGCTCAAGCCTATACACAAGAATCTAGTCAACTAACCTTCAATGCTAAATTGGCAGTAGATAAGTGTCAATGGAATTCAAGAGGGGTTGGACTTAAACCTTTTGTGGAACATAATGACTCTAGGCTGATGACTATCTTAATTCTGCCCCTTGGCTCTGTCCTACATTGAAGAACAAATCTAAGATTTTAGAGAACTCTTATCAAAACAGATTATAGCCACTAAATCAGCCCATGGCCTTTCTCCATAAGATAGTATCATTCATGAATTCTTGTTTATCAGTGAAGACAAACTTGATTAATGGAGGGGCGGCAGACAATTCACATTCTGGCTGAAAATATAAATCTAAATCAAACAAGGCTTGACAAAAATACATTTCCTACAATAATATAAAATGACAAATAACATTAATGATCACCAACCAGTAAGCAATGTAGTAAGCAATGCTAAAAGAAGAATCAGCACTCTGTAACTGCATTCCCTGATCTGGTGCTATTCGTGATGCAATGGATATTCCACATCTAGAGAGCAGCAGACTGAGAAAATGAATCTGCTACATCAGTGTAACTCTGGTAATTTATTAGCCTTTCTAGTTCAGCACTGTCTATGCTGATGATGGTGAATCTCCATGATTCACACACACACACCCCGCCCAAATAGCATCTCTTTTCTGGAGATGCTATTAATTGAAACATGGTTCTATTAAAAGCTACAATTTCTTCTCCAACCATAGAGCTATTTTTAAATTAGTTCACAATTCTAACTGCAGAGGATATTTAAAGCCAAATGCAATCCTACATTCCTTACATTCCTACATTATATGTAAAATTGGTTTAAGGGAGCCATTGTTTCAAAAATACCTATGCTGAACTTAAATTACCTATCTGAAGTTTAATGGTCTACTTGCAATTGTTTCCTATTATGTTTGTGCGTCACAGGAGAATGCATTCCAGAATTATAAACCCACTTTTTACCATTCAGCACAAGGCTGCTCACATCACTGAAGAAGAAGGTGAAGGTAAGAAGGAGGCAAGCAAAGAGGAAAAGAAAAAAGAAAATGAGGAAGGAAGGAAGGAAGGAAGGAAGGAAGGAAGGAAGGAAGGAAAAAAGAAAGACTTTTTTCATACAGATCAAATCATGTCCTTATGGAGTCTTTGCAACAAGTTAGAATCCGTTTTCAACATATCTGATCTTAGGATATCAACGGTATCTAGGAGCCAAGTTGATTTATTTCTGTCTCAGCTGCATTACATCTAAAATAGCAACAAAGCTTGTCTTTTTGGTTGAACTGCTATAGCTCTGCCAAAATAGTGAACTGTCAGTTCTCTCATTGGTGGGAAATTCTTGCCTGATTCTCTTTCACATGAAATTCCAGCTACTGAAACACGGATGTCAGCATTTCAAGGTTGATAGAAGTGAAGATAATGAATTGGCTTCAACCTACTTTTGAAAAACTGGAAGGTAGAAGGTGGTATGAAAGTGCCAGAGATTGATTTTAGACATTATTTATCATATTTTATACTACATTATTATACATCTAGATCAGAGGTTTTCAAACTTGGCAACTTTAAGACTTGTGGACTTCAACTTCCAGAATTCTCCAGCCAGCATAGTTGGCTAGAGACTTCTGGGAGTTGAAGTCCACAAGTCTTAAAGTTGCCAAGTTTGAAGACCCCTGATCTAGATCTTGGGAGGACTTTTCTCAAAATCCTTATTCCATCTATAAATCAGGCCACTCATTTCTGTATAATTTTACATTGCTTCCCCTGAAGCTACAATTAATAAGAGTCCCCCCCATCCCCAAAGGATATTAATGATAATCAAGAATTATCAGCCATTAAAAAGTGTGCTGAATTTGACTTTCAACTCCTTGGGACCAAAGACTATCTTCTCTAACAAGTTTTGACCTGTCCTATACAAGTAGTCCTTGACTTATGACCACAATTGAGCCCAAAATTTCTGTTGCTAAGTGAGACATTTGTTAAGTGAATTTTGCCCCATTTTACAACCTTTCTTGCTCCAGTTCTTCAGTGAACCACTGCAGTTGTTAAGTTAGTAACCTGGTTGTTAAGTGAATCTGGCTTCCCCATTGACTTTACTTGTCAGATGATCACATGACCCTGGGACATTACAACCATCATAAATATGAACTAGCTTCCAAGCGTCCAAATTTTGATCATGTGACCATGGAGATGTTGCAAGTGTTGGAAGTGTGAAAAATGGTCATAAGTCACTTTTTTCAGGGTTGTTGTAACTTTTGAACGGTCACTAAATGAACTGTTGTAAGTCTAGGACTACCTGTATAGTGGTTTCAAGAGAATCTGTTAGCAGTTTCTTACTCTTTGTGGTAAATGGATAGAGGCTCAGAGGATATTTATTTTTAAATTAATGAATTCCTTCCCCGTGGAGTGCCTTTGCCCATCAGCAACCCCTTGCAAATGTAGCAGTTAAAATGCAGATATTGAAGGAGATGGTACAGATTCCATGATAGTGTCAATGACTTGCAGGGCCACCGAGAGATTTCTGAGGCTTGGGAAGACATACAGTAATGTTATCAGTCGTTCTATCTTCATGTATGACACTTTAGCCAGTCATGTGTTGTGTCATGGCCATAGCAGAGTATCTGAATAAATGTGACATCTAATATTCATTTTGCATAATCTTTTTCTGTCTAACTTTGGACTTTGTTGCTAAATAAAGGAATGATGTAGTACATATACATTAAACATAATTACCATATGTGTACTTCTATAAGGGCAAATGCCATCTTAGTATCAACTGACATGATCTATATTTCATAGTTTTAGCAGATGGGATCTATTTTAGCAAACCAGCTGCCTTGTTCTTTGTTAATGCTTTGACAGGTTCAAGCTATAAAAAAGAGTGAGATATCTTTATTCATTTACTTCCCTGGTATTTTGTTTTTTTGCTTCAAAACCTCATGCATAACAGGCATTAATACAATCGAGAGAGTCCAGAAATATTTCACTAGAAGGGTCCTCCACTCCTCTGCTCGCAATAAAATACCTTATTCCACCAGACTTGAAATATTGGGATTAGACAATTTACAACTACGCCGCCTCTGATCTGATCTAAATGTAGTTCATAAAATCATATATCAAAAAGTCCTTCCTGTCAATGATTACTTCAGCTTCAACCGCAACAATACACGAGCACATAATAGATTCAAACTTAATGTAAACCACTCCAAACTCGATTGCAGAAAATACGACTTCAGCAACAGAGTGATCAATGCCTGGAATGCACTACCTGACTCTGTGGTTTCTTCCCCAACCCCCCAAAACTTTAACATTAGACTGTCTACAGTAGACCTCTCCCCATTTCTAAGAGGTCTGTAAGGGGCGTGCTTAAGCGCACCACTGTGCCTACCGTCCCTGTCCTATTGTCCTCTATTATCGGTATGTTTTACTTATGTTATGCTTATACAAACAACTACTATCATGTACATGTTTGACAAATAAATAAATAAATAAATAAATAAATAAATAAATAAATAAATAAATAAATAAATAAATAAATAAATAAATAAAGTGCCTTGTCCATCATATGATATTTATGATTGAATGGAGATTTGGATTTAGGATGCTAGAGTTGAAGTCTGATATTCTAAAATTTTGAACAAGAATGGAAATGTCTCTAGTAATGCATTGTCTACAGAAATGGCATATGAAAGATGTGGCATCTGTTTTAGAAATAATACCCACATTAGAAGTATCTAGCAGTTTGAAATATAGGCAGGCAGGCAGCATGCAAGAGCCGTGGTGGCGCAATGGTTAGAATGCAGTATTGCAGGCAAACTCTGTCCCCGATAGGAGTTTGATTCTGACCCGCTCAAGGTTGACTCACCCTTCTGAGATCCAGGGCAGCCCAGTTTTGAACAGCTTATGGCCCGGTAGTGGGTTGTGGACCAGGGGCTGTGGACCCCTGCCCGAAAGTATCATAGAACTAAACATATAGCTGTCATATAGGTCAAAACTACCACTTTGAATTAGACTTGCTGCAGTGATTACAGAATAGAGATTAAGTACATAGACTTCACTTCGTAGCAATCTGGTTATCATACTTTGGACTAACTGCAGCTTCCAGATTGTTTTCATAGGCAACACCATATCAATGCATTATAATAATCTAAGCGAGTGGTGATAAGGGGATAGGCTCCTGTCAGGAAAGCTTTTATGTCCAAATAGGGCTACAACTGGTGCATCAACCTCAGCTGGTCCAAGTACCTCTGTCTCATAACTTCCTCCTGCTGTTCAGTAGAAACTTTTTCCAAGACAACCTCCAAGGTACAGGCCTTCTCCTTCAGGTGAGCCTATTCGTAGCATATACTAGGACTGTTTATGGACAAACAACTCCACCTTGCTAGGATTTCATTTGAGCTTGTTTCTATCCATCCAGACACTGAGTGATGACTTCCACAGCATCCCAGCTCAATTGTAGGTGGCAATGTACTGTTTACCTTGTGCCTGAGAATTGCTTCATCCAATGAGATCTTGCCTTGATAGCATTATTTTTTCTATTCCCTATAATTATCTAAATTAGGGAGCAACAATTCCCTGAAATGATGGGGAGTGGGGAAAGCTAAGTGGCAGCTACCCACAGCAGAAGAGATATTTTCCACTCTCCTGTGTGGCTTTCTGGATAATGTGGATGGAAGCACCTTCCTGTTTAGTCCTCAAAGGTTTCTGTATTAGTATTGTCAGGTGTCGTCGTTGGGGAAGTGCCACTCTCCTTATTGTCCTGTGAAGTCGTCTGTACCTTCCTGTTTCTGAGGAAATACTTGACATTTGAAGTTTTGTCTGTATCGTTCAAAATAACTTCAGTATCATATCTTTGATGAGGATTTATTATGTGTACTATGCATATTTCATTTTTCTTTTTGCAATTCACTATAATGACATTTCCCAGTGAATGGCAAAGAAGGCAGTCATTTTTTTTGGCAGTAATCTTTTGATTTCCCCCAATTTAATTACTCTCTGGGTAAAACAAAATAGCATCTAATTCAATTGTTTTATTAAAGTTTCAACAGCTGATTCATCAAAAGAGTTGTTGTTGATAAGCAAAATGGTTGATAAATGGCCAAGTTCAATCAGAGCCCCATAAGTCCATTCCTTTATTCATTCCTATCTGCTGAATTTTAAATTATAAGCTTCTTGCAGCAATCGTGTACCCTTTGTTCTCTGTAAAGCACTCTGCACACTGATAGCAATAAATAATTAAGAATGGTAATCTGAATTGTTCCAATCCCTTCTTTAATGACATAGAAAACTGGAATAAAAATTTAAATCTTAATATTCATGTAAAATCTATGGTCTTAATTTCAGGTTGAAAACAATAGGAATGGATATAAGCAAAGCACATGGCAAAGAAAACTCATAAAAATTTACCATTGTTCACATACGAAACAATATACGTACCAGCATATTTTAAAAATTTATCAGGGTGTATAATTTATTAACAAAGATCGGCTGATGCTGGGCTAATAAAAGAACCTGAATTGAAAAATCAATAACAGTTCTAGAAGAGAAAGCAGCTAATACACACTAAACACAGATAGGCAGACAGACAGAGAGATAGGCAGACAGTTCTTGGAAGGAAACCTGGTAAAAGATGGCCTTTTCTGGTTTATATAAATTTTTTCAGTCATAAAATAGACTAAAGAGAGAAAGAGGCAGACCAAGAGAGACAGCCTGAACCATCTCTGTATTGGGTGAATACAAAATGATTGCTCTGACTTGTATTTCTAAATAAAAAAGTACAGCATGCTGTTTAGCTTCCTGGAAAAAAAAACTAAAATAGAATGTATTCAATGAACTTTGTTGGATGATCCAGCCCTTTAATTTTTTTTTTTATTCAAAAAGTTTTATTAGTACAAAGTACATTTTTCTTTTTTCTGCCCCCCCTTCCCCCATTTTTCATAGTTTTTAAAGTATTAAATAAATTTTCAGGTGTTAACGACTGTGAGGGTGTTAGATCAGAAGTAAGTTGCATTTTTGAAATGTGTCCAGAAGAATACTCAGTTCTTTTATTCAAAACAATCTTTCCAGGTTTAGAAGCCATTTCAGTATTTCCAGAGGAGTACAAAGAAAAAACCAGATCTCTACTTAACAAAGTTCTTTCCAAATCCAAAGCCAGTTAATCTTTTATTTTTTATAAAAATATAAGTTGTTATTTTAATCCAAAATCAGGAAAAGAGAGAAAAAATCAATTCTCAGGGTCAGAAGTTTCCATAAGAAAAAAAAAAGCTGGTAACAAAACGAAAGTCACTTTCACTTCCACACCCAAATCTCCGATTGCCATATTGTTGCTTCTTGCTTGTTAAGCTACTTTGTTGCTTCCGAAGTGAAAGCCAGCGGTGGAATTAAAGTCAAAGATTTTTATACTTGCCCTTCTGGACTCCTGCCTTTCTCTGGCTGCTTTCTTTAAACTTAGAATAATTAAACATCCCATTGTTGAAGCAGCGGTGGTCACGGCATCTTGCTCCACATAAGCGGAGGTTTCCGGATTCCTGGAGCAGGAGACAGGCTGCCTGGGGAGGCCTCACCCTTCGCACCCCTGGAGGGCTCCTAGGGCACTAGGGGGGCTCTACCCCACCTGTCAAGCTCTCATCTCTCCCCTTTGCCCGGGGAGAGATTTTCAAGCTGCTAGACAGCTGTTCTGGCGGCTTTAACGGGAATTCGGAAAGGCGCCCAACGAGGAGCGTCGGCGATGCCGTCGGAGCCAAACCGGAAGTCCCAGCCCTTTAATTTTTGAAGAAAACTCTCTCTCCCCTACTTCCCTCCATATTATTACATAATAAATTCCATTATAGATAAGGTGACCATATTTTCCTTGGAAAAAATGAAGGCCTGAAAAAAGGGACAAATTGTTGTTTATAACTTTGCTTTATAAAGGAAAATTCAAGAGAAAAACCAAGAAAATAAATAAATTCAATACGTCTGAAAGATAGCTTTCTGAAATAAAGAACTGTCTTTTTTAATAAAGACATATAGTCACTATAATTATAGACCATGTAGGAGACCCAAAGGAGCCTGAGTTTTTTCCGTCTGATTGAATTCAAATTGCTGCAGATTTCCATGGATATCCACCTTGTAACCATCCCCGTCCCATGCATGCACTGCAAACATAGAAGACATTTCCTGCAACTGAGGACAGAGCAGTAACCCAGGACAGAGGTCAACTGTAAGAGTCCAAAGACCTCAAAGCTGTCTTTGGTTGCTATGATAATTCAGCCTTCAGCCAAAGCAACCTTCCTGCTACTCTTCACCCCAGACATTGCCTTGCATTTAGACTTAGCCAATAACAAAGTAAGTAAACAAGCAAACCAGTTCAACAATCCAGGCTGCATGAAGCTGTTGGACTCAGGAGGGAGACTTAACTAATAAAACCTTTACAAGCTGAAAAAAAATATGGGGAGATTTCCTCAACCATACAGTAGCCAGCAATAGAACTGCAGCTATCAAGATGCTTTCTACTTTTTGTAGTAATGTAGATGTGGGAAAGGGAAGGCAGGGCAGGGCGTATGTGTGAGAAAGAAAACTTGGCTCCTACAAAGATCTTCTTAATTTAGCTTCCACTTAAAGAGAAGATGAGCACACACGAATTACAAAGATTTAAAAGAAAATGTAGGCCTGCTTTACTCAGTTACTCCCCCACCTTCAAAATCCAGGGTCAGACATACCATTAAGGCTGTTATTTCTGGCAGCAAACTCACTCCCTTTTCTATCTTTATGAGACAGGTTATTTCCTTACTAGTTACCTATTGTGCCTTCTACCATCACCATTACTGGGCTGGTATAACAGTGATGAGGCCAGGCTCTTCAGGTAGCCCTCAACTCACAATGGCAATTGGGACCAGAATTTCCATTGCTAAACCATGTAGTTATAACATGTGACCACATCATTTAGTGACAGCAATACTGCAATCATGGTTGTTGTTATTAACTGAATCCCATGGTCAAGACAGGACAAAAAATACAACCACATTACTTAATTACAGCAATCCCTACAGTCCTGGTTGCCATTGCTAACTTAATCTCATGGCTGTTAGATGAGGCAACTTCTATCCGGCTTAGCACAACCAAGTTAATGTGTGCAGACCTTGGATGGTGTATGAGGGTGTGAAGGATGTGCAGCAAGGGTCAAGGAGATGTGCAAGGAAATGCGAGGGAGGTGCAGCGAGATTTAGGAAAGGTCCTCAAGGGTATGCAGAGATGTGAGGGAGGCTTGGGGAGATTGTGGGGTAAACAATGGTGTGAAGGTACAAAAGGGTGTGAGGGAGGCATAACAAGGGTTCAAGAGGGTGCATGGGGAAGTCTTACCCAAGTGACTTTCAACCCTCCCTGCCAGCTTCCCAACTGACTTCCTGGGGAAGCCAGCAGAGGAGGTCCCAAATGGCAATCATAAGAGCCAAGGTGGCAGAGTGGTTAAAATGCAGCACTGCAGTTCAGCAGTTCAAATCTCACTGGCTCAAGGTTGACTCAGCCTTCCATCCTTCCGAGGTGGGTAAAATGAGGACCCAGATTGTTGGGGGCAATATGTTGAACTCTGTAAACCGCTTAGAGAGGGCTGTAAAGCACTATGAAGCGGTATATAAGTCTAAGTGCTATTGCTATGATCATGGAGTGCGGCAACTGATCATAAATGTGTTAGTTGCCAAGTGTCCAGATCATGATTATGTCATCATCAGGTTGTTGGGACATCCAGAACTCCAAGTACTGGTCATAACACCATTCAGCCCCATTGCAACTTCAAACAGTTGCTGAACGGTCGTAAGTCAGAGACTACCTGTATCGCCTGAGTGAGCCTATAAAGATGCTATAAATCTTTTAATGAGGAACAGTAGCTGATTGCTTCTTGCTTTTCTGGCCTGGCTGCCAGAAAGTGCTGGCTGAACAGCTATCGTATTCCAGATGGCATGGTGCAGCAACGTGAATTGCTCTGCTTTTAAGGTGCACTGGTGCTCTCACTGCTGTGCTGCATCAATTGTTTTGGGTGAGAAACAAGCAGCATGAAAGAAATGACGGTTGAGCAACTTTGAGGGGTTGAAGGATAGATCAAAGTGTGCCATGTGGTTCATGTCCCTACTTAGAGCCAGACTGAGTGTCCCTTCCCTCCCAAATTAAGGTGGATATAAGTCAAAACAGGTTTTGATACCTCAGACCAGCGTCTTTTTTAACCTTGGCAACTTTAAGATGTATGGACTTCAACTCCCAGAATTCATGGCCAGTTGAGGCATTTTAAAAATGCTGCCTCAGATAAGATTCCACCAATAGTTCTCCTGGAGATCTATTCAGTATTGCAAATTGCTTCCTTTTCATTATATTCTATAAATCACTTGAAACCATCAATATTATTTATACATTCAACTGGGCTTGTTTTCATTTGGAATTTCACTTAAAATTGTGTTTTTGTTCTGATTTGTGCTGGTTTTCTCATGCCGTCTGCAGTCGAAACTCCCAGACTACCTCTATTTCTCCTCTTCCCTGATTCTGGAGCTGTGAAATTGTTCAGCATCTTGCCTTACTTGCAAATGGGAGGAAAAGCTGCTTCTTGTGGCTTAAGGCCACAAATGATGTCCCAAAGCTTGGATGGAAGAAAGAAAGAAAGATATTCTTTGATATAAAAAAAGACAGAAAAAATAAAAGGGGAGTAATAGAAGCATATTATATAATGAAAAGAAAATATTTCACCTTAATAAAACACATTAACCCTTGACCGCATGGAATAATATTCATCAATATTTCCATTTATATGAATAGCTCATAAACAAAAAGTAAACATTTATCCATGATTGAAGAAGATAAATTTGAGGTTGCAATTTTTAAATGAAACAGCCTCCTTAGAATGCAATTGCAGAGTTTAAGTGAAGTCACTAATGACGCTTTCTTTGTAGCCTGCTGAAAAAGGTGGAAGCCAAGGCCAAGCAAGCCTTTAGCCAGCTGTAACAGGTCCACCATTGCACCTATTCCTGGACCAGGAGGCACTGAAAATAGTGACTCATGCCTTTGTCATCTCTCAGTTGAATTATTGCGGTTCATTCTATGTGGGACTGCCTTTGGCACAAGTGTAGCTGCTTGCTTGCCAATTGGTGCTATCCAGTTCAGCAACATACCTATTGTGTGAGCTACACTGGTTTTCACTAGGGCTTCCTGACTGAATTCAAGGTGCTGGTTGTCACCTAAAAACACTAAATAGGCTTGGGCTCTTGTTATTTTTTTAAACTGTTTTTTTCCAAATAAAATCTGCCTGGAACAGCTTGTTCTCTGAGGTCAGGCTATGTCAGCCCCACTAGATACAGCAGACCAGGAAATCAACTGCATCGGAAAGCTAAAACTATTTTTTATCGAGAATGGCTGTAATAAAATCTTGAAAGCCTCACTGTACTGTATCTCCTCATTCTTATATTGTTTGTCTGAGCTGCTTCCAAATGTTACTAGGAAGTTCTGGACTTAAAGCCTCTTTTGCCTAGGCAATAGAAACTGTATATCTCCATCAAGGTCATCTTTCTTACTCTCTACAGGCTAGCCATTACCCTTTTATCCTTTAGGAAGCAGTCAAAACTATGTCTTCCCCTAGGCATTTGAGGTATGTAAGATTTTAATGGAAGACAGCAACAGACTTTGAAGAGTTTAATATTTTATGATTTTATGGATATAGTAAAAGCACTGCAACCCTGTACACATTTTCCTAGGAGCAATACTAAATTCAATGCAAAATCCTATTAATGATTATCTTTGGCTTCCACTAAACACCCCTTATGGGTGTTATATAAGCATCTTGTGTGTTCCTTCTAAAATATTATTTTAAATTAACTCCCATCAATGGGCAACATTCTGAACTTAGGAAATCAGTTGTAAAGGCTAGTTTTTCTTTGTATTAGCGCTGTATTTTTTCACTTGCAAAGATTTTGCCAAGAAAAGCCCAAATGTATTTTATGAGAAATGCTATGTTCGAATGCTTTTTCTCGTTCCCAAGATTACAGTGCCTTGTATATAAACCAGTAGCACAAGCCAAGGAGACTCCCACACAGTTGCTTCACAAGCTGTAATTCTGTAATCATATATGCAGGGACCACTCTTGCTATGTGTGCGCAAAGCTGTATATATATATATATATATATATATATATAGAGAGAGAGAGAGAGAGAGAGAGAGAGAGAGAGAGAGAGAGAGAGAGAGAGAGAGAGAGAGAGAGAGGAGAGAGAGAGAGAGAGAGAGAGAGAGGAGAGAGAGAGAGAGAGAGAGAGAGAGAGAGAGAGAGAGAGAGGAGAGAGAGAGAGAGAGAGAGAGAGAGAGAGAGAGAGAGAGAGAGAAAGAGAGAGAGAGAGAGAGAGATATGATAGATAGATATAGATATATAGATATAGTGTGCCTCAGGGCAAATTAAGCCAGAAACAACTGCCATGCATTTTTACAAAATGACTGATATCATTTGAAAATACTAAGTTTACTTGCCTAGACTTTCTTTTTCTTTCTTACACATTCACCCATACACACCTCTCTCTCTCTCTCTCTCTCTCTCTCTCTCTCTCTCTCTCTCTCTCTCTCTCTCATACACACACACACACACACACACACACACACACACACACACACACACACACACACACACACACACACACACATATATAATGCATATAGTATGTTATATTCTTAAATAAATGATCCAGGCTACATTTTCTTAAGAAAGGGTCCTTTAAGAAATTAGGGGTCTGTGAACCACAACTATCCAATTTAAACTCAGTTATTATTCAATTCATTAACAGGATTATATGCAAATTCTTGGTGACACAGGATTCCAACAGTGATTTTCTGAGCCAAGGAAACAGAGAATCCGTGGCTGGGTGGTGTTCAGCAAAACTCCCTAAAGTTAATATGATGTCCAGAGACAATGCAGTAAACTAGTGAGCTGGCAATTTACAGTATCTGGAATTTGGGTGAGGTCCCATACTGTGATCAAAATTCAGCGTCTTGGAGCAAATTATGGAACCATCTGTGCTTGATGTGGCTTCTTTTTTATTTTTTACTTTTCCACTGCCATAAAGAACTTAATTTGCCTTGAGACTCTCTCTCTCTCTCTCTCTCTCTCTCCCCCCCTCCCTCCCCCCCTCCCTCCACACACACACACAACTTTAATGCCCTCCCCCAAGAATTGTTACTGCATATATGATTACAGAGTTACAGCTTTCCAGAGTGAGAATGTCCTTGGCTTGTACTGCAATCTTGGAAACTAAAAAGACATTCAAATATAGCATAGCATATCTCACAACATACATTTGGGCTTGTGCTGACAAAATCTTTGAAAAGAAATAATGGGGGAGGGGTGAAAAAGAAAAGTAAATGTTGGACCATGCTGCCATAGTTGCTGATATTCAGCCTGTTGTCACAAAATCCGTGTCTAACTCTTAGCTGTTCCTTATCAACCTGCTTAATACACATTATGGTGAAGAGCAGATACATTAATACACATTATGGTGAAGAGCAGATGTATTTTTTTTCTTGGTTTGTTTCTATCACAAAACCCAGTGAAATACAATTGGATGTGAGTGCAAGAAAATCTTCATTAACCAATTCACATCACCTTCAAGCTATGGCCTTTCCCTGCTTACATGGCAGGTTTATGGGGTGAAATAAATGAACTGCTTGCTGTAAAGGAAGGAACACAAGGATGAAAATATATCTTCAAATACAATCAATTTAGAGATATAACTTTAGTAACTTGCTGAATTTGTTAATAATCAAGAGTCTGAGGTATAACAAAATGTTTCATAATAGGACGGATTTTCTAAATAACTTACTTATAGCATAAATATAAATTAATGCTGAATCTATGTGTAACAAGGTGGCCTAAACACCGCCTGGTACCTTCCAGGTGCATTGGGACTATACCTTTCATAATCCAACAACCATGCCAGGAAAGACTACAAAAGTTACATAACCATTAGTCTAAAAAATATTGATTCCATGGGAGATTCCACTGGAATTATTCCAGTTTCATTGCAGTTCATAGAATGGAAAGAATAACTATGTAGCTAAGTTGTGAGCATCTTATCCATGTGCATATTAAAGATACTTTCTAATTTTGCCACTAAATGTATCAATATAAGAGCAACATGATTTTAAAAATTAAACAAATATGACTATTTGGGAGATGAAAGACTGTGTCTCCAACAATTGATTCAACTTCCTGTCCCTAGGAAGAAAAAATAGGAGAAAACAAATTACTGAAAAAGGGAAGAAAAATAACAAGTGATCTGGTGTAAACACATCTAAATTACTTTGGAAAGCAACACAATTTTAAAAGTAAAACAAGGGCAAATGATCAAGCATGAGCAGCAACTATAGCACAATCAAATCAGGTTCATGGTATTAAATATATTACGGTTTTAAAAACAGAAATAACATGAAGAAGTTGTGTTGTTATTTGTCCAGCCAATATAAACAACTCCTAGGACAAAGAGCTCCTCCACGTGCCTTATGGAAAAATTACAAGAACACATGTTCCATTAATTTGGCATCCTCTGAATCATCTGCTGAAATTTCAAACACTCCTTCCAGGCTAGCAAGGATAGAGATGATAAGTTTGTATAAATTTTCTTTTTTGACATGGAGGCATGTTTCAGCTATCTCCTTCCATCCTTCCACATTGGAGCTATCTTTTACAATAATTTGTTCCAATGTATCTACAAATATGTTTGAGAAAGAAGACAAACAAATAATATGTTGCTGCTTTTAGTCTCTGAATCAGTAACTGTTTCAAAATGCATACTTTTTTGGTACGATTCTAAATTAAATTATAACAAACATTCAGCAGGTGTCACTGTCAAGAAAATGTTTAAAGTAGATAAATTTTAATTTGAAGGGGAACTAGGTCCAACTTTGGAATTGTGATTGAAGCATAAGGAAAATCTAATCCTTTCCTCTCTCCATTTTCTAATAAAAATCTCTCCCCTACATTTTATCTAGTCAGATAATTGCAAGCAAACGTATTTACATTTTGTAGACATCATAGGGCATGGCCTTGAGGGGCAGGAGGAAAAGATCTACCATGACAACAGTCGGATAAGAGGGGACTGAGTTCAGGCCGAGAAAATATCTCCAGAAAACATCTCAGAAAAGCCCCTTCCTAGTTCACACAAAGATAAAGGGAGGGATGGGGAAGCACATTCAGACTTTCAAGATTCTGTTACTAAAGCTGTTACAATAAAAGTAGTTTCTTATCCTGGTCTACTTCTAGGGTTGTCACATTCCCACTGGAAAAAGTCAAGCTATATTTACCCTTGCCCTTTTTGGTAATATCCTCCAACAAGCGTATGCCATGTATTTCATGTTCTGTTCCAATGAGAGAAAGGATGGTTTCCCCAAGGGACATGATTGGTGGTTTCCCATTCCATTCTTGAGTAAGGCAACGGATGAAATCTATACGAGGACAGTGCTTCATTAGAAAGATATAATCCTCTGAAATCAAAGAGCACAGGTGTTAGAAAGCCTGAAAAGAAAAGAAAATCCAGGTATATTTATATTTGCAGCTTGAAAAATGTGTCTGTCATTTTTACTTTCCAGCATAAAATATGCAGAAGTGTACCACCTTTGAAAACTCAATACTGTCTGCAGGGGTGGGATTCAGCCGGTTCGGACTGGTTCGGGCGAACAGGATGTTAATTTTAATCTGGTTCGCCGAACTGTTCCAAGGACTGGCTGACCCCGCCCCTCCCTGGAGTCTCCACATGGCCCGTTTTGGATGCCAGATAAGTGGAGGGCCGCACGGAGGCTCTGAGAGGGTGAAAAACAGGCCTACAGGAAGTCCGGAAACAGGCCCATTTCTGGCCCGGGGGAGCCCCGGAGAGCCCGTTTTCACCCTCCCCCGGAGACTCAAGGAAAGCTCCAGAGCCTGGGGAAGCCGAAAAACGGGCCTACCCGAAGTCCATAAATGGGCCCATTTCCGGCATCCGGAGGGCCTTTGGTGCCCAGGGGAGCCTATTTTCACCCTCCTGGAGGCTCGAGGAAAGCCTCTGGAGCCTGGGTAGGGCGAAAAATCGGTCTACCGGAAGTCCGGAAACAGGCCTGTTTCCGGCTTCCAGAGGCCTCCAGAGCCTGGGGGAAGCCGTTTTCGCCCTCCTGGAGGCTCGAGGAAAACCTCCGGCGCCTGGAGAGGGCAAAAATCCCCCCCCCGCTGTGGTAAGGAGGCTGAGTAGGCCACGCCCCCATGCCAACGCCCATCCAGCAACCGGGCAGCGTTGAAAGAACAAGAATTACCTACAAGAAAGGCAATTGGGCAATACTTCAAAATACTGCATTCTTCTTTCTCCTTCCCGGGAGAATGACCAGAGTGCAGCATATGCAACCTGCCCTATGCTTTCTAGTGCACATATATATGCACATATACATATTTAACACAGGGGGAGAACAGAAACATACACATACTCATACTCACATTTGCAAAACATTTACATCGAATTAGATTTATTCATTCCATCCTTTTCTCACATACACATACTATAGGCAAACACATGCATACATCTTGATAACACTGAAAGCCACCTGGACATCATTATAACACTATCAGATATAATTTAAAACAGAGACATAAATACAATATAGCTCTGAAATGTACCTGTGGAAAGAGGTTTGAAATGATGTAGATAATCCATGGCTCCATAAATCTGGTCCTGTTTGCACAAGCATAAAACAGCTTTTTTGTGTGCCCCACACTCACTGTATGCAATTTGAGCCAAAGCTAGACACTGGGACTTGTTGTGCGTATCCACATCTGCATACTTAAAGATTGCATCACCGGCAGCCTCAGAGAATTCCAATCTGGGCGAAACAAAGCGAACAAAACATCATTAGGTAATTTACGAATTCTGGGCATTGTAAAGAAAAGTGGAATAATGATAATACTATCTTATTCTTTTAAAGGATAACATAAAATCAAAGAGTTATGATAAATAAGAGGAAAAGATGTGGGGAAAAGAAAACAAGCACATTTGAAGAATTCACAACACAATTTTTTGTCCTCATACATTTCTCCTTGTGGAAAATAGGGTATACTTTACCAAAGCCCAGCTTTCTACACCTTGAAAGTCTCTCCTTCTCTTAAGACCATATCTTACAGAGCAAGATCAGAATATGCACCAGAAAATATCCATCAGGAATAAAAATGAGAGACGTGGCATGCCTTATATATAGCCCTAATTTCATAAACCTCATTGGAGTGCATTTATAGGCTTGATAGATGTTGCAGAGGGAATCATGAGCCCCAATAGATTTGCCTGAAAGGTGATACCTCTTTCCCATTCAGGTGATTTTTTTGCCTCTTAAACCGACCTTGGAGTCTCTATGCTTTTCAGGGATTTTAATTGCAACTGGAATTTGAGACTGAGCTACAGGTTGGCTGTTTTCATAACCTGGCCTGGAAGAGGAGTTCATCACATGTTTCAGAGCCCATAATCCCCAATAGCAATCCCAAAGCCAAAGGAATTAGGATACAGGAATGAAAGCAGCCCATGACTGATAGGGTGATCTGACTGATTTCTCTCTGGTATTCATCGCCATCTCTGTTATTGCCTTTGTTTTAATAAACCATTGCTGCTTCTACCAGAAAAGGAAAAACTGGCTACTCTGCCATGTTCACCAAGGTGTCACAGCTGCATGTGGAATTGTAGGTATCTTTTAAAGATCTCTTTCATGCACTCTTTTCAGTACCATGGTGCTTTTGTTCCTAAAGCATCACAAGACCTTGCTGAGAATTGCTAAGAAATCTTGCTTCATCTTTTCTGTACTGCATGTTGAGCCATTTGTGCATTTCTATTGTGTAAGCCTTGGAATATCCAACGATAGAATAGTCTCCTTGTGCCCAGAAAATTCTGGAGATGGACCATGTTCAAGTTCCACTTCAGATGCTATCTTAAAAATGGAAGATGAGATGTAAACAATAAACCTCATTCTCTTATTAAATTGGATGCTTTCCCCTATAGCAGTGTTAGTGAACCTTTTTGGCATTGAGTGCTGAAACGGGGGTGCGCATGCGCCAGAAACCAAAAGAGCTGCCCAGTGCACATGTGCATGCCTGGAAGATTATATTCTGGTTTAGGGCCTTGCACAAGTGCACCGGTCACCTGGTCTTCCGGTTTCTGGCATGCATACACGCGCAAAGACCAGCTGGCACACTGGAAACCGTAAGAGCAGCTGCCCGATGCACATGCGCAGACCGGGAAGATGATCTTCCGGTTTCCGGCGCACACCTGCACACTGGCCACCTGGTCTTCCAGTTTCTGGCGCACATGCACGCGTGAAGACCAGCTGGCCATCTTCCCGGCATGCACATGTGCACTGGGCAGCTCTTCTTCTGGTTTCCAGCGCTCCCGCGCATGTGAACACCAGCTGGCCGGAACCCGGAAAAGCAACAGGCAACGGCTCGCGTGCCCGGAGAGATGGCTCTCCGTGCCACTTCCGGCATGCGTGCCATAGGTTCGCCAACATGGCCCTATAGCCTTTCTGAAAGAAACTGTCACTGGGCTAGCTGGTTTTGTCCATAATAATTTTTGCTCCAATGAAACTTGCATATAATAGATATTCTATTCTTGCTGATTTCTCCTAACTATAAATATCCTGCTCTCCTTCTGAAAGACTCCTTATTCTACCCTGTCTTCAGCTCACATGAATTGAGTTTGATGGAGATGGGCTAACTCAGTTTGAAAATAATGCCTGTTATCCTTTAAGAATTGTTGTCTAGAATGTACTGCTGATAATTGATTTCTCAGAAATAATAGTATTCTTCAGCACCTGCTATCCTGAAACTATGCCATTTAGTTTATAAGTGAATATTCTGGCAGCCAATGCCCAAGATCCTGCTATTCTTGAACATTTGTCATACTTATCTGGAATTCCCACAGAATGACCTATGTGTATCTTCATAATGTGTATCTTCTGCTACTGAGCCAGAATTCTGGATGACCACTTACTTGTACAAAGTGATCCAATGCATCACCAAGTCTAACCGTTTCTCAGCTAAGGCACATTTGATGGCTTCAGTTGTCAAATTTGCAGGAAGATGCTTCTTAACAGCAATGGTTGTAGTTATGAGTGCATCACAATACAAAAGCAGAGGGAGGGTCTTCCCTTTAACATAACCAACAGCTGAAGGGGAAAATCAATATTTTTTTAAAAAATTGCTTGTTGCAGTTTGTTTTCTATGCCAGCAATTTGGGCATATATTTCTTTACTTTACATCATTTGAAAAGTTTTATAAAGAACCATAGAAAGGTGTGAAACTATGAATTACCGTATTTTTGGAGTATAAGACGCACCGGAGTATAAGATACACCTAGATTTTAGAGGAGGAAAACAAGGAAAAAAGTATTCTGAGCCAAATGGTGTAGTAATATATTACTTAATAAAATACCAGTGTAGCAGAATACTTTTTACAACCATGTACACTTTTTACAACCATGTACATGTTTTACAAACTTCAAACTTGACAGTTTTAAGACTTGTGGACTTCAACTCCCAGAATTCCTCCTCCAGTCATGCTAGCTCAGGAATGGGAGTTGAAGTCCACAAGTCTTAAACTTCCCAAGTTTGAAGACCCTTCCACCCCTAAACCCTAACCCAGGGGTCTTCAAACTTGACAGCGGACTTCAACTCCCAGAATTCCTCCTCCAGTCATGCTAGATGGGGTAATTAAAAAGCAAAATCACCCCCGTTTTTGTGAAAAACGGCCCATTTTTCACCCTTTTTTTTTGCAAAAACAGGGCATGCAGAGGGTTTGGGAAGCCTGCAGAGCGCTTCTAGGGGGTGGGGGAAGGCAAAAACGCCCCAATTTTTGCAAGAAATGACCAGTTTTTTGCCCCCCTCCTTTTTTTGCAAAAACAGGGGTGTTTTTTTCCTTCCCCCAGCCCCCAGGAGCACTCTGCAGGCCTCCCAAACCCTCTGCGCACCCCATTTTTGCGAAAAACAGGCCCATTTTTCGCAAATGGGATGCATGGGCGGGGCTTCGAGAGGCCAAAAATGGCTGTATTCGGTGTATAAGATGCACTGACATTTCCACCCTCTTTTGGGGGGCAAAAAGGTGTGTCTTATACTCCAAAAAATACGGTATGTATGGAATGATCAAAAGTACTTTTTGGCTATCAATTAATTGCAATTAATTCACATTCAGTATGGCATTAATCACATCAATAGAAACTAATTAAATATAAGCCTCCAGTTTCCTTAAATCACAAAGCCAGAGAATTGTCCAAAAATATTTATACTTTTGACTATGGTTTACTGATATTCAAGACTATATACAAAAGAGGAAGGTTGCATCTCATGGTCCATACCCCTAAATTTCTCCATGGTTTCTTCATTGCGTAGGATTTCTCTAGGACAGTTTGCTGCATATGTTGCTGCAGCCTCATACTGACCACGGGAAAACAGTTCATTGAATCTAGCACAGTTCAAAGAATATAACATTATAAGCGATAGAAAATGGACGCAAAAACACCTTTATTACTGGCAAAGCCTAACTAAGCTACAGAGGAAAGACCATCTAAATGAAGTTAAATGTGTAAGGTCACTTGATACTCTGCCCTTGTGCCAAAAAATTGGGAAGTGAAAGTAATTAAACATACATTTCAACTTTGTGAAAACTTCCCCATTGGAACGGATGAATCACCCTTCAGGTTTCATTACTTTTTCAAGTTCTCTTTTTCCAGAATAAAGCTTCTTATCATCTTGATCTCTATCTGCCTAGGTAAGTTTTCACTAGTGATACCAATCCCTGATTTTGTCCTCTACCAATGTCTTGTCAGTCCAACTATAAATCGCAGATCTCTAGGATAGCAGCATATATCTTCATGTTGTTCTATCCAATACTGTATGAATATCTAATGCTGTATTTATTTCCCAAATACTTTTTCTTCATTATTAAGAGTAAAGGTAGCAGCAGTTATATTCTGCATTGGCCCAATAAAGGGGAATTGTCTGAAAGTCTTTGCTCAAAGATCTCCTTTGTTTTGTTTTGCCAAGAAAAAAAACCAATACTTTTCACTGGAATTTTTTGCTTGTGCAAGCTATCATCTTCCTACTTAGCCTCTATGCTGTAGGTCTCATAAAGAGTCTGTATCTCTGTTTTCACTTCCTGTTACTCACTATATTGCTATAGTGCACTGTGCTCTTCTGGAGTGAATCCAATGTGTTAGAACAAAGGGAATGTGATAATATTACAACCAAGTGTGCTTCAAAGATGATTTGAAGAAATGCTTCACACTTCGAGGGAGTGTGACATCTCTTTACTCTACATTAAAGTAGATTGCCTTTTTTCAGACGTCTGTACGAGTCTTACAAAAATGTGGCTGCTGTAAGAATGACTAATGAAGCAATTTTTAAGTACCCACTTTTTTCAAGATTGTATAGTTATTTTAGTGAAGAACCAAGAAGTGTTGCATTTGTGTAAAGCACTTTTCACATCATTTTCAAACCGGGGGTTCCTGTCCTTGGTGCACCAAACAATTTCATTTGCCTAAATAAAGAGACAAGATCAGGACTCTGCAAGGCTTGTGCCGTTGCATGCACAAACGGCAGCAGGACCCCAGCTGTGCCGGTATGATGAACTTACCTTTCAATATATTCAATCAGATCTTCTGCCTCTTTGCTTTTAGAGGGATCACGTTCAAATACACTTGAGACACTAGAAGCAATTGAACCTGAAAGGTCAGATCCATCCACAAGAGGTTAATATTTTACACACTTACAACACAAAGAATACATTTTAACCAAATCAAGGGATTTGTGTAAGGGACACATCTGCAGTAGAAATACACATTCCTTCACTATTTCAAACTGTGGCTTACATTTCAAAGGCCTTGCTGTAGCCTCTGGAGCTCTCCTTACCCTGCTGTTAAATAAAAATATAAGGAAGTAACAGGATACAGGTACCTCAGTTTATGATCATAATGGAGTCTAACCATTCTGGTTGTAAGTCATGATGGTTATAAAGTGGGTCAGTTACATGACCAACCTAATTTTATAGCCTTTTCTATGGAGGTCATTATGCAAATGCCATGGTTGTTAAGCAAGCCAATGCTTCTCTATGGGGCCTTTTTTTGCAAAAACCAGAAGTAATTGTTACATTTTGGCAAAACCATCATGTGACTGCAGGACAATGCAAATGACCATAAATGCAATCCAGCTATAGAGTGCCCTAAGTATGGTCATGTGACTGCGTGGAGAGGGATCATTGTAACTTTGAATCTGCCTTGTAAATAGAAGAGAATAACAGAGTTGGAAGGGACCTTGGAGGTCTTCTAGTCCAACCCTCTGCTTAGGCAGGAAATCCTACATCACTTCAGACAAATGGTTATCCAACATCTTCTTAAAAACTTCCAGTGTTGGAGCATTCACAACTTCTGGAGGCAAGCTGTTCCACTGATTAATTGTTCTAATTGTCAGGAAATTTCTCCTCAGTTCTAAGTTGCTTCTCTCCTTGATTAGTTTCCACCCATTGCTTCTTGTTCTACCCTCAGGTGCTTTGGAGAATAGTTTGACCCCAAGTAGGTCCGTCAGAACCTCAAATGGTTGCTACATGACTGGCCGTAAGTTGAGGACTATTTCTAATAAGAAAGGAAGCAAGTCCAGGCATAGGAAGTAGCATAGCGAGAGAATCTGAGAGTTTTGTTGCACAGAATTTGTATGCCATCCCAATCCTAGGATGGTTCACAGCAATCATATATATATAAACAAATTGTGAAACGTAACATCAGGAAATTCAATGTAAGTCCACAGCATAAAATGTAAGCACTGAATGATATAATAACCAGCCACCTTCATTTCAAAAGCTTGGTGGAAAAGATGATCTTCACCCATCCGGTAAAGTAAATGGGCAAGAACCAATCCTAGCTGAGAGTATTCCATACACAGGGCTGGAGAGGCCCCAGAGAAAGGCCTGCATCTATTCTCACTTCCCTTTGACTTCTTGAAGAGAGGGAATCAGAAGCAAATCTTCTTAGTCAGAATGCACAGGGTGGGCAGTTCCTAATTGGAAAAGACAGTTGCAGGCTTTAACTGTGCCCTGGCTGATTAAATGCATCACTGCAAACAAGCCGAGATGATGACCATTGTGTAAAATAAAAGACCAGTGAGTACACCAGTCCTTCAGGTTTCTCTGGACAAGGAGACATTGAGAGATTACCTACTTACGCTCTGAATGACAGCTCTTTGCAAGGAGACCATAAAACAGTTTGAGTTGAGTGCTAGGAGCCAAGGGAGAAGACATCTTTACTCTCAGCAGTGGCAATGCCTTTTATACAGACATAAAGGCAATAGAAATGAATCATTTTGGAAATGTTCAAATTAACTATTTTATGGATATTAGAGACCTTCGAAATGACAAGCTTAATTTTACACTCTTTGAATTTAAAAAAAAATAAAGTTTTCAAAATTTGAAATAATATACAAATTCCAAAAAGCATGAAAAAAGGAATTTTGATTGAAGGATGTTTTAAACAGATTTGAAGACCAGAGATTGGGGTATATTGGTTATTTTTTTATGTAACCTACAAAAACCAAATATATAATTAAATAATATAAGAATGACTGAACATGAAACCAAATCCATATTAACAGTTGAGGTTTGATGAAAGTTGCAAGTGGACACTAGAGGGAACGAAAGCACCAGACAGAAAGGAGTTAAAATGGCTAAGCCAGCTATAAACTTTTCCTATGCTACAGAGTTTTTGGAAGTTTGGCCTGAAATATTTATTAATAAATATTTATCTTACAAAGAATACAGACTTTAATGGATAACTGTTTAGAGGATGTAAGGGGGGAAAAACCCTCTACCTGAAATAGACTTTATAGTTTGAAAACATGAAAGACAACAAAATTAAGATTACTAAAATGGGAATACAAAAGATAAATTAATAAAAGAATCTGGATATGGAACAGCTACAACAAAAGAAACTCTGGATTATGCCTCTTTATGGGAAGCAAAGGATCTGGATCTGGAGCAGCTTTGACAAGAAATCCTGGATGATGATGCCTCTTTATGTGATTTACAAAAAAAGGCTGGGGAAACTTTGAGGACATCTTTTACACACTAAAGAAGTGATGAAATATCAAATCTTGCAACACCATAGGAAAGATTTAAAGGTCAGATTGCTCAGAGCAAAAAAAGAAAAACAATATAAAGGACTATTTAACCAGGGTCCAGGGATAAACTATTTCATATTTCTAGTAACGCCTAATAGGCTTTTTGCTGAACCTTCCATCCTTCCGAGGTAGGTAAAACGAGGACCCAGATTGTTGGGGGCAATATAAATATACATTGCTTACTGGTGTAAACCGCTTAGAGTGTGCTTGCACTATGAGGCGGTATATAAGTCTCACTAATAAATAAATAAATAAACCTAGATTGAAAAGATTGGATTGCATATAGATAAAAGGTCATGAGGAGGGTTGTTTTTTTTAAATTTGAAGAGATAGTGAAAAAGATAGTGAAAATGTGATTAAGGTTGGAAGCTACTTTATTATTGCCTTTGTCTTCTTTTCCTTCTACTTTTTTCTTTTTTGGGGCATTTTGATTTATCTTTTCATTTAGTTTGTATTAATTTTTATTATGTTTATTAAAATTTTAATGATTTTTTTAAGGAAAGGACAGTCCCACAGATAACAAGGACCTATGCCCGTGGTGGCGAACCGATGGCACGTGTGCCACAGGTGGCACGCGGAGCCATAGCGGAGGGCACGCGAGCGTTGGCCACCGGCAAAACGGAAGTGCGGAAAAACGCACTTCCGGTTTGCCGGTGAGCTATTTTTTGCACTCCGGAGGGTTCAGGGAAGCTCCCTGAAGCCCCGGAATGCAAAAAACTACAAAACGGACAAACCAGAAGTGCGTTTTTCCGCACTTCCGGTTTGTCCGTTTTGTAGTTTTTTGCATTCCGGGGCTTCAGGGAGCTTCCCTGAACCCTCCGGAGTGCAAAAAACAGCCCACCGGCAAACCGGAAGTGCGTTTTTCCGCACTTCCGGTTTGCCGGTGGGAATGGGTATGGGCACACGAGAGCGCGCTAGCATGCGCACCCCCCCTTTTTGGCACGCGAACCTAAAAAGGTTCGCCATCACTGACCTATGCCATAAACGGTTTTATATTTTATATTTACACTACAAAATACATCCAGAAAGCTATTGGCAACCATTGCAGTGCCCACAATATAGGTATAAATCAAAAAGCCCAATAAAGAATGGTAAAAACAATGTACGCTCTATTTCTTCAAATAAATGGCAGAGTGTTTTTCCATCATAACAGAAACACATTGACTTTAGTGCACCATCAGAAACATGTTTTTTTTCTGATTTGTTGTAAAAAGATGAAGTCTGATGTGTTTTTACCTTTTGCAAGTTTCTCACTTTCTATCATTTGATAGATGAACTGCTGCAGAGTGTCAATATTCTTGTCTGTATTCTCCCAGAAAGTGATCACACTTGCAAACAGAGTTAGCCGATAAAAACTATAAAAATCAGAATATTGGTTAAAATGTGACTATATCAGTATCAACTGTAGTTTGAATTCCCCAGGGTTGTCCGTACCACATTATTTTATTCCCTTGTATCAAAACACAGGACAAGCTTCCTGTGAAAAAGAATTTCCCCAATGTCTAAATTTGTCAGTAGCATGTAATATGTTAAGATATTCATGAACTGGGAGAGCCATGTTAACAAGATCAGCCAATGAATAGGCATAGCAACTAAGTCAGCCAATGGGAGCTTAAACACTTCTGAGTCTGTGCAGAGAATCGAACCTAAAAACTTAAGAAGCTTAAGGCTGGGCGTGGCTCAGCCCACTCTGCTCTTCAGCCCACTCTGTACTCTCTGCCCACTCTGTGCTTGTCTGCTCTGCTGAAATGAAACTAACTCTTCTGCTTGTGTTTATTTGAAGAAATAATCTGCTTGTATGTATGTATGTATGTATGTATGTGTGTGTGTGTGTGTGTGTATATATATATATATATATATATATATATATATATATATATATATATATATATATATATATATATATATATATATATATATATATATATATATATATATGTTTATAAAGAAGTTAATGAATCCAGCTGAATCAGTCATCTCTGTGTGCTTCTGGAAATTGATTTTTATGCGACAAATTCTAATATAATACCGTGTTTCCCGTATAATAAGACATGTCCTGATAATAAGGCCAAGAGGGCTTTTCGGGACATGCGTTGAAATAACCCCCCCCCCCGAAAATAAGCCCCCCCAACTACTTTCCGGGGAAAGGGGGGGGACATGCCGGGAGCCGTTCTTTTTGCGGCGGGCACTCTTTTGGCTGCGAGAAGTTTTCTTTTACAATGGGCTTCTCTGGACACAATGCAGAGGAACGCGCTGGGACATGTGTTTCGCGGCCCACCCTGCCCCACCCAACCTGCCACCCCCAAATTCTGCCCCACCTCGAGACGCCCATCCTACCTGACACTTGTAGCTCTGTCACGTTCCTCAGCGTTGTGTCCAGAGAAGCCCATTGTAAAAGAAAACTTCTTGCGAGTTCGAGAAGTTTTATTGAACTTGCGAGAAGTTTTCTTTTACAATGGGCTTCCTGAACACAACGCCGAGGAACGCGACGGAGCTACAAGTGTCAGGTAGGACGCGCGTCTCACGGCCCAACATGTCCCACCTGCCAAAAATGAGTCTCTGTGAGACTCGTCACGCCATCGCCACGTGGAGCAGGACTCTGCAAGGCTTCTGCCGTTGCATGCACGAACGGCAGCAGGACCCCAGCTGTGCCGGCATGATGAAGCTCGCGGCAGTCCTGCAGTTCGTGCATGCAACGACACAACAAGCCTTGCAGAGTCCTGCTCCACGAGGCAGTGGCGGTGGGCCAGTTGCTCGGCCGGCGCCAAGAACAGGGAGGGGAGGCGGCGGCGATGGGACATCCAGTCCCTTGCTCACCGCCTACTGCACCTCCAAAATAATAAGCCCCCCCAATAAGGCCAAGGCCATATTTTGGGGTTCAAAAAAATATAAGGCAGTCTTATTTTCGGAGAAACACGGTATATAACTACACTACAATTATGATTGCAAATAGTATTAACTGAATTAAAGCATTTCCTATACTGGCAAATCTCCATGCTAAAAACAGGTTTCATATGCATATTATGAGAAAGTCCCTTGATAGACTGTATTTGCTTCTATTTGATTAATTGGGTTCATTCACAATCTTAACTTTCGCTCCACATTTAGTTAAAAAGAACAATGGTGGAAAAAATATTGTTTTTCTTTCTGTTTTCTCTTTGCAAGCATCCGAAAGAATTTGATTGTCAACTGTGAAAAACAAAATACTAGGCATTGGCCTGATTCAGTAGGCTTTTCTGATATTTTAGTGGAACATAGAGTCATGATATAATACATGAATAAGCTCTTACCCTATACATACTAATTAAATTTATTTTTAATTATCAAAGTTATTAATATTACATCATATCATAGACTATTAATCGAATACTAGTTATTCCATTGGCTTTCTCAGATTTCATGTGGAGGTATTTTGTACTGTCATGTGTGTCGCCAATAAACTTCAACTGGTTGTTTCATAATAATCTATTACTGTAAATTGCTATTATGCCATTTAATAGTATTAGGAATTCCAGGAACTGAGCTTTATATATGCAAAATATTTATTTACTTGGCCCCCCATCTCACAATGGTCATTTTGGATGGCAAAGAACTCCTGGCACCATGGATAAAATAATAACCCCATTTTTAGAGAAATACATCGAGAAATACAGCAATAGCAGCAGAGCTCACCTAACATCCTGCCCCAAATGTCTGGAATTAATATATCTTCTATGCATTGATTTCCCCATTAAACCTATAAATGGCTGCTATGTTCCAGTTGAGGGTTGTTGAGTTTTCTGTTGGTGCTAATCTAACCACAGTTGCTGAAACACCAACATACAATTTTAGGAATTACAATTCTAGGATCTATTCTAAGTCATTGCTCTAATCCAGGGGTGTCAAACTCGATTTCATTGAGGGCCGCATCAGGGTTGTGTTTGACCTTGAGGGGGTATGGGGGGGGCAGGGCATGGGGGCAGGGTCAGCTCAATGTCACTCATGTCAGGGGTGCCTGTGGTGGCCCAAACGCTCTACCAGTGAAAATGGGCTCCCGAGCTCCATTTTCGGCTGCGACAGACTCCTGCAACCCTCTGCCAATGAAAACGGAGCTTGGGAGGGCCACACATGGCCCTCCCGAGCTCCATTTTCACTGGCAGAGGCACCACGGGCCGATCCTTTGCTGTTTCCAGGGCGGCCCGTGGCCCTTGCGAGCTCCATTTTCAGCTGCGACGGACTCCTGCAACCCTCTGCCAATGAAAACGGAGCTTGGGAGGGCCACACATGGCCCTCCCGAGCTCCGTTTTCACTGGCAGAGGCACCACGGGCCAATCCTTTGCTGTTTCTAGGGTGGCCCTGCGGGCCAGATCTAAGCACCCCACAGGCCACATCCAGCCCCCAGACCTTGAGTTTGACACCCCTGCTCTAATCTGATGAAAATAAAGTGGACAAAGTTATTACAGCTATTCTCACTATTCAAAAAATGAATAAAAGGGAAATACTCCAAATAAGTAAGTGCATATTGTAAAAGGGACCTTTATACCAAAACTTCAGGATTTCATTATTTTTTTCAGCCATATTTCGCTTTTGAAGAGCGTAATTCATGTCTCCTTCAACATTGGCTGTGTTTTCTATGGGAATGTATTTTGTCAGCATGTCTTCTTTCAACTCCTTCAACCTTTTTTGTAGATGATCTAATTGGTTAGAAAGGACATCTATATCAAGAGAGTCTTTCAAATTAAGACCTAATGAAAAAAAGGAGAAAAGTTTCCATCAGTGATCATACTGACAGACTGTAAATTCAAACTCTACAAATTCTATTATAACAAAAAAGGATTCTGTTATTATTAGCCAAACTTCAAAGTCATCAGAGAGGTCTGCTTTTTTGGAAAGTATAACTAAAAAAAAGCCACCATTTACAAGTAGAATGGATACTTTGCATGGTAGGCTCAATTCTAGTCTTTCATATACTGCATGTGATAGTTAATTTCAATTTCATCCTGAGTACTCATCTGTTAAAAAAAAATAGAAAGGGCACCATCCAACTGTCCATTTCGGCTTGGCCCTCAATCATGGCTCAGCTAAGATTTAGAATGTAATGGAGAATATATAATTATTCAAAACAATCTTAGATATTAACATTGCAGTATAATACAGAAGATGGTTAGTGCTCCTGGTGTCAGACAAAATTGATTTTTTTAAAATTACAAACAACTCCATTTTACCTGGAATTTTTTTAGCAGGATTAACTATCTTGACTGGGGAGAACTCTTCTTTTGCTAAGTGTGTAAAGCTTAAACTTTTTAGTTTCTGTATTAAGCTCTCAGTTCTTGCAGAATTCTTCTCAATTCTTTTCACTCTTAAAAACAAAAGCAATTCAAATAATACATTACATGTGTCATTTCCTATAGACAATTACGTATAGTTTCAATAATTGGAGAAACATATAGTTTCAATAATTGGAATAATTATAAATGCCTTTGAGATTTTAGATATTTGAGTTTTAAGTATGTCCTTAAAAATTATGCTATTAATGAAAGTTATTTAGCTTTGTGTAACTTCATGGGGACTCTGGGGACAAAGTAAATGAAGGAAGATGGCGGGGATATAAGTAGAGAAAGATAAAACCTTCAGTTAAAAAAAAGAAAAGCTTGTTGTTCATCTTCCATAATTCCCTAGCTAGCGCAGTCTATGGGAATGATTACTACAGGTAATCCTTGACTTACAACCAGAATTGAGCCCAAAATTTCTGTTGCGAAATGAAACAGTTAAGTGAATATTGCCTCATTTTACAACCTTATTTTACATAGTTGTTAAGTGAATCATTGCAATTCTTAAATTAGTAACATAGTTGTTAAGTGAATCTGGCTTCCCCATTGACTTTGCTTATCAGAAGGTCACAAAAGATAATAATATGACCCTATTAATGGTCATTAATATGAGTCAGTTGCCAAGCGCCTGAATTACACATAATTGTATCTTTTGCTCTTTTTATATATCATCTATATCTTTAGAATCTAATTAGGCTATAAAAATGAATAATTTTCTGTAGAGAATTTTCAAAAAACCTTCCTAAAAATATGCTCAAATTTGGCCATATTAGCTCCCTCTAGTGGTCAAAGGATATTTAGTGCTTGCTTGCTTGATTGCCAATCAGAATTCAAAAAAAATCAGGGAATTTCAGCCACCCACAACAAAGCATTCAAATACAGGTTATTTAAAAATAAAACAAAACGACAGCTTTCTATACTATGTTTCTCCATCAGAATTAAAAAGAAAAGATACTCCAGCTTCCTTATTTTAGCTTGCCTCCAGCAACCCTCTTCCTTGTCATTTAACAATAAAGAAGTCTCAAAAATGCTGTAGAGCTTCAAAAAGGGCTAACAGGCTGTGACTGAAGAGAGCCCCTTTTAGCGAATACAGATAATAATTTCATATATTGATTAAGAAATGAAAGATACAACTTATTGTCCATTTGAAAAATAAATTCCAAAATGGCTGCTTTTCCAACAATGAGGTGATTGCAGTCCTGTCCGCCCCCCCGCCAGCTGAATGGTTAACCAGCTACTCCGAAGCACAGCCCCAGAAGCTTCTTGCAGAGCACTGCTGTATAGAGGATCCTGTGGGGTGATTCTAGAACTTTCCCTAGACCAGAAGAGTCATATAAACAAAAGGAATGCCTCTTTCTTCTGTTAGTAAGTTGAAAAAAACAGCAAACCAGAGAAAGAAGCCTTTCTGGGCATGTCAACCGTCGGCCATGTTCACAGGAAGTCTCCTGATTTGCAATCTTTCAGACTGTTGCAGTTTTCCCCCAAATCAACCTCCGATTCTTCCATTATCACCATTCAATGGAGTATAACACTTAACTTTACCCAACCAATGGTGCCATGGAATTTTCTGCATATTGTGGTACACTAATATGCCTTTCATGTCAAATTCGCTAGCTATCATTATCCGATAGCGTGCAAACTCCAATGTAGTTCTGCTTGGTCATCTGTGGTAGTGTCAGAAATTATGAAATATAAAAATAGCATTTCTTGCTTATTTGCCTTTCTTTTCCTAAGCCTAACTTTCGTTAGATAGAATATTCATTATGTAAGCATCCACACAAAGACATAAGATACAAACACTTTTTAAAAAATGAAATAAACACTATAGTATTAGCAATTTCAAATCTGATGATGTCACTACATGAGAGACCAGTTCAAAATTGTGCCTTGAACACTCCACCCCTGCAAAAGAAAGAGGTTCTTACTTTTCTTCCAGCTGAGATATTCTTTTCTTGTAATACATTAAAGTTGAAGATTCGCATGCTAACGTTTTTAATTTTCCATGAAGATAAAATGCATCATGCTGGCCCTTTTTTATTACTTCTATAAAAGCATCATATTCTTGCTTGATTGTGGTCAAAATGCTTTTGTATGCATTAACATGCTCAATTATCTGTTTTAACAATACAGAAATTGATCACGTCATCATTGTTTAATAGTGATACAATAAATAAATAGTGATACAATAAAAAGAGCTGACCTTACTGCAAGTTTAGAAAAAACTCTTTCTGAATCAAAACAAAAGAAAATTTTAACACACTATCCTGTTCCCCATCATTGGTAGTTAGATACTTCTGGAAAGTCCATCAGCAGGAAATTAATGCAATTAATATTTCCTTTTATTCCTCAAAAACTGCATGCATACTTCTAAATTCAAAGTTTCAAAAAAGTTCATAATATAGTTATCTTATATTAGCACTTTGCCTCATCTTAAAGCACACAAAGTATCTTAAAACTCATAGAAGAGGATGGAACAACCAGAATGCCAAGAGCGTATCAACACTGCCAGAAGGCAGGGCAAGATTTGTTTTAGGTGAGAGATTGAAGAAAGAGGAGTGTGTGTCCCGGCCTACAGTATTTATTTTCTATCTTTAGGAGGGATGCCACACTTTTCTAGGCTGCTCCTCAAAGTGAGTGAGATCAAAATAGCAAATACAACAAGAATGCAGTCTAGGGTCCTATTTGAGCTACATCACAAAGTCCAGCAGAACAGAGTCCTGTTTGGGCGGGGGGTTGGACTGGATGACCTACAAGGTATCTTCCAACTCTGTTAATCTGTTAAATCTATTAAGAACCTCTAGATAATGTACGCACCCAGAAAAGTAGTATCAGATTGAGGGCTGATCTGACTAAATTTGAAATAATGTAATTCTTGTTGTTTTTCCAACCATTTTTAGTTTATGGGTTTTTAAATAGTTTAGGGGAAACAAATAATATAATCCCCCTTCTTGTCATGCATTAGTGGAAAAACAAAATGGCCAGTTTGCCAAATGCCTCTTTCATAAGTATATTTATCAAACCAACATATTAGGCTGTGTAGAATAGCCAGCAAATCCAAATGCCTTGCTTGAGGACTTGTTTCTCAGAGTAACATACCGGTATTGTGGTCCAGTACCTATAGTACACCTGGTGGTCTCTGAGGCTGTCATACTTAGAGAAAGGATCGCTCAGAGTGAGATAGGAAGATCAAGAAGGCTGTAAATTGATGTGTTGGGTGAAGTCTGTAACCTATCACCTCAAACTGGTCATCTTACATTGACATTATTGTTATTATTTAATCAATTAATAATTATTATTAAACAATGTTTATTTATATTTATATAGCTGACCTTTTTAAAAAATGTGACTGTGGGTGGTACACAATTTAAAAAAACAATATTAAGAACATTCTACAACTGAAAAACATCAATCAGCATTACTATTAGCAGACTCCAGAGGATTCAGTGTCATAAGAAATGAAGTTGACTCACTAGTTCATGCTACATATTATTATTGTACTGATTTCAGCATAAGTCAGACAATATACCAAAGCCATAAAGATCACATTCACTGATCATGAAAATTGAAATATCTTTAAAAGAGTTTAGTTACCATTTCAAATACATTTCTGTAGATTATGTAATAATCCTCTGCTGGTCCCTGCTCAGTACAACCCACTTTTTCAATTTCTGAAATGATATAATTTTGAATGCTCTCCAGAAATTCTTTCTCAGTCTCTGGGATGATGGGAGGAAGCACTGAGTGTTTAGTTGATCCAACACTGGCTGATTTCATGGTGCAGAAGACATCTAAATTTCTGTTGCAGATAGCAACTATGGTATCAGGCTCTTACTTTGATCAGAAGACATGCTTCAGTCAAAACCTAAAAATAATGCCACATCAATAAAAGAAATGAAAATGTCATCTAACACATCAATTTTAAGGATGCATTCTACATGGCTTATTCCCAGGTAAACTAAGGACCATAAACTAAATCTAGCTGCAGTATCCCTAGTGCCATATGAAATTCAATATGGAGGAAGAGGTTGTGTGCAATAGCAAGGTTTTGCAGATCTCAAATACCTCCTGTTGAATTAAATGATAATATATTATCAGGTAAGTGTGCACTGCCGAATAAGAAACTGAACCATAAGTTAGGAACAAAATATTTCCAAGCCTGAATCTTACAAACCTGAAAGGACTTTTACATTTTATTTTTAGTATATAAAATATCCATTTTGAAATACTAAGACTGTCATCAACATAAAATGTTTTTTCAGATATATAATCATTTTCAGATAAATATTTTGAAGTGTTTTGCATTATAACCTGCCATCTGTAATACAGAATTGTAATATCCGACCTACACCATAAAATAAATCATTTCAGACTCTAAAAAATGTTAAGTACAATTTAAGATTGGCTTGTTCAGAAAAAAAATATTCAGGCTTTTGGACTTCTTTGAAGAAGTTAAAAAAGGTTGGCTATTATCAGTCTATTCTGCAGATGTAATCATTACAATTTTACAAGGTTATTACAATAACTTTGAAGGAATGTTAGGGCTTGTACTGACGTGTCCAGTGATGGTTCCTTATTGTAAGATTTTATTACTATTACTATGATAATGATATGACAAACCAGTTATCCATTGGAAGGCAATTCCAGAAGAAATTGCTCTGTCACTGAAAAGCAGGACTATCACCCCAACTCCCACTTACTTCCCTAAAAGGGGAACTAGTATCAGCTCCTTCCATTAAATTGGCAAGGCCAATTCCAATGGCACAATACAATCTTACACACAACTAGGCACTAAGCTATATATGGCTTTATAGATTAGCACTAGCATTTTAAATTCTACCCAGAAGCCTATTGGCAACAAGTATACAGTAGTGTATTGTGTACTCAGTAAGCACATGGGATGCTGCACTCTGAACCAAATGCAACTTCTGAGAGACCTTCAAAGACAGACCCAGATACTGTATGGAGGCCCTGAACTCTGGGGTTTGACCAGAATCAGTGCACAACACATGAGGCTGAAGTCCCCCATCAAAAGGCGGGAGGGGGTCTTTATCATCAGCCCAATAACCAGGTCAAGAAGCCAAGGGAGGGAGTCTGCTGGGAGGCAAATAGCCAGTATAATAACAGGACCTCCAGCTTCTCAACAGCCCAACTTAAAGCATTCCCACTCCACTACTGCTTTAAGAACAACAGACCAATGCCACACTCTCAAGGTTAATATAGGATGTAATGTAGGTCTCCAGCTCCCGTCAAGGTTAATGTAAAATATAATGTAGGTCCTAAGCTGGGCAGATTTTCGATAATGGCATCATGACCTTTGCCTAGCTAGGTCTCAGTAATGCACACCAACCAGATCTGTGTATTCATCTACCACTGACTCATGACTGGATGCAATCTCATTTCAGAGATACTTGGCATTTACCAGTAGCACACAAAGGTCACATAATCAAACAGATACAAAATCACCGCCAAATATTTGTGGTCAATTCTTAGTCTTTGGACTGGCATTGTATTGACGGGAGAACACAGCACCATATCATATGATATCATAAGTTTAAACAATTCAAACAATTTTCTTCTTTAAAAACTGAATTGTAACAATGTATATAAATAATAGTATTTTGATATGTGGAAAAGTGAAAGTTTCACTTACACTATATTATTGGTAATTTTTGTTATAGTTAATGTGAACAGTATGAGTTTTTAAAAAAAGTATATTGTTTTAATAATTTAATATATTTTTGTTTTATTCTTAATATTATTTATTCTGTTGTTTACAAACTAAATGGAAATTATAAAAAAAAAACTCCTAGAGAATAGTCTGGAATTTTTTACCTATTTTACTTCCTATACATCATTTAACATTTTAGACCCTTTGGAAACATTTCTTTAACACTATTTTTGACTAATAATACTTATGTCTGTAGAGCTTCAGGATCACAATTAAGGACTCCATGTGCCTTTTCCTAGCAGCCTGTGGGCTCTAAGGCAACTATCTCAACGCGAGGCCATCAACTCTTTTTCTCGCTCTGACGAGAGGCCGTTATGAAAGCGGCCTATTCGTTTCTCTCCCGTTGCTGCCAAGGAAGACCCACCTCTTTCATCCAACTAAATTCTCCCAGTAGCCAACTGTTGCTAACAACAAGGCGGAACTGTTAATCAGGGAGGGAGGGAAAACTAGCGGCCTTCGGGGGACTGATGGGAAGTGTAATATTCCTTCACACTTCCTTTCTCCCACTTCCGGTCTACTTAACATTCGATTTAGAATCCTGATGATTCTTCCGCGACTTATCCGGCCGTAGACTTTCTCCACTAGGCGCCGCCGTTTAACCAAAACTACTACTCCCATCATGCTTTTCAATAATTTCGAAAGGAAATGAGTCTTGGAGATTGTAGTCCTACGGTGTGGCGACGCATGGCCCTTCTTCCTTGTTTCAAGGCTCGGAAACCCCGTGCGCAGCGGAGCAGCCTCTCTTTTTGGCGTCGGCCATTCTGAGAGCGGGTGGTGGGTGAGCGCTTGGCCTACTTCGAATTTCTTTTTTTCCTCAGATTTGGCGCTGAACGAAGCCTTGATTTTTCGCTGTTTTTTCCCCTCTAGGTACAACCATCACTAGGCGCTCTACCGTCGCCATGCAGATCTTCGTGAAGACCCTGACGGGGAAAACCATTACCCTCGAGGTGAGGAAGGCTAGTCTGCGGACCTCTAACCGGTGCACTTTTCAAACCGATTCCCTTCCCCTTTCTACCTTTCTGTTACTCTCTTTTGGGGTGGAGATGGGCATTTGGTCGCGCGATTGTTAGATTGAGTAAAAATGGTGCCTCGCTGCAGAATGGAAGTTAGAAGCCTCTTCCTCGTGGACGTTGAAGCGAGGAAATGAGCGGAGAGAATTGGTATTTTCGTCAATGGAATAAATAATGTTACAAAGAAGTAAATTAATAGGAAGACTAATTTTTGCAGAGGTTTAAAGGATTAAGGCAAATATGGCATTGGTTAGAAAACTGGAGGTCTATGCAGGAAATCCAGAAGATGGAGAGTTTGCAGTTTTCAAATTTCTGCTCCGTTTTTTTTTTCAGGCACAAAAGTCCCGAAGTAATTGCAGATATGATTTAGTGCTGTTTCTATTGTGTAGGTAAATTGGGTTAAAATAAGAAGTTACGGCAAAGGCCTCTTAACATCTTATGTCCCATAGTGGCCAAGTCACAAGAAGATATGAGAGCAAACAGTTGCTTTTGTGTAGTGCAAATTAATTTAATCAAATGAACTTTTGTTCCTTGTATATTGCTAGAAAAAGCTTTACCTGCTTTTTGCCTGGAGATTAAAAATACAGAAATAATTAAAGCTTTAGAATGGAATATTTGTCATGTTCTCAATTATTACTTTTACGCCCAATAGCCTGTGCTACCCATATGAAACCCTTACTATTCGTTACATATTTTGGGCTGTTTTAAGATATATTTTATGCTATTCCTATTTATTTTATATACTTGATATCGATGCTGAAACTAAGCCACCCTGAAGGAAACTTTTAGCGGATAGCATTTTAAATGACAAAAATAAATACTAGGAATATACTATTTCTGTAATATTTACTTGTTTCCATGTTTGTTTAATTGCTTTTCCTTTTCCTCAACTTCGGTGCATGTGATAAGTAATGAAGCATTTTAAAGTATTGTTGGTCATTTTCATTAAACAAAAAATCTTCATAATTCCAAATATAAGGATATAAGTATGGCTTAAATTGAATTTTAAACATGATAACCCTTTGGTAGAATTGAAGTTACAATGCCAAGGGCAACAGGTACTACAAGTGCTTTTAAGCTGAAATAGTAAAACAGACCAATTTAATTTGACCCTATTTTAATAAGCATATAAAGCCAGAATTGAGAAATCAGCAATAGCTGTAAGTATTAGAAAATGAAGAAGCTAAAATGCTGTAGAATTCAACACACAAACATCCCAAACACAACAATTAACAATTGTTGATAAAAGTCTGGACAGTGGACATGCGAAACCTGGAAGACAGCAGAGTAGAAGAGAACGAACTGGAGAAAGTCACAAAACACAAACAGCTGCAAATGGAAGTATAACAATTGTGATGACAGCAACTATAGTAACTATAGTAATAGGCACTTTGAGTGCAATTTCAAAACATGGAATGCCTTTTGAACATTAGCATTGACAAAATTATTATCAATCAATTGCAAAAGGGCAATTTTACTTGGAACAGCTTACATACCTAGGAACATATTATATACTATGATACTTTTTAACACCATGAAACATCTGACTGTCCCAGGTCATTTGGGAAGGGATTAATAGACATAACTGCCAAATCTAGTCTAAATATCTGGTTGACTACAACCAACTATAATATGTATACTATGTATCTATAGCTAGTTTGACACTCTAACCCTTTTAAGTGCAATTAAATTTTTTTACAACAGGTTGAACCATCTGATACTATAGAAAATGTCAAAGCCAAGATCCAGGATAAAGAAGGTGGGTGCACTATAATTTATTTATGAGATTTGGGAATGTGTCCTAAATTACTCTGGGCAGCTTACATCACAAGTAGAAAACAATACATGGAAACAATAACTAAAACGTGTATTTGTAAAATTACACTGGATAAACTTCTTTTATGCTGCAGTCCTAAATTCGGTTATTTTACGATAATAGATCTGTGCATGAAATGGAAAAATATTTTATTTTGAACCCAGAACAAACCGGTACATTCCAAAAGTTCTACTTCGTTGTTTCAGATTAGCCATGATTCAGTAGAAACAACCTAGAATACTTTGGTTATCTGGCTTTAGATCAAATGAAAGCCTTATTTTATAGGCAAATTGGGCAAGGCTGATGCAAATTGTTGTTCTGTTTCCTTAGGGGCTATCAGCATGGCATCTCACTGGATTGCCTGCCTGCCAGTTTTCCCTCCTCGCGATCATTGCCAGTGTTTAAGTTGACATATCACGCCTGTCCACCTGTTTCCTGATTTTCCCAGCACCTTTCCCTCCTTCCCATAGTCACTGCTTTTGTCTCATTGATCTTTCTCTCCAGCATCTTTCCTTCCTTCCTTTGTACAACCCTAACCCCCCCCCCCATGTACATTAAAAGCATATTGTTGAGCAACTCTTAGCAGTCTGGTGCCTTCCAGCCATAATAAACTCAACTCTCATCATCCACTAGCCAGATGGCCCAATTTGGTGATTTCACACATATTAGGATTCTAGTCAAGATAATTATGGAAGGCAGTACTGTACCTAAAATCTGACAATTATTTTCTGTCATTTGAAAAAAAGGAAAAGAATACAGCAGTCATATTGTGACTATAAATGAATTAAATGCAGATTAGGTAATTATTAGAATAAGAGATACGGCTGAAAGGCTGCTTTTATTCAGATCTCAGTTTATGGATCCACCATCACTGGATGAATGGAATTTTCTTCTTCCAGATATATGTCATGTTTAATCTGAAGTGCTCCTTTGTGTTGAAAGAGTGGGGGTCTTTCCATGCATAAAACAGAAAGCTGATTTTTCTTCCCATGTGAATATTGTAAATGCTGTAATCTTTTAACACATCATGGTTTTAAACTAGCATATGATAATACAATGCTGGAAGTATCAGCTTTTAATATTTTTCAGTTGCTAAATATTTTAAATCTAATTTTGCTAAAAATGTATACTTATTTTTTCTTTGTTTAAAAAATAAAATAACTCATAAAAAGGAATTATCAGCAAACAGCAGCAGCACATAAAATTAACATTTAAGTTATTTGACCAGCATATTCAATAGTGGTGAGAAATTTATACATAAAATACATATGAAGATGTTGCAAGTCATAAAAGTATTTTGGCTCTGTATATTATTTAATATATCCTATTCTGTTCACTTTTCCAAATGTATTATTTACTATAATTTATTTAATCATGTCAGTGGGGTTGCAGTACAAAGCAGATGTCAATATGGCTGCTACTGGCAGGATAATGTGTATTTTGATACATTTCTTAAACTAGGCTTGTAAATATTGAATACATAATTGTATTTCTTTTACAAATTGTTTAGTATAACTGTTGCTAATTACTTCTTATTCAAAAAGAATTTTAAGACAATCCCAAAAAATGTTTCTTTTATCCAGAGCAGGGCTGTCAAACTCACGGCCCGCGGGCCAGATGCATCACGCGCTGATCACACCCACGCCCGGTTTAGCGAAGGGGAAAAAGTCATGATATGTCATGTGATGACATGAGTTTGACACCCCTGGTCCAGAGACTTAATTTGGGGAATATCATTCTGTAATAAACTTGTACCAAGTTGTTTAGAGCCTGAAAGTAATTCTAAATTCTGTTGAGTCTTCTGCTAATTCCTGTTCCAGCAAATGATTTATAATATAATGGCTCATTAGAAGAGAATATACTCTTTGTAGCTCAGGGTTGAACTGTAGAGTCCTTGATGCTCTCTGAGCTTGGTTGTTTGCCTGCAGACATATCAGTGCCAAACTAGTTAGCATCATCAGTGCTAGTAAATGCAGGGTTAGCTCTCTTTGGTTATAGATTACTTATGCTGCCTTTGCTTACTTTATAGGTAACTCAAGGTGGTGAATGTACACAACAACCCTGTGAGATCCTTGATTAGGATGTTGTTTTTCTGCTTGATTTTTGTCTAGTGTTAATCCCTGCTTATCTGGGAACAAACTCCACACTCACTAGCAGTAATGTTACCTAGTTGAGTTATGAAATGTCTTCAAGCAAACAACCAATATTAGAGAACATCAAGCATTCCATAAAAGCCCGTTTAATGTACTTGTATGTTTCAAATATAAAAGGGCCAATTAAGATTAACAAAAGCTTTATAGTTATTGAGAAGTTTCTCAAGAGATATTTGATATATTTAATGTGGTTTTTTATAACCTGATAGTATTTGAAATGTATCTGCCCTTCACAAAGCAGAACTGATAGGATTAACAGTGAAATAAATGCATTGAGAATAATTGCTTAAAAACACAACAAAAACCTTTACCTTTTTTTCCCAACAAGGAATTCCTCCTGACCAACAGCGTTTAATTTTTGCTGGCAAACAATTGGAGGATGGACGTACTCTGTCCGATTATAACATCCAAAAGGTATTTTAACGTTTGAAATCTTTTAATACAATAATTTCATAATAGACAAATGGCGAACATCACCTTCCATCTTCTTGTGGCAATACGTTATATATTGTGTGTGAATAGGTCCTGATTCTCTTAAAGATATCTTTTCTGGTCAGCACAATTTGCTCTAGATGAGTTCATTTGCCATCAGTTCCCCATATGTATTGCTGACTTGAGTATTGCTAAACCCACAAGTTGTAAATTTATCTTATTTTAGCAAATAGGTGGTTATCTTTGCAGGAATGAGATTTGAAAGATATAATGATGTATTACAATTGTTTTTTCTGCAGGATCTGTAGTAAGTAGGCAATAGTTTCTGGTTTCTAGGAGTTTTAATAACTTATGCACCCACCACTTCATTCTCAATGTATAACAAACACATAGCTAGATTTTCTCCATAACAATCTGTCCCTAATCTGATCCTTTATATTTTCCATGGTGTACCAATCATCACTGGAACTGAAGTCCATCCATTTTACGTCCTCTTCGTCCTCTTCCTCCTTCCAGCTTTTTCAGCATTTGAGTCTTTTCCAAAGAGCCAAGTCTTCCCATAATGTGTCCAAAGTTTTAACAGAAGACAAAATTAATTACTTGCATTTAATTTTAAATTATCCCTTAGTGCATGATTTACAATGCAGTAGGCAAGGGCCAGATTTTGCATTTGGTTCAAAGTTACTTTGGGGTTTAATAAACAAGGTTTCATAGTCCCAAAATTGCCTATTTTATTTGCATTAGCATTTAAGCATCAGTTATGTTATGCTGATTTTTCAAGTATGTTGGTTTTTTTAAGGAAGGGTAAGGCAAGCATACTATTTCAGGATAGCTGCATAGTGAGCTGAATGACTTGACCAAGCTTCATGACTGCATAGGAAACTCTCTTCTAATTTCCTTGTCTACTTCTGTGCTTTTGCTGCATCACAGAAATGCTGAAGTCTGGACGTTTTTTATCCTTAAAAATATTGTTTTCTTTTTTTAAAAAAAACCCAAAACTCAGGAGTCAACACTTCATCTTGTGCTGAGACTTCGTGGTGGGGCAAAGAAAAGAAAGAAGAAGTCTTACACCACTCCTAAGAAGAACAAACATAAGAGGAAGAAGGTGAAACTTGCTGTCCTTAAATACTACAAGGTAAAAATCAGCTTCACTGTTGCGACTTGAATTCAGGAGAAAGAGCTGGTAGTAATAAGCTGCAGATTCTCAGACAAAAATAAGATTTTTTTAGCCTGCTTTTTTTAACATAAAGCTCAAGGTGATATATAATCGTGTATATATATATATATATATATATATATATATATATATATATATATATATATATATATATATATATATATATATATATATATATATATATATATATATATATATATATGTCTAAATATTTATATAATTTATACAATTTTTAAAGAGACTCAGTTTTATATAGTAGTTAAGATACCAGGTTAGAAAGCAGGAGACCATGAATTCTAATTCCACATTAGGTGCAAAACCATCTGGGTGCCTTTGAGCCTGTCACTTTCTCTTAGCCCTATAGAAAGGAGGCAATGGCAACCATTTCTGAAAAATCTAGCCAAGAAAGCTGTGGGGACCTGTCCAGGCAGTCTCTTGTGAATCAGATACAATTGAACAAAAAGAAAAAAAATACAGGTTTTATATATCTAATATATATATTGAGTGTTATATTGTAAAATTCAACATATCACTATGAATAACATTCAATATAAATTATTGCTGGTTGTTTATTTTGCTAGAAAGCCATTTTCCTTCAGATGACAAATGCAATATGTTTTGTGTATGCAGGACTAGGAACTTTTGGAAGCTACCACCAAACAATGAATGAATAGTACTAGTTCAAATTGTTTGTTTTATACTAATTATTAATCATTTATCCTACAACTTTATTCCGAAACTCTAGATTTACAGCAATATAAAATGCAAAAGATAAAACAATAGAAGATATGTTCTATTTGCTGCCTTCTTAGCTTGGGAACCACATAAGTGAAACTTCCGTCAACATAGGCCAAAATCAAGCTTTTGGCAGTACCTATGTCAGGTTCATAGCCGGAGAGGCAGTCTCAAGATACAGGCCCAAATTGTTAGCCCTTTCAACTCTATTTTGATAGCTAATGCTGGTATGATCATTCATAATCTTGTATTTTATACCAGTCAGCAGCCTGCATGCTGCATTTTGCATCATTTGCTGTTTCCATCTACTACTTAACGGTAGTTGCATGTACAGAACATTGCATTAGTTTAGAGCACAGGTGTGAAACTGGTGGCCCACGGGCCGGATGTATCACACACAGGTCACGCCCACCCCAGCTCTGCAAAGGGGAAAAACATCGCAATATGTCACGTGACTGCAACATAATGCCACAAGTTTGACACCTGTGATTTAGACATACAAAGTCTGATCACGTGGGGAGAGATTGCTGCAGTTACTGAATGTTCCAAAAAAATCTAGCAGACTGCCCCTACTTTTTACTCTCCTCTTACTCAAGAATGGGTAGCTCTATTCAAGTCTTCCTTTCCATCTTGCAGAGTCCTGAATCTTTCTAAAGGCAGTTGTTCCAAAAACTTTTTATGTTCTAATTATAATTTTATAGATAAGCCTGCTTTTGAAGTAAATGCAGTACTGCACTATTTACTGAGGATTTCTTCTTACAGGTGGATGAGAATGGCAAAATCAGCCGTTTACGCCGTGAGTGTCCCTCTGAAGAATGTGGGGCCGGAGTGTTCATGGCTAGCCACTTTGATAGACATTATTGTGGCAAGTGCTGCTTGACATACTGCTTCAACAAACCAGAAGACAAGTGAATGTCTGTTTTAATAAAAACCTTTAAACATTGCTGTGTTTACTTCTCATAATTGCAAAAATGTATAAAGCAGGGATTTATAAAAAATTTTTAAAGTGTGTTTCTATTGCAGGAACATGATATGCTCATAAGGGAAAAACAGAATGGGGAGGACATTATTTTGCATAAAGTTACCTGCTAACTATAGTTCAGACAAAGCCATACTGGAATTTAAAGACACTATAATTCCTTTTTAATTATAGAACTAGAACAGCTTTTTCAAAAGCTGAAGGTTTTTAATGCTACTTTTGTTTTGTCTTGGGGTATTTTTTTGCCTGCTTTGGTGGTAGTGTTAGTTCCTTTTGCAGAAATAGTGTTGGCAGAAGATTTCTGTCCTTTTAACTACTATCATAAATTGCTTATCTTCTATAGCAGGAGTCCCAACTTGTGGGCTATGGCCCACTACTGTGCTGTGGCCTATTAGCCACTGGGTCATGTGAGTGACTGGCCAGTATGCACACACGCACCCCCCCTCTCGCTATGAGCATTGCGGCCCCATTCGCACACATGCATGGATACATAAAGGCAACTCCCCCCCCCCCTTTTTCCAGGCTGCCAACCAGAAAGGTTGGGGAATTCTGTTCTATACTACATATTCTTAGGTTAGGAAAAGGGGAAGGTTATCTTGCATTTTTAGCATACATTTATGTTATCATGGCTGCAAAATTGTATTCCAGAAATACTGTATTACTATTTGTTTATAGTGTTATTGTACCATAACTGATTATCAGTATTTTTTCCTTATTCATTTCCATGCAATGTTATTATAAAAAAGCACAATTACCTACAACTCTTAATTTTAATGTAAGGCTGATTGGCCTGCAAAAACAGTTTGCAGCTCCAAGTTGGAAAGCTATGTTGAACATTATAGTGTGAGATTACAGTCACCCTCATGTTTCAAACCATTCAAGTAGGTTTGGGTGTGGTAGGTTCTGTAATTTAAACATACAAAGGTGTTTGATCCAATAGCTGTTGGTTTGAGTGCTATAGGAAATGCAGACTTTTGATAGCAAAACACCCAATCTAAAATTTTTAATAATGACTGAAAAACAATTGCAGTTAACAAATGTAATGTTTTGGTTTTCCTTGTAGTGAACACTTAGGTTTTAAAATGTTATTTCATAACATAAATATACATTTCCTGAAAGGGCAGACTTTTCTATTTTCTGTAGCCAATTTTACATTAGAAACAGAAGTTTAAAATATATTCCTGTAAATTGTACAGTGCAAGACACTATCCCAAAGATTCTATAGTCTGATAATGAAGATTCAAGTTTTCTTGCCTTCCATATTTTAGTCAGCCTGGTTTAAAATCCTGGGTTCCAAGAAATTGTCTGCTTTACTTCCTTTGGGCTGAAGCAAACAATTTCATCTCCAACTTCAAACTTCATATTATTGTTCAAACTAAGTCCACAATCCATGCCAGTCTTTGCGATAGCAATATCTTCCTTATGGTGCTTCAGAGACGATAAGCATCCTAAATCAAACAAATGAGTAAAATTTCAGTACAAGTAATAGTGCATAATTTATTAGAAATATCAGTAAATTGGGAACTGGTAATGCCATAAGGGTGGCTCTTTATACATAGCATTCATACAGAACTGCACATATTTATACTTAATCCAGACATAAGTGTATGAAGGAAATGTAGCATAAATATTAATCAGATGCAACACCTTCAAATTAAAAAACATTTCAACAAAGTAGAATCTGAGTAACAAACAGCTACCTAGTTAGATATGTGCTTTACCCACCTGTCCAAATACATTCTCCATTGCGAATTAGTTTAAAGTTCATTTTTTTGTTTAGTTGTCCTTTCTGTACTCTGCAGCCAGCCACTGGAACTTTATGTTTTCCTACATCAACCTCAAAGGTGGCTAAAACGGCAGCTTCTCCTGAAATAAGGGGAACATAAGAATCTTGGTTAAAATGTACTCTCAAAATCCACATAAACATAGCTCACTTGGCCTCTTGTGTTAAAATCTGCCACCACCCCCAATTTTACTTTTTAGTTCTATCACATACTAAAATTGTCATTGGTTTGCACAATTTGTTTTTGTTTTTCAAGGAAAAGAACTATATAATTTTTTAAAAGACTGGGAACATAGAAAATTACCTGCTGCTAGATTTCAGCTATTGAAATGCAGCTTATTATTTTCTCCACAGTAGGTCTAGAACAGGGATCGGCAAACTTAAACACTCAAAGAGCCATTTGGATCCGTTTCCCACAGAAAAAAAAACGGAGCCACAAAACCTGGGTGGGTGTGGCCAACTCGCCATCACTCACTCCCACCCAGTCACATGACCCCCTAGTCATGCCTACCCAGCCGGTCATTAGGGCAGAGAACTGGGAACCACAAAACTTTTCTCTCTCTCCCCCCTTCTCTCTCTCTCTCTCACCCCCTCTGTCTCTGTATCTCTCTCTCCCCCTCCCCCTCTCTATCTCCCCCCTATTTCTGTATCTCTCTCTTCCTCTCTCCCCCTCCCCCTCTCTCTTCATCTCTCTATGGCACTCTCCCCCTTTCCCTCTATATCCTCCCTCTCTCTGTATCTCTCTCCCCCTCTCTCTGTATCTCTGTCTCTCTCTCCCCCTCTGATAGATAACATTACAAACATTGATCTTTCTTGGGCATGCAGTTCATATATGAAATGCGTCACAAAGCAGTTTTGATGTGTGTTTTGCTTATCCAGTAATATTGTAATATACTGAAACCAGTGTTTCAATTTGGAAAGTCCACTGCAGTTAATGAAACAAATATCCCAAAAATAAGTTTTAAACCATTGTTTTAAATGGTATTTAAAATAAATACAGTGATTAAGATGCATCTTTCTTCTCTGAGAGGTCCTTGGCGCTCTCTAAAGTTTGTTTTCTTGTAGACGTTTAATTATCCAACTAGGTAACAGCATCAGTGCGCTCTCATTTTAATCAGGCCACCTGTGATTTGGCCTTGCAGGATATTTGATCTCAGTCACTGGACTGTCAGCAGAGGTGCCTCTGCAAAATTCAATTTGCAAGCCAAATTGTGGGCATTTCATTATGCTCCTCACTGTTACAAAATACCCATGTCCCTTAGCGGCCCAGTTCTAGACAGGTTGCCCTCACTCTGTGAGCCCCTCCCAATATAGATTTAAAATCAAGCCTTGCCTTGTTTCTGACAAACATTGATGGATTGGGCTCAGATGTAGCATAAAGCTATCAGGGCGAGAGCTAATCAGAGAAACATCAGAATGAAGCAAAATCCTCCACTATTTCCTGGCAGTAGACCTCCTGATTTCTAGCAAGTGCCACTTTTGAACAAGCAGAAAATCTTCCAAACGAATTGGAAGATATCTGGCTGCAATCGGATCCAAAGAATCAAAACCGTCAGCAATTCCCAAAATTCCTTCTTTCCTTCACTCCTTCCCTCCCTCCCTCCTCTTTTCAACTTAAGAAGCTTCTTGGATGAAAGTGAAACGTTTTTAAAAAGTTTTCAAAGAAAATCCAAGAAAGTCCTGTTGCCTTTTGGAAAAGCACTTTTGGGACAACCATAACCTGGATGACTGAAAATCTCCACAGACATTAGAGATTCCCTTTTCAACGCAATGCAGCTAGCCCCAAAACTAAAACTCTCCTGGAGCTTATTAAAAGACGAGGTTTGGACTCAGGAAATGGGAATCACTTCGATGCAAACTTCATGCATGCTCCCCACGCCACAGCCCCTTGCTTTATTTCATCTTTTCTTTGTGAGTGGTGCCTTTGTCACCAAGCAGAGCGAACGCTGAGCACGGAGCAAGCCTCCCAGTCCCGAACTAAGCTCGGACTACGTTTCCCAGCATGCAAAGCGGCGTGCCTCTGCTTTTTGCTCCTGTGGGTGTTACGAGCGGGGGGGGGGAGGAACAGAACCCAGATTGGAGGAAAAACGGAGGACATAAACTCAGGTTCGCTCCTGCTGTTTAGGAATGACACCTCCGTGGGTGCGTGACGAGGGGCAGAAAGGCAGCAGGGGGCTCTGAGGAGAACCGTGGGAAGAGCAACTGGGCTGGGAATGTGGGATGCGTGCACAGAGAGGAAGAGAGTCTCGGCAGCTTGCAGGTGTGGCGAAAAGATTTAGGGGTAAGAGTTAGTGAGTTGGGGGTTGTTGAGAAGAGCCACATTCAAGGTGCCAAAGAGCCGCTTGTGGCTCGTAAGCCGCGATTTCCGACCCCTGGTCTAGAACAATTGAATTTTTAAAAACAAACATCTGCAACTTTCTGAGATTTATTTCCTCTAGTGCAGTAATCAAGAATAACCTTAATTTTTTATTTCACAAATATCTGTACTCTAGCGGTATTCAATCTGTAATAACTGCCCTGATCCTAGAAGGGAGCCTAAGTTTGAATTCTACAAGTAGCAGACAAAACTGGAAGCTACTAGCATAGCAAAGTTTATGAAGCCCAGATAACTTCCAGAAGCTCACTTCTGGAATATTTGAGATACCTATCACATCCTCCTCTACACCAAGAGGCAAAGTGTTGCTGAGCTCTTCCTGCAAATCCTCCACAAGCCGGTAGATGATATTGTGTATTTTCACCTTTACTTTCTTTTTAGCAGCCATCTGCTGAATAGATTTATGTGCTTTTACATTGAACCCATAGATGATACCTGTCAAATGAATAAGAAAACAAATATGAAGTACTGTGGCTTCTCTTTAACTTTAGAATGTACCAAGTACCCCAAAACAAAGGTGCAAGAAAGGTTTTTACCTCCCAAAGCTAAATTTTAAAATCCAAGCAAATTCCTTATGCCTGTTTGCATATTCTTTCAAACTACACAATTTACTCTATTTTTTAATGAGTGGAAAATATGCTTCGGTTGCTGAAAGATTTACTGACAGGTTCTGGGGTTTTACCAAACGCTGTATTCTGAGACTTGGTTCAGACATTGTGCATTGTAATGTCAAAATGCTTAACTATTTTGTTGAAAAGGGTTTCCTGCCTAGGCAGGCAGGGGGTTGGACTAGAAGACCTCCAAGGTCCCTTCCAACTCTGTTGTTGTTGTTGTTGTTGTTGTTGTTGTTGTTGTTGTTATTATTATTATTATATAACTGCAATCAAATTGACACCAAATGTTAAGGGGTGGAGGAGTAGGAAAGTGCACATAGTAACTGCAAGCTACTCTGTGCATTTATGCCTGACTACCTAATCTACTTAATTAAACTAAGGAACAAGCCATTAGTTCTAATTAGTCCAAATAGATAACCTCAGATCACAACTCCTTACCTTTAAATGATTCTGCTAGATTTATGTCATTTTCACTAATATCCCCAATTCCACAATGAATCACATCTAATATACATTCTTCATCAGCATCATAGGTTTTCAAAATATTCAAAATGGTTTCTACAGAGCCATCGACATCACCTTGGTGAAACAAGAAACCAAGTTAATTTCAGTGGAAAGAAGAAAAATCATACTCAGGCAAGTCACATAACACAGGAACTTTATACTATTGTACTGGGAATGTGTGGTTATTTTTTAATTTATTTTTATTTAGGGCATTTATATTACCGCCTATTCGCACATGGCGACTCAAGGCAGCTTACAGAATATAAAACTTCGTATAAAAACAATAAAACTAATAAAAGAAGATAAAAAATAAAACTTATAAATTCAGGGGGGGGGATTCAGCAACAAAGGCATTAAATTCTGATCCAATTATACAAATATTTCCAAAGAGCCGCTTTGTGTTAAAATGTGTCAAATTTCTGATTGAAAGTCCATAGTCTGGACTCCTTCAGTGGGCCTAGATGGATGCTGGGGTTTAGGTTTAAAAATTCACGCGAGTGTAGAGCTGAGCACAAAGATAAATAAGCAGTAGAAAAATGATTATACCTTTGATAACGAGAGGCAACATGTTTTTGTCACTCTGAGTAACTTTTTTAGATTGCCTAGTCATGGACTCCTTTTGGCTCTTCTTTATTAAATATACTCTCTGTCTCCAGCTCATGTTCATGAGACCCTCTCGCTTTTTCCTGTAGTCTTCCTGATGAGCTCTTTGCTTCTCTTCTATAATTTCTTGATCTTTCTTTATCTTTTCCTGCTGTTTCACATAGATTCTCCATTCAACAACTTCCTGTGCCCTTTGCTTGGCAGAATAAAAGTAACCAAATTAACCAGTTAATTTGCCAACATAGCTTGACTCCCACTATTGCTGTTGCATAGTGTGGTCAGGGATGCAAGTGCCACCATATTCCTTTCAATGTATATTTCCCATTGTGTGATTGCTTACTCTCTTGTATTTCCTTCCTCTACAATCTCTCTGCTCTACAAGGGGAGCAAAAATCAAGTGAAGCACACAACCACCCATACTGACTATAATAGCAATAGCACTTAGACTTATATACCACTTCACAGTGCTTTACAGCCCTCTCTAAGTGGTTTACAGAGTCAGCATATTGCCTCCAACAATCTGGGTCCTCATTTTACCCACCTTGGAAGGATGGAAAGCTGAGTCAACCTTGAGCCTGGTGAGATTCGATCTGCCAAACTGCTGGCAGTCGGTGATCAGCAGAAGTAGCCTGCAGTACTGCACTCTAACCACTGCACTACCACTGCTCTTAATGGTAATCACATGACTGAGTGATGTTTCAAAACTCACAAAAGTAGGCATTGATCATAAAAAATTTTCAGCACTGTGGTAACTTCAAACAATTACTGAACAAGGCAATCAATAAGCAAGATCTACCTTTACTCCAAGATATCAAATTCTCGTAAAAGCATAAAATTACATTTTAATTTTCTACCATTTTATATCCAAATGTGCCTGACCACCATCTTCGGCACTGGGAAAATGACTTTTATATAATTCTATATTGTATATAGAACTTAGAATTTCTATACTATAATTTATACATATAAAATTTCTATATTGTAATTTAAGCATCTTTTTCCATAGAGGCATGTTATTAGCTTATCCCCAAGAAGCTTTAAATATATCCATAGACTATACCCAAATTAGTTGACTCTCTTTTAATTTGAAAAAAATTATCACATTTATATTACCACCCATCTCATAGAAAATGACTGAGCAGCATACGTACAACAATGAAAAAAACACCATATTGGCCCCTTTATTGTAAGTCAACAAAGTGAGCACCTTCCAATAACAATAACATTAAAATGTCATTTCCCCCTACTATTTTTTTAAATCCAAACCAAGACATTACTACTGGTGAATAATCAGAAATTAAAATGGAATCAATATTATATTTCTCAACTAAATGAACCATCAACAGGTATTAAAATATTGGTCCAGTTTTGAGCAAGTGCTACATGGAGTAGATAAAAGTCTTTCCTGCTTGAATTAAACTATTTCCATATGTTGAAAAAAACATGTTCCTTCTCCCTGGTATATTACTTCTGCAGAACATTTTCTGGTGCATCTTGGATGAAACTTTGGATAAACATGGAATAAAGACAATTTTAGGAACATTACATCTGAATACTAAAACAAGAAATGTACGTACCTCAGATTCAACTTCAAGGATTTCGTCCCCTGCTGCAGGGACCTCCTTCCACCCCACGATCTCCGTGGGCAAACCAGGGGAAGCATTTTCCATGATTTTGCCATTCTCATCAAGTATCAGTCGCACTTTGGCCCAGGTTTCTCCAGCAACCAAAATGCAGCCCTTTCTCAGACTGCCTCTTTGGATAATGGCTGTGGTTACTGGACTGGGGTCAGGTGGAAGGCAAATAAAAAGAAAAATGACATTTGATTTGATATTCACAATTAATGGTATGTTTTAATGTCTAAGCCTCTTTATAGAGCTTTATTATGTCAATATATCCATATAGTTTTTTTCAGTTTAAAATCTACTTTGACACAAATCTATAAAATAGATTAGAATAATATATTTTTCGCCCAAACTACCTTCAGAAACATTTTGCCAATAATCAGAATGCTCAATAATCTATGAATGCTCAGGAAGCCCAAGTAGGGCTTAAAGACTTTCTTGGGAATTAATATGATGTTGAATTCTGGTGCTTTGCTTTGCGGCAGGCTGTCTTTCCATTCATTTTTTTCATTACTGTGTCTTCCCCACCCCCAATTCAGGTGTAGCAGGGAGCCCATTGTGTGTGATATAGATAGAATCTATGGTAATTGATCGCAATAGCTTTTCAATAAGGCAAATTTCACACTAACATATTATTGGAGTGCTAAGGTAAAGTGACCAGATTTTTTTTTTTTAGCGGGACATTGGCGGGGGGCGGGGCCGCCTGGACGCCGTCATTTGAGTTTTGCCCTCTGCGCATGCGCAGAAGGCAAAAGATGCTAATGTCGGCGTCCAGGTGGGTGGGGGGGAGGCGGGAGGCTTTTCCTCACCTCCCGCCTCCCCTTCGGGAGCCGGCAGTAGCTTGGCCTGGCTGGCTGGCAAGCGACGCAAGATCGCTCCCAAGAAGCGGCTCCCCCCCCGCAAAGAGCAGAGACAGGCTGGCCTGGCTCCGGCTCCTTTCCTCCCCAGGAATCCTTTCCCGGGTCTGCCACACGGGGGGAAGGAGCGGAGGCGTGGGGCACCCACTGGACGCCGCCCCGGAGAGAAGACCCGGCCCAGACGCAGCAGAGACGAGCCCCGGCCCCGGCCATGGCATTGGTAAAGGCTGCGATGAAGGGGTGGTGGTGCACAAAGCTGCAGCCTCTGCTGCGTCTGGCCTGGAGGAAAAGCTGGCTGACGGCGCGGGAAAAATCCTTCCTGGCCCTTGCCAGCCGGGCCTGGTCTTCTCTCCAGGGCGGCGTCCGGTGGGTGCCCCACGCCTCCACTCCTTCCCCCCGTGTGGCAGACCCGGGAAAGGATTCCTGTGGAGGAAAGGAGCCGGAGCCAGGCCAGCCTGTCTCTGCTCTCTGCGGGGGGGGGGGGGCGAGATTCAAAGAGTGAATGACATGCGGGAGGCGGGGAGGAAGCTGGGCGGGGCCTGGCTCGGCTGCTGAAAGAATCCCTGGACGTTGCTGGGAATCACCCTGGGGAGAGGAAGAGAGAGAAAAAAGGTGCGGGCGGCTCCGATTTTTTTTTTTTACTGTGTGATTTCTGTGTGGGAGACATCCGGTCAGAAGGCGTCGTTTCAAAAAAGCGGGACTTTTTTGAAACGATGTGGGACGCGGGACAATTGGGTTAAAATCGGGTCTGTCCCGCCAAAAGCGGGACGTCTGGTCACCTTATGCTAAGGGAGATATTAAATCCAAGCAAACAGGTTTTCCAGAAGAAATCTCTTCTGTGTAAAATCACTGTTTTAAATCAAGAAAGTTTAATTTAATTTACAAAAGGACTGTTTTTAAATTCAAATTTATTATGCATTGTTATTTAATTGCACTATTGGAAATTTTAGAGCAACTTCCAGCCAAAAATGAAATGGAATGAAAAGATGCATGCTCACCCTTTTCCTTTATCTGTGCGAGACTCTATTATAATACCTTCCACGAGGCCTGTGCTATCTGCCTTCAGTTCCATCACCTCAGCAAGAGTTACAATTGCCTCTTTTAAGTTCATCAAGTTATGGCTCTAGGTCAGAAAAGTCAAAAGTAATTCAGAAAAGGTAGGACTTAATGATCATTGTAAGTAATTCAGTATGCATAGATTTACTGAAGATCGATTGCCTTAAAATCTAGGATATGCTGGAGGCTGACTATAGTTTCTTTTATCATTATCTTCCAAGATCAATACCTAAGAATGACTAGGAAAATAAAGTATTTTTTTCATCATTAGGAAGTTTTCCTGTTCAGTGCTGAGAAAGAACTGCTTTTCTCCAAACAGTTGGATTCTAGAGTAGAAGTTCAGATGAAGGTTTTCCTCTCCTAAAAACTCTACCCAATGTGGTGTCATGTGACTCTTGAAGGATCAAATTTTTACTGCTAATAAACAATGTGATACAGATTTACTTTAGGGATGGCACTGAAACTGATTTGAATTACCTTTAATGCAGAGATAGGAACAGCCTGAACATCGCCTCCATAGTCTTCACAAACAATATCATGAGCCAGCAGTTGTTTCTTTACCTTTTCAGGATCAGCTTCAGGTTTGTCACACTTATTGATGGCAACAATAATTGGAACTAAAGAGAGAAAAAATGTGGAGGGACAGATACATATGTAATTTGTTCCAGATGACTAACAAATCTTCAAATAAGAAGATATTCAGTAACAGTAATATGTCAATAGTAGTACTTATCTCCTCCCTCAACTTCCCAAAATACAACAAAATCCATGAATACCATTAGCATTTTTAGCATGTTGAATGGATTCCACAGTTTGCGCCATCACACCATCATCGGCAGCTATCACCAGTACAACAATATCAGTGATATGTGTACCTCTTGCCCTCATGGCTGAAAAGGCAGCATGGCCAGGAGTATCCAAGAATGTTGCCTTCTCCCCAGAAGGCAACTGCACTGCAAAAACAATTGGAAACATATACAGTATCTTCTGAACAAGAGTTTAATGCTTGTCATATCACTTTCACAGAACAGCTGCTTCCATGAGATTTGTAATAATTCCTCATACAAGTAAAACTCTAAACAGAGAAATTGCCTAAAATTGAGTCACCTTTCTATAGTCCATGTTCAGCTGTTAAATCTTTCTGCAAAACAACGCTTTACTTGGGGCTTTACTCGTGATACTTGAAGTTTATCTTCATTTCTCTATTATTTGATAGTTTTTGCCAAAGTGGAATCCTCCAGTTATGTTGGACTAGAACTTTCTCATATAACAATCAGCACGGTTGGAAATTATAGGTGTCCAATGCACCTCGCTAAGTCCAATGCACCACTTAGAGAGGCTCCTGCTCTATAATCTATAATTGATTCGGCAATGAAACTAGTTAGGATCCGTTTTTTTTGACATCAGAAAATAGACAAGATAACATGTATTTCGTTGCTGTTAAGACCAGACTGAGAAACTTCATATGACTTACCGTATTTTTCGGAGTATAAGAAGCACCTTTTTCCCCCCTAAAAGAGGATGAAAATCTGGGTGTGTCTTATACACCGAATGTACCCCCGCCCAGCCTCTGAAACGGACCTTTGCAAGGCTAAAACAACCTCTCAAACCAAGCTTTGCAAGGCTGAAAAAGCAGCCTCTGAAACGGACCTTTGCAAGGCTAAATCAACCTCTCAAACCGAGCTTTGCAAGGCTGAAAAAGCAGTCTTTAAAACGGACCTTTGCAAGGCTAATATACCTGTTCCAGGCTGTTTGCTAAGGACGCTAACCAGATGGATGCTGGTAGGCAGAAATTTTTTTTCTTATTTTCCTCCCCAAAAACTAAGGTGCGTCTTATATTCCAGTGCGTCTTATACTCCGAAAAATACGGTAGCTAAGACTTGAAACTTGAGTTCTTGAGGCAACTTTGCTCCAAGAACAGGAGAGGTGACTTTTGCCAGTTTTCACACCTAGGTTTGGCAGTAAACCTCCATGTAGTTAAGCCTGAATTTAGCTCTAAGCTGAAGCTGGCAAAAAGCACCCAGGCATGACAGCTGAATTAGATTGTACTGCACACAGGAATAGGAATACAAACCTCCTATACAACAGCTGATTGCCGATTGCACAGCAAAGAATTCAGGGTCTTTATACTGTTTATGATTCCAGCTTTTAAACTGTCTTGTCATTCTGAATTAACAGATATTTCACAGGTGGCCCTGGGAGGTAATTGAGATACATTAAAATAATGGCTTCTCTTGCCTGGCAAATTCTAGTTTTACCTCACTAATCTCATAGCACCTTAATTTTTGTTTTCTCTTCTACATGCCACCTTCCCTCCTTCCAGCTTGCATTTTACTCACTTTCAGGTACATTATCTTCTTACAGTCCTTCTATTTGCAATGAATTTATGAGATAACCTTCAGCAAGAAACTACATTGTCATCATGATATCAAAATTACATTATCATTTTATAGTAATCCAATTTTGATATAATAATGACTATTTCAGATGAGAAATTGACAACATTATAAAGTATGATCCAGATGCTGTTGTACTGATTTAAAATATTTAGGTTATTTTTAGATTCACAAGATAAAAGCAATGGAACAGTAATGTTTATCTACTTGTACCAACACGATCAATGAGAAATAATGGGAGATGAAGTCCACCACCATTTGGAAAGCAACAGACTTTTTATCCTTCATCCAAAGACAACTAAGAGTAATACTCAAATAAATCATACCAAGAAAGGCACCAATATGCTGTGTTATACTTCCTGCCTCCATTGCTGCCACATTAGTATTTCGCAGGCTATCAAGTAATGTAGTTTTTCCATGATCAACATGGCCCAATACGGTAATAACTGGAGGCCTGGGGGTTAATAAAGCTGGATTTTGAAGAGGCCTGCAATCGATAGTAACACATTCAATTTTAAATGAAATAAGCCTTTTTTATATTTTGTATTCCATGCTTAACAAAGCTCTTCAAATTCCCAATCTCTGTATTTCAACTTTTTGTAACAACTAACAGTTTGGAACTAGACGCAGAGGTCTCCAACCTTGGCAACTTTAAGAGGTGTGGACTTCAAATCCCAGAATTCCTCAGCCAGCCATGCTGGCTGAGGAATTCTGGGAGTTGAAGTCCACACCTCATAAAGTTGCCAAGGTTGGAGACCTCTGAACTAGAGTATCCTCAAGATGTTGTTTTTCTACCCAAGAAGGAAACATGTTTTTCATGGCAATGAAAATGCAAAACAAATACATGAAATAGGAATAGATGTGATGAGAAGATGGAGTTGATGAAATAGCTAAAAGGATGCAGGTCTCATGCAGGATAATTCAATACTGAACATACTTTCACAGTGAACATGATTAGTGTAATCCAAATAAATATACATTAGAAATATAATTTATGTTACTAATTAAAAGTTCCAATAAATATTTTCATGATTTACTTTTATCTAAAAATTAAATTGTGGCTTTGAGAGAAACAGTACATTGCACATGCTTCCTAGTGACAGGATATGTGGAATAGAATGTTGCCTTTAAAGGATTTAATTGCATTATAGATCATAGCTTGCACAGCAGAATACCTAGATAAAACTGAACTTCGGTTTAGGCACTGATTAACAGTAACAAAACTCAGTCTTCATGGGCCCATCATTTTCTGCACTTCACATACAGTGGATTACATATATTATACAAGTTAAGTTATGCTTAAATCCAGTAATAAAAAACCCACTTAAGCATAGATATTACCTTCTAACCACATCTTTATTTTCTTTTACTTTTTCTTCTTTCAGCTCAGCCCATTTGTACTGCATGCCAGATTTTTTAATGATGTCTTTGATCCAATTTACTTCCAAGACTGAATCTGGTTCTAGTGAATCTAAATCTATGTCTGTGTTCAGCAGAGCTTCATATACATGATCTGAGTATAAAAACATAACATTCATTGAGCAATAATCCAAACAAGGAAGATGCCTATGATATAGTAGCACTAACTGGAGAAAATGTTTGTCATGTAGTTTCCAGTGTCCAGACAGGATGTGCAGTCCTCAAATACTTTGATGCTTTGTCAGATTTCAATACTGTTATCATTACCATCACATGGTTAAAATATATTTTATGCAATGAAAAAAGACTAAAGGGAGACAATTGAAGTACTAAAACAAGTTATATACTAAATTCTGTGCTGAGCACAGTCTCAGGTAGCACACTAGGCCAGATCTGTTTCTCAGGCAGTAATCCACAAAATATGAGAGGAAAATACAAAAAGGAAATGAAGGGGCAGTGGTTAAACTGAACCACGTGTATCTGTTTGTACACAAAAATCAGAAACTAATACCTGGAAGAAGGAAGAAATCAGAGATTTTTCTAAAATTGTGGACTGCCAGTGCTCTATGGGTTTTTTGTGTAGTATATACCCGCCTTTGAAACTAAAGATGTGGGATTCCAAACATGAAGCTGCAACACAAGGATATCAATCAGCTGAAAGGAAGATCAGGAATTGCTCCTTTTGTAATTTCCAAGCATTATTTGAAAGAACCAGCTCACCTATATCCTTATGCATCACTTTTGCAAGCTCCTCCACAGTCATTGTGCGCTTTATCTCAACCTCTTGCTTCTTTGCTTTCATCTGTACAGGCTTCAATTTCACTTTGCCCAATTTCTCTCTCTATAACAAAGTTCAAGAACAATATATTTAGTCACGGATCAACTCATTTTCTGAGTTTACACAATACACTTAGCCTTAAACCAAAGGGCTGGATTCTCATGAATCTCATAATCTTCACAAATCTGGATTCTCACCAATTTTGTGGCCCCTGAAACTCAATCTAAATACGACTGCTTAAAAATTGCATAATTTCCTGTCATTCTGGAACAAATGAAATTGGTAATGTAAGTTTTAAATAGGCATATAAAGTTTAAAAATAAACAAAAAAATCCCCTATTCCTGAGGGAAAAGCTGTGTAAGTATATGTGACTTGCCTTTTCACCCACATTTCAACCTTCAGTTAAGAGCTGAAGTGGTGCAGTGGTTAAATGCTGCGACTGCAGGCTGACTGCTAGTTCAGCAGTTCAGCTGTTCAAATCTCACTAGGCTCAAGGTTGACTCAGCCTTCCATCCTTCTGAGGTCGGTAAAATGAGGACCCAGATTGTTGGGGGCAATATGCTGAACTCTGTAAACCGCTTAGAGAGGGCTGTAAAGCACTATGAAGCGGTATATAAGTAAAGTGCTATTGCTATTGCTTTCATCTCCCCACTAATGCTAAGGTTGCTTGCCTGGGCTCATGACAATGAAGCTGTGCTAATTCCTCTTCTTCTCCAATTGTTAATTTATTACTAAAGCTGACTGAAGCTTGGCAAAATGATTCCCGATTAAAACTTTTTAATACTTTTCTAATGAAGCCCACATATTCTCCCAGGAAGTTGACACATGCAATAGTATGCAAAGATCTCCCTGTGATCACATTCACTGAATAGAACACAAATGATTGAAAGGGGCACAGCATCAAGTGAACTCAGAATTCTTCCTCTTAACTACAATTCAAAATATTTATAAAAAGTAAAGAAAGGAATCGATTGGTTGTTCCGCACTGATGCATTTTGGACAGGTTGTTCTTCTTTTTGGAGGCCAGCTGGACAAAAAGCATGCATGCAATTGTTTGGAAAGTTTACAATATTTATATTTACCTCTACTGCATCTCTCTATAAACAACGTTGTCTGTTATTTCTTAGCTAGAGGCACACAAAAGTCCTTCAAGGCAAGAATAAAGTAACTATTAATTACCTCCTTGGTGGTGAAAAGTCTGAATTGTGAGGTGGTGTCTGGATGCCAGATCAGCGGGTGCAGCTGAATGGGACACATGGGGTAGGCAGAGGACAGGACAGACTTCCACTGTTTTCGGTAAGCCAGGGAGTGCAGCTGCCTGCAAGCACTAAATAAACGGGCCAAATTCTCTAGTGGCGGCATCCAATTCATATTTCTCTCTGTAACCAAGAAAAAAATAGAGCTCAAATGAAACAACTTTCAAGTGGACAGTCTAAAAAGAGATACCCCCTGAAGCAAAGGAGGATAGAGCTGCTGTAACTTCCTTCCACAATGATTTGGAAGAGAAAATGATGGCATTACCCCATGAAACATTTTTTGTTAAGCCAGTATTCAAAAATACAGAGGCCATAACCAATTTTGTTTACCTTAAAATAATAAAATTAGGACTACCAGTAGCTGGTAGCAAAGTGTTCAAATCTGTATCTTGTTGTTGCCATTTTGTGGCGATCAGATTTTTTGCAGCCTGCATCTAGTGTGGTTCTAAATAAAACTCTGTAGAGATTCTCAGTCATCCAGGTGACGGTTGTCCCAAAGGTGCTTTTTCAGGAGGCAACTGAACTTTCTTGTTTTTTCTTTGAAGACATTTCGCTTCTCATCCAAGAAGCTTCTTCAGCTCTTACAGTATAATGAAGGATTTATATTCCTTGAAGACAGCTGGACATTTGCATCCTTTTAGAGGATCATTGAAACATTTGGAGGTGCTTCAACTTGAAAAAACACCTTTGCGATAACTATGACTTGGATGAGTGAGAATCTCCACAGACTTTTAGCTATACAATTTGGGATGAACACCCTTTGAATGATGTGGGAGTAGGAATGGATTTCCAGAGGAGAAAAAAAATTGCAGACTACAGGAACCAGGAGCACTACTCAGGTGACCCTGAGGACACAGACAAACCTCCAAGTGCTTCAACAACCCTTTAAAAAGGATACAAATGACCAGCTGTCTGCAGGGAATACAAAACCTTCCATTCCCCACTATCCTGTCAGAGCTGTAGAAGCTTCTTGGATGAGAAGTGAAACGTCTTCAAAGAAGAAGAAGAAAGTCCAGTTGCCTCCTGAAAAAAACATCTTTGGGACTTCTAATAAAACAGTAAACTGTCAAATCTGGAACCTAGCAATTTAACAATGAAGCCTATAAACTGCTGTGGTTGGTAAACCGCATCCCCTAAAAAGACGTCACTCAGGAGCATCAGCTTAGGACAGGTGGCCCGTTGTGCCAAAATTACTATTATTTTTCTTCTTTTTGGTGATACAGATCAACAAAGCTAATCTTCTGCAGAAGAGAAGCAAGCAATATTAGAGAAACAGAGGAAGCGCACGCGCAGTTCTGAAAGATGTCCAGACGCTGAAAGAACAGACAAATCCGCCGAGCCTTCAGTTTTTTTCTTCTTTTAATATCTCACCTACGATATTACCTTCCGCATCTTTAAGCGCTTTACTACCTCCCAGCCAGAAGATGGCGCACGCCCCCCCTCAATTCCTCTGCTTCCAGCCGTTTGAGCGCGCCTCCCTCTTGCAAGCAAGGTCCACAAACATAGCGTTAATAACCGCTACTGACTTTTGTCGTCCCGCTATTCACCCGTGCCGTGACCACTTCGGCCACCTACTTTTCTAGATGAATCCGTTCAGCAAAAAATTAAAAAAAGTAGTGCTAAAAAGGTGGGCGAAGGAAACAAAATAAACCCTAACCCGCCCAGCCCAGGCAATTGAGCATGCGGAGTTTTCGCGCACGCTCAGTATTAATTCCCAAAGCCACCTGACTTTTGTTTGCCCTCAGGTCAGATAAAGGCTGAAACTGGCTCGTAGTTTAAAGCAGGGGTTTCCAACCTTGGCAACCTTAAGACTTGTGGACTTCAACTCCCAGAATTCCGCAGCCAGCAAAGCTGGCTGTGGAATTCTGGGAGTTGAAGTTCACAACTCTTAAAATTGCCAAGGTTGGAGACCCTAACTTTAAAGTTACCCGATTGTGTACCTTTCTGCCAATGAAAAGGTATAAATTAGGACAGCTCCCCGATGAGAAACTTTCCAAAATATTGCCTGAAGAAACTTCTGAATGTAGGCTTAAGTGGGATAAATAGTGAGTAAGCTCATTTGTTTCGAGGTTGACTCCCGATGACATGTGCATTTAGGAACGCCTGACTTTAGTTTAAAGCAGCTTCATTATTTCTTTACACAACAATTGAATATTTAACTGCTGGGTTTACATATTTGCAGACTAATATTTTTTGCACAATATTAGAGTGGTTGAGTTTGTTCTTTGGGGGGGGGGGCAGAGAGTTGCATTTTTTTAAAGTCATAAATTGTATTAACAGATGTCTTTCATATATATTTCCCTTTGAAATTTGGCCTAGCAGGGCACTTATTATTGTTAAAACTTAGGCTATTAGACTGATCTGCCACAAGGAGAAAAGACTTAAAACATTTGCCAAAAATTGTATATTTTCTTGGATATAATAAAGTATTGGTTCTAGGGCTGGAAAAGGACTGGAGACAGTCAAGTCCTCCTTTAGACACAGTACACCAGTGTGCACAGTCCATAACCGCATCCTTAAATGAATTGATGTGGAATAACAATCATGATGATAATAGGGGTATCTTGGGGTCTTCCTCATGGCAGAACTGAAGTCTGTTTGTTATCCAGTGTGAGAGTTGGCAGAAAAGTATACTGACACAAAGAAGTGTTGATTGCATTTCCAAACTCTACTCTGCCTTGCCAAGGAAGCAGAATAGGGCTCTGTCTGCATAAGACATTGGGGGAAGAGTGCGGTGGGGAATATCATTCATTCCAGCATCTGATAGAAGTTTCAGTTGAGTCCAAAATTTCTGTTGCTAAGATAGAGATTTGTGGGGTTTTGTCCCATTTATGAACTTTCTTGCCACAGTTGTTAAATGAATCACTGCAGCTGTTAAGTTAGTAATATGGTTAAGTGAATCTGGCTTCCCCATTAACTTTGCTTGTCAGAAGGTCACAAAAGGGGATCCACATGATCCTAGGACACTGCAACCATCATAAATATGACTCAGTTACCAAGTGTTTGAGTTTTGATCATGTGACTATAGGGATGCTGCAATGGTCATAAGTGTGAAAATTGGTCATAAATCACTTTTTTTGAAGCTCACTTAACGAACTGTTGTATGTACACGGCCCACTAAATGATAAAATAGCCAACCAATAATGGGTGTTTCCCTTACTGTAAGTTTAATAATGAAATTAAATTGATTTATTTAATAAAACACACTATAAACAGCTGTTGTCATTATTCAGTTCAAATGCAATTCATTTTACAACCCATATAGTCAGTCAGTGCCAAATAAGGGTGAATGCACAATTAAGGCCATTCAGCTTAATATCTATGTTTCTTCAAAATGAATGCTAATTTATTCTGTTTACCATTAAATGACCAAGATTAGAACATTTTGTTGCTCATAACAAACTCTTCCTGCTGCACACACAAAAAGTAACAGCATTCTAAGAAGGTCTTATGCAAAGAGGTGTTCTTATGCAAATTCCAATTAAAGAATGGTAGCTGTATAAAATCATGAATTCATTTTAACAGAACTTATACAAATGAACATATTATATTTTATAATGGCAAACAAAATAAAAATCAAGTATTGAAACATATCCATTTAAGTCTAAATGAAATCACGTTTATTCAGAAATGAATCTCACTGTGTTCTGTGAGCTTCTTAGTAAAAATGTCTTGTATTTGAGCTTCAGAATTTTTTTGGATGATTAAAATCACTTCTATTATTTGATTTGCTGTTTGGCTGGTTTATAATAAAAGTAATTTAGACCACAACCCTATTTATACTTGTCTAGAAGTAGTCCTAAGATTGCATCATAAATATTTCCATACGAAGCCTGAATACAAAATAGATGCAATTTTAAATATTCAGATGTATGCTTATACTGAAATATTGTAGTACAAAGATGCAACAAAGGAAACTCCAAGTGACATGTGGAGTTTGAGTAAATTATTGTTTTAAAATTAAACTGCCTATTTAGAATAAGTTTTTATTCTAAAATAAAACATTTTTATTTTCACATTTTTATTGCATGGTTAACCCATATGCATAAAACCAGAAATTAAATTGATCAATTGTGTTTTGGCAACTCACTTGGTTAAAAATGCAATTATCAAGAGGATGGTTTGGTTTGTGCCAATGGGATGGTATATACATATACAGGTAATAATGGAAGTTAATAGAAAAGGTCATTTTGAAAGGAGAAATGTGGCACTCAGTATTGTCTTCCTTACATATTGGACTTCAATTCTCATCAAGCCAAGCAAATATTACCTATGGCATTTTACCTTGGAGAAACAGACTGTGAGGCATCAGTTGAATAATTGCAAATCATTGACTGAATTCATATACAACTCTGAAAGAAGAACAAACTAATGCTTATGGGGATAAGTTCGCTAACCTAAGGGCCCCAAACGTAAGCTTTTTTTAACTAATGACACAAGTTACTTGTGAGTCAAAAATGAAGTATCTGATTACCATGATATACCATTAAGCAAATGTGTTAAAGAAACTTCATAAACAGTCATTTAACTTTGGCCACTTAGTTGCTTGTTTTACATTACCGGTATTTCATTTTATTACTGGATATATAATACTTTTTGAAAGATATGTTTAGGAAGCTACTGGGTAGCATCTGCAGTGCCTATAAAATGTTGCAGGGGTAGAAAAGTACTTGAAGCGCTGTATGTGGGCTGCAAGCAGTTTGAGAGGCCCACTCTAAACTAAACTCTCATGGGCTAGCTTGAGCATAAGCATTGTTCAGTACTCAAACAAGCTGTAGCTTTTAATACAGCATGTAAACACAGTGTTTTAAATCAGCATTCTCCAATCAGATTCCCTTGAAAGGTGTTTTAAAAGAAATAGCTTCCTTTAAGACCAGTCTCCAGTAACTATATGGTCACAACTCTGAAATGTCATGCCAGCGTAAGCAATACAAATCACAAAAATTGGAGACTTACTGATGACAAGGACACTAATCAGGGAAGGCCTATTTATTTATTTATTGAAAGGGGAACGGCAAGCTAAAGAACAAGATAAACCTATCCCAGTGTTCCAATCCCTGCCTGCTTCCAGAGAACCTGCTGGAATCCCAGTAAAGTCATTGGGGATTTATTTTTGAATAAATGCCACTGTTGCCCACAATACAAAGCTATTCCCAGAATACAAATGTTCACACTCCAATCCAGATCAAACTGCTAGTAAAGGCATAGAAACAATTCACATACTGATTTTGGCAAAATATAGAATACCTGTTTCCAGAATGTTTTTCTACTACGGTGTCTAATTTATATCCCTGGAATCTCCTGGTAGTTTCCCATGGGTTCCGCTTTTTTTAAAACGGGCAAGGTTGGCTAAGCGCTGCCATTCAGCAGGCAAACGGGCAGCGCTTCAAGTCTTGACGTGTTTTCCGCTTCCTGGTTTTCTGTCGCCGGTGGCCGCGCTAGGATAAAAAGGAAGCCGTCATTGCTCGAGAGAAAGGCGTCTCCGCCTCCTTGCTGCAAGTACGGTGGGCAGAGGCTGCAATGGCCGACCCGCCGCCTCCAGTGAGGGGGCTTCGAGAGGCGCTGGAGGCTCACTTGCAGGGCCTGGGCATCCAAGCACTAAGCGTGGAACATCCCGAAGTGAGTGAAGAAGCCGCGAAATGAAGCGTTCTTGGGAAGTGGGGCCCGGCAACGGCCAATAGAGAAGCCGATGTGCGGGGAAAGGTAGCCGCGTCTGGGACGTGGCTGATCAATCTTTTTTTTTTATCACTTCCTTTTTCCAAAAATGGAAAGGAGCTTACTACCAAGTCGATGCACGTGAAGCGAGTCGGCCTGAGTTAATGGAATTTACTTCTCTGAAATAAGTATAAAATTGCAGGCTTGTTAGTTGTATCAGCACAACACTAGATAGAGTGGTATTACTAGATGGCAGCTAAGTGATAAAATATGCCGAGTTTTATGCCCTGATACAGAAGACTTGCATAACACGTTAAATTATAAACTATGTTAACATTTGGCCATATCTGTGTCACTGATCATATTGTCCTAGAGTACAATGAACATGGTTTAAGACGTTACAAGCTACACACTAAGACATAATATGGTTTGTTTGCTGTTTATAAGCCATGGTCTATATGAAGGATTAGCTTCACTGAGAGACTTTAGCCATGATGTCTGCTGATTGTCCAAATAAGTCAAATATATTTTATGATGTTCTTCAGTATAAACATTTGTTAACGTTATCATAATTAAAACAATAAATGGGATACATTTAAAGTGCTAAGAAAATTATTTTGGATACGTTCAGAGGCTTCCCGATTTCCTTTGAATGGCTGCAATTAATCTATGTCATGTTAAACTATGTGAAAGATGTGGGATATTAACCTGAGCAGGGGAAAGGATTTTAACTTTTTTTAAAAAGTTAGATATGTAAGCCAATATAATTATTCTGCTGAAAGTCACCCCTTGTTCATTGGTTTGCTGCCAAATTTCAGCGATATAATTTTTGGCACTGAAAAGATGGGTTCAATAATGTATTCGCTTATTCTGGACTACATGATTAGAATTTATGTGGATTTCTCAAGTAGTACCAAATTGAAATGTGCAGGATTGTTGCATTGTTCTTGTTTATTTCACTGGCCTTTATAAAGAGGAAATGCTGCAATGCAGTTTAAATGCAATTTGAAAAACATGTAGCAGGTAATAGTTCAAGGAAGTCACACTTCTTCATTTCTCTCTTCCAGGTATTTACAGTTGAAGAAATGATGCCTTATGTACAACACTTAAATGGAGCTCACAGCAAAAACCTTTTCCTTAAAGATAAGAAGAAAAAAAGCTTTTGGCTGGTGACAGTTCTGCATGATCGACAAATCAATTTAAATGATTTGGCAAAGAAACTGGGTGTTGGAAGTGGGAACCTGCGCTTTGCTGATGAAGCAGCCATGTTGGACAAGCTGAAAGTTGGCCAAGGATGTGCAACCCCCTTAGCTCTTTTCTGCGATCAGGGAAATGTGAACTTTGTTTTGGATGCTGCCTTTCTGGAAGGAGGTCATGATAGGATTTATTTTCACCCAATGACCAATGCAGCAACTATGGGCCTGCACCCAGATGACTTCCTAAAATTTCTGAAGTCCACAGCACATGAACCTATAATTTTGCATTTTGATGAAAGCCACAAATAGATTTTTAACCCAATAGAATAACTGGGTTGGAACTTGCATTAACACGCATAATGTATCCTACATTCAGAAAGGTTTTCTAGGATGGAAGTCATCATTGGAAAATCACAGGAATAGATCTCCACTCCTTTTAGTACATTTAGTGTTGAGATTTACAACTTATTCATTCATGATTTATAAGATTAGTAAAATGCGCTTTGTTCACTTTGTATGCTTTGCTGCCTCTGTCTTGTTTCCTTTTAAATTTTTTAAAAGTTATAGTTTTTATATATTTTATTTTATTGTGTACGCCATTCAGAATCACTATGTGAGATAGGTAACTATAATAAATATGAAATAAATAAACCCAGCATTCTTTCCCAAGAGAGAAATTACCCCAGCCCTCATAATGTGCGGTGTTGCTCCACCTACTTGTGTCATCACTCATTGTGACTCTATTCCCTTCAAAAGTATAAACTGGTCCTTAAAGGCTTCTATAAGTGTACCAAAGTTATAATAGGTCTTTTTCCAATAAAGTTTAGGAAAACTCATTAAAATGGAAAGTATGCAGTGTGACTTCTTCTGAAGGGCCAAACAAGGTTCTTTCAAAATAAGAGAAAGTTGACAGTTATTTTCTTTCAAATTTTAATAACATAAGTAGTGTACAATGGCAAACATTACAAAACTCCTTAATAGGTATAAGAAAGGAAGTTACAACTTTAAATAACAGTTTCTGTAAAACAGTGTTTAGTTTGTGTCACAGCCACATGCTGTTTTTTTCTTTTAAGGCAGTTCCATTCTGAACGATGTTTGAGTTATACACAATACAATATAGAGTTTACAGAGAACTTATATTGGCCCCATGTTGGAGCTGTGCTATCTCTCAAAATACAAGAATTTTAAGAAATAATGCATTCTGGAAAGAATGATTGTAGCTTTAGCAATCAGCAGCAACGGTGTGGGAATGTTTTCATTGTATTACAGCAAATTTGCAACTTTCATTTTGTAGCTGCTGAATGCTGTTGTGTATAAAGAAAAAAGCCCTTGCATTTAGTCCTAAAGGTGACTGATTTCAAAGTGACACATTAATTGACACTGCTACAGATTTATATTTTTTAAAAAATATTTTTATGAACCATATTAATGAAAATTGGGACAAAGAACTATGGCATACATTTTAATTTCTTTAGATTAAAAATTTGTGAAATTAGATAAGGAAAGCCAGTTATATTCAAATGTACTCTGGAAAGGAAAGCTATAAACAAACAAGGCTTTGGTTTTCCTGAAGAATACCTGTATCAAGATTCATTTGTCTTAAGTTATCAGCAGAAAATCATCTGGCTTTTCACAAAATACATTTTTAAACAGAGCTATGGAGACAAATTACATATAGTTTACAAATCTCAAACTCCCTGTCCAGAAATATCCGTGTTAGCCTTCATTAAAACAAGGTGATCATTTTATCTCTGGATTATGCCTAAATATACATATATAACTTTGCAATACTAAACCAAACCTACTGCCAAAATTGGATAATTAAAAAAGGCATAATCTATTATTAATTTTTCCTAGGCAAGCCTCACTAATATGCTCTTGATCATCTTCATTATACCACTTGTACTACTTAAAACTGTATGTAGAAAAAGTTTGTACCTAAATCCAAATACAAAACTGTATGAATCACATACAAAACTGAAAAATCAAGAAAAATAGGTACAATCAAAAATAAGTGCTTAAAAAACAGGTGTTTCCCAAAACTGCAAACATTTTGAAGGTAATTAATACAAAACAGTAGTTTATTTGATAAATATTCAGATGTACAAGATTAGAATCATATATCTGTCTAATGTTGAGAGTTTTCAGGTTTTCATATTTCCATATCTGCAAGTAACAATAGTGATTGCCCCAGGTGGCATAGCACAACTGAAGAGGCCCTTCATTACTGTGTTCTTTATAAAGAGGCTTGCATACAAATCTTTTCAGTGCCACACAGCTTTTTATTCATCCAACCAAGATTTAACCTGATTTAGTACAACTGCTTTGGTATTTTCAACTATGGAACTAGTTTTGAAAATTGTCCAATGCTTATTAGATACATCTGTTCCACTAAATTTTTGATTAATTAATTTTAGCATTAATATGAATTTCTTTTAAATTTTGTATTTTTTTTAATGTTACCTGTCTTAACTTTCTTGAGAAGGCAGAGTATAAATCAAATATATAATAAACAGTAATAATGATAGTCAATTTGAGGATCCCTGGATAGACATTTCATCAATAAATAAAAATGAAAGTATCTCTCATTGCTGTGCCCGGTGTAAAACAGCCACCGCAAATAGTAATGTGATTTGGCTCTTGACCATCTCAATCTACCCATATCAAATGTAATGCCATTCTTACCTAAATAGACAATGCTATCTGGGAAGCTTAAACTTTAGGATTTATTTATTCAAATTACTTTTTTCCAATAGGTTGAAATTGTATGAACTGTATGAAAGACTTCCTGCCCTATATTTCCATTTTCATATTTCATTTTCTGAGAAATGAAGGTGGTCACAAGTTCATTCTACTCTGGCTACTACATTCATCCTTCTACAATTGTTTATTGATTTTCAGATTGTTCAATGTACCCAATACTTTATACTTGTAAGATCAATTTCAGTGATTTTATTTTTTGTCATTGAAGATCTTATGTAGGGATAATTATTTTTCTCTCCATACACTCATACTGGATTCACATTTAATACTAAAACAAGGAAAGTTGTGTATTTATAGATATTAGCTAACTTGGATGATAAGATGCTGCCTTAGGTTAAGATGTACAGTACAGTTTGTTGTGAATTTTTCATATGTCTAAGATAATTTTTTCCCCACATTAAAATCGGGGAGAGCCTATATCATACACCATAAATTTTATGGCTGCAATTGTGCAACATACTAACCCATTTTATTGAATTACTCCAGTTGTTCAGGTAATGCATTATAAATGCATTAATACACTATTACTGGCTGGATGTGTAAATACAGAATCTATACCTTTGTGGATTGTGTGAACCCAAATCTTTTAATTTTTTTCTGTTAAATTCTAATTAGAAATTGATTATGGCTTAATTTGTTACATTGATCAGGAATAAATCTACCCAGGCACAGCTGTTTGAAAATTATACATTGCTCCCAAACCAGGACGTGTAGTTCTGCTTAACTGACCCCTGTTGCTCTGTAGGTTGCTTTTCATTTGGCACAGAAAAGGGCAGGATTTATTTTTAGCTAATAGAAATAACATTGATTGTCAGCAAAATCCTGGTGAGTATAATTATCAATTTTTTAAAAAAATATACAATGGATAGGCAATGGATCTGATTCAAACAAGTTATTGCAACTCTACTTGTGACTAATTTGGCTGAGATACAAATAATGAGATTAAAGATACACATATATTAAGATTAAATAAATCATTTAAGGTTAAATATGATACAGATGGAAATATTAATAATTTAGTGGCTTGTAAGAAAATAAACTTTGAAATTTAATAGAAACCAGAAACTCTTGTACATCTGCAAAGATTAACCAAATCTAATTTCCTGTACTGTTCATATAAATATTAAGAAAGTATCAACTATTTTAATCAGCCTTAATGCATATTATAAGAAACAAAAATATGATAGTAAGTCATTAAAACAGCTTGAAAAATGTTTGATGAATTTTTCCTATAAACACTTTTTAAGCCATTTATCTCAAAATATCAAATTAAAAATACAGATTAAATATGTAAAATGAGACAATTTATTTTGGATGGTTTCTATTGAAAACAAAATCAATTTCATCCAACAAAACTTAAGAAATAGTTTTAGCATCTTTTTGTCCCCTCAAAATGAGTATATTTTTGTGACACAAAGTATATGGAAAAGATTAATTAATCTGAGGGTCTATTAAGTATTCAATTATGTTTTGAAGTACCTACTCTTCTTGCCATATACATCAAAATAATCAGCAGTTTTGTTTTCCTAAGAGTAACATCATGCACACCAATAAGACTGAAGTGACAAGATGCTTGTGGAGGTATTTTTCCTACCTGTATTTACAACAATTTCCACAATTTACAACAGTCTTTTTTAATTTCAGATTTACAGAACTAAATGCTAGCAGAGCGGAAGTAGTAAGCAACTGGTGACCATGTTCATAAAGGAATTAGAACACAGTAACTGTGTTCCTGAAGTAGTTCTTGAGACTGCACAAACCTTGGTCCTCAGAGGGATGAAAATTCTCTTTTAGAGCATAACAGTGCAATGTGCAATATAGTCTTTAAAAAAATCAGCAGCTGCTGGTACTGTTCCTTGATTCAAGGAAAGAAGATCTGCATTTCTTGACTGTTCTATTCATGAAGGACTGTAAAATTTTTGAATTTTTTAAAAACATGACTCCTATAGCCGGATACCTTGTTACTTCAGAAATAAAGGCTTCATACTGAGATACTGAAGGACACTTTTCTCTCTGTGTTCAATTTAAAAGCAGAAAGAGAAGAGAAAATGAAAGGAAAGCTTAGCTATAGAAGAGATCTAAAAATTTGCTACTAGAAGAACTAGCAAGATGCAATAGGAGCAGTTTAAGCAGCAACAAAAAGAAAAGGGAGTGGAGAACCTATATAGAAAATATTATATAGCATCATCTTCTGGTTATAAGAAAGCACAAATATTGTATTGGGTTAAATTATAGAAATTGAACCATGTTGAATCTGACTTTATATAGGATTTCAGCCTAAGACGTTTTATTTTATTTTATTTGCCAATACAGTACATGTATCATGCAGAGCTGGACATGCTGCAGTTCTGTCAAAAAATGCAACTGGCAATACTACATGTTTCTAGTCCCTGGAATAGCAGAAACATACTGCAAATATGTTTTTAGGAACCATAATAAGGAATGTGCTAAATATTCCTATCTTCTACTACATAGTATGATCGGAATTATGCAAAAAAATAAAAACAGCAGACACTTCAAGTAAGAGGCAATCTGCTTACAAAATACCAACTACAGAATCCTGTTCTTGGTACAGAATCTGAGTTGTACTGATCATAAGTTGCTATCTCATTGAAATGTAATGGGTACCGCAGTATTTACTGTAGACAAAATACAGCATCATCACTCAGAATAGTTGAACATAATAAGCATGAGCCCTGCTCCAAAAAGACTATACCAATGCAATACAGAAAACAACAATAAATCAATGTTCAGATAATGATTAGGTACTATATATAAAACAGAATTTTGGAGAAACATTTTACTTTTTAACAGGAAAAAGATAAACTTAAAAGTGGATATCCCTTGCCTGGCAGATAAAATTAAATGTGCCACTGTCATTTGGCTTGAGCAGTAGGCAAGATAGCGAGTCACTTAATCTAAGCACTACTGGCAACTGTTAATGCAGTGTGCATGTGTTCTTATTTATTAATATTAATTTCCTCCCTTTCTTGGTAAATGAAAATGATCTCATTTACACACTGGGCAAAAAACTCACCACGTGGCCCACATCTCATGTTGTAGGGGCAATTGAATTAGGAGCTTTCTTGCCCCCTACAACTGCTTTTTGAATGTCTGTTTTCTGGTTTTGCTTCCACATCTGCAGAAGAAAAGCATTTCGTGTTACTTGTTTTAACAGTTAAAATAAAATGTTCTCACATTGCAATAACATTGGCAAGTTTCATTTGTACAACATTTACAAAAATTAAGGAGAGAAGTAAAAAAAAGGGAAAAAAGGAAAATAAGGAACACAGTTGATATATTTACAGATTTATTCTGTTAATACTTTTTCTTGCAATTAGAACTGAGAATGTATCACTTGGAAAAGAACAGTTCTAAATATAATTCTTCAGTGGAATAACAAGAACATTTATGGAATTATGTCCATCAGCAAATATATATATAGAATTTGTTCACTTTATCAAGTATAAAGCTGAAAATCATCCTTGCATGCAATGATAATGGAACATGCAAAACTCAGTTATCTGAAATTAGTTCTTTACTTAGAAAAGCAACATTGCAATCAAGTATTGCACTGTAAGTAAGACAATTATCCTCTTTCTCAGCAAATAGACTCACTGTAACACAATTATCCTCTTTCTCAGCAAATCAACTTAGTATTTTCTTTTCAAAGCAACAAGTGGATGCTTTTAGTATAAGCTCCAATTGGTATTAAGGCAAATGAAGTCTGTGGTGCTAAAGTTATTGGTTTTTTTCCCCCACTGAAACTGAGACTAGTCCTAAGCTACTTATTACCATCTCTGAAGAACTTTATTTTTACTAACTATTATTTTTCTCTGTCTGGATCTACCTTAGACCAAATCCTAGATCATCCTCCCATTCTAAACCTTTACAATTGTTACATGCGATAAAGAACAAAGTTTCAGTTTCATTTCTGCTTTGTTTAACAATAGAAGAAAATCAAGCTACAAATCTCAGTAAAGAAAATGCCTTTAGCTGTTGAAGTAAAAGAGGATCTGTTATTTCCAGAACAATTAATCAGTGAGACGACTTGTGTCCAGAAATTGTGGGTGCTCCAACACTGGAAGTTTTTAAGAAGATATTTGACAATCATTTAACTGAAATGGTACAGGGTTTCCTGCTTGTGCAGAGGGCTGGACTAGAAGATCTGGCAAGGTCCCTTCCATCTCTGTTATATTCAATAAGAAATTTATTTTTTAGTGACTGATGAGAAAAGGAGTAATCAAAAAGATGGGGGGTTAATTTAATACTTTGTTATATGTGCCTCATTTGCCTATTTTTTTCTCTTTCCCCAATGTCTGTAGGCAGATAGGCAGGAATGATCTTAATGATTCTGAAGCCCCAATTCTGAACAAAAATATACTATGTAAGAAAGCCAGTTTGGACTTGTGGTTAAGGCAACAGGCTAAAAAGCAGGAGACCCTGAGTTCAAATTCTGCCTTAGCCATGAAAGTCAGCTGGGTGACTTTGGCCCAATCAATCTCTCTCAGCCCAACCCACCTCGCAGGATTTTTGTTGTGGGGAAAATAGGAGGAAGATGTGTTGGGTATGTTTGCCATCTTGAATTATTTGTAACAATAATAATTTAAATATAACACGTGAATAAGGAATTTATTCAAGGAATTACAGGCAAGCCCATGAAAAGGTTTGGGAGCTAGCAGCTAAAAGTAGCAGGAGATGTAAAATACTAGCTGACATGACTTGGGGCAGTAGAAAGATAAATGTGCTACAAATAAAATAAATATATGAGAAGCAGCTGCAATCTCTAGGATCATAGAAAGTTTTTCATTGTTAATAGGAGAGGAATAAGTCTGATTCTATTCTGCAACAATAATTCTGGAGGAAATTAGCCACTACAATGATAAATTGTTGTTTTCTTAGATTAATAATGGTATTCCACCAAGGCACAACCTTTACTCAAGCAAAGGATAATATTCTTGGTGATTTAATTGAACCTATTAGCAAACATATAGAGAAAGCCAATAATCTCATCTCACTGTTATTCAGCTTTTGCATTAACAATATTGTTGAGGTGTATAAGCCTCCCTCTCTTACTGGTCAATTTCTAGTTTATTTTATCTGATTATGCAGCCATACTGTCTGTAACCCAAGTAGGCCTTAAGATGCCTTAAAGCTCTGCCATGTTACTGCTTTAAAGAACACCTATTGTTCTGAATTACTCCAGAACAAAAGTACTGGTATTCTCCATCATGGGTGGAGCCAGCATTCAGGATGGGTTGTCCTCATCCACTCAGAATGAGGACCGAGTCTGTTACTTTATCTGCCCTCCTAGGACCCAGCTTCGACTCGGTCCTCAGACTGGACAGACGTGGCTACTTAGGTCTCCCTTCCTGAATGCGAATTTTCCTCTCACTTCTGCACCGACTTGGACTATTTTTGGTATTGTGAGTCTCTTACCCAAGGCCTCAGTGACATCCAAGGTACTTGGGGCGTTTTCGGCAGCTGAGCTTCGGCTCCTGCCGCAGCAGTAGCTTCCAGGCCTTTTGACATTGACCGCGCAGGGCTTGCCCTGGTCTGTCATTGGAGGAGTGCACTCCCTGAAGCTGAGGCGACTCGGACACTAAAGGGGCAGTGTGGACTTGGCGGTTACCAAGCTCCCGGCCAAATTTATCCCTGGTGGCAGGGATCAGTGACTTTTTGCCATCGGCTCCGATGTCAGAGCTCTGCGCCCGGTTGCCCCCCCCCAGCCTCTTTGGAACTGCTGCTTGTTTTCGCTGCTGCCCAGGTGGACGCTGCCTTCCCACCTATCCTTTGGCAGCTTGAGGAGAGGACTGAACAGTCGCTAGAGCTTACACTTGCGCAGCCTCCTCAATTGATCGTACAGCCAGCCATCGACTTTTGAGCCCTATTTAAATCAACAGGCTAGCCAGAGCCAGTGGTCATAGGTGCCTGGACCGCACAGGGCTTGCTCTGGTTGGCACCAGTGGCTTCTTGGCTCCCCTCCAGCCCGCCTTTTTCAAGTGACAGTTGCGGCGGCCATTTTGTTCAGCTATTGGTCGGGCTTTCAAAATGGCGGTCGGCGATTCATCAGACAAGCCGCGGGGCAAATGGCTTCATAAAACCAATTGCCAAGCCCCAGACAAGGACCAACCTGGACCCTCTAACCAGGTTGTGGATGATTCCTTGCATGGCTCCTGTGGCTCATCCTCCCCAATTCCTGCCTGAACCCAGCCCATCCATCGGAGAGATTATGGCACACACTGGATGTCCGTAGGGCCTTACACATATACATTGACAGGACACACCAGATCCATAAGACGGAGGCGCTTCTGGTGGCCTTCCTGCCAAAATCATTGGGTATGAAGTTTTCTTCCACGACTATTGGCTGTTGGATACGCGGTACAATCGCTAAGGCGTACGAGCTTTTTTCCATGACAAGGCCTGTGGGGATCATGGCCCACTCTACGCATAGTGTGGCGACTTCTGCGGCCTGGGCAACCCAGGCATCCTTGGAGGAGGTGTGTCGGGTGGCTACCTAGGCATCGCCTTCTCAGTTTATCTGTCACTACAAAATCAACTTGTACGCGTCAGCGGATCCAATCTTCGGCCAAAGGGTTTTGCAGAGGATCCACGAGGAGTCCCACTGACACGGACTTGGCCTATTCCCATCCAGGGGACGTTTGGCTTTGGTAGGTCCCATCCTGAATGCTGGCTCCACCCACGATGGAGAAGGGGCGTTGGTCTTACCTGATATGCCTCTTCTCATAGGGTGGAGCCAGCATTCAGCCCCGCCCACGAGGGGTCCGTTCCTGGATATTCCTCATTTGTTGGATTGGTGTTTTTCCTTGCCAGACTGTCTTGCCTAATGGCCTCCGCGTTATTGACAGTTTACTGGAAAGGGAGCCTATTTATTATTGACTGTATTCAGTAGGTAGCCACATCGAGTCTGCTTCTTCGGATTCGTCAAAGCTGGGTCCTAGGAGGGCGGATCCTGCTAAAAGTAACAGACTTGGTCCTCATTCTGAGTGGACGAGGACAACCCATCCTGAATGCTGGCTCCACCCTATGAGAAGAGGCATATCAGGTAAGACCAACGCCCCTTTTCTAGGTAATGCTTTAAGGCCCAATTAGATAGATAATTAATAGCAAACTCATCAAGCAGGTAAAATCCTTTAAAAGCTAGATCTTTATTTGTATTCTTCTATTTCCTGATTTACTCAAACAAGAAAGCTTCAAATAAAAGCCCCCAAAGCATATTTTGCAACCACTAAATTTGTAGGTCAACTAGTGACAATTATGTTCCAGGAACCATTAAACTATTTAAAGCCAAAGTTCTGGGTATAATGCTATATGGTGCTCAGTTGTGTATTTATAAGGACTCTTCTAGTTTATAAGCATTCCAATAAAAAAATGCTTGAAAATCTTACCAGTACCTTATTCACCTTCTAGTGCCTTAACACAACTAGAAATAGACTGCATTTTCTTTGAAAATTGATTATGACTTCGTTGTCTTACATTCTGGCTAAAGCAAGACTACTGAGAAATTTCTTAGTTCATCTCAATTTGCTGAATAAATTGTCTTCCAGCCTAAGGAGACAAATTAATGATGATTTTGCATATTGTGATATTACCTTGTCAGCACTGCCTGCTTTGAAACTTGATAAAACCCTGGTTGAACTAAAACAGAATATCTGGGATCTAGATATCCACAATGACAGAGCCAAAGTCTCCTGTCTCTTTTGTAGCATGATCACTCCTCCCTGGTCTGTCCCTAAATGTTCCTATCACATCTTTATCTCCACATAAGAGATTATTTGCTTTGGCCTGAATTGGGGCAACAATGATAGGTTGATAACCTCGCCATATGAAAGCCAAACTTGCTTTTGTTCAGACTAGGGGATAGAATTTGTTTCATATGTTCTATTAAAATGTTCAATGTACACCAATGGTGATCATGCTTAATACTTCCAATTATGAGGGGTCCTTGATGCTTTCTGAGCTTGGTTGTTTTCTTGCAGCCATTTCATTACCCAAACTAGATAACATCATCAGTAATAAATGAAATGGCTGCAAGAAAACAACCAAGCTCGGAAAGGACCTTTCATTTCAACCCAGAGCTGCAAATATTCTCCTTTATTGGTACTTCCAGTAACTGTAATTGCCACTATGACCAGGAGGCTTTTAGATTCTCCTGGGTGATTGTTTTTCAGAAACCTCTAAGAAGGTTGCACAATCCTTATCAACAGCTACAACCTTATTTTTTTATTAAATTTATATAGCTGCCCGTCTCACTTTTATGTAACTCTAGGTGGCTGGTTCCTCCCTCATGCTATTGTTAGCTGCTAATTACTTTAAGATGTTCTTGCAATTTTTTATAATTATTACATTGTATTGTATGCTGTTTTTTTTAATGTGTTTGATCTTAGATTGTAATTGTTTTTACTTGACTTATAGGTCTAATTGTTTCTTCTCTGCCCAGAGAAGAGAAAGGGATTAGAAAGTAAATAACTGTGATACATCCTGTAGAGATGGGTGTAATTAAGATGTTGGATTAGAAATCGGTAAATGAGAGCTCTAGTCCAACCTTAGGCATAAAGCCAGCTGGGTGACTATGGGCCAGTTACATTTTCCCAGTTCTAGGAAAAGACAGTGGCAAGCTACTTCAAAAAAAAGTTGTGAAAACTGCAGAGACACACACACATACAAAACAGTCTACCTTGGGGGGAAGACTGGGACACATTCAATATTATTTATCTTTGCCTGCTGTCTCATCATTTCCATATATCAATTGTCACCCTGCTCTCTGCCCCACCCAATCCCAGTGAACACTAGCTGAGTTAAAATATATATTCCTACCTTGTTACAATTTAGAAGGGAGATTGAAACTTATTTACTCAGGCTTTTAAACATTTTAATATTAATGTTTCTATACGTTATATCTTTTAATGTTATTTTGATTACATCTTTGTAAGCTTCCCCATATCATGAAATGAATACTTATATGTACTGTAAGTGTTGAAATAAATAAATAACAATATGGATCTATTGAAAGCTAATCACACATTCTTGTTTCAAGTGTGAATTGTTGCAGCACAGTCATTTTTGAATCACATTTTCTCTTGCAAATTAGCTAGCTTTTCAAAAGGATTCCCCACCCCCCTTTGTATCTAACCACAAGATGAACTTGCCTGGCAATCTTTTTTTTCTGCCATACCCTCATATTTTATTTGTTATTATTTATCCAATTTATATAGCTTCCCATCTCAACAAATGACTGTGTGCAGAACAGTTAAAATAAAATACAAACAATTATTAACGTGACAAAAGTTAAAATACATAGCAGCTGAGCAATCACTAGCATAACCAAGTAGTGGATCCCTGTACACCTTTGGGGTCCCAGGTCCAGGCCTAGAACCAGGGCTTCAGGATCTTATGAAAGGCGGGGCCATTCTCCAGAGGAAGAATGTTTCATAAACCGCGCACAACTGCAGAAAAGGTCTAGTAAGCCCAACCAGCTGACATTCTTTGGCTGACGGAACCTGATCAGTAGGGGTGAAAACAGCTGGGGAGATGGTCCCTCAAGTAACCCTGTCCTTTAAAGGTGACAACCAGCACCCAGAATTGTATCTGGAAGCACTCTGGCAATCAATGCAACTCATGGAGTAGTTGTGTTACAAGTGCCAAATAACTGGTACCATTTACTATCCGTACTGCTTCATTCTGCAGCAGTTGAAGTTTTTTGAATGTTCCTCAAGGGCACACCTATGTTCAGTGCATTATAACAGTCCACACAAGTGATCATGAGGACATAATGTAAGCACCTTTGGTCCAGGAATGGATGCAGCTAGCACACAACTTGAAGATATGCAAAGATCTTCATAGCCACAGTTGTTACCTACTCTTTGAGCAGGAGCCATGAGTCCAGAAGAATCCCCAGATTACACACTGGATGTTTTTGTGGCAGTGCTGTCCCATCCAAGATCAATGATAGAAGTCTGCTGGCACCAGAAAATCCAAACACCCAACGTCACTCAAGTCTTGTTTGGATTGAGTCGAAGCCTGCTGTACCTCATCTAGGTCCCCACAGCTTCCAGACACTGGGAAAGGGCATCCATGGTATCACTCACCCAAACCGTCAGATGGCTACTCACCCAGGGGCCTCATGTATACGTTAAACAAGACAGGAGAAAGGAGCTGTGAGGCACTCCACAAAATAGGGGCTATATATTGGATCTCTCTCCCATTGACAGCAACTGGAATCAGCCCAGAGGAAGAAGAACCAGCACAACACTGTGCCACCCACATCCAACTCTCAGAACTCGTTCAGAAGGATATAATGATCAAAAGCTGCTGAGAGGTCAAGAAGATCAACAATGGATGCACTATCCTCATCCCACTCTTGCCAGATTTCATCCAAGATGTGACTAATGCTGTTTTCATCCCATTTTTTCTTTTTACAACCTTTAATCTCTCTATTCAGGGTGAAGTCGGGGCAACTGAATGGGCCTGAACATTTACTGGCCAGATGCTTTTCCTGACACTTATGCAGAGCTTGCAGGAGATATTTTCTCTTTGCATTCTAATAAAGAAATATCTGCCGCTGCTTAGGATTGAACTCTCAACCTTCTGAGTGGGAGGTGAGCATCTTCACCCCTAGGCCACTGTGTCATTCCTACTGTTTCCATCCCATGCCCCAGATTAAATCCTAATTGAACCTAGGCCAAGATCTTGATAACATGTTTCATCCAGAGCCCATTGAAACTGCACTTCAACCATCTTCTCAAAAGAAAAGTATCTAGACTGGTTGGGTTGAGCAATAGAGCCTTAAGAGCTCATGGAACTCCTCTCTCTCAAGAAATAATTCACCACCACCAGAATCCAATCACACATCCCCTCGACAGCCTTGACCGGCCAGAAGGGCATGGATCTAATACAGGCAAGAACCCCACCAACTTCCTCAGGCTCAACAGATAACGGTACAAGATCTAGCCTCCATAGCCATCACTGGCTTTGTTTCAAGGCAGAGTCCACCACAGAGAGAATCTAAGCAACCTTATCTGACAGATTCCTAGCATATCCTTCACAGCAACCCTTTAAATACAGAATTACTCCTTCCAAGAAGGGTCTGGGTTACCCCAAATAGGGCCACCAGACAATTCTGCAGATGCAATAAGGGCAGAGAAATATATTTTGCCACCCTTTCTGCCACAAGGTAGGCTATAAAAGAAGTTCTAGCCTGTGTTTGATGAGGTTTACTCCTTGTCTTCCAGTGGTGCGTCAGCCATCTTTTTAGCTGCTTAATCTCTTAGTTCTTCCACACCCAAAATCCAGCTGGGAACATCTTAGAAAGGGGACACCATGCCCCCAAGCCAGGTGTCAGTAATACATGGTAGGTTGGCCCTCTCAATCACAACCCATAACTCCAAGAGTGCCCTGCCCCTATTTTCCATCTCCCCCCACAAGTCACTGCTGAGATGATATATCCCACCCTCATCCTTCCAGAGGCTTCATGTTGCTTTTATCTCATTCCCAATATCTGTTGCAGCTTAAAATCATTTTAGCCATTCCAGTACTGAACACTATCTGCCTTTTAAAGCAGGTAATAACACTGATTGCCATTCCAGGGCCATTCCACTTTGGGTAGTAGAGAAATCCTGTTCTTTCAAGCCAAGGTTTTCCCCTTTACCTACTAAGTAAAGGGCTTCCATATGAGGATCAGCCTGAAATGAAGCCTGACCCATGATGGTGACAGAGGAATTGTACAGTTGGACACAGATAACTGTCTCCCTCCTCTTTTATAGCACATCTTTATTTGCTCCTGTCAATTGTTGTTTGGGGTACTTCTGAACATGGATGTAGTGTTCTTTAGGAATAGTACTAAACCTGTGTCAAAAGGAGCCTATCAGCTATTAACAAACCAGAGCACTTTGACAGTCCCATCCCCAAACTAAATTAAGGAGACTAATTGCTGGTTCTCACTGGCTGGTGATATTTGTTGAAAGGGGGAGGAAAATAATGTAAAATGTCATTGACAAGATAAGAGTTTCTAGATATGTTGTAAACAGCAGTCAACAGTATATGTTGTTGTGATTTTCATTCAATTCTAGATTCCACTTTTAGAAAATGTAATGCCATCTCACATTGAAAATCTCATTTTTAATTTTGCTGAAATGGAAGAGAATCATGGAAGCGAATATATGGAATCATATAATCAAGTGAAGAACACTCAAGTATTTTTCTGATACAGTTGTATGCAAAAGTATAGGGATCCATTCCCCCCAGTCAAACTGTACATTCCGTCAAATCCTAAGTGTAGAGAAGACAACATAATCTCTATGTTGTACAAAGACAAGCATTTTTTACTGCTATTTCAATGCATATTTATATGCAGGGTATTATTGAAAATCTGTTGGGAAATTTCAAATGCACAGATCATATAAAGATACTTATAGGCTATAACAGTGATAGTTAACCTTTTCGGCACTGAGTGCTGTAACTTGAGTGCATGTGCGCACACGCCGGAGCACCAGAACCCGGAAGAGAGCAGCTGGCTGGTGTGCATGCACACCGGACCAGCTGTCCAGCGCACATATGCACAATGGAACCCGGAAGAGCAGCTGGCAATGGCACACATGCCCACAGAGAGGGCTCTGCGTGCCACCTCTGGCACGTGTGCCATAGGTTCGCCATCACGGGAATATAAGATCTCTGCAAGGAAGAGTAGGGTTAGGGTTAGGGTTAGACTCTTAGCAGGGATATAGGAACTTATAGCTGTAAACTGTGCCAAAGATGATACTACAATAAACTGCATCCACTGTTTTCTTCTTTTGAATCTGTAAATAACTATACATAAATAGTTAACTATGCATTCCAATTTTCAGAAAGAAGTTGCATTTAGCTTTGTTATCATATGGAGGCTATGTCAGCTTGTTAATTATGGTGGTCCAACCTTTTGGCTTGCCTGGGCTGCACAGAGTGAAGAGGAATTGTTAATAATGTTAATTTTATGATCTTGTGGAGCTGCATTACTAGCTGTCCAGGGCCCCATGCAACCTGGAACAATGTATCTGAAACTTTGGTTCTCTAAAGAGGCACAAAAAATTAGATCCTTCTAAAATAAGGCAATAGAAATTTAATTTGTTGTAGCGGTTAAGGCATCAGGCTAGAAGCTGAAAGACTGTGAATCCTGTCTTAGAAAAAGCCAGCTGGATGACTTTGGAACAGTCAATCTTTCTTAGCCCTAGAAAAGAGGCAATAGCAAACCACTTCCAAAAATCCTTGCCAAGGAAACTGCAAGGATTAGTCCAGTCTGTCACCAAGAATCAATATTGACTTGAAGGGGCAAAAAGAAAAAAAGGAATGTGAGCCAATTATAATGACGTGCAAAATAGGTAAGCTGTACAATTAAGGTGGTACAGAAATTTTTACATTCTTTAATCTTATAGGTTTCAAGTAATTCTGCAAGACTTTTTAAAGGCTATGATTCTTAAATAGCATAACCCAGGCTACCTTACACTAAGGAAGGCCATTAGGCTATCCACCTCATATATGTCAGTTCATAGTTCTAAGCAGAAACTTTACAGTATCTTAGACAGGAATTTTTTCCAGATGTAGAGACAATAGTAGATATACACAAAAAAATCCTGAAATCCTTTTTTTTATACCATATTAAAAACGTATAGCTTATTGGGATGTAGCTTGAAGTACGATATAGGATTTAATTATACAATGAAAAACAAATGAACTAAGAATTTGAGCACAACTAAAACAATCTGCTGAGGCCAATTTAAAAGATTTTGATAACACTTTCTAATTAGCTATTGTATTCAATAAGAAGAAAAAATATAGTGCTGTTCCATTTTATTTTTTATTTTAACAGTGTCAAAATTAATGCTATATAATAAAAATTATGATGTAGGCCTACAGACAACACAACACAGGAGTACATAAGTGCTTCAAGCATGAAATGGAAAAGAACAGAAAAAAACAAAGAAATGAAGCAGGTTTGTCCTTTTGAGTGCAACTTCGCCTGTTATATATTATTACACAAAACCAAAGTCATCATTTAGGCTTTATGCCGTATATTTTATACCGAGTATGAAAATGGCAGTTACACTGAATTATTCTGATTATGACATTTCTTTACGATACATTATAAATTAAAAGCTACAATGCAGACTTCCTTCCACATTTTTTACTAGCCTGAGTGGGAAAGAACAGGAAGGGCTCAATTCAGGTCAGGTGACATGAATACAATGCAACATGAAGCACACTTAATTTGGGGGGGGGGGGGGGAGAGGAATCCAAACAAATATTTTGTGGAACTTATTTCTGGGTATGCACACATTCAACTGATCTGTAAATTATAAAGCGATAAAACAAATTATGGACAACCAAACAATTCTATTTATTTTAAACCAGTCAAAATTTAACATAGCTGAATTGGGCCTAAAATCTAATCCACATAAAACTGCAGCATCTGAATAGAAGAGAAACTGTCCAAAAATTAGTAATTGCTGTAAATCGTAGTAATTGCTGTACTGTAATTATCTTTAAAAATGTTGTTTCTGGCATGGCACCATGCAACTGGCTAGCATGCATCCAGTAACATCCATAACATATTTTTAACAAATAGAAGATAAAAAAATCAGTTAGCTTGCATTAAGATTTTTGATGAGGCATGCAGCAATTACACATTGCAGTTAATACTTCATGCAAACTTTAGCATGGCTTTAACGTTACATTCCTTCTCATACTAAGAATTCACATGCTAAGGGGAAAAAAAGGTGAGTTATTCATCCCTACTCAAGGAAACAAAAATCTTAGTTTCTTTTCTATCTAATTAATAAGGCAGGCTCTAAGTTTCAAGTCCAGTCCTACTTTATCAGAGGAAGTTACTTAACTGTATAGCTTATCATACACAACCATATTCATACCAAATAGTTTGGGTATCTTCATCAGCTAATAAAGGGGATTCACTATCATTAGGATCTGTATGAACAAGGCTTTTAAGTTTATTGCTGTTCTGTGTGACATCTACCTTTTCATTATCAGATTTCTGATTTTCATAAGGTTGTTTGTGACCCTTCTGTGGCAATTTCACCAATGAATGAAGTGATTTAGCTGTTCTGGTTATGGATGTTTGAGGTAATCCACTAACATCACAGACTAATTCAGTATTAAGTGTCAAAAATGGCATGGAAAAATGACCTGAAGATGATATGCCTACTTTATCATTATTTACATTACTGAGAGAAAATGTTTTAGTAATAAATTTGGTCTTTGTTCTGGAATTGCTAAGCCTTTCAGGTATATTCAAATGATCGGGTGTAGTAATATTAGCTAAGTCATTTTTGGGAAAAGTAACTGCATTATCAGGAGCATAATAAAAAATAGAAGATTGTTGTTGAGGATTGTACTCACTCGAAGATGATATAATACTTTGTTCAGCTGTAGCTGGAGTTGGATCAACAAATATTGGCTGCCTAGTGTCCTTAGATAAAAAATCATGGATGCTGGTCCTCCGAGTAGTTCCTTCTGCTGTTGAAATCACACTGCTTGCACGAGGTAAAGTAGCATAGGGATTGCAGTCTTTTGATTGTCGCTGTGACTGGACATTTTCTTTAACAGACCTGACCTTTCCTTTAGTGCCTGCAGTGTAAGTCTCTAAAAAGTTCAAATCTTTAGAATCTTCTGTTATGTTTAAATTGAGCCTTGCAAGAGGCTCTTGCTTACCTAACTTTCCATCAGATAATTCTGTTGTATTTCTTACACTCTGTGATCTGACAATACCACTACTGCCTGATGTCTGTTTGCTTAGTTTTTCTCTTCCTGTTAATTCAGCATTTTCCGAAAAAAATTTCATTACTTCATCCAAAAGATTATCTTTGCTTGAAGACTTTAGCTGCAAAAAATAGATAGAAAAAGAGAATGAATATAAAAAACACATACAGTTTTACCATCAAATTTATACAGATCCACAGACTGAACCCGTCTGCCTAGCCTCCACTTTTGGAGACCCTGCATTTTGCCTAACAACCACATTGCTTAGGTCCCAAACCTAATTCCAGAAGAATGATGGCATATTATAAAAAATGATATCTCTGATGCTGAATTACAAAGTATTGTTGCTTGTAAATGAGCTGAGAAAATTATTGAGTTTTTACTTTAAGAAACCTGAAAACATAGCATAAAACATTAATTCTAAATTGCCAGTTTATTTATTCTCCAAAATGAAAATATCACAATTCACTGAGATATATACTGACAGTTGCAAGAACAAATTTGAGAAAACAATGAAAAAAAGAATCCTAGTAAATTATGTCAAACTGGGAGACAAAGTTGGAGAATATGTAACAATGGCAAAATTAACATTATATATTCATAATAGACGTCTAACCAAATTTAAGTAATTGTAATGTATGTTACTGTACTTTTTTGCAGGACCAAACCACAAGCTTAAAAATAAAGAATTGATTATCTATTTAATTATAGCAGCCAAAATAATAATTGTGCAACACTGGAAAACTTTATAGAATATAAAAACTGAGTTGTGAATAAGTAAAACCTCTTCAATTGCCATATGGGAAAAAAACACACAGATAAAGTAATGAGATTTCAGAAGCAGGAATCACAAATTTATCAAACTTGGTTGTATTTTATGATTTACCTTAATAATAGATTATAATCTGGTGTACTACCGTGTTTCCCCGAAAATAAGAGCCCGTCTTATATTTTTTTGAACCCTGAAATAAGCACTTGGCCTTATTACCATGCACTCAAAAGCCCAATTGGGGTTATTATCAGGGGATGTCTTATTTTGGGGGAAACAGGGTATTTATATATGATAAATGTTCAAATGTATAGTACTTGATTTTTTTTATTTACATACTAATATATATTTTTGTATTTTCTCTATTTTTTAAAATATATCTTGGAATTATGTTAATGCAGTTAACTTATAATGTAAAAGGAAAAACAAGCAAGAGTCTACTTCTCCTTAATAAAGAGAGAGAGAGAAATGAATGAACTAATGAATAATATTCTATGGTTGGAAAACACTAGACTGGTGATGAATCATTGAGTAAAAAGCCATGCAGGGCTGGTGTTTGGATGCAAGATATGCCTTGAAGGAACATTAAGCTACTTTAAGACTATATGCCATCTGATCATATTTGATGAGGTTGATGCCATAAGGTCCAAAAAAATTGAATACTAGTGAGAAGTTATAGAAAAAAACTGAAAACTAAAAAGAAGCTACAGAAATGATAGTAACTGGGAAATTTCCCAAAGGTAATGGGTTATCCCCAAGACAACCAGTTTTAATCTCATAATTTTGTGATGGAAATGGTGCAGGGTGCTAATCTGGCCATTCTCTTTGAGCAGCAAGGTGGCTTGGAGAATAAGATTTCAGAGGATCTATCAAGAACATTTGTCTCCAGCATTGAAGCCTAAACCTGAGGGGTTGAAAAGAGGTTGAATGTACAAAGGGAAGTTGCTGAAGAAGAAGTAAAATGGTTTCAGAGAAATTCTAGGACATGGGAGGAGTTTTGGAGGAAGTTTAAAGGCTATAATGTAACAAAATTGCCGAAAACATTATTTAGGGCTTGAGAATAACTATTCTGTTGTAGAAAATTTGAGGTTAATTTTGTGTAGGCTTATTTAAGTTTACCATGCATAATGGCATTATCTTCTTTTTATAGATATGACCATTAATAGAATGTACTTTTCTTGAACTACATATCTCAGCTATTACTTTCCTACTCAGTTATCTTCTTCAAATTCTTAATAAATAATGAATGCTGGTTCTGAAATTTAAAATGAGTTGTTTTTCTTTACCTGGATTTCAAATCACATTGTCATGCTCTACTTGAACTCATATTATGTTTATCCGGGCTTAAGTTATGTCTCTTAAAATTAAGTACTTTTTAACATACCTCAGCTGAAGTAACTTTATTGCTTTCTTCCAGAAATTGCTGCAGAGTAACCATTTCACTTCCAGGGGATTCAGTTTTAATTCTCCGTATTCCTTGTTTATCTATTTTTTCTGACATTGTATGATGAAGCAGGAGACTAGACTTAGTGTGACTTTTCAAATACTGTATGGGGCTGCTGCTACTGCTGGACCATGCTTCATGCTCATGAAGTAGGCTAAATTCTCCACTACTGTGGCTTTGAGGCCTGCTTTGGATGTTACTTGCACCTGCTTTAGAGTAAACAATACTGATATTTTAACAAGTACATTTGGAACAAAGTACAATATATTGCTAGATGTTTTAAAAGGACTGAAACATCAATTGTTGTATAGTAACGTGCTTAAACACCTATTAAAATTTGTATAATAGCAATAGCACTTAGACTTATATACCGCTTCATAGTGCTTTACAGCCCTGTCTAAGCGGTTTACAGAGTTCAGCATATTGCCCCCAACAATCTGGGTCCTCATTTTACCCACCTCGGAAGGATGGAAGGCTGAGTCAACCTTGAGCCGGTGAGATTTGAACAGCTGAACTAGCAGTCACTGAAGTAGTTGCAGTGCTGCTTTTAACCACTGCGCCACCTCGGCTCCTATTATAATAAAATGTATTTCCTTAATTTTACCCATTATCACTCTTCATTATAACATCTAATGTTTAATTTTAAAAGTTTCAACTTCAACTCTTTTAAAAGTATCAGTTTCCAATTTTCTATACACACTCACACATCCAACACACAAACCTTTTCAGCAACCCAGATCACAGAATCATAGTAATAACTATAACCATATGCTATGTTTTATAATGTGTTATAAAAGTAAAGAAAAACTGAAGCATGAAAAAATAGTTTCAAGTTAATCAAGAAATATTTTGCTGAAAAGATTTATGTAAAAATACAGTGCTCTTTATATAAAGTCTCAATTCCTGTGAATATGATTTGAAGCAGAAACATCACACTGTGCATAAAATAACTGAAGAAATGCCAATTTCTCATTTTGGCATTTCTTCAGTCCAAAGCAATTAAAACTATTCTCTGCAATATTTTGAATAACAGTTTAAAAAACCCCTAAGCAATATATAATTTTAGAACACAAGCATACTTAATTGACATAGTATTTCTGGAGAGAATAATTTATATTGGAAAAACACAAATGCTCAAAAAGATGCAAAATCCAGTAAAGCTAATGAAAAGAATTCATTGAGGCAGTGCTAGTTGGTTGTAATTGAACTGCTTTAAACATAGAAATTATTTACAACAAACAACAAGCTAAGCCTAGTGTGCTCCTGGAGCTTTGAATAGGAGACCTCTTTCCTTTGCTTTTTTGTTACCCTTATTTGTATAGATCTCACTCTAGATATATCTAAACATCTTTATACTTTCCTTTTTTATTTTTTTTCTCCCTATGAGATGTCTTTCCTTTCTTTTGTAATCTTCTCTGTCCACTTATATCTGCATTTTTTCTTTGCTTCACTGCTATGAGTTCTCATTTTTCCTTTTTCTCTCTCTCATGTTGTCTCTTATTTGCATAAATTCCACTATAGAAATATCTAAATATTTTTCTACTCTCCTTTTCTGAACCCAAAGATGCTTTTCCAAAAAGCAACTGGATTTTCTTGTTTTTTTTTCCTTGAAAACATTTCGCTTCTCATCCAAGAAGCTTCTTCAGAACTGAAAAAGTTTCTTGGATGAGAGAAGTGAGACATTTTCAAAGAAAAACAAGGAAGTTCAGTTGCCTTTTGGAAAAGCATCTTTGGGACAACCATGATTTGGATGATTGAGAATCTCCATAGACATTCCTTTTCTGAACCTTTATTCTCCTAATGAGATATCTTTCCTTTCCTTCTCAGTCATCTCTATCCACTTAAGTCTGCATTTTCCTTTGCTTCACTCCTATGAATTCTTTCCTTCGTTTGCTCACTATTAATAGCAATACACCTAGAAGTTCAATATTTTCAGCATTATTATGATTAATTATACTATATTGCTAATGATAATTGGGACATCAAATGCCATCAGTGTAGCTATATCTGTAATTTCTGGACTGCACATTTTATTTTCTACCCCTGACATTTAGTTGGGGGAGGAAGTATCAAGAGTATTTGAAAAACTTTCCCCCTTAGTGACATGTTCAGTATATTATGATGTACTTGAATTCTACTTACATAAAGGGGAGTAGAGCAGTAAATAGAGACTACAGAAATGCAAGTATTTATTATATTTGTTTGCCACATACTTCCAGCAAAGTAATCTATTTTAAAACTTTATTTTAAAAATAACCAAATGGTTAAAATCATCACATTAAAATTCCCTCATGCTATGAATATCACTCATTCTTCTCTGTAATATAAAGAATGAAGCATAGGTTCATTACTCTAGAAGCATACCTTTGACATCATGGAGTGATGCATTATTATTGCTATTGCTAGTTGATGTTCTGCCACTATCAAGGCTGGCTGGTCTGGAAGCTAAATGAAAAAGAATCAGTAGATAGCATAAAACACCTATCAAATCAGAATATACTGTACATCAGTGGTTCCCAACCTTTTTGTGATCGAGTACCACTTGGAGGTCCCATACAGTTGCCGCGTACCACCTGGTTCCAGAGAAACTAAATTCACTTTATTTCCATAATTGTACTGTTCCTTTTTTGGCCCCGCGCATCCAGCAACTGGATTCTCGGGCTGCTGGGACTAGGTGGGTGGCGTGTGGCAACAGTTGCAAATCGTTGCCAGATTATCTTGTGTTAGGCAGTAAACATTTTTGTGAAGTAAAAAATAACTAACTAAAAATCGTTCATGACCCCGAAAGTGTTCGCGTACCACCTGGAAGGCCCTCGCGTACCACTAGTGGTACACGTACCACATGTTGTACATGATATACTTCATTCACAGAAATGAATAAATGATCTCACAAATAGTTTGGCCCTGTTACTAAAGGGTAAGTTAGAACTACCGCATTTTTGGAGTATAAGACGCACCTTTTTCCTCCCTAAAAGAGGCTGAAAATTTGGGTGCGTCTTATACTCGGAATGTAGCTTTTCCGAAGCTTTTTTTCCCAGTCCTAAGGAGGTGCTAACGATCTTCCTGGCTCCCTACTCCGTCTTTGCAGGCTTGTTTTCATTCCTACTCCTCTGAAAAAGGTCTTTTCAGCCCTAACGAGGTGCTAACGTTCCTACCGGCTTGCAGCATTTTTTAATTCCTACTCCCTCGAAGTAGTTTTTTACCAGCCCTAAGTCTTTGCAGGCTTGTTTTCATTCCTACTCCCTTCGAAGAATATTTTTTCAGTCCTAACCAGGGGATAAAATAATGTGCTGAAGCTGAACAGACTAAGGATACTAGCCAGATGAATACCTGAATCACATGTCTAAAAGGACCTCCAAATTGTGCACCAGGTCAATGCAGCTTCATTCAGAATAAAAAATGGAAAATCCTGGATTTAGGGGATCTTGCAATCCATAGTCACTTTGTCTTATAAGGTTAAACCTAAGCTTATTTTCCCTCATTCAGACTTCTCCAGCCCCCAATACCAAAACATAACTCAACAGAATCCCTTGGAGGGGCAGGATTGAGATATATAATTGGGTATCATCAACATATTGATATCTAATCCCGTGGCAATAGATGACATCACCTAATGGTCTCACATAGAGGTTAGACAGCAGTGGGGAGAGAAATGTTGGAGATATACAGGCAAGACATGAGAATCTATAATTAAGAATCCAGAGGACCAAATGCCTAAGGAATTCCATGCAAAAGCTGACCTATGAGAGAAGAAGATTAGAGAGAGGGGAATCTTCTCTTTTCTGATTTATATGAAGGGCTCATTAAACGTTGTGACGGCTACCAGGGCCAGGGAAAGAAGGAGCTGGAAAGCATCTATGTGAAATCCACAATGGGCCATGACATGATAAAAAAAGAGAACTGCAAGTGACATGTCTGCATTTACCCAGAAGACAGTTCCCACAGAGGCCATTGGGAGAAGGGTGAAGAGAGGACAGAAATCAGTGGGTGCAAAATAAAGAAAACGTCTTGTTACAGAAGATTCTGGGAGACACAAGCCAACATTAGCACTGTGAGAAAGTATTGTTACTTTCAACACTGAAGTAATCACTTTAGTACTCGTTAAGAAGTTTGTATATGAGGTTGCATTTCAGGAATTCATATAAAAAAAGCAATGCACAAAGTTCGTTTGTCAAAAATGTAAGTATTTATATCCATAGTCTGGGAATACAACACCATCTTGAATAATCACCTCCTTGCAAAGACCTCCCCCAATTTTTATCAAATTGGTGGCAGATGTGTGCTGATATTAAAATCTCTGAAGTTGCACAAATACTGAAAAAGTGCACTAATTTACCATTTACTGTAAAAATATGAATATCCCTAAAACAGAAAAAGATATTTATAGGCAACTTTTAAAAAATGCTCTACAGCAGCGGTCCCCAACCTTTCCGACTTTCTAAATCAGCAGGCGAGGGGATAGTTCTGCACGAGCGGTGGGCAAGCGCGTATATGCAGTTCCATTTGCGCAAGCAGTGGCACACAAGTCCACCGCTTACACAAATGGAGCTGCATGTGCACATTCGCCGCTTCCGCTGCCCATTTCTGAATGGGCCACAGCCCAGTACTGGGCTGCAATCTGGGGGTTGGGGACCCCTGCTCTACAGCAGTAAAAAAATATGAAACAAGAAAAAATAGAATGCGTGTTTAGATTTGGGAGAAAATGGTTAAAAATAGCATATAAGCATGCAGAAAATTAATTTTAAGACATTTACAATAGATTCCACATGGATATGACATATGCAGAAATGCCACCAATAGAAGAAAAACACTCCTGCATCATGTACTCTTAGACAATATAGAGACAGTATTAATATAGTTCAGAATAATGCATTGTTTTGATTAAAATCAGTTTTGAATGATAAATTAAATTTTATATAGCTATAGCTTCTGTTTCAGCACTCTCTGGTTATGTCTAAATTGAAATTTGATTAAGAAAATAAATTAATGTATAAGTGAACATATTTTGAGAAACAAATTGTCTAACTAATTCTCAACATTAACTCTGACATTTAGAATTGAAGGAGAACTGAAAAAAATGAACCTTGCACTCAACTGTTTGTTTTACTTAAACAACTGCATTAGGGAAATGGGGAAGCATTCTATTAGATTAAATGGAAAAAAATGAGATGAGATAATGAAATGAGGTGAGATGAGATGAGATGCAAAGTTGAAAGAAGAGAGAAAAACAGTCAAAACTGACAAATGCTCATTTGCAAAACTGTTTTTGGTTAAACTTAAACAAAGTTCCCATAACCAGACTCATTTAAAATATAAATCTTACCTTGAATTCTTGAACCTGTACTAGAATCGTCACTAATTCCTTGTGGACTTACATCTTCAAAAGATGTTGCATCTAGGTGGAAAACAAACAACAAAACCTTAATATTAGTTTATCATCTAGAAAATGCTACGAAGAAGTTTTTGCTCCAATAAATTCATGTTCTCACAAATAATAAGTCAGAAATATAGACCTTTTCCCCACTGTAAAAATTATACAGATTATAATAAATCTGTATTATAAATATTTGCTGAAAAATCATATGAAATATTAAGCATGAATAGATTCAAATACCACTAGTGTTGCTAACACAGCCACACCACACTGAAAAGATTCTACCTATACCTTTATTATTAAGCAACTGCTTGGATCTCAAGCCTGCAGCAGAGTTGACAGTTGCAAAGTTGATGGATGTAGTAGAGAAAGCCATAGATCCCAATTCTTTTCTCCTTTTACCCGTGGATATATCATCAGGACCTTCCAGATGCTCAGAACTACCTATCCATTGTCCTCCTGCTAAGACCATGGACTGCATCAGGTCATTCATTGCTGGGATGCAAATGAAAGCAAATGAATCAGAATGATTCAATGATTTTTTTGCATTGTAAAATGCTTCACATTTATCTCTAATCATCATACTGAAAGCTACATTCCATGTTCATAAATGTTACAACATGCATTTGGCTGAATGAATGAAAAATGTTAAAAAGCAAGGCTTTCTTGTGCAGATGATTGTAAATGTTTTTAACTGCCATGCTGGTGCTGGAATGCTACATAAATATACATTAGGCGCTCTGATGTTTGTAATGGTAAATGTAATGAACAGGGTAAGATGAGCACAAGTGCTTATATAAAGTCAGTGCTGGCAATGATAAGGGCCCCTTTATTGTGCAGGCTTCTACAAGGATAGATAATTGTGCGTAACACTAGAGAGAAGGTTCTAAATCAAATGTGCTGTATAACAGCTATCTGCGTATTGAATCCTTAACTTAAAAATAAAAGAATACACCGGCAAAAACTTGCCTCCCCGTTCCCCACTCTCAGAAAATAGTAAAAGATAAGCAGGCTACTATTTATGTTTAGACAGGTTTTAGTTTAAAAAAAAGAAAGAAAATGGTATCTGTCTTTATAAGACTTATAACTAATTTTAAAAATGACATTCACTTTGCAAATGTGTGCCTGGTACCTAGTTATCCATATGTATTTAATGCACATATGCTCGAATGCACATAGAGGTGTTCCTTGCTTAATCATTCAGTGAACTTTTTGAAAGTTTCAATGGTGCTTAATAAGTGGTACTTATGACCAGTCCTCAAAGTTCCAGCCACCACACTTCCCTCTGGGCATCTAGCAATTGAGGTCATGTGATTGTCATTTGCTATCCCTCATTGCCAGATTCCAACAAGCATGGGGAAGCTGGCAGGAAGTTGCAAATGGCCAGTATGTGACATTCGCTTAACCTGAACACTGGGCTTGCTTAACAAAGATAATCAGAAGTGCAGGAACTGCATCACCGAGTGGCATGGTCATGTGACATTGTGCTTTATGGCCATATTACTTAATGATGGAAATTCCAGTCCCAATTATCATAGCTAATGGGGGACTACCTGTAATTTCCATAATGTGAGCGTATAAATGTATCTTCCATTTTGTGTTATTTATAGAGCCCAATAATTATGTATATTCAGTGTCAGTGGTTAGAAACATTGCTTCAGCTCCTTGTTTTAAAGCAGGACTTGCACTCTGCAGAATAGAAAAAAGCAGTGCAGTCCAGGGAAGGGTTAGGAAAGTTAGTAATAGATGCCAGTGTAGCCATTTAAAAAGAAGCTGAACTTTCATAAAGTCTTACACATGGAGCGACGGTAGAAGGCCTTCATTTTGTCTTTTTCCTTCGGTCTGTTCCTCAAAAAGGGCAGTCTTTTCAGTGCAACCACTTTTATGTCATAGCATAAGGAAAAACAGAAACGGTAAATAAAAGAAAAAGGGGAGAAGAACAGATGGAAGTTAAATGTTGAAACTAAGGACAGAAATGAATGTTTGAATTTCCACTAGGTGCAATTTACTAACAACTATTAATTTCATGTTGCTGAATGACAATGAAATATGAAACCTCCATAGTGAAACTTCTAAAATATCCAGAAACCCTGGAAATCCTATGTGAGGAACAAAAAGAATTTCCATTGTTCAGGATTATTAAATGTCTCAAAAACCAATCTAACAAAACCCAAACAAAACAGGAACTTTGAGATGGAAAAAAAGTTAGAAATCACTAAGTAGGTTTTTGGAGATTGAAAAAATGTTTTTAAAATGCTAATTTGGTTTATTAAAGATCTTTGAGCTTTGCCCTTACTTGCTACTAAATTGTGGCTGTAGTTTTTAAAAATTATTTAATTGTTAGTTTGAGCCTGTTTTATTTCAGTAAATTGTTGTGTATACCAGTTGCAAGATATACACAAGGCACTTTTTAATATGTCAAGGTTCACACATTGCACTAAGCCAGAGGTCTTCAAACTTGGCAACTTTAAGGCTTGTGGACTTCAACTTCCAGAATTCTGGGAGTTAAAGTCCCAGTTAAAGTCCACAAGTCATAAAGTTGCCAAGTTTGAAGACCTCTGCACTAAGCCATAATCTTCTCTGTTTTTGCATTAATTAATGCATGGAGCAGGGTCAGAGAATAAAAAATATTTTATTCCTGGACGGTAAATTGTTTGAAACTATTTGCTGTTGGCTTACATTCATTATGTTAAGTGTAACAGGATTTCATTATGGCTTAGTGTGATATATGAATCAAGCTATTGTATTTATTTACTTATTATGTATTTATCTGTTTGCTTACTTATTTATTATTAAATAAATATGCTACTGATTCTCAGTGACCCTGGGTGGCTCACCAGTTAAAAAAAAAGCTTAATGTGATCCACCCCCGCATAAATCATGGTTAACAAACTTTGACATAGTATGTTGTATAAATTCAACAACTGCATCTGATAATAATGAACAAATGTGAATATATACCATATAATTTCCTGGCTTAGTCCCAATTTTCTTTGTGTCCTATCAAGTATCCATTCCACATGGACACAAGACAAGGACCAATAAAAATAGGAGGGGGGGGGGAGAATCAGGAATTGGCCAAATGAGCCAAGATTACTATGTTCATCTACAAAACAGCCTTTAATATGTCCATCTTTTTCTATTAGTCACAGTTAAAACATGAAAAGCATGATCAGCATTTAGTATCCAATCAAGAAAGGAAGTACAAAAATTTATAAACAATCCAACAGATAAATCATCTTAAATAATAATACTTGCATATTGGGGCAGGGGATGCTATCATTCAGAAAATTGATGCCATAACAACAACAAAAAAAAAAAAACCAACCCAAGAAAAATATGACAGTGAAGTGATGTTAGAATCAACCAGAGAGTACATACAAAAACAATTTTAAATTCAGTGTTATAGAAGGATTTTACATGGATTTCTTATTCCAGACTTGAAATCCTATGCAAGAGGACCTAGTAACTAGAAAATATTTTTTTTCAGTATGGGTTTATTCCAGTCCAAAACACAAAGCATATATGTAAATTATTAATCTCAGAAAAATAATGAGAAAAATCAAAATGATGTTCAATAACATAATCTTCCAAGAAATTATATATGATACCACAATCTTAGAAAATTTAATCTTTATTTGTGACCTATTGTTATCTATTTCATATGCACTGCATTTTTTACTGGAGGATTTTGCTGGAGTAAAGAGTAGAAAAAATTGCCAGGAGTTAAATACAAATCTTTCCCGTTTACAATTCCAAGTCTAACTGCTTCTCTCTCTCTCATCTAAAGAAAACCAGGACTGAATATTTACAGTTATTATTTCCATCTAGAACTCCATTCTAACACTTCAATTCTGAATATATGTTTGTAGGAGTACACATCAAATAAATATATTGTATGTCAGTTTCTGTCAATGATTTAGCCAATTTGGTGAAGAAAGTGGTGTTGCTGCACTTTGAACTCTTATTATTTTGATCCTTTTTTTAGTCTGGATTTACACTTGGATTTGACAAGCAGACCATCTTGATTATTCTGGTGAATTCAGTTCTGGGAAATAGATGGGGAAAAGCTACCTTGTTGATAGTTCTGGATGTCTTGTCAGTTTTTGATAGCATTAAGTACAGCATCTTGTTGAAATATGTGAGGGAGAGCTAAAATTGGACATACAATTTAGTAGTGGTTCCATTTCTGTTTTCCCAGATGCTATCAGAAAGTGATACTATGAGATTTTGCTTGACCTTTTTGGAATTATCCTTTATGGTACCACAAAGTTCTATCTTCTTGCCATCTTATTTAATATGAAGCACTGAGAAGAAGCATGTATAGTTTGGAACTAGATGCCATAAACATGCTGATAACATTCAATCAACTTGTTTGGATTGCAAGTTTGGATTGCAGTTCTCCAAGGTGTATGAAACAGAATGGGAGCAAACAAAGTGTGATTCAGTGCAGACAGGATGGAATTAGTATTGATTCTAGGAACTGGAAATCATAATTCAGCTGCTATACAGCAGTAAAAACTGATAATCTGTAATGGTGAAGCTGACAAGGAGCCTATCTCATCCATTCTACAAATGATATCAAGGAAGGAGAGGTAAAAAGTGAAAAAAGTCACTCAAATCTGTATTATAAATATAGTGTACTTCATAGAGAGTACATTCAATCAAGCAGTACACAAAAATGCAGATCAGAATGTAACTATAAATCACAAGCTAACTATTATAAACCTATTATAAGGACAAGTATTATTTCAGTTTTGCTGAGATGCACATAAAGTGAAGAGAAGTTTCAGTATTTGTTATCTGAAACACCTAAAATGATACCAAATTGTCATTAATATAAAACTATAAAACTTAAGAACATTTTCTGTTCATTTTAAAACAAAACATTACTTAAAATGTTTGTATAGAAATATAAAAATTAAAAGGTAGAGGCGCTACATTTACAACTTCTGGCAGTAGGTAAAAACTTTAAGCTATTGTTATGAAATATATATTGTATTTTTCTTACTTTATTAATGAAAAAAATTGCTTTTGTGAATTAAATCCACAAAGAAATATTAAAAGCTCATGCATCCCAACAATGGAATATTTGAACTGTTTTGATACAATTCAAATAGCTTGAGAATTCTGAAAAGTGACCATCAAAGTGTAATGGTCATAGTCTGGGTTGTGAAAATAAACAATACTTAAGCAATGTGCCTCATTCTGGAATTTTATACATCCCATTGAGTTTAATATTTAAAGATCTTAGCATTGCTAAGTTTGAATTTCCTTCCTTTGGTGTTTGTGTGCTAAACAGATCCCATTTGCTACCAATATAACTTAACTTCTAAGATCAATCAAAATCAGCCAGTGTTGCTACCTAGCATTTTTTTTTTTTGATGGCAGAGCACAATTAAAAATCCATAAGCAAAATGAATGCTAATTGTTTGTTTCCCTAAGTTTACATAATAAGCACAGATGATGGCTATTCTTAACTTGAACGGTAGAATGGTGTAGTGGTTAACATATAGGACTAGAAATTGGGAGAGCCAAGTTGTAGTCCACCCAAGGCCATGGAAACCTTTGGACCAGTTACTCTTTCTCAGTCCAACTACCTCACAGGGTGGCTGTATGGAAAAACAAGAGATGGAACCATTATATACATTGCTATGAGCTCCTGAATGAAAGATGGTACATATGTGTAATAGGTATATAAAGAAATTCCTCATCAATATGCAGCTGAGCTTTACATATAATATATATATAAACCAAAACATTGTCTCTTCCATGCAATGTTGGAGGCACGGCCGCACTTTATGAACTTCATCAGATGGCAGGTTGGTAATGGACATGCAGACAAATAGGATCAACTCTATAATTATATAAAAGTTGCTCATAAGGAAGCATTTTACAGGAAAATCATATGATAAAAATGTCATGAGTGAATGAGGAAAACAATATTTTAAAAAAAAGAATTCGGGTAAAGGAGGTACAAATTTCATTAGCCAACTCTAACCCATTTGTTAATTTCATTTTAAATAGTGAACCCCTGTAAAACATTTAGGAGTATACTCTGCTGTAGAGGTTGCTTCTCCACTATCAACTATATAATAATAATATTAAAATACTTTAAATCTAGTTCCCCCCCTCAATACATTTTAGTATCATTACAGCAGACACTACTCCCTATTTAAATTTAAAAAAATTACTCACTGCTGCTTTTTTTAGTTCCCACTGTCTGGCCATCTTCAAGTGAATTTGACCCCACAGAGGAACTATCTTGACTATCTTGATGTGGCAGCTGAAGAAATCCTTCACTAGATTCTGAGCGGGTTGGTGTCAGAGTCAGAGATTTAAGGCGTTCTCGGTTGATATCTTTCTTTGATTTTATCAATTTCCTCATTTTCAGAGTAATCCAGTTGCCTCTCCTGTTGAAAAAAAAATGAAAAAGAATGTTAAAGGTTTATACAATCTAAAGAGAAACCAGTCAACTGAAACTGAAATGCTCTTCATCTGATGAAATTCTGAAGTTGGCCCTTAAGTAATGTGCTATGATTTTGGAAAGCCAATTAACTCTGACTGACCTATTTAACAATATTGTATGTCCCTGAGCAATAATTTCCTTTTTTTGAAGTTGGCAAGGTATTTAAGCCAAATAATGTTTCCAAATTCAGAAAAAAACTAACTTTGACAACATTAACCCCTTCCAAGAACTATTCTTGAAGAGAAATTTCAAGATATTTCACTTGAACAAAGACTTTTGCCTTCATGCTGAGGGAGCTACAGAAGTATTAAACCATGTTTTGTTATATTGCCTTTATTACAAAGTTTACTGCTACAGAGAGTAACTCCCCATTGTCATATTTTAACTACATTAATATTGTTCAATCAATGTGATTTTATTTCTAATTCTGAATGAGGCATTTTATAATTGTACATTGTACTTGACATACATTGTACTTTAACAATATAGTTGAAACTCTTTATTTTTATTACAATTTTATTTGCTGTCTCAGTTTGTGATCTGTTCTGAATTGATAAATAACCAAAATAAATTGATTGACTGACTGATGAGAAAGAATGCTAAATTTAGAATTCGTTAATCTTCAAAAATAAATATAGCTTTTCTCTGGACATGTGAATACAATTTAAACAATTCCCAACAGAATGAAAATGATGTCCTTTAACTTAGTGGTCACATTACCTTCTAGGGGGAGATGGTTCATAGAATTTATACTGATCCATAATCTTTTCTTCTAATTTTTCTTTTTGTCTTCTCAATTCATTCAACTTGTCACTATAAAAGAATACATTTCAGAAGGACATATTTCTACAAAATTGCTTTCCCTTTTAATTTTGTATCTAAATATCTTTCCCTTTGAAAACATTGTAAATTTCAAAAATTGGGATTACTCTTTTTCAAAGTAAATATATGTGTATCTCATAATTCCTATACTTTTCCCCATGGTTCTTGCTTTAGTTTGTGTACTTCTCTCTTCAGTATCAAAGGGCGTATCTTAGATTGACTAAGATGACACCTTCGACTACAATTCCCTTTTGCAGAAAAACTGCATCTCCAGTAATGGAAGATAGATGAAATCATGCTAATAATGAATGGGGTTGGCATGAAAATTCTCCCTAATCCAGAAGTATTTTATTATGCAGTTACTGGAATACAGTAGTCATTAAGTAGTCACAGCAAGACTCAGATTACATTTTAACGGTATATGCATACATTAAGTATACTGTATTTTTTTAAAATAGTCATTTTATGTATTTTATATCTTTAGTCAATTCAATTCAAAAGATGTATTTTAAAGAATCTTATTCATTATAAAAATACAAAATAAAAACATCAGGTTGCTTATAACTTGTCACAAGAAATCTGTCAATTTCTTTAATTGCTTACACAGAATCTGAGTAAGACTCATTAAAATTAATTCAACACTGAATATGCTTTCATAGTAAACATGAGTGACTAAAATCTGATTGGGTGTTAGACATTTTTTATTAGTTTTTAACAAAATGTCCCAATAACATTTTCATTATTTTTATTTGACAGTTCAACAGCAATTATCATTTTGTAGCTGGCTTTCCTGTATTGATACCCACATATATTGCCTTTGCTCAACATGGAAGAGATCTTTGCTTTCCATATTCTGTTCCAAAAGTGTTCTGTTTTGTAGCATTAAAGTCTGTATTTGGTCCAGTAGATGTCTGTTTTCTTCTTCCAAGTTCCCTTTTAGTTGGCTAAGCAACTGTCAAAATGTCCAAACACAACATTTACTGCCAATATTGAGCCAATTTTATTTATACCGTGCAGTTAACTAAGACAACAAATCAAGTAACAAAAGCTTGCCCTAGAAAATACATTATTTTCCGTTGCTTTTCTTTTAACCAAAAACACTCTACTGGTTCTGTTTAGCTTTTATTAAATTTTGGGCTATCAGTAAATATATCTAAAATTATAGCCAGTGGGAATGGTATATGGCAAATTTCTTTTTGGAATATTTCAGGGCATTTTCTCAGGTTTTCAGCTTTCTCTTACACTCAGAATGAAACAATGATTATTTGTCATGAAGATTTCTTATTGTTAGGGATAACAGAAGAATCCAACAATGCTAACATTCTGTTGTCCTAGAAATAATAGATTATAAATTGAATAAACTGAGAAATCAGATCTTCATTTACATTTAATTACATCCATATAGCGATCAACAGAGATCTGTTTAATAAAGGACCAAGGAAAAGGATGTTTTTTCTCCTTTTTATCGTCTTCTATTTCTGCTATTTCCTCTTTAGGGCAGACATAATTCTTATCATTTCCATCCCTAAGGGATTTATTTAATACCTGTTCTGCCATTTTGGTCCCATTTGTTCAAATGGAGCCTGTCCTTCCTGTACAAATCTGGCTTTTCCCAAAACATTCTCCAATACCTAATAAACAGGAAATCCTCCTTTTGCAGCAACATCTCATCTGTACATTGAGAATTCCAATTCTACCTGTTTAATTGGTCCTGTGCATGGAAGAGGTAGCATTTCAGAGAAAGCTACTCTGGTGGTTCTGGCTTCCACCTTAGCCATCTGAATTTAGTTTCCAGGACCTCCCAACTATATTCTAAGAATGTCATTAGTGGCCACAACAACTGCCTCCTCTCCAGCAATATCTAGCAGCCTATCTAGAAGTGCATAGTACCTACAACCTTCATACAGGCAGACAAATCACCATGCAGTCAGCAGCAGACACCAGGTAGTCACCACCAGATACATAGCCATCTAAATTCCTAATGATCAAATCATCAACCACCAGAAACCCCATTACCCTGGGAGAATTTTCAATGCAAGAGGAAACCTGTTCGGACTTTGTTTCTTCTAAGAAAGAGCTTCCCTCTTCCTTAGGCTGATGTCCTCCTTCCCCAGGACCCTTGTTCTCTGAAACAGCAAAGGAGCTGTCACCCTGTGAATGAGATTGCTATTACATCTCTGAGCCCTTCACCTGTATATCTCCCTCTCCCTATATTCTAGTAGAACTATCTTTCCCTCAAGGGAATTGTTTCTTGAGCACCAAGAGCTGCTTGCATCAAGCAGCCAGCTATGATCTCTTCCAGCAATCCCTGTTTAACACTCTCCACTTCTCTGTTCTTGTTTCAACAATTGTGGATCCAAACTTTCACTTTTTTTAGCCTTAATTTTAATTATTTACTGAGTGTTTCTTCACACACCACTAACAATCTCCTGCTAGACAGATGTTCCTGTCAGAGAGAGGATTGGTATAATTATATTCACCCTCTTGCAACTGAGATGGAAGAAGAATCAGAGAATGCATGATCTTTGTTTTTGTTTATCAAACATTGCTTGTTTTCTGGCTATACCTATTATGACATCCGTTTTATGCCCCTAAACACAGGAAGAAAGGCACAAAGCTGAGAGGAAAGGCAAACGACAGAAAAGAGTGGGAAATGGCAAGAGACCACTATACCGAGTTAAAATTTTAATATCAAATTATCTGCAACTTTCCTGGGATGAATGAATTAACAAATCCATTGTTAGATGCATTCTCAAATTTAGGAACCTTAGCTCTTTATATAAAAGATAAATTCAGTATTTGATTCAATAAAGGGAAATGTACTAAAGCTCTTTATAGTTCTAAATATCTTGTAAAAAAACACACAAGATCTGTGTGTGTGTGTGTGTGTGTGTGTGTGTGTTTATTTATTTATTTATTTATTTATTTATTTATTTATTTATTTATTTATTTATTTATTTATTTATTTATTTATTTATATTATAGTGGCACCATGAGGTAGATTCTGGGACTAGAAGTCTCTTTTACAAATAAGTCCTATCTTTGATGCTGGGGTTTGGTGGGGTGAGTGGGCAAGTTTTGCTATTCCATCCAGACAGACCACCATCACATTCTATTCTAACTTGCTCTCAAGCCTTCAGAGCAAATATCAGATAAAATGATATTAAAAAACAGCTATCAAAAATAATATTTTACCAGAATCAAAGTCTAAATTCAGTTTCCAACTATTCCCCCAAATGTCCTCATGAAGTCCTAAAACAGAATAAATTAAAGCCAAGAAACACAGAGATTATATTTTAAAATGTTAAATTATGGAATTTGTAATTCTAATTTACTTATAAATCCATATATACGATACATTTAATTACAGCATAACAAAGCATTATAAGGATAATATAAACTGATTACCTCGCACTGATTATTTAATTTTGTGTGAGTAATATCCAGTTGTTGATATTGTTCTTTAAGTTTAGAAAATTCAGCCTCCAGTCGTGTTTGCTCTAATTTAGAACTGTTTAGTAAAGTTTTTAAATTCTTGTGATCTACCTGGAGAACTTCATTCTCTTTCAAAAGTTGTATGTATGTATGATTTAATCTGTAATTAAAGCGGTAAAAATGAAATAAAAATATTACAATATACTTTCACAAAGAGTTTGTAAACATTGGTGTTTATATATCTTAAATTTATTATTTTTTATAAATAATTCAAGGCAGCAAGTATACCTAATATTACTTCATTCTATTTTCCCCATAAAAACAACCCTATGAGTAAGGTAAATAATTAAATAATTTAATTAAATTAATTAACATTTAATTAATCACAAAAAAGGTTGTAAAATTAGGCCCATCTCAGCTTATAATTGTAATCACAACTGAAAATCTGGTCCCAATTGCAGTTATAAGTCAAGGACTACCTGTAATTCATTAGTATTGCTTTCTCACCTATCATTTTCTTCAGAAAGTTTTTTGTATTCCACTGCTACCATTTCATGTTTCTTGTTTTGCTGGAGCATCTTTTCTTGCTCCACTTTGAGGCCTTTTTCCAATTCCTCTAATTGTACTTTTTGATGAAGTAATTGACTGTATCTGTCAAGTGAATATAAAATTATAAGAACTATTCTCAAATATAAAATTGTAAAAATAAATAAGAAAGTATATGCTTTTTTATTAGACTGTTTTATTTCCTAAATCAATGAAGACAATTCTATTGCTTTCCTAATTTAGCCAAATTTAGCATAATGTAATTACCTGTCTTCTAAATCCTTATGTTCTACTTCAAGATTCTTATGTACAGATTTAAGGTTTCCATGTTTAGAAATGAGAGATTCATATTCAGCTGCTTGCCGCTCATGAAGTTGTTCCAATTTTTCATGATCTTTGATTAGAGAATCATAAAATGATCTCAAGTCTTCCCGTTCCTTTATTATGGATTCATTTTCATTTTCTAACGTTGATTGTTGAATCAATAGCTGTGCATTCTGGTTCATAAGTGATGTGCTTTGGGAATTAATTGTTGAATTCTCCACCTATAATGAAAAAACGTGTAATTAGCTAATGTATAACAGACTCCTTTTAATGTATGAAAAAAATGTTTTTCTTTGCCATCTTTTTTCAGCTATTTTGGCCTATCAATCTTACTAGATTCAGCTAGCATGGATCCAAATTTGAACAGACTGAATTTTGCCAACAGAACAATTTCACATCTAATTTGCATTACAGAAATTATTTATAGAGGGGAAGAGAAGCCAAAGTCAACAAATATAGTAGAAGTCTTCTCAACTGGACTCCTCCGTTCTCAACCCCACAAGCTTACTCTGTGTAACCCCAATTACTCTGTTGGAAGAATTCTTAAAGACAGAAGGAGGACTGCAAAAAAAGACCATTTGCAGAACTTCTGGATTCTACATTCCACTGCCCACAGAGCCATTCTGACCAAACCTGTTCCTCGCTTAGGAAGATCTTTGGAAAGGAAGGCAGGAAAAAATCCTTGGAAAAAGTCTGCTTAACTGGACTTAAACCATCAGGTAAATGTAGCAGCCTTCCTGCTGCTCTCAAGTAGGCACAAAAAAGTTAGATAAGTAGATGTCTTGCAGAAAATTAGGAAGTTATGGGGAAAAGGTATCTAACAGCACCTGGAATCTTACACCCTAAGGTAGATTAATTCCCTATCAAACCATTACAAGACTGGTGACATACAGGGCCTGAAAACAGTACGACCATGCCATATTCTGTGGAATGGAAGTATAAAGTCAGATTTCAATGACCAGAGCCACTCTGTGGTCAGGAAAGATCATTAGTAAGGAGAAAGAATAGCATTGGCATAACTTGGAAGTTACAGAAAAAACATACAATCAAATGTCTTATGTTAAAAGCAAGGTTGTCGCTATTAAGTGTGCAAATAGTCTTTGCTAATGACTCTGATTGGGATTGCAACTCTGCCACAAAGCAAAACGATTGCTAAGTGGGAAATCAAGTGATTAGGATTATGCTTTAGATGGAAAGAGACAAAACTAATCACACCTCAACTTTTATTTGTCTCCTAATCATGCTTTGGAATGCTGTAGTGCCTACTTATTGCTTTGTACCTATTGAGAGCAATGGGATGTCACTGCAGCATGGGGTTCGGAGCTGCAGGCACGTCCCCCCTGCACACCAGAAAGATTGGAGAGAAATTTCAAGAGAGTACTGTAATCCGTTTGCATAGCATGCCAACAGCTCCCAGTCCCATGCTGCTGATGTGATTGCATTGCTTTCAATGTGTAAAAGAGCAAACAGCTTGCCTTCTTGCAGTTTGTTTCTCTCAAATCAATCTGTTCCGAAAGGGGAGAAATAAAGAAGAAACCACAGGTCAGCACAGGATAATGCGGACTGAGTTTAATAGTGATCACAGGTTGTAAATGGGCTGTAAGGTTATTTTTTTCAGCACCATTGTAACTTTGGTCACTGAACGAATGGTCAGTAAGCAAGGACTACCTGTAGATTGTGAATGGAGAAAATATTTATATATGAAAACAGAACCTGAAGTTTCGCATTTTGAGTTTGCAGGGTTGTATTTTGCTCCTGTAAGGAAACAGTCTGTCTTTGAAGTGCTATTATCTGAGCTTGCAAATTATTATTCTGCGTCTCAAGTTGCTTTAGCTGCGTTTTCAGGGCTTGCTTCTCTGCCTGCAGAGTTGCATTCTTTAGGAATGGAAAAAAAAAACCATATTAAATGCATATAACTTTTCAGTAAAACACAACAAAAAAATCACAATTTTTAAAATTCTGTATCAAACATTCCAAAATGTGTGAACTTTCAAAACCAGTAAGTTAAAATCACAAAATATAAGCATAAGTTAAAAACAGATAATATTTAAGCTAAAACCCCACATTTCAATCTATAACTATAGAGGCATATTTGAACAACACAATATTGAGAGCCAATGATTAAGGAGGGGAAAAAACAGGCCTACCGGGCCCACCGGAAGTCGGGAAACAGGGGAGAGGGGGGATTGTGCGTACATGCGCGGGGGGGCGGGCAGCACGGGGGTCATGCGTGCATGTGCAGGGGGTGGGGCACATGGGGAGCATTGAATTATGGGTTTGGGCATGTGTGTGTGTGCGATAGCAGGCGTGCACGCGCTTTTGACACCGGAGGAAAAAAAGGTTTGCCATCACTGGTGTAGGGTCTCCTGCTTGAGTAGGGTTTTAAACTAGAAGACCTCTAAGGTCCCTTCTGACTCTGTTATTCTAGAAGAAAAAAAAGTGCAGAAATATTGCCAAGGCTGGAACTGCAACCAGCCTGTTCCAGCCTTGGCAACAGTTCTCCAGTCTTTTTTTCTGGCCAGCAGAGCTTCTCTGGATCAGAACAAGATGAAGAGATTGTATGCTCCGTAAGGCTGCTTCTCACTAGGAAGCCTGCAGGACCCAGATGAACTCTGCAAGGAACCTCATGAGTAAAGAGTGTTGGGAGAGTAGAAAGGAACATCAGGCTTAAAGCCTCAGTAGAGCCTTTAATTGGCATTGAGTCTGACCAAATCCCACTTTCTAAAGCACTTTGGACTATATTACTAGGCTATAAGTGATCTTTGAAGCACCACTTTTATTGAACCACCCACCCAGTGAACAGTTGTATGGCCAGTGGTGCGACTAACGGGGGGTGGGCGGAGAAAAACTACAAGAATTTAAAAATTAGTTTGCAGCAAAAAGCAAAATTAAGAGTTGGGATTAATTATTTTTAAAATGGACAAAAGGATCAGATTGATGGACTTTGTTTATACAGTACTAAATTCCTTTAAATTAATTACCGTATTTTTCGGAGTATAAGACGCTCCGGACTATAAGACGTACCTACCTTTTTGGGGGAGGAAAACAAGATATATGCTAGTGCATGGATATGGGAAATAATATGAAATTTTACCAGTTTGGAACTGTTTTAAGTTTTTTTCTTTGCATAGATTGGTATTATAATTAGAATCAGTAAGTTATTCAGCACGCAATCTGTTAGATGTAAAGCTTTTTTCCCCTCTCTCTATTTTCTTTCAGGTAACATTTCAATTAAGTTAGTGAAATGCTTTTTAAATTCCAGCTAATTGTTGATTCTAGACAGAAATTTTACAACAAAAGGACACAAAGAAGAAAATAAGACTCATAAAACACAATAACTCTGCCTCTGTCTCCCAGCACAGCAAACAGTCTGCTTTAGTTTTGTTTTTAGCACAGCTTGATTAGCACAAGAAAAACAAATCTGCCTCCCAGAAATTTGCCTGCTTGCAGGAGGCCCGTTCGGCAATAGGCAGCAGCTTGAAACAGCTGAGGGTCGGGAGGCCAATTCAACAATCAACTACTTGTGCTAATCAAGCTGTGCTGAAGCTGAAATGGGCTGTTTGTAGTTTGCTGCTTGGAGGTAAATTGCTGGGAGGCAGAGGCCAAAGGGTGGGGGCTGGTGGATGGGCGGGGCTACATTCGGTGTATAAGACGCACCCAAATTTTCACCCTCTTTTAGGGGGGGGGGAAAGGTGCGTCATACTCCGAAAAATATGGTAAATACTACATATATTTCTTTTAACTTTTTAAATCTTTTAATATTGTTTTTAATCGTTGTTTATTGTTCAGTGTTCTTGCACAATGTTGTACGCTGCCCTGAGTCCCTCGGGAGTAGGGCGGCATAGAAGAACCAAATAATAAATAAATAAATAAATAAATAAATACATCCATGGGGAAGTGTTTTGCTTGGGTTCTCCTAGGAAAATAATCGATGGATTCTTTTAAAGACAAAAAAGGATGATTGTGAAAGGGCATAGACTGCAGAATTCTGTAGAAAGAAGAAAAAATCATTTTTTAATGTTTTTTCATTTTGGACTATAAGCTATGATAAAGATGGCTACTTCTAGCTAGAGAAGGGAAGGAAATAATTGCTGATTGAACAATCTGCTGGAATAACAGCTGAGAATTTACAAAGAATGTTTGAGAAATGCGAAAGGCTTTAACATAGAGGAAAGACTGGTGAATTTGGAAGAAAAAATTCAGAGGAACGGATACTGCTTATGCAGTAGTCAAAAGGAAAGTGGAAGAACAGGAGGGAACCATGCTTGGGGCATGCACACTACAGACCTGTGTCTAACTAAAAACAAATTAAACAAAGTCCACACAGCTCTAGAAAATTCTAACATGTAGTCTGTACAAACATATCATCTGTGTAATATTCACAAAAACCATGAAATGTTTAACAGTTTCTAGTAAAGCAAATGATATACTTACGTTTCTTTCAACTTCAATTAATCTATCTTTAACCTTCAAAAGTTCTCTAGTAGTTTCCTGATTATCTCTTTCCCATTTAGTGACAGGCTGACTTTCCTCATCAAGTTTTGAAGAATAACTCTGTACCATTTTCTCCTCCTCTTCTCTTTGCTTGAGGGCTTCATAATTCTTTTTCACCTAAAGATAAATTAGTTCAAGTTTTAATATAGGAATTCATTATTTATTTATTACATTTCTACTCTTATTTACCCTCAAAAAAGTATATACTTTAACTTCATAAAAACTAGTTGAAGGTTAAGTTGTAAGTCAGGGTAAACTGATTGAATGGAGACTTGAACCTAGGTCTCCCCAGTTCTAGTCCAATAATCTGATCACTATTAAGGCAGCAGGACAATTATTGTCTATTTCTGTAACAGCCTCTTTGCTGTGAACTGCAAAAATAAACAGGATAAAAATGCAAATAACAACCTGATCTCGAGATCTGTCACATTATTATAGAAATATTGAGAATAAGATTTAACACTTCTTGTCACCACTTATTGTTGCAGAAAATACTGAATGCAAATATTTAGTATTTGTTTAGCCCATATAAAGATTTTTCTAATGATTGCATTGTTAATTATTCCATTATTTCATTTATGATTCATCAAGTACCATACAGATCAATGCATGTTCAGACTACAATCCTATACCCACTATTTGGAATAAACCCTACTGAACAAAGATAGAATTTGGCTTCCAAGCACACAAAAGAACTATACATCTAAATATTCTAGTGAACTAAGACTTAACAGCTATTCTCCCACTTTCCTATTCTGAAAAAAAAAGGAACAGTTTAACAGTGGAAAAGTACAGGTTGTGAAAACTGTATTTTAACAACTCTTTTGCTTTCAAATTAGCAGTGTTTGTAAATAGTAGACATTTTCAGTTTATGGATTTGCAGTTTAATAAGTGTAAACTTTTTATGAATTTAAAAATAAGTTGCTGTTATTAGATCACAAGACAGCTGGGAACATGTTTTAACTTACTATCTTAAGCTCTTGGCGCAGCTGTCGATTGAGATTTGTTGATTCTTCTAATCGAGCTTCCAAAGCAGCAATTTTTTCTTCTTTTATTTCAAGTGATTTCTTCAGTGTGGACTCTAACCTTGACTCCAAAAGTTTGTACTTACTGTTTAATGAAACAATTTTAATGAAGTTCTCGTTATCAGTAATTCACTTTTAATAATTCATAATCTTTATGTCAACTTAATGAATCTGAAAATGCTAAACCGACAGTTTTGGAACATTTATCTGTGTGGAAAAAAACCCACTGTTCCCAGATGTCAAGAGTGTGCATGTGTTCAAAGCTAGACCTGAATCTAGTAGGGCCAAGAATTTTTTAGTCACAGTCCCAGTGTTATAGAAATATGAATACCTATTTTCATATTTCATATTCCACAGTGGTGCTGCTTTTAATCTGTTCTGGTTTTAATATTGTTGGCCTTTTTTGTACTATATTTTGTATTACAGTTTGATTACTGTATTTTGTTTGTTTTAAAGGCAACAATTGTTTTATGATGTCTAAAATTGTATTTGTTTGATTGTTTTGCATCTGATAGTTGTAAACTGTGAATCATGGCTTTGGAGAGAACATTGCTGTATATAAGAAATAGAATATATATATTTGTTGGTGTATATACCAGAAATAAAAAAGTGGATACATTGTAAAAAATGCAACCATAGCACAAATGTCTTATCTATCATAAAACTATTTAAATGTTAGTAAATTGTTTTCTATTCTCCTAAACAATATACTGTAATTACATGTGGAGAAAAAACATCTAAAATTTCATATTAGCATGGATTCTATTTAACCTGACAATATAAAACATTCAGTCTTTATTTATTTATTAATGAGATTTATATACCGCCTCATAGTGCAAGCACTCTCTAAGCGGTTTACACCATTAAGCAATGTATATATTTACATTGCCCCCAACAATCTGGGTCCTCATTTTACCTACCTCGGAAGGATGGAAGGCTGAGTCAACCCTGAGCCGGTGAGATTTGAACAGCTGAACTCAAATCATAGTCAGCTAAAGTAGCCTGCAGTACTGCTCTCTAACCACTTCACCACCTAAATAAATTTCCTTATTCCACTTTATTTCTCTTCTGATCCAATCACTAAATTTGCTTTCCCCACACTTCTCTCTGACCTAATTCTAGTTGTTAAGAGCTATGGATGGAACAAATAACAGAAGATACATTTTAAAATAGGAAAACCACTGGTATTTTCCTTAAGGCTGCATATTAAAAACTTGTTGCAAGATATAAAATATAAAGCCGTTTAACTTAGAGATAAAATATACTAAATCTCCCATGATCATTATGTTAATCACTGCTAATAACCGACTGCAGGACCAATTATTACTCTCAATTGACAGAAGAGCTAGTCAGAAACTGAAATTCTGCCTTTCTTAGCAACCTTTTCCCCATTTTCACAGGTATATCCTTCAAGTAAAGGATATCCTATACAAATGTTTGTACGCCATTGGTATTACATTTGCAGATATAGCAAGCTAAGAATAATCAAAATTATTTTCAGAGGTTGTGCTTCTTTTGCCTGAAAGATATGATCTGAAAACAATCTTCTTATTACTAAGCTCCAGAACAGTAGTGGGTTCTAAAAACCCTTTACTGCCGGTTTGTGCACACGCTCGCGCGCGCGACACTTCTGCTCCTGGGTGGGTAGGCGAAACCTCCCGCCACCGCAGGTTCTTAGAACTGGGCAGAACCGGGAGCAACCCACCGCTGTTCCAGAATCTAAATGTCTAAAATCATCACCATTTTAAAAATTGTGATACATTTTTCGTTACCCTTGCACAAACACCACAGAGCAACTTCATTTCTTTATTAATGTGCACCATTTCTTATGCTAAAAATCTGACAAGGTGACTAAAAGAAGTGCCTATTTTCTCAGCAAGATATGTGAGCAATCCTTAAAAAAACAAAAGGGTAGAAATACCATGAAGTTTCCATCCATCTAATCCAGAATGTCTTTTACTTACTCATACCTGTCATCAGTACTCTGCTCGTCATGTAAGAGACGTTCCTTGTTTAAACCAATCTTTTCAAGTTCATGTGTAAGTTTTTCTAAGTCATTATTCATCTGCTGTGTCTTCAGTTTTTCATTCACCAAATCCTTAAAACAAAAGAATGGATTGTACAAATGACTATTTGTTACAAGATATAACAAGAGACACAGATTTCCAGAAAGTGATTCCTAGAAAGGTTTCTGTACAACTCACACTTGTTTTAAACAGTACAAAATCTGTCAAAAATCTGTTTAGTATAAACAAAACAAGATACAGAAAAGAGATAACTGTCTTTCAAACGACCTTCAACTCTCTCTCTCTCTACTATTACAGTGCTACATTAAGATCTAGTAGATCAGGAGTCCCCAATCCCTGGGCCATGGGCTATTTGGAATTGAGCCATACAAGTGGCTGGTCAGAGTGCGCGCATGGAGCTCAAATTGTGTGAGCAGCCTGCCAGCAAGCATTTGTGCGCATGCACACCAGCCCGTTACTTGTGGAAGTTGAACTGCATGCATGCGTGCATGCCAGCCTGCCACTCATGCAGCCCAGTTCCCCTCTTCCCCCCCCCCCAGCTGGGCTGCCAAGCCACAAAGATTGGGGACTGCTAATCTAAACTATGCCTATGCTAAAGAGTTGTTTTCTAGTTTTCCTTGTACTGTATTCCTATATGTTCCTTTAAAATAAAAACCTACTTCATGTTTTCAAAATAATCCAAACTTTTTTATACATGGAGAATTCCAAGTGAAATCAGCTTATGTTAGATAGAACTTTAAAGAATAACTTATATCAAATGGAGTCAAGGATATTGCAGTACTATCCTCTTCACTTTGGAAGGTCAGTTGCTAAAGCTGAAGCTCAAATATTTTGGCCACCTAAGGATAAGCAAGGACTTATTGGAAAAGACCCTGATATTGGGAAAGATTGTAGGTGAAAGAAAAAGGGGATAGCAGAGGATGAGATGATTAGATAGCGTCACCGAAGCAATGAATATGAATTTGGGCAAACATCGGGAGACAATGGGGGTGAGGGTGGCATGATATAGTCCATAGGGTTGTAAAGAGTCTGGCTCAACTTAGCAACTGAACAACAACAAAAATCTTATTCACTATGGACAAACAAATCACCAGTATGGTTTTCTAATACCACTGTGTTTAATTCAATATGTTGTTTAAAAAAACTGACTCCCATTATTTCTTTTTATTAAGCACAGCAGAGTGATTTGTTTGATTGATTTGTCTCACAATTAAGTAGCTTTTATGTAATGTCGATCAGAATAGATTACAGTACAATTTTCACTGTTTCTATCCTTGTTTTATAGCAAAATAGCTGTGACTTCAGGATAAAACAAAGTTGCATACCCTCTTTTTCAATTAACTAAGTGCACAATGTTAGAAAGCAATAAGAAACCTGAAAAAGCAAGTAGGAAACTATTACTTAATTTTGAAGGGAGACAACTTATATATGTCACAAAAGAGCCTTGGAGAAAGTGATTGCTATATGAAAGAAATATAGTTAAGTGTCAATTTATTCCATTAAAAAATCCTTTCAAGAAATGCCCAATAGCAATAAGCAGCTATGGTGTGAAAAGAACCAAAGTACAAGTACTCAGAGAATTGACACATCTAACTAAAGAAAAAATAAATAAAATTATTATGATTTACATATTATATGGAAGCCCATAAAATAGAACAAACTTAGTGTCTTAAAACATCTAGACAATATTTCTGAATCTGAGTTTATAAAGAACTTTTAACCTTAAGTATAAATAAATTAAAATACATATAATTTCTGATTAGTAAATTATTGTGGAAATAACACTGATATATAACTAACACATTACAGCTACATTCCTCTTTATGAGAGCATATCATGCAATAATGAACATTACCTCACGTAATGTGACAAGTGTTTTTTTGTCAATGGTAGCTCTTTTTACAAGCTCTTTATTTTCCTTTTCCACTTCTTTTAGACGAATAGATGCTTCCTTACATAAACCAATTTCTTTAAAGAGTGACTTGTTCTCTTTTTCCAGGTGACCTATTTTCACATTATTTTCTTCTAGTGTGCTATCCATAACATCTGCTTGCTGCCTGAGCCTTTTATTCTCTTTCTCTAACTGTTTCTTATCTTTTTCTAGCTGGGTTGTCTCTTGCTCCAAAAGTTTATTCTCTTTTTCTAATTTTTCTAAACGTTTACTAGATATTTTGAGTTCCTCAAGATTTTTTTGCAAGGTTTGATTTTCTGACTCCAGTTCTTGTAATTCACTTTCTAGATGTTGAATCTTTTTGTTATTGTTTTCTAGGGTTTTCTGCAACCTTTGATTTTCTGTATCCAAGCCTTGATAACTCACTTCTAAACGTTCTGTCTTTTTAAAGGACGTTTTCATAAGATCCAGACTCTTCTGTAGCTGGCCTTTCTCACTTTCCAGTTCTTTATTTTCTAGTTCTAACTGAGCCATCTTGATGTTGATACTCTTCAAAGATTCAACAGATCTTCTGAGTTCCAAGTTTTCGTCATCAAGTTGTGCATTCTCTTTCTCTAAGGACTCTAATTGAAAGCTGAGATTTTTCAGACTATCTAAAGTCTTTTTCAGCTTTCTGTTTTCAACATCTAGACTGGAATTCTCTTGTTCTAAAGAATCAATTTTTTCACATGTAATTTTTAAATTAGTAATTCTTTTCTGTAATAGTTCATTTTCTTTTTCAAGATGATGAACATCTTTCTCCAGCTCATCCATTCTTTCTCCCCTTTCTTTATAATGTTCTAACTCTTTTTTCATTTGCTTCTTTTCAAATTCTATTTTACTCAGTTTGCTGCTTGTTTCCTTGATAGATTCATGGAGAATTTTATTTTCCTTCTCAATATCTTTTACTCTTGCTTCAGCACTGATTTGTGAACGCTGTCGAAGTGAAGTTACAGTTTGATTCAAGTGTTCAATTTCCTGTTCCAGGATTTTAATCTAATTCATTGAAATGAAAAATACAAGTTTAAATCAGCTATGGGTATTTTGTATTTAGATAAAATAAGAATTCTAACAGTTAAGATTTGAAAAGATGCATTTTGCAGTCTAAATTATAAAACTAAGTTTTGACCTGCAATGAGGCAGATATATTATTTTATCACTCTATACCTATTTCAATTCAAACATCTCATTTTCTAATCTGTAGAGGGCAAGCATTTCAAGAAACTAGTGCAGTTCTTCCTTAAGCATTTTATCAGTTTAATCAACAGGAAGGTTTCCCTTTCATAAAGAATGAATGTCAGAAGGCTAAAACATTGGAAGGAGGACTTTTTGATCAAAGATTATAAGAGTTTGGCTTACTCTTTAACTCTTTACACTTTAGCAAAAAAGAAAAAAATAGCCAAATACAGTTAATTATATCATCAACTCAAATTATTTTTTGCATTAGTCAAGAAAAAAGGCTTGAACTACTCTGTTTGAAGAAAAACCCAACAGTCAAACACTTTAGGGTTAGTAAGCAAATTTTCTGGACAGATTGCCTCCCACTTTAGAACAAATTGAATCATTTGTTTCTTCAAAGAATATATATGTATTCTAGTTAATCTGATATCAAAGAGAAGGGTTGCTGGCTCACTGAAAGGCTAATCATTAATGCATATGGTTTCTTGCCTTCTTATGTACTGTATGGAAAAGGCTAGTTCTCAGGAAACTGACAATTTGAGATTTAAACACAAAGACATATAAATAATAAAAAGAAATTAAAACTATTCATATAAAAACCACAGTAGGAAAACTAGATCAATATTCACTTATTTTATATAATATTCTAAAATATATGATTAATATTGCTGATAGAAATCTAAGACAAATATCTGCTGATTTCTTGAAACTATAGCATACAGGATTGCAATACAATAGCTAGTGGTATTTATAATCCGAAGCTTTCTCAAATTATTTTAAGGACTTATTTAATTTTTTTAAAACAGGAAAGAAATCTCAAGGAAGAATTCTAATCATTCGTGACATTTCAGAATGAGCTTGCAACAATCTTAACAGATTTTGCAATATTGTGAGGTTTAGGGGACAATATTTATTTTTGTTCTTGAATTCTGAAAATATAGAATGTTGTTGATCGCTGATATTATACAGAAAAGAAGTTGTTCAAAAATCATTCTCTTCTACCTATGAGAGTTTGTTAGATTAAGAACATCTGATCAAAACACCAGAGAATATAATCCTTATTACTTAAATGCACAAACTTCAATAAAACAAATCTGTGTATATAATGTACCTGTCTCTCTGAATTTTCTCTCAAAGTTTCAATCGTTTTTTCAAGCTGTGCTTTCTCTTTCATGAGATCTTTGCAAAGATTCTGACTACTCTGATGACTCTGTTTCTCTTCAGTAAATTCATTCTTCAGTCCTTCCAGCTGTAGGGAAATTAATCAAATTTAAATTTTGAAGTGAAATTTTGAAGTGAAAGCATATAGCTTTTTGAAGGAACAGATTAAATAATATTTTCCTATATCAAAAGTCTATCAGAATGGAAATTTTAATAAAAGAAAAATTGCATCCAAGATTTTGAGCCATACATTATTTCTTCATTAAGAAAAGTTTCAAGGAAACTGCCAAATGTTTCAATATACACTACTTTAAAAAAAACATAAATGATTGCTTTACATAAAATATTTTGTATTTTTATTATCACGTTAAAATTTGATATAGGAAAAAAGCAAAGATGATTATATTTATATTTTTCTGCTTAAAATTATACTTCTTTCCATGAGTTGTAGCAAAAAGATTAGATTAAATTATATTATATTATATTAAAAAGAGAACTTTAAAGAGAGAGATTAGGATAACAGGACCAGGGGTACGATGCCCACAAGGATTAAAAACTGACTGGGGCTCTATTTATCTATATCTCACTTTTAATTTCTCTCTCATTCACCTTGGGGCCTTCTTTGTATTCAGTTCTTATAAACCTCTATCACAACGAATATTTACAGATACTGTTACTTACCTTTACTTCCATTCATTCACTTGCCCACCCCATGTGTTCTCTTCCTTCTCTATTTTCTCTCCAAGATTATATATTAATGGAAAGTCCTAATGAATACCATTTGCTTACAAAAGAATCGATACTAAAATCCCTCCCCCGCAAAAATGAAATATTATTCCACTAAGACAGTAAAATTAACCAGATTTCTGACTAGAGTATTGTTATACATGATGGAATAAACAGAAATGGGTAGAAGCAGTTAAGTGTATGGTAGCAAAGTTGTTCTTTGGATATACTGACAAAAGCTAAATTTATAGAATATCACTTGTATATAACATCTTTCTAACAGAATCATAAAATAACTAATACCTTTTTATTTAGCCTTTGATTTTCTCTTTCCATTTTCATTAGTTTCGAGTTATTGCCTTCTACGGAACCCATTGCATGTTGTAATTCTTCTACTGTTTTTAATAAAGTTTGGTTTTCCATCTCTAGTTTTAATAATCTACTTGATGTTAGTTCATTCACTTCATGACCAAGTGATTTCTGTGGCACTGTTGAGTTAAAATGGAAGATAAAAAAGATAAATTGCCCTTTTGTTATCTAAACTATTACTTGTATATAATTAGAAAAGGACAGAGCTGTATAAAAGAACAGAGCTTCAGCTACTGTTTTATTTTTTCAAAAATATAAATACTAAACCTAAATAATTACTTTAATAAATGTTTTCCAACCTGAAATTGAACCTCAATAGTATGGACCAAGCATCACAACTTTTTATTAATAAAAATATAATTATGAAGATTATCCTGAATGACAAATATTAATACGAGACAATCTATTGATAGTCTGAAGCTGCAAATTTATACAGAATCAAGAATCCACAGAATTTTGCTTAAATCTAAGATTTATTTGTGGAGTAAAATATATGAATTACTCTTCAGACGTGACAACATGGAGGTCAATATATATACAGTGAAAATTAGAATTGATTGAGACATTTCTCTTTTTTGGATAATGCACTACTTCTACTTAAAGTATTTTCAAAAATAACTTTACAACCTAAACAAGATCAATAATGTACAATTGGATACCTCATTTAATTTGCTGTGAGATTGCCTGCATCCACTTTCTTGGATTCCATTGCATTCCACATTTGAAAAAATATTATTTAGAGGCATTTGTTCAAGATGGGCAGATATAAAAATTGAAAATAATAATAATAAATAAAATAAAAATGCTAATAACAACCAAAACTAGCAGGCAGCAAGTATTCCTCTGAACGAACCAGTCTGACTATTACTTTTTTCAAATAGCTATGTATTTGGGTCCCCTGAAGGAAAATCGACAAATATTTGAACCAGTCTTTAAAGAATCTGAATGTTAAACTGCTCATATACTATCTGGACAACAAATAAGTATAACTTTAGCTACCTTCGGAAATTTCTGATGATCTGTTTATCTGTTCAAGTTCCCAGCCCAAATGTAGTGATTCATCCATACTTTGCTTCTGGGCCATTTCTAGTGACATATTTTCCTCCATAAGTTCCTCAATTTTCTTCCGATCCATATCACGTTCCTTAAAAAATAGTTTCATATAAACTTTCTTTAAAACCTCCTCTCAAAAGGCAACCACATATGTTTCAGTATCCAAAATTTAGCCTAATGCTACTACCTGAATCTTTTACTTTATTAGTGAAACTACAATAAGTTATCGGCAGCACAAAAGCAACATAATTTAATCTAATGCATACATACAATGCTTATACAGATAGTCCTCAACTTCAGACCACAATGGAGACCAAAATTTCTGTTGTTAAGTGAGACATTTGTTAAGTGAGTTTTGCCCCATTTTACGACTTTTCTTGCCACAGTTGTTAAGTGAATCACTGCAGTTGTTAACTCAGTAGTATGTTTGTTAAGTAAAGCTGATTTCCCCATTAACTTTGCTTGTCAGAAGGTCACAGAAGGTGATCACATGACCTTGGGACACAGCAACGGTCATTAATATGAACCAGTTGCCAAGTGTCTGGATTTTGATCACATGATTATGGGGATGCTGTAAAGGTTGTAAATGAAAAGCGGTCCTAAGTCACTTGTTACAGTGCTGTTGTAACATTGAACCGTCACCAAATGAATTGCTGCAAGTCGAGGACTACCTGTAACATATAAAGAATTATGACATTAGGAAAACACCCTAAACATTACAAAACTATTTAATTGGTTTAAATATTTAGTATTTATAAAATGTTACATAGTTCCATCAAAAAGGTCACTGCTGTATTTCCAGTTTGGTAGAGATGGAAAAAAAATTCATAATCTGAAGTTCAGGTCAGCTTCAGCCACTCATAATATTACAGGTAGTCCTCAACCTACAACATTTGTTTAGTGACCATTCAAAGTTTCAATGAACTAAAAAAAGTAACTTTTTATTGTTTTTCACATTTATGACCATTGCAGCATGCAACTTGATCAAAATTCAGACAATTGGCACAATTGGCATGTATTTATGACAGTAGCGGTGTCCTGGGGTCATGTGATCAACTTTCGCGACCTTCTGACAAGCAAAGTTAATGGGGAAGCCAGATTCCCTTAACAAATTTTAAGTTAGATTCACTCATTTAAAAACTGCTGTGATTCACTTAACACTGTGGCAAGAAAGGTCATAAAATGGGGCAAAATTAACTAACAACTGTCTTGCTCAGCAACAGAAATTTTGGACTCAATTGTGATTGTAAGTTGAGCACTACCTGTACAACAGGAAAAGAGCGGTTTTTAAACTTTCTATTTGCTATTTGAAAAGAAAAATTATTTTGAAAGAAGTCATAAAAGTTATTTTCTCCATCAATTCTTTTAGTCTTCAAATCATTAAATGCCATTTTATTTTATTTTTTTTCTGCAGGCAGTCCTCAGCTTCTGACAGTAATTGGACCAAACGTCCATCATTAAGTGATGCAGTCATAAAGTGTGACATCTCATGACTACATTACTTAGCAACTGCAATCCACTAGTCCCAATTGCTATTGTTGCCTCAAGACCGTGTGGTGTTAGTTCTTCAGCAGGAAGAGGCAAGAGTCCCAAGTAATCAGGCCAGCGGATAAGAGCTGCAGCTGAGAGTGTGGCAGGGCAGTGCAAGTGGGCAGGGCTCTACACCAGGGGCAGGGGCAAAAGTGCTGTGGGATTGTGCTGGGTGCAGGGTCTCTGAAGCACAGGCGGGGAAAAAAAGTGGGGGGGAAACCATGGCAAATGGTTTTTCAGAAATCACAATCATGTCACCGCAGCTCGCTGCAGCATTGTAATCACAAGCTGGACACTGAGTGACTGGATCATGATTGCATGACTATGAGGGATGTGACAGCTGGAACTCTGAAAACTAGTCACAAATCCCTCTCATTCAGTGGCACTGTAACTTTGGTTGCTGAACGAATGATTACAACCTCAGGACTATCTATATCATATTTTCATCTAAGAAAGGTTGGCATTTTTAAAAAAATGATTTTTCTCTGAAAGTTACAGCTGCAAAACTAACAATAAAAACATTAATATTTGATGTATAAATTACTGCAAATAAATGAAGACACATGAATGATCATTTTCCTCCTTTGGTGATTATACTTTTAAACACAAATATTCTTTAAATTTAATTATATAAACATTAAATAATCAAGCAGGTTATAAATAATCAAGCAGGTTACAATACGGCATTTATTTAAGAAAAACACATCAAAAAAGCTATGAGCAGGCAAAATAAGCAGATTCATAATATGTCCATTCGTTTAGTAAGTGAATATGTGAATTTCTTCGGGTAATATCCACTCATTCAGTATATTTTTGAAGTTACAATGGGACTGAATAAAGCGGACCTACAACAAATCCTTATAGTTGTGGCTGTTGCAGCATTCCTGCAGTCATTGATTGCCATTCAGGTGGTTGACAACTAGGTCACAATTACAAAATCACAGTTTTGTGATCACCATTTGTAACTTTCACTTCTGGCTTCCAACAAGCAAAGTCAATGGGGAAGCCAGCAGGAAGTCACAGGACCACAGAACACTGCAACTGCACAAGATTGGCCTAACAATAACAACCCAATCTATGGGAACTGCTGTCATAAGTTGGTGCAGTCAATGATGGCATGCCTTATGACCCCATTGCTTAGTGATGGTGTTCCCAGTCCCAATTACCATTGACAATTGAAGACTAGCTGTAATTTTGTTCTAAAAAGTGACTTTTTCTATTCCATCCTGTATGCTCACCATCTCCATATCGTGGAGTTTAGCTTTTAATTGCAGATTCTCCTTTTCCAATTCATGCAATTTATCAGAACGGGCTCGGGTTCCCTCTAACTGATCTTCCAACATTGTCTTTGTTTCCAGTAATACTTGATTATCTTCTTTTAGCTCCTACAGTAATAAGTGAGAAATATGAAACTGACAATCAAATAAGAAACAAAGTAGTAAAAAAAATGGCACAACCAAACAAAATGTAAAAACTACTTGTTATATTTTACATAAATTAATGTAATTATTTAAGAAAAAATACATGTGACAGAATAAAATACTAAGCACATAATTCTAAATCTAGAGGCAAAACTAATCCAATACTTTTTCGATTTAAGAGAACCATATTTAAAAATTGAACTCCAAAATTCCCACAAGTAAAATAAATAAATAAGGAAATGTGGAAAGCAATTGAGAATTCTAATCAGATAATACCTTGATTCATGTAAGAAACATAATCAGTAAAAAAAATGAGCATACATATAACCAAAAATTTCTAATTACCTCTATTCTAGCCTTGTAGAATTCAATATCGTGTAGCCTTTCTTTATATCGGCTGAGTTCACTTTCAAGCTTGTCAACCCGGATTGCCTTCTCTCTGAGAACATCAAGTTCATCCCGATAGACTCTGGCAGATCGGGCATCCGAAAGTAAACTCATATTCTAGCAAATAAGTCAAAATATATATTAGTGTTTATGAAAAAAAGTGATTGTGCAGAAGGCAAGAATAATAGTATCTATTAACATGGAATCACACAGACATGGAAAAGGGAAACTAGTAAATATTAGCATTTATTCAGAATACAAAATCAATAAGTAGCACAATTTATATGTGGATTTGTATAAGCATTTTTCTTTCTAACAATAACATCATTCATTTTTGTAACCTCTTTTCAAGATCATTACTATTGATATGTTGAGCATTGATTTTATTATTATAGAATAAATTTCATAGAAACTCTATAACTAGGAACCCTAATTCCCACAGCCTCTCTGTAAGGGAGATGGGTGGTTCTTAAATATGACAAATAAATAAAAATTCATACTTATGATGAAAAAGATTGGTAGTTATTAAATATAAACTACTTATATAACGTTGAAAATTATGTTTTCCTTAATGTATTATTCATTTAGCTATATTATCTGCTGCTTGAATTGGGCAATTCAAATATCTAATGAATTAGAATGTTTTCTTTTAGAGTTCAAATATGTTTACTCTTAAAATATTATATAGTTCTGATAATGAGGAAAAATATAACATAGAAAATGATCCACTTATAGACAAAAAGAATGTGTATAGAACAATGTCAGCTTACTCTTTTCTAAATTCTTCCAAAGGTATAAGTAAAAGTGGATGGAATCTGAATTCAACAGATGCCTCCTTTCCTGAACGTAAATTGATTTGCTAAGTTTTAAATACAGTACATGAAAGATTTCTAAAACAAAAAACAAAACCAGAAAATAACAAATACACTGATCAATACCAGTAATGTTATGATTTTAAGTTTAAGATCCTATGGCCATTATTTAGTTGAAATCTGCTTAATTAAGACATACTGCTTGAAAAATGTAACATTAATAGAACTGATAAACACAAGCAAGTACATTTCACTTCAACAAAACAATCTAACCCATAATTCACAAACCTCTTGCTGAAGTCGCTTTAATTCAGTTTCATTCTGTTCAAATTCTTGCTTACAATCCAGCAGCTGTTCAGTCTTTTCCTCACTAAAAACAGAACAGAAATATTTTATTTACAAATATAAAAGCTTTATTTTATATTCCAGTTAATAATTAAAGGAAACTGCACCAGCAAGTCATAGTAAGTTCACTAAAATGATAAAAATAAAGCAGCGGTCAAGAATGGATTGAAATACTGCTAAATTCCTTCCCTCTAATGATTTTTGCTCTTCTGATTTCCTCCCTTTACATCAAAGTATTTCAAATCTGAAAAAGAGCTTGAGAGCAAACACACAAGACAAAGAAAGCGTATAAATTCTGGATTCTCTAAATCTCTGTTCCTGATTATTGCTTTCTCCCGAAGCTGATTTTTAATTTTTTTAACTTATTTATTTTAAATAATAGTGAAACTTATGTACTTGCTCATTAACAACAGTTGAATCCCTAATTAATACCACAAGCTGAGAAGATGTATATACATTATTCACATACGTCATTATTCTCTAACAACAGCTCCTCAGTCTATCCGCCCTGCAGATGTACAGCTCAAATGAGTCAATTTTCTTCCTTGGAAAACCCAAGTTATATAGAACTTCATTAAAGATTTTGGCTTTGATTAATTTGAGTAATAGATAAGTAATTTTTGAGTCCTTCAAAAGCAATATTTTCTCCATATTAAGACATTTCATTTCACTCTAGTCCAGCGGCCCCCAACCTTTTGGGCACCAGGGATTGTTTCTGTAGAGAGAGGTTTTTCTATGGACCAGAGGGGTGCATAGTTTTGTGTGCTGCCTGCATCCTGCAGATGGAGCTTTGCTTGTTTGTGTAACCCTGTTTCTGGCATACCATGGTCCAGTGACGGTCCATGAACTGGAGGTTGGGGATTCCTGCTCTAGTATAGACCAGTGCTCCCCAACCTTTTGTCACCCTCGGCACACCATAGTCTCTCCCAAAATTCCACGGCACACCACATACAAAAATTGGATAAAAAACAAATATAACGCCGCTTCCGAGCGAAAGAAAAAGAAGCGCCTCATCCACATTCCCGCCCACACCATTTTTTCCTCCTCTCCCCAGGGTGATTCCCGGCAACGTCCAGGGACTCTTTCAGCAGCCGAGCCAGGCCCCGCCCGGCTTCCTCCCCGCCTCCCGTGTGTCATTCACTCTTTGCATCTCAGGCCCCCCCCCCCCCCCGGCAGGCCCATATACTCTCTGCCTCGCACTCGCCAAAGTGGATCTTGAGGGAAACAGCTACGGGCCGGGCAGGGAAAGCCCCCCACCGTGCTCCGACGTGCCCGAGGGCCCAGTTCAGCGCCTCACACGCTCAGCCCCGCTTGACGCAACAGCCAGAAATGGGCTTCCGGAGGTGTAGAGGGAGCAGCGGCTTTGGCGGGTCTGGCCGTATCCTTTCCCGGGTCTGCCACACGGGGGGAAGGAGCGGAGGTGTGGGGCACCCGCCGGATGGCGCCCCGGAGAGAAGACCAGGCCCGGCTGGCAAGGGCCAGAGGCTGCAGTTTTGTGCACCACCACCCCTTTATCGCAGCCCTTACCAATGCCATGGCTGGGGCTCGCCTCTGCTGCGTCTGGCCCGGAGGACAAGTTGGCTGGCAGCGTGGGAAAAATCCTTCCTGGCCCTTGCCAGCCAGGCCTGGTCTTCTCTCCGGGGCGGTGTCCGGCGGGTGCCCCACACCTCCGCTCCTTCCCCCCATGTGGCAGACCCGGGAAAGGACACGGCCAGACATGCCAAAGCCGCTGCTTCCTTTTCTGGCTGTTGCCGTCAAGCAGGGCTGAGCGTGCGAGGCCATGGCAGCGGTAAGGGTCTTTAAGTGTGGAGCGGGGCGGTGGGGCTGCTAAGTGAAGGAAGGGAGAAGAGCTTGAGGTTTCGGAGCGAAATCCGGGAAGTAATGAAAGTCCCGAAGTCTTTTGTCCTGGCGCGGAAAGGGGAGGCGTGGATCATCTCCCCCTCCCCCCCTCAATGGTGTTCCGCTTTACCAAAGTGAAAATCTGGTCACCTTAGGATAGAACTTCTCGGACTCAGAGCTGTAGGGCCGCGGCCGCACATCGAATGCAACAAAACATTGCTGGGCAAAATCTAGCATTCGGTGGGCGGCAGGCCGCTCTGGATATGACGCGAGCTTTTGCCGCGGCACACTTGGCATGGCCTCACGGCACACCAGTGTGCCACGGCACACTAGTTGGGGAGCACTGGTCTAGACTATCCTGCACTTCCTCCTCTTCTATGCTTTTTCTGGGATTTGGCAGTTTCCAGAAAAGCAAGACTTGGAAATAGTTTGATAATGGACAACTTCTGCATATTCCTAATTCTACAATTCAGTACCAGAGAGGTCACATATTCTAAAATGATTATGGCATACAAGATTTAAAATAATATATACATAGTTTCAGTTTTGAAACATTAATATAAGAGCCGAGGTGACGCAGCAGTTAAGAGTGCAGTACTGCAGGCTACTTTAGCTGACTGTGATCAGCAGTTCAGCTGTTCAAATCTCACGGGCTCAGGGTTGACTCAGCCTTCCATCCTTCCGAGGTAGGTAAAATGAGGACCCAGATTGTTAGGGGCAATATAAATATACATTGCTTAATTGTGTAAACCGCTTAGAGAGTGCTTGCACTATGAGGCGATATATAAGTCTCACAAATAAACAAACAAACAAATATAAAAATAGAAAATATTTTATAATAACCATTCTTTATCAGTGAAGCATTAGAACAGTGGTTCCCAACCTGGGGGTCGGGACCCCTTTGGGGGTCGAACGACCATTTCCCAAGGGTCACCCTGGCATCCTCAGCTCCTCCCCCCACTGCCACAAGCCTGGCCATATCGGCTCAACTTGCCCGAGCCCTCCGATTGGTCGGGAGAGGTGCCATTCGGTGAGAGGCATTTGTGATGCCTGGCGGCCGAGCTAAGGGGCGGGGCATCGCAAGATTTCGCGCTGGAGAGTACAAGGCGGTGCTTAAGACATCTGTGGCCGCCCCTGTCTCCTGCTCACAGCGGCAGTTTCTTCCCGCTGGTGTCGAAGGGAAAGGGAGTCACGGGAGGGAACGGCCAGCCAACAACCACTTAAGTTTCACAGCGCACGACAGCAGGAAGGAGGACAGCTGGGTCGGATCCAGTGGAAGATGATATTCCTTGTGCTCTTGCAAAGACTGGCCCGAGAATTTCTGATCTGGCATAATTACATATTGTTTTTGTGATTAATCGCTATGCTTTAATTATGTTCAATTTGTAACAATGAAAATACATCCTGCATATTATTTACATTACGATTCATAACAGTAGCAAAATTACAGTTATGAAATAGCAACGAAAATAATTTTATGGTTGGGGGTCATGACAATATGAGGAACTATATTAAGGGGTCGCGGCATTAGAAAGGTTGGGAACCACTGCATTAGAAGAATCTGCAATTGTAAATTAGATAAAACAGAGAACACTAATAATATTTTGAAAAAAGCTGCTCATGCAATGGATTTTCCCCAACTCCCTCTCTTCTAAAGCTTTCCATTTTCCCTCAGAAAACCTGAAGTGAATCAGCAAAGTTCTGACATGGGGGATAGGGGGAAATGAAACATATAAACATATAAAGTTTGTGCAAACTCCTTGGGCCTTTCATTTAAGGCTCCTTAAAAGAAATTTGAGAAAGAGTGACTGGGAACAGTTGTGGAAGGTTCAGAAAGCCCCTTTGTACTTTGTTATGATGAGGAAAGAGAAGTTGAAATAGAACCGACCATCACTGAGGAAGAGATCATATGGGCAATGAGCCAACTGCCAAACCACAAGACTTCAGTTGTTGACACCCTATATCATTTACAGTCATTAGACACCTGTGCCAGAAAATTTGGGAAATCAACACATGGCCATAGGATTGGAAATTCTCAGTGTTCATTCTACTGCTGAAAAAGGGTGATTCTAGAGGTTATTATTATCCAATTATTGCATAATTGGCTCCTATTATTGCATAATAGGAGCCGAGGTGGCGCAGTGGTTAAAAGCAGCACTGCAACCTACTTCAGCTGACTGCTAGTTCAGCAGTTCAGCTCTTCAAATCTCATCAGGCTCAAGGTTGACTCAGCCTTCCATCCTTCTGAGGTGAGTAAAATGAGGACCCAGATTGTTGGGGGCAATATGCTGAACTCTGTAAAACGCTTAGAGAGGGCTGTAAAGCACTATGAAGCGGTATATAAGTCTAAGTGCTAGTGCTATAATTGCTCCCATCCCTCACATCAACAAGATTTTGCTTAAAATAGAACAAGATCTAATATGAACCATCAAAAGGGAATTACCATATTTCCAAACTGGCTTCCAAAAGGGTCATGGCACCCGCAGTCGTATTACAAATCTGCACAATAGAAGATTTCAGATCATAGAAGAAATCTTGTGAATATCAAAAGATCATTTACATATGTTTCATCAATTACAAGAAAGCCTTTGATTGTGTTGATCATGAGACACCCAACAGGACTTGAGGGTACTAGCACATCTGGTCAAGTTGGTGCACTCACTATACTGTATAGTGTACAGTATACACTATACACACAGGAAGCCACTGTGTGAACACCATATGAAAACACTGAATGGTTTAAGATGAGAAAGTGATGCATCAAGGTTGCATTCTCTCCCTTTCTTATTCAACCTGTGTGCAAAAATGATCTTGAGGAAGTTAGATCTTGAAGAATCAAAAACCGGAATACAAGTTGTGGAAGAAACAAATGTTCAATATGCTCATGATACAACTCTCTTCTCAGAAACCAAAGAAGAACATCTGATCAAGAAAATCAAAGAAGAAAGTGAGAATTTTAGTCTCTTTCTGAACATTAAAAAGACCAAGCTAAAGACTACGGTAAGGAGTGGAAACATGAAAATAGAAACTGACAGAGAAGAGATAAAATGCATGGAAGTATTCACTTTCCTAGGATTGCAGATCGCTCAAAGCAATGAATACAATCTATATAAATAAAAATGTAACTGTTCGTTTGGGAATGATCAAAGATCTCCGAAAGTACTTCACAAATTGCTTTGAAATTTTAACACAACGTTGCATTTGAATACGAGTGTTTTTATATACCTATATTATATAGATGTCACACCTGTGACAGGTAAAAACATGATTTTCTTGAAAAACAGGGAAAAACATGATTTTGTTGAAAACCAGCGCCCTCTGCTGGACACACGTTGTACTAATTGACTATTCCCTTCCAACATTTCTGAGCCAAGCTGAGGGAAATAAGGGAATAGAATAGCAGAGGCTTTTATGGGGAAACCATGACATGCCTGCTGAGAGGAGGCTGACCACCCCCCCCCCATCGCGTGACCCTGGCAAGTACCTCAGAGAAATAAAGGGATAAGATAGCAGAGGTTTAAACACAATTTAAACCTCCAAAAATAAAGGGGGAGGGAATTGACATCAATGTTAACCATAATTCTGAGATGTTAATGAGCATAAGGTTGCCTGAATAATACCACCCACCATGACATGCCTGCTGATTTCCAATTAGATTGCCGTTCGCAATCACCATCAACAAAGCTCAAGGCCAATCTTTAGAATTGTGTGGTTTAGATCTAGACACAGATTGCTTCTCACATGGACAATTATATGTTGTGTGTTCTAGACTCGGCAAACCAGACAATCTCTATATCTGCATAGACAATGGAACAACAAAAATATTGTATGCCCACAAGCATTGTGACATTAAACATATTAGAAACGTGCGCTTTCTCTTTTCTTTCTTTCCGATTTAAGCAGACTGACCCACAGCAACGCGTGGTCAGGTACGCTAGTCCCAAAATAAAATGTCAGATTGCACTGGGTCATATAGCAATGATAAATGTAGCTGAATATGTAAAAGCAAGGACATCAGCAACCAAATGCTCTATTGTATTCCTCGTAGCTAGCTATGGCTATAAAAATTGGACCTAAAAAAACCAAGACAGAAAGAAAATCGACTCGTTTGAGCTGTGGTGCTGGAGAAGGCTCCTGCATATTTCTTGGTAACTAACAAGCAAGTATTAAAGTGAGAAAGGTGACCAACAAGCAAGTACTGAAGTGCTAATACCAGACCTATCACTGGAAGGCAAAATCTCAAAACTGAATCTCTTAGTATCTATGGAGAGATTTCTTTGGCATTTCTCTTACTTTGACCATGTCATGAGGAGGAATTCACTAGAGAAAGCAAATATGTTTGGAAGAGATAGCGGTAAGAGGAAACCAGGCTGTCAAAGAACAAGCTGGCTGAACACCATCAAAGCTGACACCAGCCAGATCATAGAAAAATTCAAAGAAGCAGTGCAAGATCGAAAGATGTGGAGACCTGACCCACAGAATAACCAAAAGTCAGACTGAATTACTGAATGAATAACATCATATAACTTATAATAATAATAACAGAGTTGGAAGGGACCTTGGAGGTCTTCTAGTCCAACCCCCTGCTTAGGCAGGAAACCCTACACTACTTCAGACAAATGGTTATCCAACATCTTCTTAAAAACGTCCAGTGTTGGAGCATTCACAACTTCTGGAGGCAAGCTGTTCCACTGATTAATTGTTCTAACTGTCAGGAAATTTCTCCTTAGTTCTAAGTTGCTTCTCTCCTTGTTTAGTTTCCACCCATTGCTTCTTGTTCTACCCTCAGGTGCTTTGAAGAATAGTTTGACTCCCTCTTCTTTGTGGCAACCCCTGAGATATTGGAACACTGCTATCATATCTCCCCTAGTCCTTCTTTTCATTAAGCTAGACATACCCAGTTGCTGCAACCGTTCTTCATATGTTTTAGTCTCCAGTCCCCTAATCATCTTTGTTGCTCTTCTCTGCACTCTTTCCAGAGTCTCAACATCCTTTCTACATCGTGGCGACCAAAACTGAATGCAGTATTCCAAGTGTGGCCTTACCAAGGCATTGTAAAGTGGTATTATTACTTCACGTGATCTTGATTCTATCCCTCTGTTAATGCAGCCTAGAACTGTGTTGGCTTTTTTGGCAGCTGCTGCACACTGCTGGCTCATATTTAAACGGTTGTCCACTAGGACTCCAAGATCCCTCTCACAGTTACTACTGTTGAGCAAGGTACCACATATGCTGTACCTGTGCATTTTGTTTTTCTTGCCTAAATGTAGAACCTTACTTTTTTCACCATTGAATTTCATTGTGTTAGATAGCGCCCATGTTCAAGCCTGTCAAGATCCTTCTGTATCTTGAGCCTATCTTCTGGAGTATTGGCTATTCCTGCCAGTTTGGTGTCATCTGCAAATTTGATGAGTTCCCCATCTATCCCCTTGTCCAAGTCATTGATGAAGATGTTGAAGAGTACTGGGCCTAAAACAGAGCCTTGGGGTACTCCACTGCATACTTCCCTCCATGTAGATGCAGTTCCATTGAGCACTACTCGTTGAGTGCGGTTGGTCAGCCAGTTTTGAATCCATCTGGTGGTGTTGCTGTCTAACCCACATTTTTCTACTTTATCTAGTAGTAGGTTATGGTCTACTTTATCAAATGCCTTACTGAAGTCCAAGTAAACTATACCAACAGCATTCCCCTGGTCTACTGATTTTATCACTTTAAGGAACTTCTGGCCTTGGAGTTTTATTTCGTTGGGGATGTTTCTTGGAACCCTGACACAAACATTTATCCAAATACTTTTAGAGTAATCCGACATTAAAGTGGTCAAGTGAAGTCCAAAATCAAGCCAATTAACTTCCATTTATGAACTCTCATTTCTTCCCCATACATAAGACTAAGGTAGGTAGGTAGATAGGTAGCTGGAAAAGCAGAGGAAATAACCTATTTTTATTTCCAGTGTGAGTTCAATCTGTCAGCAAGGAGATTAAATAGGCATAGATTTTAATATTTATTGAATAGTACCTGAATACAATAGATAGATTATATTGAAAAACAGTTTTTTCATATAAACCAAGACATCTGATTATTATCAAGTAATCCACTTCAATCCTTCCCACAAAATCATCTGCTGGGAATTTTTCCAGAAAGAATATAATACGGCACAAACAGCAGTATTGCATATGTGAATGTAGAGTTCAGAACAGACAACATATGGATAAGAATTTGTGTTATTTCTCTAAAACAGAAACCTACGGTACAATCTTCAGGTTAAGGGAAACTCATTTTTTCCCCCAAGAGAATATTATTTTATCACTCAGATTTTTCTTTCTGAGAAGCTTAAAACTGGGCAGTGGGATTATTCTTCACTGTCATCCCCAAAGGAATCAGATTATTAAAACTGAATTCCAATAGGTTAATATGTGTTTGCTTTTCATCAAGTTAACTGAAATATGTTCATAATCGCGAACATGTTTATCTGCAAGATATCCTATTTAAATCAGAAATTATAGCAATGTTAAGTCAAAAATGTTTATTTCATTTTCAAATTACAAAAATATAAGTTCCAAACATAAAAATATTCAACCATTTTATATGTATACATCTATTACACAGCATGTATTATATACATAATATCAAAGCTGGAATTAATGAACTTTTCAATGTAGGGCCTGTTTTAAATAATGACAGTTCTTATGTCAAACCACAGCTTCTCATAAATATTTACTCAACCACCATGTTTTGTATCCAATTTAAGTGCAATGTTATTTAAAATGTACAGAACTAATGGGAATTACTTTAGCATACCAGCAAATAGGATGGTACTGATAATCATTAAAAGGTATTAGCATTTTATAGACAAAAATGTTATTTGTAAATACATAAAACATGCTGGTAAAATGTAAAAATATTCTCAGAAATATATACACTTCCAATGAGCTATTCAGTTAAGTGTAATGGGATTGTTTTTAATTATACATTCTAACCAATGTTCACTATTTAGGCTATTACATGTCAGTCAAATTAATAACAGCAATTTGCATTAACTTCCCTAGTGCAGCTGTTTATAGAATATCTTGGCTAGGCTCATTTCAACAGACACCCAATATCTGAGTCATCAAAACTGGTATCTCTTTTTTGTATTTTTGTACTCATCATGACTAATTTTAAAAAACTTTATATTCTGTTCAAATAAAAAAGTAATTAAATAGACATAATAATATACTTTGCCCATTTTAGATGATCCAGTTAAAACTTTCTTGTAATAGTCTGTTGGTCTTTGTCTGTATGTGTGTGTAGGGGGGGTAAGGGATGGAGGCGCTGGCTCTACATATAAATATTCCCATTTCATGCTCCTCTCTCTCTCTCAAAACAATATTTGAAGCCCAGCCTACCATACTGCAGTTCAGTACAATTCTAATAATGAAACATGACAAATAATATCCAATGTGAAATAATAAAATGTACCTAAGGAAGAGCTTTGCAATTTCAAGGGGCCTAGAAATGTTTCTCAGCATCAAATTTTGACAGGAAATTACAACGGAAAAGCCTTATTACCATAAATTACTATGCCATTCTGTGTCCAGAACAAATATAGAAAAATTGACCTTAGTATTAGAGGACAAGCATACGTTAAGAATCTTCACCCCTGCTGTATTATTCATTCAGCAAGTACCATAATGGTTTAATTAGCCATAAACTTTGCAGCATTTATCTAATGCTTAAAGCATTTCACATGCACAATTGCAACTAAGGATTAGAAACAGGCCCTTCAGGCAGAGAACAGGTGGCAATCTTAAACTCATTTCATTGCTAGACTGAATTTAACAATGATTCTGAAACTTGTATGTTAAACTCCGATTTCACATCACTGTGTAATTAATTTGCCACAGATGTAGAAATCTCAATATACATTGCATTATCAAATCAAAGTTAGGACACAACTTTGATAATCATGAAATTTAGTCTTGGGTTATATTTAAAAAGTTTTTGTACAAATAAGTATTTGTGTGAATTGCAGACTCTTTAGGAATTTTACTGATATGGATATAAGCACCATTTATAATCACTGAGTAACCTTAGGCACTGGTACAAAGGCACACTCTCCCACTGTTAACAGCAAACATGTCTGTAGCACCTGGAACTCATGGGAAAAGAAATCTGGAAGTTATATAATTGTAGCACAGCTGTGGGTCAATTCAGGTTAAAATTGATCGAAAGCATAAATACTTTCTTATCAAGTTATATACTATATTTTTTTCCAAAATTAATTTTTTTTAAAAGAAGTACTGTATTTTGCTAGTATACAAATATATTGTTACAGGTATACAAAGCCATTGAGTGGCACAGTTGCCTAGAGATGAAGAAGCTTGCCTCCCACTCGGAAGGGTTGAGAGTTCAATCCTAGGCAGGGACAGATGTTTCTCTACCAGGGCGCAAAGAGAAAATATCTGCTGCAAACTCCGCATAATGTCAGGAAGGGCATCTGGCCAGTAAATGCTCAGCTCCCTTCTGATACCTCCCCTCCACGCTGATAAGACAGATTACAGGGTCGTGAAAAAAAAATCTATATAGAGTCATGGAGAAGACAGAGTAGGTATCCCTAACAAGGGCTGCAACATTTTCCGCTAGCTGGCATGCATTTGTAAATAATTCAATTGGCAAAACACAATACTATTTTAACTACAACATGTGATATTAAACAGTAGTCTCATTTTACTTGTAAAGTTTAGTTTTCTGAAATATTCTAAATCTGAGCTTACTGATGAGAACCTACATAGTTTTTTTGCCTATACCCACACCAGGAGTACCACCTAACAAGCAGACAAACAGAAAATACTGAATGTGCATAAATGTTCAGTTATAGGTAAAGAACAGGGAAATTACGGTATACCTATTTTTACTTTACATTTATAATACAAATGCTTTTAAAATCTGTTCCCTCAGATTTACTTCTAAGCTATTTTAACCTTTTGAGATTAAATGCATGCTTATACAGCAGTAATGCATAAGAAATCCAAAATCTCTAAAAGGGAGTGTGCACATATGTATTTTACAACAAACATACACATACTTGGGTGGTAGGCCTCTTCTTGCTTATAGGCATTTGCTTAATTTAAAACAGTTACTAACTAGCAAGAGAGCCCACACAAAGTGCATTAATTTAATTATGTGTTCTGTTTTTTTAACCATTTATGTACAATTTAGAATTGTCCACTTCATTTTCCATATCAAATCTGACTATCTTGACGTTCAGTATGCTAATTTTAAAGTCAACATTCCAAACTGCACCATATATTTATTGTTCACTGCAAATCATCTGGGATAGTACATACATATTCATATTCCCAGTCAACACACCTCTAACATAGGCATATCAAAAGAGACATCACACCTCCTTACTGTCATATGTATTTTTATCAGAAGATACAGACAGCAGACAAACAATTTTATTCCTTTTGTGGGGAAGTTTTATTTTACAAAAAAGAATTTATTTTACTAATGTTGTTATGGCTTTCTTTAAATTATCATTAGAGCTAAGTTCTATGTCTATTTCCATTATTTTATTTCTTATTCCTACATTTATACTTTATTCTACATAGTTGCTCTCTTAATCCCAGTGTTTATTATTTATTTATTTATTTTGGAATTCTTATATGCCGCCCAACTCCCTAAGGACTCAGGGCGGGTGTTATATTTGTGTATCTGTTATTTCTGTTCTCATTAGCTATTATTATCTATATTTTCATATTATTTATTTGCAAATTATCTCAATAAAGAATAATATATCTTCTACCTATTTAGCACAGAAGACATGTTTAAAAAATCACAGAACTATTTCATAAGCAAACAACATCCATATTTTAACATTTCTCTAGTCACACCTTCAGCACCCATAGCCTTACTATTTTTTAACATTCTCACAGTAATAAATGCTTTTCCTTTTCTTGGAAAGGAATTGTTTAATTCCACTCCTTAACATAAAACTATCTTTTCCATACAAATATTAAAATAATCCTTCTGGCATTATCTTCTTTCAGCCTCATTCCATATCATTTCATCACTTTTATTCTTAATTTTATTCATTCCACAGAACACTTACATTTTAAGTCTTTTTAAAAATGTTCAATTACAGTGCTTTCATTAAAATTAACAGGTACTGTATATTGAAAAATTATATATGAGTAAGATTATGAACAAATTGTTTACAAAACATGCATTTAAGACTACTTCAATTTGGTAACGTTTAATAATAATCCGTTTTTATTTTTAAAAAAAGTTTAAGGCAATGAATGTACTCCTATCAACGACAGTTTATAGATAGCCCACAACTTATGTCCATCCTTAACATCTGTGATTAAGCTATGATTATTACATGTCTTAAGTTACACTACCACCACAATCATGTGATTTCATCTTGGGCACTTGGCAAATGACTAGTTGCAATGACCAATGGTCAATGTGATTGCATTTTGCAACTTTTTTGCCATTTTCCAACAAAAAACATCCACTGGATAAACTGAATTCTGACATACAACCACAGACCATTGTAAAAGCAGTGGTAAAATCAAGCTGGAGTTATGACTGCAATGATTTATTCTAGACTCAATTATGGTTGTAAATAGAGGACTACCTGTACCCAGTTCCTAATAACTTAAATCTTATTTCAGGCTAAATTTTATATCATAACTATTACAAAAGTAGAAGGTGCCAAAAGCCAAGCATACTAATTCTGTTTCTAAAGGAAAAAATTCATCTGCTGCAGCTTGACGGTTTTGTTAAAACCTTAGAAATATTTAGCTATTACAAAATAAAGGCAGTGTAAAACTCTAATAATAAATTAATAAATGATCCCTGCCAATCCAAGCCGGAGAAAACCTACTTACTAGGTCCAAGGAACAAATGCTTCCTCGCAGGAGAGCTACTGCCCTTGGAGAGTATTGGTGTTTACCAGTTCTAATTATTATTCTTTATAATGTACTTACAGCTCTTGTCTAAGCCTTCTAATCTTTGCTTTGGCATCTGCTAATTCCACTGATAAGTGTTGTCTGCTTTCAGTGCATTTCATTCCTGGAGATCCACAAGGTGATTGTGCTGCTGATGCATGAGGTAGAAAATGAAGAGAGTCTCGTTCTTCAGAAAGCTCTATGATAGTCTATGACATTAAAAAAAAATTCAGTTAAGTATATGGAAGTAGAACCCTTCAGATTTTGCAAATTGTTACTTAACTATTTTATTTCTTCATTTCATTGCTAATCAACAAAATCCTAAATAATAAAAATTTAAAAATGCTGTTAATACCTCAGAATGTTCATCTCGTTCATCTATAAGTCGTTTTAAATGCAATGCCATGTTTTTTAGGAGAGGTTCAATATAATCTTGTGCCAGAGCACTGTCATCCATCCACTGGAGATCAAACACATTTTCCTGATTATGGGTTACCTACAAAGAATAAATAACCATGATGTAAAACTATTATATTTAAATAATTAGACTGCTAAATTTGGACTAATTAAGTGTAACTAAATGTGAAAAAAGATTGGAGTTCAAGCTTGTTTTAGTGAACAAATTATGTGCATTTTAATCTATTTTTAGAAATATTCTGCAATTCACCTTTGAAGGTTATCATTTCTCTTATCTTTCTAAAATTGTAGTTTTTCCTTGCCTTTTCTCTAATTAGAAATTAACTCACATCTACTAATGATTTCTCTCATTTCTCTTCCAACTCACTTTGCCAGGGAAAAACAGCCTATGTATTTGAAGTCATATCTTAATACCGTAGACATTAAAATGCAAACAATGAGCATTGGACAATTATTTTTAATAATTAATATTTTCAATTATTATAGAGTGTTCTATTTCTGTTTTGAATATGCTGAATTTTTAATATACTACCAAAAATATATACATTTTTATTTTCATATTTCCTTCAAAGAGCTCATTCCTGGTATGTTATCTTCCTTATCTCTGTGCATAAACAGAAAGGACATATCCCAAGGGATAAAATTATTCTTGTTTAATCTAATGAACACAAAGCTACCATCAACTAGAGAAGAAATAAAGTGTTGTCTTTGCACTATGTTTTCTGATCTTCCATGCAGCCACAACTAGCACATACATCATTAATCTATTTATTTATTTTTATCCCGGCTTTATTGTTTTTTATAAATAGCTTAAAGTGGTGAACATACTTTAATCCTTCCTCTTCCTATTTTCCCCATCACAACAACCCTTTGAAGTTGGTTGGCTGAGAGAGGGGCTGAAAGTCACCCAGCCAGTTTTTATGCATGCCTCAGGCAGGACTAGAACTCAGTCTCCTGGTTTCTAGCCTGGTGCCTTAACCACTAGATCAAATTGGCTTTTTTCCCCTGGAGATTGTAAAGGGTGTTGCCTAATCCTTTCAATCTTTCTTCTTTTAATGTATTTTCTAATTTATATAATAGAGTTATATAGGCTTATCTTGATCTTAGATAACTGAATTTCAAACAGGAATATTCATGGCCAGAAAAAGTAATTCCTAAATTGATTTGTTGCCTTATAGAATTCCTGTCCTGTTGAATTCAATGAGATTTAGTTTTAATTATATAATTGCTTATTTTTGTGAAATCACTATTGAGTTACCATAGAAACTGAATTTTCATTAGTTTTGAATGAGATTTATAATGGCCAAGGCAGATATGCTTTGTTTACATTTAACCCTTTTAAGAAATTATTTCAACTAACATTCTTGTTCACAGAACTTTAAAATAAATAAAATATTGTTAATTCACTTTTTTCAATCTTCTCTTCAGGTGAAAACTTATCTGGCTTCTTTCATCTTTCTTCAGTTAAATGGACCACTGTTAATTCTGTCATTTAAGCCTCTAACCATAATTCTTTCTTGTTCCAGTTTAACAATACACAGACAAGACTATTCCTGGTGATACCTTCTTATCAAATAAGACTGAAGCAGTGCTACTCAATACCTCATTATAATTAACTCCAACTTCTCAGACTTGATCTAACATATTTAATATTTCAAGATACACACAAACCAAGTAAACCTGGTGGGTTTCATACTAAGAATTCAAGTAATGTACAATTTTCAACTTTTAATTTCCTAGAAAGAATCAATTTGGCTTTCTGAGAATATGACATCCAAGTACAGTTTTATTGATATGTAATCTGTGACTTGGCCTTTGAACTATGGTGCTGGAGAAGACTCCTGCGAGTCCCTTGGACTGCAAGGCGATTAAACCAGTCAGTCCTAGAGGAGATCAACCCTGACTGCTCTTTAGAAGACCAGATCCTGAAGATGAAACCCAAATACTTTGGCCACCAAATGAGAAGGAAGGACTCACTGGAGAAGAGACTAATGCTGGGGAAGACTGAGGGCAAAAGAAGGGGATGACAAAGAATGAGGTGGCTGGATGGAGTCACTGAAGTAGTATGTGTGAGCTTAAATGGACTCCAGAGGATGGTAGAGAACAGGAAGGCCTGAAGGAATGTTATCCATGGGGTCGCGATGGATCAGACACGACTTCGCAACTAACAACAAAAAATCTGTGATTTCCATAAATCAACTGCTTAAATAACAGGATGACCTCCAAATCAACAGGAGAATCCCACAAAAGCATCAGTAAACAATCAGATCCAGGATGGAATGCACCAATCATATGAGGAAGGAGCTCCAGAGGAAGGCCATAACTATGTATATTTTATTGAGATAGGACAAAGTAACAGAATCTTGTAAGTCTGCCTATATTTTCCCCTCTCTTCCATTAATACCTGTGAAAGTCAGAGGCCAGTCAGCAGTTTGATCTCTTTCTAAAACAAGTCACTGAGCTTAATGCATATTTCTACAGTTGTTGCCTTAACAACTTTTCAATGGCTTCTCCATGGCATCATGTCTTTGGCTCCTTGCATAAGCTCATCAATCCTATGAGAAGAAATGGCTGATCTTTTTTATTTAATAAGAAAGTGCCTATATAATTTTTTCAAATACAATAAACATTCTGCAGAATAAATTATTATCAAGACACTTGACTGCCTTTAAAATATTTTTAATAAATTAGGATTTTGTAATAATAAACAAGATATTTACCTCTTGTATATGGGCAGCAACAGCTGCTCTTACATCAAAATCTAAACTCTGTATTCTTTCAATGAATTCTTCTTTCTTCTGGCACTAAATATAAATTTTAATTAGTATTTACTTTATAGGTAGCTAAACAAAATACGATAACATCCTTCAGCTTTTTCTTAGTAATGTAGTACACCTGAAATACCTAATAAACACACATCAGCATAAAATAAATATTTACAGGAAGATTTGTGATTTATTTATCCCTGATCATGCATTGTACTTTTTCAACTCCTTTAAATTTGGCACATTGCCTTCCTACTCCCAATAAGCACCAGCCATCATGACTGTCTGCTAGATTAAAACAGTGATCAATAGATCTATTTTAAAAGTTTCTAGTGTACTGCAGTACAGTAGAAACTGTATAGTTATATTCTCATTTTATTAAGCTTTGATTCAAAAAACCCCATTTCTACATCTTTTATTGAAGGGTCTATCTTTAATTTACTTTGCTCAGGCATGGTTGCAACATGACAAGACCACCTTCCTTATAATATACACTAACTCCCTGAAAACAGACCTTCGGAATAGCACTATCCATTGAAGCTCTAACAAGCACTTGTGTCTTTTTTATAGCAATAGCACTTTACTTATATACCGCTTCATAGTGTTTTACAGCACTCTCTAAGCGGTTTACAGAGTTCAGCATATTGCCCCCAACAATCTGGGTCCTCATTTTACCCACCTCGGAAGGATGGAAGGCTGAGTCAACCTTGAGCCTAGTGAGATTTGAACAGCTGAACTGCTAAACTAGCAATCAGCTGAAGGTCGCAATGCTGCTTTTAACCACTGCGCTATCTCAGCCTTGTTAACAGTATTATTGGAGCCTTACAACCACCTTGTCATGGATTAGGAAATTCATTTCTTGTTTTTATTGTATAGAGTTCTTGGGTATTTCCCAATCTAGGGGATTTAAATACGTAATGTTATTTGGTGAGTTTTTGCACCATAAACGTTCAAGAGAAAAAATAATCTTAGCAGAAAAAATGTTAGCAATGTTTAATTATATATAAGACTAGGAAGATAACATTGTAAGTGTCACTCAAATAAACATTATAAGTAGTTCAAAAAATTAGCAGACCTTACCTGAACAGCACAACCAAGTAGAAGTAGAAGGAGTTTTTTTATTTCTTCAGTGCCTTGTTCTGAAAATATTTTTTAAAATATTTTAAAACAATATACTGGTTTACATTTTCAATAATATTGAACATATTCTGTTTCCCTTTCCCGCACTTTAAGTTTTTGGGTTAGCAGTGGTTTGTACCATATTAAGACATATGGCTGCTATTGCAATTTGATGTGAGAGAAGTCGGAGGATAAGCTAGTCCTTCCTCAATACTGAACAAAACAGAATTGTTTTCTATATAACCAAGAGTTATATATAACTTTTAACTATATAATTCTTTATTTAGTCTTAAGAAATTCATTTAACTCTATATCCACAGTCAATGGGCAGAATACAGGTAGTCCTCAACTTACAACCACAATAGAGCTCAAAATTTCTGTTGCTAAGTGAGACAGTTAAGTGAATTTTACCCCATTTTATGACCTTTCTTGCCACAGTTAAGTGAATCACTGCAGTTATTAAGTTAGTAACATGGTTGTTAAATGAATCTGGCTTCCCCATTGACTTTACTTGTCAGAAGGTCACAAAAGGTAATCACATGACCCCAGGACACTACAACTGTCATAAATATGAGTCAGTTGCCAAGTGTCTGAATTTGGATCACATGGTCATGGGGATATTGCAACGATTGTAAGTGTGAAAAATAAGTCACTTTTTTTCAGTGGCGTTGTAAACTTCAAACGGTCACTAAATGAACTGTGGTAAATTGAGGATTATCTATATAAAATAAATATTCCAGTTTTCTATATTTACTATTTATAGTAAATAATCAAAATATTATTTCTAGAGTTGCTCTGCATATTATTTTGTAATCCATGAATGGTTAATTCTTACCCAAATTCAGTTCCACATTAGATACAAGAGAAATGTTTTGTGAGGGACCTTTTTGAGGAACTTTATTCACCCAGCCATGCTGAGAACAAAAGAACTGTCTGACGAATTGATTTTGCCCCATGTGAGGCGGAGTCTCTCTGACAAGCAGTGCTTTTCCTCTCAAGGTGGCTATTAGTATGAAAGTCCCTCCAAAAATTGAAGCAGGATTTCCTGCTTGGATTTCATGATGGCTCTTTTTCAGCCAGCTCCCAAGAACCAGAGGAAGTCTTTTCAGCAGGTGGCAGCAGCTTGCGATATTCCCTGCTTCTCCACTGACTTTCTAGGGAAGTCAACCAGGAAGAGTGCGCATGGCAATCACATGTTTGCGGGGCACTTAGCAACCTGTCTTAAGTATGAACGGGTTGCCAAGTACCCAGATCACAGTCCCTTGACCATGGGAGCGTTGCAATAGCCCTAGGTTTGGGTATGAGTCATAAATCCTTTTGTTCAGCACCATCATAATTTTGAATAGTTGCTGAACAAGTGGCTGTTAAGCGAGGACTACCTGTACAAATATACAATGCATGCAAAGTCAAAAAACATTTGACAGTATTATACAACATTATTAATAAATATTTGTGATTGGCAGATTCAGGGTAGGCACAGAAATAAATCTTGACTAAGTATTTAATTCCATATTCAGAAACCTGTTTACATCTACGGTAATAAGATCACAGATATAACATTATAAATTTACTACAAACAATAATAAAGCACAGCTTCTCCAAAGCAAGGCAATAGAACCCTATATATAGGTATATACTACAGGATTTATATTCAAAGCTTTTTCCTGTTTTTCTGAATCAAAGCAAAATTAGCTATTGTTTTAAAGGTGATAAAAAACCAATGATCTATTTACATAATATTCCTCCCTAACCTGAGAATAACTATTATTTCCTTGTCAACTTCAACAAATAACAAATATATATTACAGTATGCCTATTTTAAACCAGATGCAATCCTTACCTGAAAAGGGATTTTTTCCAATTATTAAAACATTTGGCAAAGGCATCATGATCAATTGCTGCAATGTCTCCTGTGGAAGCAGATTTAACTTTTGTAACTTTTATAACTTTTAAAAAACTTATACAGAGGCTGAACTTTCTGTATGTTTCTGGCAACATCTGACCTTAATTGACTATATTAAAATAAGCAGTAAAATTATCCCTTATTTACAAGTGTAATATTGTATTAACTCCAAGAAACCATAACTTTACTTCCTCAATATTGTGAAATTTCTTACCTTAAGAAAGAAGACTAGTTAAACTTGTGTATATTAGGAATACTGGCTGTCCACAACAACTAAGAACAGGCACTTTTTCAATTTCATTTTCCTTACAAAGCGAACTACATCTTATATTTTAAACCATTTTACCATGACTGTAAAATAATTTCCTACACTGACTATGAGAATGTAAAAACCTGTGAAGCTGACATGCAAAGATGATGTTGTACTAAGTTATTCAGGACTGAAATTGAATAAAAGTGGGCTGCAACTTAGATAGTATCATTTCTGAGAACTGCCAAATCTCCTTTAAAATGGCAACAATCTATTCTGCAAATTATTTCCTGAAGGTTGCCCCTAATAAATTATACCACTGCTAGACTAGACACTAATAATTCTTATCAGGAAAAAAAATTCTAATTCTTTAAAGTTGGCATGCATTATCTCAATATAGCCGCCCAGAGTCCCTGTGGAGTGGGCGGCATACAAGTGCGAATAATAAATAATAAATAAATAAAAAATATCTGGCTAACTAAGATAAAAAAATTGCTCGTGAATATACAGATCTGAGAGACAAGAATACAAATAGTTTACTTCTGATTTCCAACAAAACCCAGCCCATAGTGAACAATGGGTTCAATTAAAAACCATGGTGTTTGCTTAACAACTGCCACGTTCATTTAATGTCCACCACCATGTAATGTACTGGAGGGCTGCAAGAGAATCAGTTTTAGTACACATATAGGTACTGTAAACACTATAATGTCTGTATTGCAACATATTCTGTTGTTATATTTTAAGATTTGAATACACACTCAATTATGTGTGGCATAGCTACAGATGATATAATATAGGCACTGAAGGCATGGCTGTTCATGAGGGTACTGGGCCAAGATACTGAGTCCAGATTTGAAAGATGTTTCATAGAGATTTTTTATTTATTTATTTATTTATAATTAAATTTATATACCGCCCTTCTCCAGGGGACTCAGGGCGGTGAACAGCCAAGTAAAAACACAATATAAACATTAAAATATATATACATTTAAAAGATGAAAGTTAGTCATAGTTAGCACATATTTTGTTTTGTGTTTTTATCTTTGTTTTTAAATTTGTTAAAAGCCATTTTGAATTGCATGATCATATAAATTGAAAAAATAAAATACATAGATTAAAGAACAAAAAACTCTATTTCATGCTACTCTTCGGTTCATAAAAGAATTCAACATGCCTGAGTAAAAAGCAATAAAAATATTCTTGCTCTCAGGCATACAATCTAAAACAAGTAACAGAAAAGTTGGAGTTGAGGGGGGGGGAATAAACTCTAGTTCTTAATGATATATTTGATTGGTCCTCTACCCCTGAAATTTTCAAAAATGACTTCAATATTATAATCAATATAATTAATGTTTCTTTGAATTGCCAAATAGATTATTAACAATTTATACTATGACAAGCTTTAGCTGTCCAATCATTGTCCCTTCTTCCAGGACAGATAAGTGGATTTAAACATGTTTAAAACATGTTTTAAAAGGAAATAAAGCACACCTGATAATATGATTTAATTTGTCTTATTAAAATAGACAAATTTTGAATTCGAAGTGATGCATCATTGTTGACCTTCTTATTTATTCTTTGACTAGCCGCTTTAGGATTTCTGAAAAAAATTGAAATAAATAAGTACTGTCAATTTATTTTTATTTCACAAAGAAAAATGTACAGATCAGCAAACAATAAATCCTAAAATACTTAGGGAACTTAATTTATAAGTTACATAATGTTGGAACTACACAGCAGGCACATTAAGCATTGTTTACAGTACAGATGTTATGTATTACTGTGTAGATCAAGCCTTTGGTTGCTCTGAGTTTCATTTTTTAAAGGAAGTTACAGAAGGAGAAGCTTAACATGATTTCTATTACAGCTGAATGCCCAGAATATATGGAACAAAAAATAGGCTAAGTGAAGCAATTTAAAGAAATAAACTTGATACTAAGAGCATTTAACTGCCATGTTACATTTGTGCTCTTTCCTGCTGTGAATAAATATACAATATATATACAAATACAAGGACAATTTTCCAGAATTGGGGAAACCACAAATACATGTAGTCCTCAACTTATGACCACAATTGAGCCTGAAATTTATGTTGTTAAGTGAGAAATTTGTTAAGTAAGTTTTGCCCCATTTTACGACTTTTCTTGCCACATTTGTTAAGTGAATCACTGCAATTGTTAAATTATTTAACATGGTGGTTAAGTGAATCTAGCTTCCTCATTGATTTTGCTTGTCAGAAGGTCGTAAAAGGGGATCACATGACTCCGGGACACTGCAACCATCATAAATGTGAGCCAGTTGTCAAGCATCCGAATGTAAATCACATGACCATGGGGATGTTACAACGGTCACAAGTGTGAAAAATGGTCATAAGTCACTTTTTTCAGTGCTGTTGTAACTTCGAACGGTCACTAAATGAACTGTTGTAAGTTGTGGACTACCTGTATACAGTCATGTGAAAAAGAAAATACACTCTCTTTGAGTTTTATGGAGCAGGACAAAATAAAAATCATCTGGTACTTAGCAATTCTTAAAAATAGGTAAATACAACCTCAGATGAACAACATATTACATCATTTATTTTACAAAAAGAAAGACAAAATGGAGACATCAGCAATGATCTTGGAGAAGCAACTGTTGCTGCTTATCAATCTGGGAACAGTTATATTTCCAAACAATTTAAAATCCATCATTCTACAGTGAGGAATATTATTCACAAGTTGAAAACATTCAAGACAGTTGTCAACCTTCCCAGGAATGGATGTCCCAGCAAATTCACCCAAGGTCAGAACATGGAATGCTCAGAAAAATTGTAAGAGTTATATCTTAGATTCTATGGACTTCAGTTAGTATGTTAAATGTTAATGTTCATGACAGTATAATTAGAGAAAGACTATATAAGTATGGTTTGTTTGGAAGGGTTGCCAGGAGAAGGTCTCTTCTCTCTAAAAAGAATATGGCAGCACAGTTTAGGTTTGCAAAGTTGCATCTGAACAAATCGCAAGACTTCTGGAACACTGTCCTTTGGACAGATAAGACCAAAGTGAAGATGTTTGGCCATAATGCACAATGCTAAATTTGGTGAAAACTAAAAACAGTGTATCAGCACAAACATCTCATACCAACTGTCAAGCATGGTGATGGAGGGGCAATGATTTGGGCTTCTTTTGCAGCCACAGGACCTGGGCACCTTGCAGTCATTGAGTCGACCATAAACTCCTCTGTATACCAAAGTATTCTAGAGTCAAATGTGAAGCCATCTGTCTGACAGTTAAAGCTTGGCCAACATTGGGATATGCACAAGACAATGATCCCAAGCATACCAGCAAATCTAAACAGAATGGCTGGAAAAGAAAAGAATCAAGGTGTTGCAATGGTCCAGTCAAAGTCCAGACCTCAACCTGACTGAAATGTTGTGATGAGACCTCAAGAGAGCTGTGCATGAACAAATACCCACAAACTTCAATGAACTGAAGCTATGTTGTGAAGAAGACTGGGCCAAAATTCCTCCAAAACAATGTGAGAAACTGATAAAAGTCATACAGAAAGTGATTACTTCAAGTTAATGCTGCTAAATGTGGTTCTACAAGCTATTGAATCATAAGATGTACTTAATTTTTCACACATTGCTTCTCCATTTTGGCTTTCTTTTTGTAAAATAAATGATGACATGGTGTAATATGTCATGTGTTGTTGTTCATCTGAGGTTGTACTTACCTACTTTTAAGAAGTGCTAAGGACCAGATGATTTTCACTACGTCCTGATATATAAAACCATAGAATAAAATAGGGTGTAATTTCTTTTTCACATGATTGTATAATATAATCTAAAATATTCAAACTATAATTAGCAAATCATATTAGCAAATACAGTAAATAAGATTTGAGAAAACATCTGAATGGCTATAGAGACAATTAAAGAGATTTGGCAAGAAGAACAGATTCTTTATTGCAGATACCCCCAATCTTAGTAAGATAAAGAACGGTTTTTACAGTAATATAGATAGCTCAGGGTTATATATATATATATATATATATATATATATATATATATATATATATATATATATATATATATATATATATATATATATATATATATATATATAGGTCTTTGGGTATTCGGGTTTTCTCCCGCGTGAAATTGGAAGTGTCTTGGCGACGTTTCGATGAAGTCTCATTCATCATCTTCAGGCTGGTGTCTTCTGCTTCCTGCTTCTAGGAGCAATGTGAGATTGCTGCTGTTTCTTCCTTTTAACTGCCAGTGGAGGTCTGAACTGATAGGGTGGGAGCTTGGATGTGTTCTGATTGGTTGGAGGTGTGTTCTGATTGGTTGGGGGCTTGGCTGTCAAACCTCCACTGGCAGTTAAAAGGAAGAAACAGCAGCAATCTCACATTGCTCCTAGAAGCAGGAAGCAGAAGACACCAGCCTGAAGATGATGAATGAGACTTCATCGAAACGTCGCCAAGACACTTCCAATTTCACGCGGGAGAAAACCCGAATACGCAAAGACCTACACACAAACACCCGTGAAAACCTCAGAAAACATTATATATATATATATATATATATATATATATATATATATATATATATATATATATATATATATATATATATATATATATATATATATATATATATATATAAACCCTGAGCTTCTTTTCTCCTGCCATTTTTATACTATACAGCCATTTTTATACTATACTATACAGCCGTTTTTATACTATACACCTATCCTCCGCCAGCTGCATTGGCTGCCCATTAGTCTCCGGATCCAATTTAAGGTGTTGGTTTTGACCTTTAAAGCCCTACATGGCTCAGGGCCAGGCTACCTTCGGGACCGCATCCTGCCGCATACCTCCCTACGACCGGTTAGGTCCCACAGAGTTGGTCTCCTCCAGGTCCCATCGACCAAACAATGCCGGTTGGCGGGGCCTAGGGGGAGAGCCTTCTCTGTGGGAGCTCCCTCCCTGTGGAACCAACTCCCTCCGGAGATCAGGGCCATCCCCACCCTGCTGGCCTTCCGTAAAGCAATAAAAACTTGGCTCTTCCGGCAGGCGGGGTGAAAGTGAGACCGAGCAGATTATACTTGGGTCTCCCCCCTTGTTATGAATGTTGGAGATTTTTTAATTTTTATATCTTTTTAACTGTTATATGTTTTTATTTGTAATGGATTGACATGCTGTGAGCCGCCCAGAGTTGGGCGGCATACAAATCTATTAAATTAAATTAAATTTTCACTATGGTACTTAGCTATTTACAGCAGGTCCATTTTTATATAATGGTTCTATTCCAAGGATACAAACTTCCTCACGTGTACCTACAGTTACCCATAGTGACCATATGTTTTTTCTCATGGGACATATAGTATAGTTTTATTGGTATAGAAGTATAATATACATCCGTTATTTCAGAAAGCTCTCCTTTAGATTTATTCATTTTCTTGGGTTTGCTTTTGAATTTTCTTTGTAAATGAAAGTTATAAATATAAACACATTTTTTATCCTTGTGAACTTCTCAGATTTGCCTTCTTTTCAGGTTTATCCTTTATTTCTTCCAGGATAAAATGGTCACTCTAATATTAGAATGAATGTAAGAATGATCTGTCTATTGGCTCTCTCTACCAGCAGCCCTGCCTGATCTAACTAGGACAACCTGCAAGAATACAGCACTGACTGCCTTCTTTTAGGACTTGCTGCTGTTGCTTTCTTTTCTTCTGTCAATCTCACAAAGCCCAAAGCAGCAAAATGCTTTCTCCTTTCTGCTAAAGTGAAGAACAAAAGAATCTCTTCATCCCATTATCTTGTCCATTTGGAGAGAATTTCTGAGTCAAGACACAATTTACTACCAGAATATTTGTGTAAAATGGTATTTGGACTTTATTAAGAACACCCAACAGCAAAAATAGATAAAGTTAGGCTCAAATAAAAGTATTATGCTTCAAACAGAATAGGTCCGTGATGGTGAACCTATGGCACAGGTGCCACAAGTGGCACACGGAGCCATATCGGTGGGCACGTGAGCTCAGGTCCGGCGTGCATGTGTGCACCAGCCGGCTGATTTTCTGGCCTTCTGGGCCCACTGGGAGTTGAGAAACAGGCTGTTTCCAGCCTCCAAGGGGGTGGGGAAAGCCGTTTTCGCCCTCCCTGGGCTCCTAGAAAGGCTCTGGAGCCTGGGGAGAGCGAAAAATGGGCGTGCCATTGCATGCTGGGAGCAGGGGGGTCATGCGTGCATGTGCGGGGCTGCATGGAATTATGAGTGTGGGCACGCACACACGTGATCCCCCGCATCCCCCCCCTTTTGGCACGCGAACCAAAAAAGGTTCGCCATCACTGGAATAGGTGAACAACTGACAGGCCCATCCAGGAACATAATTACACCCAAGACAATCAAATGTACACTGGTTATTTGCCTTGAACAAATACAATGTACAATCCAACCTTAACACCACTTTCTCTCAGACGGTCACTACATATACCCTGTTTCCCCCAAAATAAGACATCCCCTGATAATAAGCCCAATCGGGCTTTTGAGTGCATGGCAATAAGGCCAAGCGCTTATTTCAGGGTTCAAAAAAATATAAGACAGGATCTTATTTTCGGGGAAACACAGGTATTTGTTTCTGTGCATTTAGATTTCTTATTGAGGCTTGGAAGATTTCATACCACCACTTGGGGGAAACATGCTTAGATTCTCGCTATTGGTCTTCAGAGGAACAAAACAAAAGCAAAACCTTCTAATATAGTAAACTCATAGAATTATAGGGTGGGAAGGGATCTTGGAAGTCATCTAGTCAAACCACCTGCTCAAGGCAGGAAACCTTATACCCATCCCAGACAAATGTTTGTCCAGTCTATTCTTGAAAACCTCTAGTGATGGAGAACCCATAACTCTGGAAAGCAATGTGTTCCATTGATTAATCGTTCTCCCTGTCAGGAAATTTCTCCTTTGTTCTAGGGAGAAATTTCCTTATATGCGCTTCCACCCATTGCTTCTTGTCCTGCCCTCAGGTGCTTTGGAGATAAGAAGGGGTTGATTTATTCTCCAAAGTTTCTGAGTGCAGGACAAGAAGCAATGAGAGGAAGATCATTGGATCCAATCTAGAATTAAGGAGAAATTTCCTAACAGGGAAAACAATTAATCAGTGGAATGGCTTATCTCCAGAAGCTGTGGTGCTCCATCACTGGTAGTTTTCAAAAAGAGACTGGACACCATTTATCCGGAATGGTTTCCTGCTTGAGCAGGGGGTTGCACTAGAAAACCTCCAAGGTCCCTTCCAACACATTTATTCTATGTCCTATCGTCTTTAAAGCTCTTCATGGCAAGGGGTGAGTTATTTGAGGGATCCAGGAGATGGGGCTTTTCTGCTGTAGGACCTGCTTTATGGAACATCTGATACATTTTGATACATTTATTTATTATTTATTATTTATTTATTATTAGGTTCTTCTATGCCGCCCTACTCCCTAAGGATTGTACATCTCACTACAGTGTCCATTTTTCCATTATGGCAATGTCCTGGTGAAACTTTTCACCATGTTCATCACTGACTGCACATAGATTTTCAGGAAAAAAGTCCAAGCATGAATGCAGAAAATGTATCTTCACTGACATGTTGTAGTTCATGGTCTTATATGCTGTAAGATGCTTGTCAACCAGCTGAATGTAGTTTGGTGCTCTGTAGTTGCCTAGAAAAGTCTCAATGACATCCTTGAATGCCTTCCAGGCAATTTTCTCTGGGTCCACTAACAGATCTTTAAATCACGTGTCACTGATGCAGTATCTGATCTTTGGACCAAAAAAAAAATGCCTTCCTTAATCTTAACATTAATTATTCTTGGAAATATCTGTCTGATATACCGTAGCTTTCTATATTGTTAAAGCTAGTTCGATAGGAAACTTAATAGGAAATTAGGTTGGAATTCCTGGATTCTTTTCAAGACTAAAAGTTGCAAGAATTAGCTTTTCCGTCATCCTGAACATGGTGGCTCTGATTTTGATTTAGAGGTTTTTATTTATGGAAAGACCAGCTAGCCACAATAAATGTTACCAGAGCTCCAGCTAGGAGGAAAAGAACTGGTAATTGCTAAATTATCTTCAGCCTGCAACATGGTAGGTCCCTTACTTATGTTAATGATAAGCTTTGCTTTGTGTAATGAGCATGATCATATTCCTTCTCAGTAATCCATTTTCTGCAAAAGCATCTAGAGATGAGTAGCCGCTACTTTCCCCAAGTAAAATATACCCAGGATGAGATTATTCTTTAAATCATTATTAAGTAGTAAGTTTTTCATTTCAAGTTCTTCGGTATACTGTCCATATAAATGGTGGCAAGCTCAAGAATATAATTCATATGTTTTTCATTAATGTACTACAATAATTTCCATCAAAATACAACTGCTTTGTTCATAACATAAGCAAAACTTAGCTGTTTTGAAAGATGTTATTCTGGCGTTTTTTTCAAAATACAATAGATAGTTTAAAAATCATGGTGTGACAATTACTACAGATGTTGATATCGCACAGGTTTTTCTCTCACTGTGTTTGAGCTTCAGACTTAGTCTCATTTTATGTACATGAATTAAAAAATACTCATTTGGGAAATCATTCATAAGCCTTAAACTAACAGCATCCCAGGGTCACATGACCACCCTACACAACCTTTCCAGGAGACTTCCACAAGCAAATGGAGGAAGCCAGATTTGCTTAATGATCATAGTGATTCACTTAATGGCCATGGCAAAAAGGTCATAAAATCAAACATGAAAAACTTAACCGCATTGCTTAGCAATGGAAGTTCTGGTCCAATTGTGGTTGTAAGTTAAGGACTACCTGTACATTTATTTAAAGAACAACATACTTCTTATCAATGGAATGAGTTCCATTAGCAGAAAGAAAGTTATTATATCCTCAGCCCTTGTACCCCATCTCTTAAAACAGAGAAGCAGAGAGACGGAAAAGTTATTAAATGAGAAAATTTCACTCATTGACATTACATTTTACTCAACATTTCTAGAAAATAAATGTCAAGGATAATTAATATATAAGATTATAATTTAAATACAAATTGACATTAATTTAATGTCTGCAAGATTACGGAAAAATATTTTTAAATATGCAATATTGTGCTACATCTCACTTAATTTTTACTTGTTGCTGCCTGAGTTTTAACAATGCATTAACACATGTATATAGTATACCTCCATCATAATAACACAGCATTTATTATTTGTAAAAAACCCTGAATAAAATTATTAGAGTAACAGAAGTGGAAGATAACTCATATCTGAAACCATACAAAACTACTCCATGGACATTAAACACTGGAGAACCAAATAAGTCAGTGATTTTATGTATATATATATATATATATATATATATATATATATATATATATATATATATATATATATATATATATATATATATATATATATATATATATATATATATATATATATATATATATATCTGTATGTCTCTCTCCCTCCCTCCCTCTCTTATAGGTATAGGTATGTATGTATATATTTGTCAGGGCCTTCCAACTGCAAAGTACCGTATTTATCGGCGTATAACACGCACCGGCGTATAACACGCACCCCCATTTTAACAATAAAATTTGAGTAAATTTTTTTTTAATTAAAAATAAATGACTTGGAATGTCTGAACTTAATGTTGGATTCATATTTATAACATTATAACATGAACTATAACATTAACTCCTCTTATAAGGCAAATATGAAATGAAAAAGCACCTCTTTGAATGAAAAAAACTTGCTTTCTGGGAAACCAAAAAATTCTTCATCTTCACTTTCCTACCATCTTTCTTTTTCTTTCTGTCTTTCTTCCTTCCTAACATCTTTCTTTCTTTCTTTCTTTCTTTCTTTCTTTCTTTCTTTCTTTCTTTCTTTCTTTCTTTCTTTCTTTCTTTCTGTCTGTCTGTCTGTCTGTCTGTCTGTCTGTCTTTCTTTCTTTCTGTATGACTGTAACTTGTTGCTTATATCCTTACGATTTATATTCATATTGATTGTTTCCTGATTGCTTACTTGAACCCTATGACAACCATTCTTGACAAATGTATCTTTTCTTTTATGTACACTAAGAGCATACGCACCAAAGACAAATTCCTTGTGTGTCCAATCACACTTGGCCAATAAAGAATTCTATTCTATTCTATTCTATTCTATTCTTTTTTTTCCTGTCTGTCTTCCTTCCTTCCTAACTTTTCTTTCTTTCTTTCTTTCTTTCTGTCTGTCTTCTTTCTTCTTCTTTCCTTCCTTCCTAACATCTCTTTTTCTTTCTTTCTGTCTTCCCTCCTTCCTAACATCTTTCTTTTTCTTTCTTTCTGTCTTCCTTCCTTTCTAACTTCTTTCTCTTTCTTTCTTTCTTTCTTTCTTTCTTTCTTTCTTTCTTTCTTTCTTTCTTTCTTTCTTTCTTCCTTCTTTCTTTCTTTCTGTCCGTCTGTCTGTCTGTCTTCTTTCTTCTTCCTTCCTTCCTTCCTTCCTTCCTTCCTTCCTTCCTTCCTTCCTTCCTTCCTTCCTTCCTTCCTTCCTTCCTTCCTTCTGTCTTTCTCCCTGTAGGAGAAAGAAGGAACCTCTGTTTCCGTCTCCCGCGGGGCTGCAGCCACCCGACTGAGTCCCCGACCGTGGCAGCATCCCTGCTGTTCTCCGGCCAAGCGGCCGAAGGAGCCCTGGAGCCCTGACGCCACCCTGCATCTCAGTCTCTTGGGGCTTGTCCGGCAGCCTGCTGGGAAGGCTGCGACACAGGGAGGGAAGGAGCTGCTATTGCCGCTCCGGCATGTCTCTGTGGCTGCACCGGGGAGCTGCGTCCTTGTTAACAATGGAGAAGCTGCGCGGAGCAGAGGCACCTGGCGAGCGAGGCGAGTGGCTGCATCGGCGGCAGGCTCCTGCCCGCGTCTCCCGCCCGCCCGCCTCTCATTCTTTTAAATGCTAAGGCAAGAGGCGGGCAGGCGGGCGGGAGACGCGGGCAGGAGCCTGCCGCCGATGCAGCCACTCGCCTCGCTCGCCAGGCGCCTCTGCTCCGCGCAGCTTCTCCATTGTTAACAAGGACGCGGCTCCCCGGTGCAGCCACAGAGACATGCCGGAGCGGCAATAGCAGCTCCTTCCCTCCCTGCGTTGCAGCCTTCCCAGCAGGCTGCCGGACAAGCCCCAAGAGACCGAGATGCAGGGCGGCGTCGGGGCTCCAGGGCTCCTTTGGCCGCTTGGCCGGAGAACAGCAGGGATGCGCCCGCCCGTTTTTGAGCTGCCCCCGAGCGGTGAATCAGCTGGGACCCGGCATATAACACGCAGGTAGAGTTTTGGCTTCTAATTTTAGTTTTAAAACTGCGTGTTATACGCCGATAAATACGGTAAGTCTGGGTGACTTACTACATAGCACTAATATTCTAAAAAGTGAACAATAAAACTACGCCTTTGAAAATATTTTAAATACCAACATAAATCCCTTATTTCTGCATTGTATTTAAACAGCAATATGGAAGAAATAATTTTTGAACGGCAAATTCAGTAGTCAAAATAGATAAGTATTTTAAGGCAATAATTCCTACATAGTTCAATAATTCATTCTTTAAAGCAGAGAATAGCATAACAAAATAGGGCAGATTTGTCTAGAAGTCAGTAATTAGCGCAACTGTAAAAGCTAGCCTTAAGCTACTATACTTTTAAAAGCAACCTACATATGACAAGTTACATTAATTTCAATTGGGGAGAAAACAGGCAAGAACACCCAGAATGTTGTTGGTTAAAAAAGAAAAAGTACAGGAAATAGATGAAAGTCTGTCATTTCTCAAAATCTATCAGGGTTATAAAATAGATTCAACCATCACATAATCAGGGATTAGTTATATTTTCATTCAGCAAAATATCACAAATACTGTAGGTATGTAGCCATTACACTACCAGGTTTCTAAATCTAAACAGACCACAAACCCCATTCTGTTCATTGAAGATATTTAATAACAAGACATGCTACTTTACCATATGAACTTTTGAAAATTTATTTGTATAGCTAAAGAAATCTATTTTATATAAATAACATAAACTGTTCTATCATTCATACCTGTTAGACCTACATACAAACAACCAATCCCTCAAATATTCCAAGTAAAATAGATCCCAAAGTAGTTTCTATTTTTGTTTTTAAATATATTTGAACACAACTTCACAGAATGTCTACAAACATAATATCATTGTTTTATACATATGTAAGATACTAAAATCAATTAAACAATCTCATTGGATATATTAGTAGCTTCTTTCTTTTTTCATTAGCTATCTAAATGCATATACATTAGGGTCGCATGCATTATTTGAGATCATGAAAGAATTATATTACAATATTACCACTTTTGGAAGAAGAAAAAAAGAAGCATACAGTATAATCATCAGGGGAGTCTTTGACTAAAGCTAAATTAAACATACCTAAAGATATTGAAAGGCGGAATTTTCAAAGGCATTAGTGGTCTGAGTAATTTAATGCTGTGGTTTGATTTATGTTCTAGAGTCCAAGTACATGAACAATTTTCAGTAGCACTGCAGTTTTTGCCTGTGTATTTATACTTATTTGTCATGTGATCTCTCTGGATGTTAAAATCCGATTAAAAATGAAATATTTATCCAGCTTATTTTGTTAAGATTCTGCATTGAGCAAAAATAACTACATGTTGTACATTTTGTTGATTGATACAAACATAAGCCCAATTGCTTGAAAGTATATTCAAAAGTGGATATAGATAAACTTACAGTAGTGCTTAAAAGATTGTGAACCTTTTTAAATTGTTGATATTTCTGCATAATATTTCCACCCCACCTCACAGGGTTGTTGTTGTGGGGTAAATAGGAGGAGGGAGGTGTATTGGATATGTTCTCCACCTTGAGTTATTTGTAAAAATAATAAAGGCAGGATACAAACAATCAAACATGACCAAAAACACGATCGGTTCTGCATACAAATTATAAAACTAGATAAAGAGATCCAATTGAACAAATGAGTCAAAAAACGTACTTGCGCATTAATTTATTGAGGAAAATTATCCAGAGTCAGTTTGGTTAAGGCGCTGGCCCTGGAAACCAGGAGACTGTGAGTTCTAGCCCTGCTTTAGGGATGAAAGTCAGCTGGGAAATTTTCAGCTAGTCACTGTCTTAGTCCAACCCACCTCACAGTGTTTTTGTGGATAAGAGGTGGGAGTTCTACATATGTTTGCTACCTTGAGTTATATATTTAAAAAGTGGGATAAAAACATCATCATCATCATCACCATCTCCCTAGATTACTGTCTTGTACTCAAACAGCAGGTAGCAACCAAGTCTAGGAGGATATTTCAACAGATCCATTTTGTACACCAATTATATCAATTTATACTCAAAGTTAGTCATGCTTTGGTCACTTCCTGCCTGGATTCTGGCAATGCCCTCTATCTGGAACTCTCCCTGCAGAACACCCAGATAGTTATGTACATACTACAACATGTCCATGTACTGCTGCTACTTTATTAGCTGTATGGGCTGCTGATAGGCTTCTAAGAGTAATGCAAGCACTGGTAATCACCTATAACAGGGGTGGCCAAACTATGGTTCTTTGAGGACCTGTGGACTTCAACTCCCAGAATTCCTGAGCCAGCCATGCATGCATGGCTAGCTCAGGAATTCTGGGAGTTGAAGTCCACAGGTCCTCAAAGAACCATAGTTTGGCCACCCCTGACCTATAAGATCTCTATGACAATAGGCATGGAGAAAATCCATGTGGTCACTAAGAGTTGACACAATTTGATGACACATAATCAATTCCCTCTTTAAAAGACTGGGCTACTGTGAATGGGCTTCTCTGTCTTTTCTGGCTCAGACCTCTTCTCAGCCCTATCTCATTTATTGTTTACTGTAGTTAGTTTTGAGTGATCAAGGTCTTCATTAGTGGAGATTACATACTTGGGATACTAAAAATTGTAGAACAGGAACAACAAATAGGAACACAGAAATTAGTAAGAATACTGAGGAGCATTTTATAGTCCTATAAGCAAACCATTTTTGAAAAATATATGTCAGTGAATCAGAGGTGGGTTCCTGCCGGTTCAGACCGGTTCTATAGAACCGGTAGCGGGAATTTCCTCCCACTCGCAGAACCAGCAGCAATGGCCGGCTGGACACGCCCCCGAACCAGTTCTCTCGGCGGCGCCACAGGCGGCGCCATCTTGTTTTTTGCTTCTGCGCATGGGCAGAAGCTGGGGGGGGGGGTTTCGCGTGAGGAAGCGAACCGGCAGCGAGGTAAGTCAGAACCCACCTCTGCAGTGAACATTTTATATATCTCTATTATTATTGTGAATATAAATCAAGAAGATATTAACAGCTTTATTTTAAAATACTCAGCAAATTGATTATCACCCAAATTGCCTTTATCCAGACACAACATGTAGAATATTTGTTAGGACTATTTCTATAGTGCAAGTTTCCAAATGGATAGCCATACACATAATTATGTTTATACCTTCCTTTGCTGTTCAACATTTACACCTTATTTATAATCAAAGAATAAACAATGAGAAATGTTTTCTAGACATTATTCTATTTGAATGAACCGATTTAATTTTCATTCCATCTCTAACATAAAAAACAACATGGTCCTTCTGATCAAATTACCAAGGAAGCAGCAAATAGAACTCTCCTTTATTGGAAGTGTTCAAGCAAATGAAGGAGAATTTGTGCCAGGAACACTTCAATCTGGAATCCAGTTTAGGATTGGATTTGATGGAGTAAATAGCCCCTGCCAACCTCTTGAGAACCTCTTATTGTCATGATACATGGCAGTCCAGAAAACAGCAGTTGAATTCCACTTCACTGGAGGAAGTGCCTTCTCAGCCATGAGAGATAGCAATGGCCTCCTCTACCAAGAAAGAACATAATCTCTATTCCCTCCCCTCCCAGTTTCCAGGAGTCTGACACTGCAAATCAAATGAGGGCTCCAACAGTGCAGCCAATACTACTGATATGGTGGAGGTGACCAAACTACAAATTCTGCATAATGTTTCAGTTGGCTTTAGAGAAGGCAGACAATCTGATATTCATAGGATCCAGTATGCAAGGGTTTCTGTCTCTCTATACTTCATTTTTCTTTATATTCCTTAATCTTTTTTTAATGGAAGTTGGAATGCTGTGAAGTGCCAGCTTCTATTATCACTCCTGTTATTATTTACAAAATGGTGGGTAATCCACACCCTGCATGCACCTCCCAAATGAATTTTAGCAACAAAATCTTGTGTCATGTTTTAAGTCTGGGCAAGGGAAGTCAAGGATTAAATTGCTAGTGGTTGTCTGACAGATCTCCCATTCATATGCTTACTTTTAACCTCGCAACCTCTCCAAATGTCAACCAGGCCCTTTCTGTTGATGTCACTGTGTCAGTGGATGGTACCTGAAGGTTCTCCAGAAAACTGGGAAGTTTAGTTTTGTTCCCAACCCCTCAGAAGATGCCCAACCAGACTCGACATTGATTTTCTTTATTGGAATCCAAGGTCACTAAATTCCCTTATAAATGCCAGGTAATCATAGATCAATGCATCAGTACCAAAATTAAGCATAAGTTTTCTTCTCTTCCCACTACCATAATGAAACACCTTTAAGGCCAACGAGGTTAAAAAATATCAAGTATGAACTCAATGTAATGTCTACCATCCTTCCAATCGCATGTTCAAGGGTACATTAAATATTGATAGTAGTCATTATTTGATATCAAAGCAGTTGAAATATGTCTTGCATTGTAAATACTTTTATGGAGGTTTAAGGAAAGCAAATATTTTTCATAAGATTCAGATTTCCCCCTCCTGCCTTAGAGTATATATATGCAACATTAACAAGAAAAAAAATTAACAATTCAGCAATAACAGTTAGACCTATATACTGCTTCACAGTGCTTTACAGAACTCTCGTGGTTTACAGAATCAGCATATTGCCCCCAACAATGTGGGTCCTCATTTTACTGACCTCAGAAGGATGGAAGGCTGAGTCAACCTTGAGCTGGTCAGGATCAAACTCCTGACAGTGAGCAGAGTCAGCCTCCAATACTACATTCTAACCATTGTGCCACCATGCCAATTTATTATTATAATAATTCATATTTAAAAGCAGACTGATCACTTTATTTAATTATTATTCTGTCAGAGTAATATCCTGTCTTTCTGCCAGGAGGCCAATAAATTTTACAAGCACTGGCAGTGAAATGCTTCTGGATTCAAATCAGACTCCCGGACTATGCTCCTTGGTCTCCAAAATAATATGATATCATTAGAAATCAATGAAATGTTGTCCAAGATCTCACATACTATCATATCTTCTTCTATGCCCCTTATCATCATGTACAAATTCACAAATTGTCCAGGGGGCAAAAAAAGCTGACCCCAACTAAAAAAATATTGTCAGAAACATTACAGTAATACACTTTTATTTACAATTTTTAAAAACGCCTGTTATTCTAGCTTCCTCAATTTGGTTTGCAGCACTGAATTTACTGAATCAGTAAAATTTGACAAATTTCTCACTTTTCCATTGCTAACTACAATTGTGCTTACTAGTGAAGACTTTATTTAGGTCAAAAAGATTTAGCGAATTCTTGTCTCATATATATCCAGAATAATGATTCATGTATGATGATTCCCACATGTTGAATCACTAGTTTCTGAGTGATGCTCTTGGGCAAATATACAGCACAAGGAGCTAGTATATCTAAAGCCTTCTTCAACCTAATATTCCGAGGAAGTATTGACTTATCAATATTCATTAATCCAACTAGTATGGCCAAGTTGGGAAAATCTCATCTAAACCTAAATGTAAAGCTTCTATGTAAAATTGGGTCTTAGTCACAAATCTAAGCCCTTGGAATAGTAGATCCTATTATAGGTAAGTAATATTCATCCCACCAAATATGTATTTTAACTGTATTACTGAATAAAATACAACCCCGTGGAAACATTCTCTTCCATTTATTTCATAAAGCATGTTTTGTGCACTAACAAACTTTTATTTTTTAGTGAATATAATAAAACAAATTTAAAAAATCACCTATAAAGTCATGATTGTTTAACTAAGTGAATCAACTGAGAACTAATTAGACTTCATAATAATTATTGCAAAATACATGTATCGAAATGAAAATGTATAGTCCTTAATTGGAGCATGTTAAATCCTCCATACTTTTGTTCTGTCTTTCAATATATATTATAGCCGAGAATAAATATATTAAAGCTGTAGTTAGCCTAATCAATGAAATTTAGTTTCAAACAAATACTTCTAGAATCAGGATATAGATAAATCATGCTACATTTTAATAAACAACTGATTAAAATCAGGCATTTGCTATTCCATATGCTCTCTACAGATGCAGGGATGGGCCATAAATAACAGGCAGGTTATTATTATGCACAGGCAAGGTGCAGTGCTTAACCCTTTATTTCTGTCTGATTATCTATGCTCCCCCCTTTTTTTTCTCTCTCACTGAAATCACACAGATTTGTAAGACATCAAAAATATAATAGCAGAGAAAAGCAGCATACTTCTATGTTATAAAATCAAATGACAAGGTATAAAATGAGAATATGGTAAGACACTATTCTGTTCCTACATAACCCGAAAGAAAATAAGGTCACAGAGTGAGCTATCTTCTTGGAGGAATTCTTAAAACAAAACATTAAAAAGCAATGACACCCACAGAACAACTTACATTTGCAGCATAACTTCATTTAAGAAAACTCCATCTAGAAGTGCAACATATTCTTCCAGGTTGGTCGCATTTCGTCCAGCTAAGGATCCAAATGTCTTAACCTAGAACACAGAAGGTATTTATCATCTCTATGACATTAATTCTGCCTGTACTTGGCAAGAAATCATTTATATAAATTCCATTACTGATCAACAAATGCTTACCCAGGTAACAAGTGGGCTGGATATGAAGACCTCCAAAAGAGGTGTGAATATCTCATTTTCCATGTTTTAATAAAATATCTGAATTATAAAAGGTTAGATGAGTAAAGTCTCTTCTTTGCGGTAATTCCGTGAAATGCTCAACGTCTTCAGGAAGAATATACCCTGGCTAGTTCCCAAATAAAATTCAAAAGTAGTCAGAGCTGTGGCAACAAAGATTTCATTATCCACCTCGTCCAAAAAAGGAGCGATCGGGAGGCCATGGACGTTCTTGGGGTTTTTCGCCTACGGCTCCGATTGACTCTTTCTTCCTCCTCTTTCCGCGCTGAAGGGGAAGGAGAAAGGAGAAACCCGACGACGATCCTACATCAGCCGCAAACTCTCCCCCCCACCCCCCTCTCTCTAGGCTGCACCACCAGAAGCAGGCAAGCCGCAGGCATGCGAACGGGAGCAAATTTCAAGGAAACTCGCCCCGACAGCTAATTTTAACCCCCAGCTAGCAAAAAAACCGTATAACAGGAAAGGCAAAAATCGCATTTTCCTTCCCAATCACTCGTGAAGTCTCTTAGATTCAAGCTGAGAAGAGCTCGCCCTCTTTCCTATCCAAGATGATCTCTCCCCCCTCAACACACAAACATACGTACGTTCCCCCCTTCCCAGGCGGATAGGACGCCCGCCGGTTCCTGTGCTCACCCCACCCAAGAGCCTCGCACTGCCCCTTTCTGTGCCACCTCTATTTCTCGCCTCGTCCCCGCAACCTCCCTTACTTTATGGGTAACTGAGCAACACCCATCAAAAATGAAGCAGAGCCCCACCCCCTCGCCTAGTCCCTCAGCGCTCGCAATTGATCGCTTCCCTCCCGCTCGGTTTCAAGGCTACCGGCAGCTCCAGCCTCTCCCTTCCACAGCTTCTTCCACAACCTCGGCCCCTCACTCACTCCCACCCCACAACAGCCGACTTCTTCGCCCTCCTTATTATTCGCTCCTCCTCTACCCCCACCACCCCCGTTTTATTCCCCCCTTTCTAGTAGTTCAGTTCCAGGAGCGGTCCTTCCAGCCACTCCCCCAGCCTACCACCCTTCCCTTCCCTTCTAGGGACTAATTTTCCGCTTGCGGGTGCACACCCACTGCCGTCTCCCTGAAGTAACGGCCACTGATCTTCAACAGATTCGCATGGCTCACACGCGCACTCCCCTTCCTTTCGCTACTGTAAGGAAGAGGAGAGAGATCCCTCCGCAAAGCAGACGAAAGAGGGGAAAGGGTGGGGGGTTGAGGTTTTTTTCTCTTTGCAATCCGTAGGTTTCGAGTTTATTCCTCCGCCGCTGGACTGACTGATGTTGGAATTAAGGGAAGGGGAGGGACGAGCGTTGAGGAAGGCAGAAAAACTGCTGCAGGGCGCGCGCGAGGAGCGCACCCGGGTCGGCTGCCGCTGCAGACCCAGCGAAGGGCGCGCGCGCCGAGCAGCTTATAATGGAGATAGAAGAAAAATACTAATGTGCTTGGGAAGAGGGTAGCACGATAAAGCGGTAGTCAGATTTTTTTTCCCCCTACATGAACATGCCACCCGCCAGGAACTCTGTGGCTTGAGTAATTATGTAATGTATGAATGTTCCATCTGGATCCTGCTTTTGCTTCATTTACACATTAGAAAAAGATGGGTGAAGATCAATAATATGTTATATGTAGATCTTTATGACATTAAAAAAAATCGTGTGTGAATTCCTTATGTGGAGAAGGCTGGAAAGATTAAATATATTTTTGTCCATATTAGAAGGGAATTCTAATTCTACTTCCATCATACCCACCAAGCAAAATTAGTACACTGTAAGAGTTCTTTTCCTGTCTGCATTTCATGGATGTTGATGGGCTTCATGATTATATATCCCATGGCTATCATTCTGTTGGAGGGTGTTCATTCCACTTGGTGGCTCTTAATCTATGCCTTAGTTTACTGTATCAGATCTCTGGCTGCCTTTCTATTAGAGGACATTTCAGTTTTAAGCGTCTTGCATTACTTCCAGAGTGAAATATTTTAGTTCCAATATTACCATTATGGTCCAATTGGTGTCTTTCAAGTCCCAGTGATGGCTCTTGTACAGAGGGGCCATTTTTTTCTGGTCTCTGAGCTGTCATTCTGAGAAGCCATTATTCCACCATTCCCTTGTGTCATGCAATTCTCCAGTATTGGGGGGGGGGGGGGGGTTTCATTAAAACCTGATTTAAAAGTTTACCAAACTAGGAAGAACATACATAAAAATATTATAGAAAAGACTAACATTTAATGTAATAAAATAAGCACAACATTTCTATCACTCTGACATATTTTAAAATTATAAAACGAAAAGGCTTATACAATATTTGCCTCATTCAACTCTTTCTTAGGACATTCCTTGGTCTACCATACTGAGAAGGTATATGCAAAAGAAAAAAAAAGGCAAGTCAGATTACAGTTGGCAGAGTAATCAATAGCTCTCATTGTAATCTAGGACACAGAAGAACAGAGATAACTACTGGCAGATATGTCTTCCCAAAGGTGTCATCCAATTAAACTAATTGCTGCTAGATTCAAGACAGACAAAAAAAAAACACCCTGTGTTTTATTGCACTTTAGGTACCAACAAATTTATTATAGCAAAAGTTTTCATGAATTTATAGATGAATTTATCAGATGCATGGAGCATCATGCTAACATATACAGGTATGTATTGTACATGAAAGGGCAGACATCTACGTAAATATGTCTCTGTAAAGGTAAAAGTGTAATGGAAAAAAAACAGTATGATAATTAGATCTAGCCTGTACTTAATTTACCATCACTTTGCTTGTACAGCATGCTATTTTTTCCAGAAGATTTAAGATTTACACAAACCCACTTTATAAGGATATTTACTTGCAGACAGAAAAATATTAAAATCTCATAGTAAAAAGCACACAATAAAATTAAACAGTTCATATACTGGTATTTAAATAGTAAGATTTTATTTTAAAGTGTTGTCATTAGCAATATTTAAATCCTTAAAACTAGGGAAATTTAGCAGCAGCAGCCTTTGACCTGTGGTATAAGCTTTACCCCTGCTAGGTAAAAGAAAAGCTAGACACACAGAGGAAAAAAAGGAACTTCTAATTCATCAATCTCAGGATATTGTGCAACAAGATGTGGGGATGATTAGCAGATTTTATTATTTTAAAGCAAATGTAAACAACTTTTGGCAGGGGGTTAAATAAAGACCTTTTACCTTTCCCACACCAAAAGTCATGCTTCTAAAAGTAACCAGGGCCAAGACACAGACAAAAACTATATATTATTTATTTTTTAAAGTATTTTGTATACTTATATTCAATTAACATAAACTAATGAAATAGTTGGTATGGTTATTCCTCATGTACTGAAGGATTTCCCACTCCTGTCATATTAAAAATTATAACCTATGTGAGAGCATTTTTTAAAAAAATTGTTTTTATTAAAAGGTTTTAAATTCATAATAAGAAATACATTCCCAAAAAAGATATAATAAATATGAAAGAGAAAAATTGAAACGAAGAGACAGAAAAAATGTAGAAAGACAGAAAACATGAGAATGAATATAAAAGTATGGCTTCCAATCTTCTTGGCATTATATATACAATTCTAATAAAACTCTCTCTAATATTACATTTTAATTTCATTCTTTCTATAACTTATTCTCTCTAATTATAAAAGCCAAAAGTCACAAAATCTTTTTTAATGCAAAAATCCATAAGGTTTCCTGTCATTGATGAATGTCAATATCTCTCTAATCAAAGAAGTCAATTTCACCATTTCAGCAAGTTCTGTCAATTTCACCAAACATTCCTTCATGGTACAGAATCTTCCCATCTTTTGCATATAATAACCGTGCTGCAGCAATCATGTACTAAAACAATCTTTCATTACTCTTCTAACTGTATCCATCAGTCCTGAAAGGAAAAGTTCTGGCTTCAATTGTTAATCTTTAAAGTCCTCTATATCAATGTATACTGTATATTTGAAAAAGTTTTTTAGCTTTTTTACATGTCCACCAAGCCTAATAGAATGTCCTTTCATTTTGTTCACATTTCTAACACACATGCGTTCTAGATAAGTTGTCTGGTGTCATGTAACAATACGTCATTTCGTAAAAAATATTTTTTAAGTTTATAACACAATGTAAATTCTTGCCTTTTTGACTATATATTTTCCCATTGATCCATCCATAATTTTTATATCCAAAATTCCTACACTACTTTACCATATATTCTTTGACCTGTTCTTCTATTTCAAATTCAACAAAAGTTTATACATTTTAGTAATTACATGTTCATCATTAGTACACAATTGCACTTCAAATTCTTACTTTACTCCATATCATAAGATTTTTTTAACCATTTAATTTTGTTCTGATAAATGTAAACCATTGATAACTATATTCTACTGCCATTGGTTGCTCTTTTGATTTGATTTTATATTTAATTTATTACATTAAACGATAATTCTGCAATAATTCCTGGTAGTTAGCAATTTGTCTTTGTTTCACTTCTGTAAAATGCTTCTTGTGCTGAGATTCATAGAGATGTTTTCAGTGCAGCCATATCTATTCTATATTCTCAATAAGAAATGTCTAATAAAGTGATTTTAAAATCACTTTAACTTTAACATAACATAAATATCCAAGCCTCCGTTGTGACCTTCTAAGTCAGTTGTTATTGCATGCTTTTCAGCAACACCCATTCTTTAATCCAAACAAGCTGCAAACTACAATTTCAAATCCGGTAAACCCAAATCTCCTCTTTTGAAATAAAAAAAACTGTTGTTTCTGCAACTGTTCTGCTCCTTCAATCAAAATGGAATTGACTATGAAGAAAATACCATTACCTCCCCCATTCTTAATCCTCATAATCTGCCTACAAGGATATGCTCAGTAGTATGAAAGGCAACTGAGACATCAAGGACAGTCAGGACAGTTGCACTACTTCTATCCAGGTCAGAGGTCATCAGCAAGTATAATCAGTGTCATCCCAATATTGTACCCCAGCCTGAAATTCAACTGAAAATGGACCAGGTAATCTGTTTACGCCAGCATCCTATGAAACTGTAGCCTGACTACCTTCTCAGAACTTTCTCCAGAAAAAGGAGGTTGGGGACTGTGTAAAAGTTGTCCAGGACTGTTGATTCCTACAATAGTTTCACGAGGACACCAACACCAACATCTTCAAGGCATGTAAAACCAATCCCACCCTCAGAGAGGAAGTCACCATTGCATGGACCCAGCCACATGTTCATCCCCAGACATAGTTACAAAAAAATATGAATAGTGGTCACAAGGTTCAAATAATAACATCTGTGTCCTTTCTCCTGGCCCAGCACCCACTACCCAGACATCTCTCACTATGCTTCAGGACATTTTCTGTTGGACAGCCAATAAGCCAAAAATCATGCTTTGCAGCTCCACCCATTCCACTACACTTCCCAAGTGTGAAAAACATCTGGGCATTGAACTTCGCATTCAACTCTTGCAAATACAAATTTTGAGCCAAAGCTGCAGTCAAAATCCATATCATAGATCATCTCAATAATCAGGTTGAGATCTGTCTCCTGGTGCCACAGCACAATAGACCTCTCCTACTAGGCTGTCTCAAAGTAACTATAACACTGAGATCAGGCTCCCATACCAAGACTGCAGTAGTGATTTAAATCATCAGCTTCATCAGTTTATTCTGACAGCCCCTAGAAGAAATAATGTCTGTCCCTCACAACATTAATTAATAGTCACTAACGTTCAATCTCCACTGAGTACCACCTTGAAAACAAAATTGTTCATAACCCATTTTCTCATAGAAGAGGCAATACATCCTTATTCTCTAGTTTCAATATAGTACATCAATACATTTTTGTATGATTGGTTTACGTTCTTTCTTCCAGAGCAGCACGTGTTATACTCCTTTTGCATTTTTTCCCTCCAGAGCAACTCTGGAATTTGTTAGGTTGAAGGAAAATGGTTGGATCAAAATCACTCAGTGACCTTCCATGCTGAGGGTGAGCTAAAACCTAGATTTCACTGGACAACAAAGATTTTGCATCCTGAACATGATTGGGTGTATCTTACAGATTTTGGGCTGCTAATCATGAAAATAACCTGTAATTTAACCTACCACATACCATTTTATAGAAATCTGTTTTTACACAATGGGAATGTACACAGTTTTTACACTGTTTTTACACAATGGGAATGTACACCTTCAGTATCTCTTGACTATGCTGCACACATGAAAGAAACATGAAAACATGGAACAGTGGTTGAAGCCCATTCTGTACACCAAGTACCACTGGAATATCTGGATATCTAAAAGTAGTGGCTCTGCTGCTTGGAATGCAACTTGGATATACCAAGTAATGCTGTTATGTGAATGGGACAGTAATGCAAGAGAGTTGCATTACATTAAAAAGAAATGGCCTCTCTGAAATAATTTGGTTCCAGCACATAAAAATGTGGTACAAGAACCACTAGCTCACCTGACAAAGATATTTTTGTGCCCACTTCACATAAAATCAGATTGATGAAAATTTTTGTGGCGCCACTGAGAGAACCTGCTTAGGGGCGTGGAAGGCCTGGGTCGCTGCTGGTTCCAGCGACCCAGGCCGCCGTTACTAACAGTTCTATAGAACCAGTCCGAACTGGTAGGAACCCACCTCTGCACTAATAGCAAAGAAATGATGGAATAGAATCATTAAAGAAAGAATGCAAAAGGGGGAACAGAATAAAATGTGAATGGCAAAAATTAAAATATTTTTTATTTATTTTAAATAATTAAATGTAATTGTTACATTGTCCCGCGGCGAGTTATCCTGTGGCGAGTTGGCCATGGGGAGTTGTCCCGCAGCAAGTTGGCCGTGATGAGTTAGCTGTGATGAGTTGGCCATGGTGAGATGGCCATGGTGAGTTGGCCATAGTAAGTTGGCTGCGGCAAGTTGTCCCATTCCCTCCAGGAAGGAGCCATGAGACTTAGGGATGCTGACAGGTAGAGAAGCCTGCTCTCTCCTTCCCCAACATGAGCTTCAGAGCTCTACAGAGATAAGGTAAGTGAGCTGCATCCCCACCCTCTTCCACACCCCTTGATTGCTTACTTATCTTCAGTATTGTACATCTCCAGAGCTTGCATTAAGGGAAAAGGACAAGCTACTCTGTCCCTCGGCGTGGCTAGGCTACATGGCTCTGTCCAGGAAGTTGGTGCCATTTTCAGAGAAGCCACAATGAAGATTTTCTATATATGATTTTCTGCTTTTTAAGTGTGTTAACCTGCTTGAAGATTTCATATAAAACAATTAGAATTTACTGTTTTGGCCTGAATTGTAGATATATTCAGTTGTGCTCAAATTTGCTATAAATTGACAAAAAGTCAATTTATGTGACTGTATATCAAATGTTGCTGACATTTTGCTCCGAAAAAGTTTGTACACCAGCTGTCACCATTTTTAAAAAAGTAGTTTTTGCAGACAAAAAAAACCCATGTGATGTTACTATGGAAAAAGTCTGCTGAACTCACCAAAGCAAACAGAAAAGAGCTGTAACAATATTATCTCCAGCCTCTATTCCGAACAACTATTAAATTTGCTGTTTAGTTGGATTGGTTATAATTGTTATTTAAAACATAGAATAATGGAATTAAAAAGATCCATGAATTCATATTTGAAAGGCAACACTGACTGAGGAACAGCAAGCATGAACAGGGTCAATTCTGTTTAAACTTTCAATCAATTTTCTCCGTATCTTAAAGCAGAATTGTGAAAAGTCCAAAAAAGAGGAAGTTAGAAAACCCACAATTTCCTATCTTCTTGTATGCAAAAAATTCAGAACATTTATTTTCAGTATTGGAAGACAAAATATATAGCCTAGATCTAGCACAGCGGTGGCGAACCTTTTTCTCTCGGCGTGCCAAAAATAGGCGCGCGCACACCCACCAGCGCTCCCGCGTGCCACTACCCAAAATGCAATGCGCACCCCCCCTGCGCATGCGCACCCACACCTACATGCACGCGCCTGCACCACGCACGCGCCCACACCGCGCATGCGCACATCTACTGCGCAAGTGTAACCGCCCACTCCTTCTCCTGCTCCAAGCCTCGCACTCCGGGCACAAGCCGGAACGTGAGGCTGACAGCAGAAGGAGGAGGGGGCGGTTACGCGAGCCGCCCAGCTTGCGCAACCGCCCCCTTCTCCTGCTCCAAGCCTCGCACTCCGGGCACAAGCCGGAACGTGAGGCTGGCAGGAGAAGGAGGAGGGAGCGGTTACGCGAGCCGCCCAGCCTGCGCAACCGCCCCCTTCTCCTGCTCCAAGCCTCGCACTCCGGGCACCAGCCGGAACGTGAGGCTGGCAGGAGAAGGAGGAGGGAGCGGTTACGCGAGCCGCCCAGCCTGCGCAACTGCCCCCTTCTCCTGCTCCAAGCCTCGCACTCCGGGCACAAGCCGGAACGTGAGGCTGGCAGGAGAAGGAGGAGGGAGCGGTTACGCGAGCCGCCCAGCCTGCGCAACCGTCCCCTTCTCCTGCTCCAAGCCTCGCACTCTGGGCACAAGCCAGAACGTGAGGCTGACAGGAGAAGGAGGAGGGAGCGGTTACGCGAGCCGCCCAGCTTGCGCAACCGCCCCCTTCTCCTGCTCCAAGCCTCGCACTCCGGGCACAAGCCGGAACGTGAGGCTGGCAGGAGAAGGAGGAGGGGCGGTTGCGCAGGCTGGGCGGCTTGCGTAACCGCTCCCTCCTCCTTCTCCTGTCAGCCTCACGTTCCGGCTTGTGCCCAGAGTGCGAGGCTTGGAGCAGGAGAAGGGGGCGGTTGCGCAGGCTGGGCGGCTCGCGCAACTGCCCCCTCCTCCTTCTGCTCCAAGCCTGGCACTCCGGGCAGAAGCAGGAACATGAGGCTGGCAGCAGAAGGAGGAGGGAGCGCAACCGCCCAGCCTGCGCAACCGCCCCTCCTCCTTCTGCTTCGGGTAGCTCTAGCAGCTCTGCGCATGTGCGCCAGAAACCCGGAAGTAGAATGTGCCGGACCCGTGGCGTGCCAGCCGAAATGGCTCCGCGTGCCACCTGTGGCACGCGTGCCATAGGTTCGCCACCACGGATCTAGCAGGACAAAGGAAGCAAGCAAAGCCAGGAATAGTGTGCCTGGGAGGGATAATAAAGGAACAGATGACGGGGTATGGGCACACACAGAACTGTAGTGTTCTGTACAATATGCAACTAACAAGAATTTTAAAAATTGAATTAAAATACATATGCTACACATGTTTTATTCTAAGGAATCTTCAGTGTGCCTTAAGAAGAGGGAAACTTAAAATTAATCAATCAATTTAACAAGATAAACAGGGCAGCATCAGGCACATGGGAAATTATTTAAAGCTGTAGATTGAAGGTAATTGAAGCTTTATTCAAGTCAAATTCAATTCCTAGTAATTTCATGGACACATCCATACAATTTTCCTGGCAGCAATACATAATTGGTTTGCCGTTGCCTTTGTTTTATTTTGGAATGACTTTCTTTTATTTCCCACTTTAATCCTACTACCTGATATTTCCTGAAGGCCTTCTATCCAAGAACTTAACAAGCCCATCCCTGCTCATTTACCAAACCTAGTTAAGGTTTATATATTTATTTATATATTAATTATAAAAAATGTTACTTGATTTTATTTATTACAAAGTCATCTACGTAGCTCCACTCTGAGTCTCTAGGTTTGGAAGCACAGTATGACATCCTCATTGATCCATGATACCATTTTTTTCAGCAGAATAATCAAACTTCCATTTCTACTGGAAGTCAGATATTCATAGCCTCTTGAAATGCTAATACAACTAACACTATCCTTGTATTCGGGAGTAAGTTGCTCTAGTGATCAGGGGCAATCACCAAGAAAGATCACCTTATAATGCCTTATCTTGGACATTCTGTGAACATAACCTGCTGCAAGCTTTCACTCTCTTTCTTGGATTTCACTAGATGGGCAGATTTCACATAAAATAGTTTAGGACTAAGGTCAGTTATATTTATCTCAGTCTAATATATTTCACATTGTTGTAGGAAGAAACTGGAGGAGGGATTGCTATGTTTAACCATATTGTTTCTGAAGAAAAAAAACAAATAAATACTGCATGTTAAATAATAACAATACTTCATTTATAGTCATAGACCAATTATAGTTAGCTATATAAATGATTTCAGGACCCATGAGGAGGTATATTTTCCAAATTAAAGATCAGAAATAATAAGCACCACCCATAAAGTGATATAAAGATCATTTATATAATTAAACACATAAAGAATAATTCAGCAAATCAGATTTTTATTAAAACAGCTAATAGGAAGATTACATTTTTCTCAACCAACCTTCCTAGATGATTGGCTAGCAGAGGAATTTTTAAATGAAAGCACCAAATGTGATAGTAGGTGTCTACTGAAATATTATGTAAATTGTAATTGTAATATTATATATTCCAAATTCTGCCATGGTGCCTCATGAAGGTGGGGATGGCAGTGTGTTTGTTTCTAGAAGGATGAGTGAAGACTAGCAGGGGCTTATGCCAAGAGTATATATTTCTAACAAGGTCCCTCAAGGTATGAAGGTCATTTCAACTGCCCTGCTAAGACAATTGGGCATCTATATTGGGCAGCAGTGATATAGAAAGGTGCTGGAGACATATTATTATTTAGTGATAATGACAAAGGCATAAATTCATACAAGTCTTTCAAAAGATATCTGAATCAGAAGGAGGTTTCAACCTGAAATTGGTATGCTTAAAAGAGATCAAACTAAGATGGTAGGAGTATACTGAAACACTAAACAGCGGAGATGACAATATCCCAGAGGTGGGTTCCTGCCTCTGATTGCTGGTGCGGTTAATAGCTGTTGTTCGGCGCAGAGCCGAAGATGCTGCTGCAGTTCCCGGAGCGGGAGCTTTCCCCGGGTGCTTTCCCCGCCCACATGGATGCCGCCAATTGTGTTCTTTTGCCCTCTGCGCATGCGGAACGCTTTGCGCATGCGCAGAGGGCAAAAGAACGCAATTGGCGGCATCCATGCGGGCGGGGAAAGCGCCTGGGGAAAGCTCCCGCTTTGCGAACAGCAGCAGCGTCTTCGGCTCTGCGCCGAACAACAGCTATTAACCGCACCGGCAGGATCCCACCTCTGCAATATCCAAAATACTTTAGATACTGACTACAAACAAGAACCTCTAGTACTTGAAAATCAAATTAGATCAGCACTCTGGTCTTTACCAAGTCAAAAGGCTACAGAAATACTCAATGAATTATGGCAATGAACAGAAGAAGAATCAGTAAACATTTTAAGCAAACTCTGCCAACAAATCTGGAGAATGACACAGTGGTGAGCAGTTTGGAAGAGGTCAATCTACATTCCAATACCTAAACTGAATAGAAAATGCAAATTAACATATAATAATCCTTAATGCCACATACTAATAAAATGATATTTAAGATTATCCAATGCAGATCAGAGCCTTACACAGAAAAAGAGATGCCAGATGTTCAAACTGGCTTTAGACAAGGCCAAGCAACATGAGATATTACTGAAAGATGCACAGCAGATAATTGAGAAAACTAAACAATACCAAAAAGAAGACACTATGTGCTTCATTGACTTTAGAAAGATCTTTGATAGTGTCAATCACGCCAAACTGTGGGATATGCTCAGAAAAATAGGAATCCCAAAACATCTCATTGTCCTCATAAAGATCAAGAATTGACAGTACAGATAAAGCTTGGTGAAACCAAGTAGCTCCAGGTTGGCAAAGGATTATATAATTTATAACCTACTGCAGTGATGGCGAACCTATGGCACGGGTGCCACACGTGGCACGTGGAGCCACATCTGCCAGCACGCGAGCTGTTGCCCTAACTCAGCTCCAGCGCGCATGTGCATGCCCCCTAGTTGATTTTTGGCTCGCGTGGAGGCTCTGGGAGGGCGATTTCGGCCTCCGAAGGGCCTCCAGGGTGGCAGGGGGGAGCGTTTTTGCCCTCCCCAAGCTCCAAGAAAGCCTCTGGAGCCTGGGGAGGGTGAAAAATGGGCCCACCGGGCCCACTGGAAGTCAGGAAATGGGGGAGTGGGGGGGTCACACACGCATGTGCAGGAGGGTGGAGCAAGTGAGGGGCTTTGAATTATGGGTGTGGGCACGCACGCGCATGCAATAGCGCGCACACGCCCTATTTCGGCACCCAAGGGAAAAAAGGTTCGCCATCACTGACCTACTGTATAACAAGATTATACAATCTTATACAATACAATATAGGCTAAATATATTTTGAAAGTTTTGAGTAAAATCTTATCTTTTCTATAAATTTAAAATTAAATTATCATTATTCTTTGGTTTAGAAAAAAAAAACCAAATACACAAATTTAAATATGGTTTGTTCTTTGTAACCAACATTAAATTATTTTCAGTATTAATGCATGAAATAGCCTGGTTCTACTTAAAATCCTATGCTGAATGGGACTGGCAAAGTTTCTCAGTTCTCAGTGTCAGACTTTAGATTGTAAACTCTTTAGTTCCTATCGACATTTTAAAATACTGTGATTTATAAACTGCCGGAAAGGTAACTTTTCTAGGCCACTGAGGACAAGAAAAGCAGAAATGAAACTAGATTCAAACAAGGCATTACTATTTAACTGAAATTACTTAAATGTAACTCTAGTTTGCCATAGGAAGATTGTGAAATCTTTACTTTTGTTTTCAAGATGCAATTTGACTAAAGGACTGGAATCTCTTACCTAGGATTTAAATCAGACTTCTACAGTTGGGTGATTTATTTATTTTTATTTGTCAAGCATATATAAGATAACAGATAAAAGTATAAGATTTTGAATACATGAAAAGGATACGAATAAAAAGGGACAGTAGGACAGGGACAGTAGGCATGTTGGTGCGATTATGCACGCCCCTTAACACTCTCTAGAAGTGTTAGACTTCATCCCCAAAAGGTTCCTGTCAGATTTAACTTTTTTTTTCTGGATCCAAGAACTTCAAGGAATATTTTAGCACAAATTACTCTTTGGTTGCTATGCTGATCTACCTACTGTATTTTTTTAATTTTAAATTATTATTTTTTTAAAAAAAATATGTATTTCTAAAATTATTTGGGGAATTTTATTTTTCCTTACTCTTTTAGATTTGAGCAAACAGGAAATATTTCTTACTAACCATGATAGCATAATAAAAAAAACAAACCTAACGATTTATTATATATTTATTACATTTTTATGCGACCCATCTCCCCATTAAGGTGACTCTGGACAGCTTACAAGTTACAAAACAGGCAGAAAAATAATTAAAATATTCAAACATTAAAACTACACGGATTAAAATTTTAAAAACTATACTGAAAGTAGAACTATGAGAGGGATGGGACAAGGATGAGGTCTTCTTACCCTGTCAATCAGCTCCAGCAGTGAGCGCCCCCCTTGGGGCCCCAGGCCAAGTAGCATAGCCAGAGGTGGGTTCCTCCCGGTTCGCACCATGGTAGCAAACTGCTGGTGACGTCACGGAGCCGGTTCTGTCGGTGCCGGTCCGTGGACACCGTCATCTTTTTTTGGGAATTTTTTTTTGGAATTTTTGCGAATTTTCGGCACTGCACATGTGTGCGTGCACGTGAGAAGCGTGTTCCCGTGCAGCCACGTGGCGTGCAATGCACCCGCAGCCATGCAGCCCGGGAGGAAATGAACCGGCGGCGAGGTGAGTTAGAACTCACCCCTGAGCATAGCCAAGTTTTAATATCCTTCCAGATGGCCAAAAGAATGGAAGCAGTTCTCACTTTTTATGGGAGAGTGTTCCACAGAGATGGGGCCACAGCGGAAAAGGCTCTTCTCCTTGAACCCGCTTGTTGGAATTCCTTAGGTGACGGGATTCTTTGTAGATAGGATCCGAGCAGTCCATTGGCTAGTCCAGAGATGGGATTCAGCAGGTTCTGATCAGTTTTGGAGAACTGGTAGTGGAAATTTTGAGTAGTTCGGACAACCGGTAAATGCCACCTCTGACTGGCCCCGCCCCCATCTATTCTCTGCCTCCCGAGTCCCAGCTGATCGGGAGGAAATAGGGATTTTGCAGTAACTTTCCCCTGGAGTGGGGAGGGAATGGAGATTTTACAGTATCCTTCCCCTGCCACGCCCACCAAGCCATGCCACACCCACCAAGCCACGCCCACAGAACCAGTAGTAAAAAAAAAATTTTAAATCCCACCACTGGGCTAGTCCCATTGGGGAGACAAGGCTCTTCAGATACCCTGGATCCATGCCATGTAGGGCTTTAAAGGTAACAACCAAAACCTTAAATTAGATCTGGAAGCAAACTGGTAACCAATGCAGCTTGCACAGTAGTGGTGTTACATGTGCAGCCCTAGGGGCTCCCAAGGCTATGCATGCCACTGTGTTTTATACCAGCTGCAGCTTCAGAATACAGGTAGTCCTCAGCTCACGACCACAACTGAGCCCAAAATTTCTGTTGTTAAGTGAGACATTTGTTAAGTGAGTTTTGCCCCATTTTATGACCTCTCTTACTACAGTTGTGAAACACTGCAGCTGATCAGTTAGCAACCCGGTTGTTAAGTGAATCTGACTTCCCCATTGACTTTGCTTGTCAAAAGGTCACAAAAGATGATCGCATGACCTTGGGACATAGCAACGGTCATAAATATGAACCAGTTGCCAAGTGTCTGAATTTTGATGACATGACCATGGGGATGCTGCAAAGATCGTAACTGTGAAGAATGGTCATCAGTCACATTTATCAGTGCCGTTGTAACTTTGAACGGTCACTAAATAAACTGTTGTAAGTCGAGGACTACCTGTACTCTTCAAGCGTAGTCCCATGTAGAGTGTGTTGCAGTAATCCAGCTGAGAAATGGGTATGCTAGGGCATAAGTGACCATGTGCAGGGCCTCACGATTCAGGTAAGGGCACAACTCCTATATACACACACACGTACATATTTCCCTATAAATAATTAATAAGAATAAATGCATTTGAAATAATAAGAATAATTGCATTTGAAAATTTAGAAATATTACATGAATTCCTGGCACTGCACCCAATTCAAGAATTTATCCTTTCTCAAGAGCTCTAACTTTTTTAAAACATGGAGAGTTGTCCTGATTATGACTTATATTCATAAATAGATTGAAACTGAGATAACATAGTTACTGGGATGTATGAGAAAAAATATTGGAAGGACAACTAACTATGTATTTCTTTAAGTGTTATAAAAGAGGAAAAGGCAAGAAGAAGAGAATCCCAGGAAAATAGCAATAGCACTTAGACTTATATACCGCTTCATAGTGCTTTACAGTCCTCTCTAAGTGGTTTACAGAGTTCAGCATATTGCCCCCAACAATCTGGGTGCTCATTTTACCGAACCTCAGAAGGATGGAAGGCTGAGTCAACCTTGAGCCGGTGAGATTTGAACAGCTGAACTGCAGCTAGCAGTCAGCTGAAGTAGCCTGCAGTGCTGCACTCTAACCACTGCGCCACCTCGGCTCTGCAATGCAGAGCATCATTTTCAACCCAGATTAGAGCTGTTTAAACAAAAATACAGGTCATGATGGGCAATCCAGATAAAACATATAATCCACTCTAATCACTCTGCAAATGTTTGCATTCTCAGCTATTTTTATTCCGACTCCTTTTGTCTTGCACATTTAAAAACTGTTTTAAATTTTAGAGTGCCACATTTTCATTTCTTCCTGAAATAATAGTTCTCTAGGCTTGTGACATTTTGGTTTTGTTTTATGTGCTTATGTTTTAAAAACTTCTATCATACCTCAGCATTGCAATAAATATTCTTAAGTTTCTTCTTCTTTGCAAAATACAGGTAGTCCTCAACTTAACAACTGTTTATGACTGTTCAAAGTTACAACAGCATTGAAAAAAGTGACTTATTACCAATTTTCATACTTTCATACCGTGTTTCCCCGAAAATAAGACATGTCCCGAAACTAAGCCCCACAGGGCTTTTTCGGGACATGCCTTTAAATAAGCCCCCCCCGAAAATAAGCCCCCCCACTACTTCCGGGGGAAAGGGGGGGGACATGCCGGGAGCCGCTCTTTTTGCGGCGGCACTCTTTTGGCCCCGAAAGAGAGAGAGAGAGATCTCTCAAGAAGTTTCCCTGCAAAGACCTGCTGAAAAGAGAAGCCGCGAACTTCCAGACGCTGGTAAAGTGAGCGCCTCGCAGCCCGGCCCTCCCCTGCATTCCCCCCCAAATTGATTATCTTACCAGCGTCTGGAAGTTCGTGGCTTCTCTTTTCAGCAGGTCTTTGCAGGGAAACTCCTTCAATGTAAAGGAGAAGTTCTCGCGAGTGCAACCAATTAACAACTTTTCGCACTCGCGAGAACTTCTCCTTTACATTGAAGGAGTTTCCCTGCAAAGACCTGCTGAAAAGAGAAGCCGTGAACTTCCAGACGCTGGTAAAGTGAGCGCCTCGCAGCCCGGCCCTCCCCTGCATTCCCCCCCAAATTGATTATCTTACCAGCGTCTGGAAGTTCGTGGCTTCTCTTTTCAGCAGGTCTTTGCAGGGAAACTCCTTCAATGTAAAGGAGAAGTTCTCGCGAGTGCAACCAATTAACAACTTTTTGCACTCGCGAGAACTTCTCCTTTACATTGAAGGAGTTTCCCTGCAAAGACCTGCTGAAAAGAGAAGCCACGAACTTCCAGACGCTGGTAAGATAATCAATTTGGGGGGGAATGCAGGGGAGGGCCGGGCTGCGAGGCGCTCACTTTACCAGCGTCTGGAAGTTCGCGGCTTCCCTGTCACCGCCTTCCTCACTCACGTCGCGCCCCGCCCCATCCCCCGCCCGGTGGTCAAAGTCCTTCAAAGCATTTTAAAGGGATCCGTTTTGCCTGCCATGAAGGGAACCAATGTTCCCCGAAGAAAAGGAGGCAAGCATTGGTTCCCTTCATGGCAGGCAAAACGGATCCCTTTAAAATGCTTCGATGGACTTTGAAGCATTTTGAAGGGACACCCTCCTACCTCGATCGCGTTCTTCGATCTTCTCTCCACGGCAGCCCATTCTGAAAGAGAACGCCTCACGAGTTGGAGAACTTTGAAAGCCTCGCGAGGCGTTCTCTTTTAGAATGGGCTGCCGTGGAGGGAAACCCCAGAGCTGTCAAACTCCAGTAAGTGGTGCGTTTTGCGGTTCTGCGGAGTTTGGAGCTTTGGGGCGAAGGATGGGGCGGGGCGGCGAGCGAGCGACCGAGGTGGCGGCAGAAGGGGCAGCAGAAGAGCGCAGAGCCCAAGAGCGGGTCAGCAGGAGCCCCGAGTAGAAAGCGCCGGCTGCTGTGCCCAGGCGGAACGGCTCCCCCTTGAGTTCGGAGCCCAGCGAAAAGCACTTGAGACCCACCGGGGTGGCGCTCAGCGCACAGGCAAGCAGGAGGTAGCTGGAGAGCGCGGCACAGGCTCCACAGACACTCCACTTCATCCTCCGCGTCTCCTCCGCTGCCTGCGCCGCCTCCTCCCTGCCTCGCCTCCTCCGCCTCCCTTCTGTCCTCCTCCTCCCGTGTCCTCCTCGCCGTCATCGGCCCTTGCCGGGGAGGCGGCCGCCACGTGTTGCGGGAACATAATGCTGGGGATGGCAGTGGCGAGAAGGGAGAGTCCCGAATGCGCCGCCACCGGTGCCGCCGTTGCTCTGGCTGCTACCGGCACAGCGGCCGCCGCTGTCACCGCTGCTTCCTCTCTGCAGGCAGCCGGCAAGAACGGCTCACACACCAGCTTTTTCCTCCCCGCCCTGCTTCCTCCTGCTCTCTCTTATTGAAGCGGCTGCTGCGGCTGCTGCTCTCTTGCTCGCCGCCGCCGCTACTGCTGGGAGCCGATGAATTATTGATGGCAGCAAGTTCGAGGCAAAAGAGGGGCTTAGCTTAGTCGGGAGGATCTCTGTGCTTCTTTGTAATAACGGGTGTTGACTCCTGCGTTTTAAAGCCACCTCTTGCCAGTCGCCCTTTGGCACGGCTGGCGCACAGAGATCCTCCCGACTAAGCTAAGCCCCTCTTTTGCCTCGAACTTGCTGCCATCAATAATTCATCGGCTCCCAGCAGTAGCGGCGGCGGCGAGCAAGAGAGCAGCAGCCGCAGCAGCCGCTTCAATAAGAGAGAGCAGGAGGAAGCAGGGCGGGGAGGAAAAAGCTGGTGCGTGAGCCGTTCTTGCCGGCTGCCTGCAGAGAGGAAGCAGCGGTGACAGCGGCGGCCGCTGTGCCGGTAGCAGCCAGAGCAACGGCGGCACCGGTGGCGGCGCATTCGGGACTCTCCCTTCTCGCCACTGCCATCCCCAGCATTATGTTCCCGCAACACGTGGCGGCCGCCTCCCCGGCAAGGTCCGATGACGGCGAGGAGGACACGGGAGGAGGAGGACAGAAGGGAGGCGGAGGAGGCGAGGCAGGGAGGAGGAGGCGCAGGCAGCGGAGGAGACGCGGAGGATGAAGTGGGAGCCTGCGCCGCGCTCTCCAGCTACCTCCTGCTTGCCTGCGCGCTGAGCGCCGCCCCGGTGGGTCTCAAGTGCTTTTCGCTGGGCTCCGAACTCAAGGGGGAGCCGTTCCGCCTGGGCACAGCGGCCAGCGCTTTCTACTCGGGGCTCCTGCTGACCGCTGGGATCTCGCTCTTGGGCTCCGCGCTCTTCTGCTGCCCCTTCTGCCGCCACCTCGGTCGCTCGCTCGCCGCCCCGCCCCATCCTTCACCCCAAAGCTCCAAACTCCGCAGAACCGCGAAACGCACCACTTACTGGAGTTTGACAGCTCTGGGGTTTCCCTCGGCTAGGGGAAAAAATCTTGCATAGTGCAGAAACTCTTCTCGCTTCGAGAACTTGCTAATTCTCGCGAGAAGAGTTTCTGCACTATGCAAGATTTTTTTCCCCCTAAACAGATTAGCTGAGAGACCACGGAGCTGCCGAACTTCAGTAAGTGGTGTGTCGCGGCCTGCCTGCACCCCAAAAATAATAAGCCATCCCCCGAAAATAAGGCCAGGGGCATTTTTTGGGGGTCAAAAAAATATAAGCCCCTGTCTTATTTTCGGGGAAACACGGTACATTGCAGCATCCCTGTAATCAAGTGATCAAAATTTTCAAAGTATTTCCTAAAAGGGTATAAAGGTGTTGATTTCAGCATAATTAGATTAGGTTAAATTGTATTTTACCTGCGTTAAATTTAAATCTGAATGAAACTTGCCAATTCGTACATGGTGGTACAATAAAGGGCTTTTTCTTGGTTTTTTTTTTTTACTTTTAATTACATTACATATATTTTCATTTCAAAATAGCTTTGAACATTAAAAAAAAACCTACTAGCCCCTGATGAGAGAACATGTGTGGTTTTCTACTTCAGATTCAAACTGAAAGGTATCTTAAATATGTATTTGTTAAAAATAGCCTTTGGACATTTTGTCCCTCCTTTTCTTTAGGTAACATATAATTAAGAAAACTTGTGATGTGAGGTCTCCATGTTTATTTATTTTAGTTATTTAAAAGATTTATATGGTCGCCCATCTTAAGCAACTCTGGTAGCTCATGTTGCCTTTTTATCTTACCTTGCTGCATATAATTGGCTACCATGGAAGACATGGGACGTTCAACATGATAATGTTCTATGACAAGGTTTTTCAGACATCAAAGTGAGACCAAAGAAAATTACAGTATAATTTTTGGCAACAAACATACATTTAAGGAAGCATCTAATTTAAGCTTCAGTAAAGATTTTGTCGTGGTGTCCATAAACACAGTGGCATCTACAAGAGGGGAGCCAGGGGGCACAATAATGAAAGCAGTCCCACAAGATTGTAATGTGAATCCCACCTCTTTTTGACAAAAGCAGTAAGCTCCTCTGAATGCCCATGAATAAAGTCCTAATTTAGCTGTCCCCAATCTAGTGTTTCCAACAACCTTAAATTCAAATTATGTTACATAGGCCATAGGTGGTCTAGTTAAATAATTGAGGTAAAACTCTAGTGAGTTAAAAATGAAGAAAGTAAGATATCATTAAACATACATTTATTAAATTAAACAACAACCTCAAAATTGTATTGTGAAATGAAGGTACATCTTTACCATTTCATTGTAGCCACTCAGACTACAAAGATAGTTCTCAGTGACAGTTGGGGTCGCTACAGTATTTTAACGTAGCGTCAGACATGTGGTGGATGACTTTTGCATAGCGAAGATAGGAGCAGTAAAATCATGGATTCTGTCAAGGAGAACCCAAAGCAGCTCAGATTTCTGCTCCATTTTCAATGTATGTTTACAATTGTAAAAGTGTGATTTTTTTTGATAAATGTAACAGTGGATAAAAGGGTGGATCCATGGTGATTTCTCAGCCTTTGTAAAAGTTCCTGCAACATCCTGTCCTATACTCAGTTCTTAGGAAGCACCCTTTCCATTTACGCCCTGACTATGTAAAGCTTGCTCCCATTCTTCTCCCAACTCCTACCAACTATATTCAACACTTCCTTTGGTTCTAGAAGTAAGCCTAAGACAAATATCAAGGTGGGAACATTGCATTTAACTCCTAAAGAAAGAGCTGCTAGTTGTAAGGGGGTTGAAGAGAGTAACAATTACTATTATTATTACTACTTTGGTTTGTTGCACAGTCAGTCAGATATTCAGACTGGATTTGGCATTTTTGTCCACCTATCGAGTACTTCCCAAGGACCTGGGATAGACAGATGTGGATGTGTTAAAAATATCATCGCAGGATGTAAGCTGTTCCAAATAAAGCTGTCTTTTGCAATTGATTTATTACAATTAATATTCAATTGAAGTTAGAATTTATTACCAGTATCAGAAAATGCAACTTATCTGAAATTAATGGAAATTTAAACAGAGTATTGGGGGGGAGGGGGGAATCCTTGAGGTTGAAATGCAGTCACTGCCCAAAATATATCTCCAAAGCAATGAAGATATACTGTCCTGCCATTGGAATGCTCAGCTAAAAGGAGGAGAACTATAAAAGGAGGAGAACTATAAGGAGGAGAACTCTTTTAAAAAAAATCATCAGTGCTAGCCACCAAGATCCTTGAACCTTTTTGGGGACAATTCAGAATAATCACACTGTAAATTGCCCTACATGTGATAGGAAGTTAGCACCCATCCCTCTCCTCGAAGAATAAAATATTCTAGGAAATATTAAAAAGGCAGAATATTATACCTCCCTGGATGAGAAAAGGAGATACATGCTCTTGGAAAGCAGCCCCCACCTTTGTTAATAGCCCCAGAAAGACTGGGTCATCCTATCAACAGGACAAAAGGCTGGGCCAGCTTATCTACAACACAAAAGACCTTTACCCTCAGGACATAATAGATTAGCCTTCTACCCATCTCACCACATGGCACCTGGGAAGATTACATCACCCAGCGGGATTCAACCAAGCCTGGGATGCAAGACAACCTACAAAGTTGCCCCTGCATGGCCCCATGGGAGTCTGACAACCAATCAGAATACATTTCTTTCACAGGAATAGGAAGCAAGTTCAAAGCTCAAGAGACGGTATAAATATATCTCACTCTCTACTCCATGTGGTCAGCTACCCAGGACTTCAAACCATGTGGTCCTGTCCACCATTAAAACCTCTTTCCAAACAGTCTCCATGTTTCCAGTGTCTTTCTCTCCACTTGGAACTGAACCCAGATGGACATATCTTCCAACAATGTTTTTAAATCTTCAGATCATTTTTATCTAATAGCTGACACTTATTTGCATGATGAGTTTTTTCCATTTCATTTTATTTTTATTGCTTTTCATCTATAAGAGAACAATGAAATATAAAAATAAATAATACAAAAGAGGATCAAAATAAACCAAAAACAAACTGAAGAAAATAACTTATTTTATTTTTAGGACAAATGCATAAACAATGAAACTCAGGTCAAACAGCAAAAATAAATGTGGATCAAATTTGGTTTCATTTAATAACTGTTGATTAAACTCTAAACTGGCAAATCTTTTTTTTTTAATGACAAAAAATGTTTAGCAGGAGATATCCATGGTAGTGTTTGAAAAGACAATCTGAGAAATTTCCTTCTACACAGGAAGGATGGAAAGGAATCCTAGATAAAGTTATGTGCCTGAAATGAGTGAGATCCAAATCACCTAAACTGCATTTATATATTAAAATAAATTAAATTAATAAGCCAATCTGGAATCTTTCCTCCCTGTGGCCTAATGGTTAGGATTCTCAGCAGCTTATTCCAAGATATTCTGTAGCACTTTTTAGCTATATTTACAATTCTATTATGTATTGCTTATGAAATCAACTGCTATTACATTCCTTCAGGTCAAGCTTGAGAATTGTGCCATAAAAACAAACTGACAACAAGGAAAAAATTCTCTGTGCAGCTGTTTCCGCAAAGACAAGTACAGCATTCTATACTCATAACATGCTATAACTGGATACTGCTGGGAGGGGAACAAAAGCAATCAGCCAGAAAATACAAAAACAGGAAAAATTATGAAACAGCATTCCTAAAAGCAGGAAAAGAGTACTTCAATAGGCTGCTATAGTGTTACCTAAATTTAATCATCATCATCATGATCAGTGGCAAAAGAAAACAAAGATAGTACCAAAATAGGGTGCAATCCCAAAACAACTGGGGTACCAAATGAACACCATGGACATTGATAAATGTCCTACCTGTCAATGACTACTTCAGCTTCAACCGCAACAACACACGAGCACACAATGGATACAAACTTAAGGTAAACCATTCCAAACTCGATTGCAGAAAATATGACCAGCAACAGAGTGATCAATGCCTGGAATGCACTACCTGACGCTGTGGTTTCATCCCCAAACCCCCATAACTTTAACCTTAGATTGTCTACTGTTGACCTCCTCACCCCATTCCTAAGAGGTCTGTATGGGGCGTGCATAAGCGCACCAGTGTGCCTACCATTCCTGTCCTACTGTCCCCATTTATTCGTATCCATTTCCTGTATTCATAATCATGTTTAGACTTATATCTGTTATCTTATACATGCTTGACAAATACAAAAAATAAAATAAAAATAAAATAAAATCAGCATCAGTCAATTGCAAAAGGTAACTTTGCTTCTAGTCCAACCTCCTGCCCAAGGCAGGAGTTCTCACACCATCTCAGACAAACGGTTGTCCAATCTTTTCTTGAAAACCTCCAGCGATGGAGCACGCCCACCTCCAGGAGGCAAGCTGTTCCACTGAATACTCATTCATTCTTACTATCACAAAATTCCATCTTATTTCCAGGTTGAATCTTGCTCTGATGAGCTTCCATCCAATACTTCTTGTGCTGCCCTTAGGAGTTATGGAGAATAAATTGATGCCCTCTTCCATGTGATAACCCCTCAAGTTCAGTATACTGCTATCATGTGTCCCCTGAGCTTTCTCTTCATTAGGCTAAACATATCTAATTCCTGTAGCCATTTGTCATATGATTTAACATCTTCTTTGTTGCTCTTCTCTGCAGTCTCTCTAGGGCCTCAGCATCGTTTTTGAATCATGGTGACCAGAACTAGATGCAGTATTCCAAGTGTGGCCTTACCAATGCAGTATAAATTTAACTAAGTTAACAAATAAATAATAAATAAAGTGGTGCTGTCACGTCTCATGATCTTGATACTGTCCCTCTGTTGATGCAGTCTTGGCTTGCATTGTCTGTTTTTGGCAGCTGCAGCACACTGCTGATTCATACTTAAGCGGTGATGCACCAGGACACTTAGATCCCTCACCTAGTTAACTACCGTTGAATCAAGTACCTCCTGTTGAGTCAGGTACCTATTCCTATGCATTTGGTTTTTCCAGCCTAAGTGCAGGACCTTAGTTTTCTCACTACTGAACTGCATCTTGTTGGATAGGACTTAATGCTCAAATCTGTCAAGATTCTTCTGAATCTTGAGTCTATCCAAGGTGTTGGCAATTCCATTGAGCTTGGTGTTGCCTGCAAATTTGAGGAGTTCCCCCTTTATCCCCACATCTAGATTTTTATGAAGATGTTGAAGAGCACCAGGCCCAAGACTAAAGTGACCAGATTTTTTTTCTTCTAAGCGGGACACCATTGACGGGGGGGGGCGGGCCCGCCTGGACGCCGCCATTTGAGTTTTGCCCTCTACGCATGCGCAGAACGCTGCGCATGCGCAGAGGGCAAAAGAAAAATGTCGGTGTCCAGGTGGGGGGGGAGGCGGGAGGCCTTTCCTCGCCTCCCGCCTCCCCTTCGGGAGCCGGCAGTGGCTTGGGCTGGCTGGCTCGTAATGCTCCGCCTGTCTTTCGCGATCCCCGAGGATACCTAAGCCCATTACCTGCCACGGATAGAAGCCGCTCAGCACATGTTCTTCGGGGGGGGACCCACCGGCTGGTCCCCCCCCACCCTTTATCCACCCCCTTCTCTCTTCGCCCGATGGTGTCCTTGCGGTCCTTTACGGAGGCAGGTGGGCGGGGAGGGAGCGGAGGTCCAGTGATTTCCTCTGGGAAAGAAGGGGCGAAGGCGCAGCCACGCTAAAGGAGGTCAGGGGGGCGCGCGTCAGGTTTCCATGGTGGCGTCCCTTAGCCGTGGACGAGCAGCTCAGTCTCCTAGGGCTGCGCTGCTGCCAGCCGTTCCCTCCCTCCAAGCCCGCCTCCCCTCCCAGCCCGGGAAGAAGCCTCTCCGCTCAATCGCTCGCTCACCCACCCCGCCCCCTCCTCCTGCTCGCTCGCTCGCTCTCTGCTGTTCAAGAATGCAGCGCTTCGCCCAGCCCCCTCCCCAGACTCATTCATAGTGTCACATGGATCCGAGGGTGGTTGGGGGCCGTGCTTGGAAGGACGCTGTGAAATAAAGTTGAGGTGGGTTGCCAGGAAAAGGGCACAAAGCAAGTCGGCCATACTGTAAGGTGACCAGACGTCCGGGCATTCATTCCAAAAAGCGGGACTTTTTGAAAAGAATGCGGGACGTGGGACACACGCTTGAAAAGCGTGTCTGTCCCGCCAAAAGCGGGACGTCTGGTCACCTTACCCAAGACAGAACCTTGTGGTACCCCACTACATGCTTCACTCCATATAGATGTAGCTCCATTGAGGAATACATGCTGAGTGCAGTTGGTTAGCCAACTGAAAATCCATCTGGTGGTAGTACTATTATCTCATATTATTCTATTTTACCAAGAAGTAGATTATGATCTACTTTGTTAAATGCCTTACTAAAGTCCAAGAATACTACATCCACAGCATTTCCCTAGTCCACTAATTTAGTCACGTTATCAAAGGTGATAAGGTTTGTCTAGCATAATCTGTTTTTAACAAACCCATGCTGGCTTCCAGTAATTGCCTTATTCATTTCTAGTTGCTCACAAATCCACTGCTTGATTATCTTTTCCAGGATTTTCCTCAAGCTGATAAGTCTGTAGTTTGTTGGATCATTGTTTTGCCCTTTTTGAATATTGGAACCATATCAGCTCTTTTCCAGTCTTCTGGCAGTTCACCTGTGCTCCAGGAGCTCTGAAAGATTTTATTTAGTGGTTCCAAAATCACATCTGCAAACTCCTTCAGTATCCTGGGATGTAAACCATCTGGTCCTGGAGATTTGAACTTGTCTAAAGCAGATAGGTGTTCTCTTGTCAATTCCTTGTCTATTTTGACTTGCATTCCTGTTTTGTCTGTCACAGTGCTGCTTTTGGTAGGTTGGGCTATTTTTAGCTTTTGTGTAAAGACAAATGAAAAGAGGAAATTAAGCAGTTCTGTTTTCTACCTGCTGCCTGTCATCTTCTTGTCATCTTCTCCCATTAGTGGACTGACCATTTTCCTGATTTTCTTCTTCCTTCTTATATATTGAAAGAAACCTTTTTTTGGGGGGGGGGGTGTTGCAAGTCTTATTTCATTCTGAGCTTTAGTCTTCCTGATTCTGTCTTTGTAGATTCGGACTATTTGCTGGCATTTTGCTTTAGTTATGTCCCTCTTTTCATTTGTCCTTTTTGTCCTTCCTTTGTCAGAAACCTGACAAAGTTTTCCTCAGAAGGATGGAAGGCTGAGTCAACCTTGAGTCGGGCATGATCAAACTCCTGGCTATGGGCAGAGTTAGCCTGTAAATACTGTATTTTAAATACTGTGTCACACTTTTTGTTTAGCTTACAAAAAGTGTGTTGAGGGCAGTGGTGGGTTCTAAATAATTTTGCTGCCGGTTTGTGTGCACGCTTGCACGCGCGACACTTCTGCACATGCGCAGAAGCGTCCCGGGCGGGTGGGTGGAGCCTCCCGCCACCGGGGCTACTGGTTCTAAGACCTGGTTCGAACCGGGAGCAACCCACTGCTGGTTGAGGGGAGATTTAATGGCAGTTACACTGAAGAGGGAACGGGTTTGTTTTCTATTCCCCCAGAGGACGGGATCAGAACTAATACATTAACTATGTAAGGAAACTGGTTCAATTAAACATCAAGAGAAAGTTCCTTTTTCTATCAGCAGTCAGCCAGCGAAATAGGAGACTACATGAAGTGGTAAATTCTTCTTCATCAAACATCTTCAAACAGATTGGCTGGTCATCTGTCAGACCCAGACCGTAGTCTGAGTGCTGAAATGAGTAGAGAGTTGGGCTAGATAAACTCTTAATATCCCTTCCATTTCTCTGATTCTGACTACATAGATATTTCAGTACTTAGAAAGTGGTTTAAAGTGAAAATAAGTGCCATTGATGTTAATGTATTTTATTTTTGTACAAATATGTAAAGAATTGCACTGGAAACTGTAAATTTAATATATTAAGATATCCAGTTCAAATATGAAGTTAAATGGGTGCCAGTATTTCTTCTATTTTCTCATCATCATTGCTGCCATTACCATTGTTGTTACAATATAAATTTTAGTATACATAACGAAATGGATTAAAAAGAAGAGCAAAATAAATAAAATAAAATACACCAATATGAATTAAAACAGATTAAATTAAAACTATCTACCATCGACCTCACCCCATTCCTAAGAGGTCGGTAAGGGGCGTGCATAAGCGCACAATCGTGTCTACCGTTCCTGTCCAAATGTACCCATATATTCATACCTCTTTTACTCTTATTCATGCTTGTACTATTACATATATATTCAATCATATTTTTATTGTTTATACTTTGCTTATAATCATATATGCTTGACAAATAAACAAATACAAAATACAAATACAAATACAAATACAAAATAGATTAAGATAATAAAGTCAGAATAGATTGTAGGTATTAACACTTTTGGATTTTTTCCACTAACTATTCCTTGGGTGAAAAATAGGGAGATTTAACAATTTTTTGTATCTTTCTAGGTCACATATTATCTTCTTCACTGTTTAAGATGATCTCCTAACCGATCATAATGGACTGAGAGGGGAAACAGCTATTATTGTTACAGTTATTGCACTAGTGTAATTCCTTTGAAGACTCTTTTTTATTTGGCTGGATCTACAGTAAGTTAAAGTGCTTTATTGATTCAGCCTGCTCTACCTGACTTGATTTAATTCATCTGGATCTGTCAGATGTAACCTGCCTTTTCACTTGTGGCCTCAAGCTTTAGCAATCCAGATGCCTATTTGTCCCTTGGGTTAAACATAGTATCTGAAAGCATTTATTGAGAGTCTTCAAAGTCTTCTTCCTCAACTAATTAAATAAAGCTTAAGAGGTTTTTATTTATCTTCTCATCATTAAACAGCTGCATTTTAGAGTAATCAGCTTTTTTTCTGGCTGAAATATGACACTCCAGAGATCAGTTTGAAAGTGATTGGAGGTTTTGGAGGTTATAAACTCAGAGGCCAACCGCAATAACAGAATAAGACAATACAAAATAAATGATTTTTTTAGAGTTATAAGAAAGAAGAAATATTGCTTATGCAAGGATGCAATCTGGTTCTTTAAATTTTGATTATGAATACACTTAATCTGTAATTTATTTTTCTAGCTTTAAATAATATATACTGTAATTCAGCAATAAAAATGCATGTGGAACTTTTACTTATAGTGTAATCCTATATAATACTGTATATTCTAAAATTCATTATTCCAAAGCAGCAGTATATACTGTAAATGTAGCCTAATAAATGTAATTTTTCCCTTTACAGTGATTGAAAACAAATATTTTCAATTGAAATCAATATGCTTTGAAAATATCTTGGAGTTTTCCAAACATATATGCCTTTAACGTTTAATATTACAAAATGCAGCCTTTTTCAACATATGTCCATTTAAATGTACTACAGCTGTCATCGTCATTAGTACCAAATGATCAGGGATAGCAGAAGTTATAATCAAATAGAGGCCATTAGTTTTGAGAAAACTGGCATAGTGCAAATTTAGTTTAAAGCACTTTGAATGCATTATCTCAGTAATCCAGGTCATTAGAATTATGTATATATAGCAGATGTGCAGTTAGAGCATGGAGGAGATGGCTGGTTTAAAGCCATATAAATATGACAAGCAACAGAAGACACATCAGTAAAGATTATAAACAAACTATACGGGCAAATCTGGAGAATGACACAGTAGTCAAAAGTTTGGAAGAGATCTCTTCATATCAATAGCAAAGAAAGGAGTGCAATAGTGTGTGCAAACTATTGTACAATATCCTTAATTTTGCATGCTAGCAAAATAATGTTTAGTATCATCCAACATAGATTAGATTTCCATAGTTGCATGGAAAGAGAGATGCCAGATGTTGAAGCTGGTTTTAGAAAAGACTGATGAAATCAAACTGGATGTCAGAACAGATGGTGAAAATTGCCAAAAATATAAGAGAAGCCAAAAGACAGATACCGGTAATTGATTCAAATATCAAACATATGCAATATATGAAATTCTATGTAGTAAAAATGACAACATCCAAGATACCTTGTTTATAAGAACTTGCACTACAAGAAGATAAAATGAAGTTAGATCAACACTCTGGTAATTACCAAGCTAGAAGATTATAGGAAATCCTTCATTTTACATGTTAGTAAAATAATGCTAAGGATCATCCATTGCAGATTAGAGCCCTACATGAAAAAAGGTGCCAGATGTTCAAGCTGGCTTTAGCAAAAGTAAAAAAAAAGAAACATTATTGCTGATGTGTGCTGGATAATTGAATAAGTCAAAGAATACCAAAAGGAGGTCAATATGAGCTTTACTGTGTCTAGAAAAGTCTTCGATAGTGTCAACCATGTCAATCTGTGGAATATTCTTGGGAAAATGAGAATCCCAGAATATCTTTGCAAGATAGACCTTTAGAAGCTGACTGTTCCACTGTTGAATGACTCTTACAGGTGAGAATATTTTTTTCTTATATCTATTTTCTTGTCATGTATATCCATTTGGACATGCTCTAATTTATGTGTTGTTATGTTCCCAACCAATCCCTCAAGCATACAATGTAACATATATTATAAAATAAAGGATATCTAATTATTATAAGCTTTCCTGGACAATTTGCATTTCACTATTTTCTTAATTATTGGGAGGGGCGGGGCAGGGGCAGCATAGGGTTACTTGCTGGAGAAATTGTTTTAGAAGCTAGGGACTACCACAAAAAAGTACTGATTGCTGTCCCTTCCAAATCTCTTACAGGGGAAATTCTCAGTATACCTATGTTAGGAAAATTGATGAGTAAGTTCTGTTTGAAGCAGACAATCCTGCAAGTAATTGGCAGCAAATTATATATATGTGATCACTTACATTTGTTCAGTGACCATTCAAACTTACAACCCTGAACAAGTGATAGTTACAACCAGACCCCATAGTTATGTCAGTTCCAGCATCCTGCAGTCATGTGGTTGCCATTTGTGACCTTTGCTGGCTTCCTATAAGTAAAATTAATGGGAAAACTGGTAGGTGGTTGCAAATGTGACCATGTGACAACCTCACTTAACAGCCTGTGTTGTTTCATTTAATGATGGCAACTGGAAGTACTGGAATTTCTAAGGTGGCATGGTGATGTGGAATGACGCTTTATGTCTGTGTCACTTAGTGATGGAAATCCTAATCCCAATTGCCACCATTAAGTGAAGATAAGGTCAATACCAACACTTTAAATTATATCCAGAACCAAAGCAGAACCTGCTGCACTGAAGTAACATGCAAATAAGTCCTTAGGGAGTAGGGCGGCATAGAAGAACCTAATAATAAATAAATTAAATAAATAAATAATACTATCATCTGCCAATAAATGGGCTGCTGCATTTTGTACCTAATGCAATTTCCAAGGAGATTTCAAAGTCAATCCCATGAACAGAATTAATATCCCTCCTAAAACATAGTGAACAGCCCACAATGGTTTATTTTAATTTAATTTTATTTATTTGTCAAGCATATATAAGATTACAAATAAAATTATAAACATGATTATGAATACATGAGATGGTTACCAATAAAAGGGAACATTAGGACAGGGACGTTTGGCACATTGGTGCGCTTATGCACGCCCCTTACAGACCTCTTAGGAATGGGGTGAGGTCAACAGCTTACAGTTTAAGGTTAAAATTTTGGGGGTTTGGGGAAGAAACCATAGAGTCAAGTAGTGCATTCCAGGCACTCTGTTGCTGAAGTTTTATTTTCTGCAAATTGGACACAAAAGTCTAAATGCAGCCCAGTAGTGAGTTCTAAAACCCTTTACTACCGGTTCGCGTGCGCGCTTGCACGTGACGCTTCTGCGCATGCGCAGAAGTGTCCTGGGTGAGTGGGCGGAGCCTCCCGCCGCTGTCACTACCAGTTCTAAGAACTGGTCCGAACCGGGAGCAACCCACCGCTGATGCAGCCTGACTTAAACAGAACAGAATTAAAATTCTTTGTATGTCTGCTTGTATTACAAAACACGAATCCGGTAATTTTCTCTACAGAGGTTTTAACTTATTGCCATAATGCTTGGTGACCCTAATCTTCTCTCTTAACCACACAGTATTGGTCTTAGCTGATCCCCAGCCTAAAACTGAAACTATCTTAGGTTGCCACCTTGTGTACCAGAATAAAAAATAATTTCCCCCTTTAATAATGTTCTGCCATTGATTCAAGGTGTGCAAAATTTATAACACTTAACTTCCATCTTGGAGGCAAACTTCTTATGGGCATACTAGTTGTCTTTGGGAATTTGTGGAGGTATGCACATGCCTTCAAACCTTTGGTCCCTAGGAAATAGTTTATTTATTTTTTTAGTTTATTTATTTTTTTATTTATTTTGTCCAGCACATATTAGATAACAGATATAGGTATAAACATGGTTATTAATACATGAAATGGATATGAATTAAAGGGGACATTAGGACAGGGACAGCAGGCACGTTGGTGGTGCGCTTATGCATGCCCCTTAACACAATATATGTGATAAATAGTCACAGCTATTTTTCTACCAGATATGCATTATTAGCATTATGTTACCTGGATTCCTTTCATATCTGTTATTTTACTATGCTCTTGTTTTGAAATCAATTTATACCTGCTATATTCAGGGAAGAAAGCTGTGTTTGTATATTTGTATTTATGCAACTCTTTATTGCACATTTCAAAATAGCATTAGGGAACATAAAACACATTTACTTTTGCTCCATGCAACAAACATAAAACAACAGGGAATGTTGAGATGGTCTTTTCTCAATTATTTGCCCATTTCTTTATGTTTATCAATTTTAATCTCTTTCCCTGAAGAAATTAAAGAGATGTCTGGCCAACTGTAATTGGGTTAATTTACTCCATTCTACAAGGTGAGATTGATTGATCACATTTCTAAAGAAGAACTCTGGGTGGTATATAGTAAAACATCAAAATATAAAATAGTACATAAAAATTAAAATGTTAGAGTTAAAATTTTACAATTAAAAATGTAAAAAGTTATAACAATTTTTAAGGAGGCAAAAATAATTAACCCTGTTAAAAATTAGCTGAGAAAGGTAAAAGGAGGGCACTCATGGTACAACTGCGTGCTTCTTTGAGCTCCCCATGCAAGATTGCAAAGCCATGTTTTAACCCTTTTTTGGAAGACCAGGAAAGTCAGAGCTCCTCCCACCTCTGGGGGAACAATATTTCATAGGGTGGGGCCAATGGCAGAGAAGATTTATTTATTTATTTATTTATTTATTTATTCGGCTTTCTTATATGCCGCCCAACTCCCGAAGGACTCAGGGCGGCGTACAGCATAGGAAAATACAAGAAACCAATAAACAAAATTTAAAAACATAATATAAAAATTAAAAATGCAATATAAAAACAACCATGCAACAACCAAGCATACCCGGGGGAGAGTTCAGCTGGAGTTAAGCTCTGCCCCCTGCCTGCAGGAAAAGCCACGTCTTAACGGCTTTTCGGAAGGCCAGTAGGGTGGGGATGGTTCGGGTCTCTGGAGGAAGTTGGTTCCAGAGCGCGGGGCCTGCCACAGAGAAGGCCCTCCCCCTAGGACCCGCCAGCCGGCATTGCTTAGCCGATGGGACCTGGAGGAAGCCAACTCTGTGGGCCCTAACCGGTCGAAGGGAAGTATGAGGCAGAATGCGGTCCCGGAGATAACCCGGCCCTAAGCCATGAAGGGCTTTAAAGATGGTGATCAACACCTTGAATTGGACCCGGAGACAAATGGGTAACCAATGCAGCTGGCGGAGTAAAGGTGTCACGTGGGTGTACCTTGGTACACCCACCACAGCACGCGCAGCCGCATTTTGTACCAGTTGGAGTCTCCGGATACTCTTCAAGGGTAGCCCCATGTAGAGCGCATTGCAGTAGTCCAAACGGGAGGTGACAAGGGCGTGAGTGACCGTGAGTAGAGCCTCCTTCTCCAAGTATGGCCGCAACTGGTGCACAAGGCGAACCTGTGCAAAGGCCCCCCTAGCCACAGCAGTAAGATGATGCTCCAATTTTAGCTGTGGATCTAGGAGGACCCCCAAGTTGCGGACCTGGTCCGAGGGAATCAGTTTCGTTCCCTCTAAAACCAAGGAGGGACAGTTGTCGTAGTCCTTAGGAGGCAATACCCAAAGCCACTCAGTCTTGTCGGGGTTGAGTCTGAGTCTGTTCCTCCCCATCCAGATCCTAACGTCGTCCAGGCACCGGCACATTACATCAACTGCCACACTGAAGTCAGACGGGGTGGTGATGTACAGCTGGGTGTCATCAGCGTACTGGTGGTAACGCACCCCATGTCTGCGGATGATCTCACCCAGCGGTTTCATGTAAATGTTAAATAGGATGGGCGAGAGAACCGACCCCTGAGGCACTCCGCATAACAGGGGCCTAGGGGAGGATCTCTGCCCTCCTGTTAACACCGACTGCATCCTATCGGCGAGATAAGAGGAGAACCACCATAAAACGGTGCCTCCCACTCCCAACTCACCGAGACGATGCAGAAGGATACCATGGTCGATGGTATCGAAAGCCGCTGAGAGGTCAAGTAGCACCAGGATAGAGGAGTTTCCCCCATCCCGGGCCCGCCAGAGATCATCTATCAGAGCGACCAAGGCAGTTTCTGTACTGTACCCGCGCCTGAAACCCGACTGATAGGCATCTAGATGCTCTGTTTCATCCAGAAGTCGCAGAAGTTGAGTAGCCACCACCTTCTCCACAACTTTCCCTAAAAAAGGTAAGTTGGAGACCGGACGATAGTTCTTCAAATCAGCTGGATCCAGGGAAGGCTTCTTCAGGAGGGGTCTCACCACCGCAGTTTTTAACGACTGCGGTACGGATCCCTCCCCCAAAGAAGCGATGACCACTGCCCGGATCCAGCCGCGTGTCACCTCCCTGCTGGCCGAGACCAACCAGGAGGGGCACGGGTCCAATAAACAGGTGGAGGCCCCCATCGCCCCCACGGCTCTGTCCACATCATCAGGAGAAACAGGCCCAAACTCCTCCCACAACGGTGGACTAAGACTTGCCCCAGTCAACTCCATGGACTCTGCCCAGCCAGAGTCCAGGTTCGACCGGATCCGAGCGACTTTATCCGACAGAAACTCTGCAAATTCCTCAGCTCTACCTTGCAAGTGTTCCTCGCTCCCCCCTTTAGCAAGGAGGGAGCGAGTCACCCTAAACAAGGCGGCTGGGCGAGAATCTGCGGACGCGATAAGAGCGGAAAAATGGGATCGTTTTGCCGCCCTTATCGCCACTAAATAAGATCTGATGTAAATTTTTAATAGTGTTCGATCGGATTCGGTCTTGCTGGACCTCCAGCGGCGCTCCAGACGTCTCTTCTGGCGTTTCATCTCCCGGAGCTCCTCGGTGAACCAGGGAGCTTTCCGGGATCCACTGCCACGGAGAGGTCGCTTAGGCGCAATTCGGTCTAACGCCCCTGATGCTGCGATGTTCCAAGCAGTCACCAGGGAGTCAGCCAAACTGTGTACCAGGGTTTCAGGTATCTCCCCAAGTTCCCTCTGGAATCCGTCTGGCTCCATCAGGCGCCTGGGGCGGAACCACCTAGTCGGTCCCGCCTCCCTGCGGGGGAGGAGTGGGGCAGCGAAATCCAACCTCAGTAGGAAATGATCTGACCATGACAGAGGGGTGATGACTATGTCCCTTATCTTCAGATCATCTCTCCACTGCCCCGAGAGAAACACTAGGTCGAGCGTGTGACCGCCCTCATGAGTTGGACCCTGGATTACTTGGGTCAGGTCCATGGTTGTCATGGAATCCATGAACTCCTGAGCTATCCCAGAGGTTTCGCCAGCAGAAGGCAAGTTGAAGTCCCCCAGCACCATAAGCCTAGGGAACTCAACCGCCAAGCCGGCTACTGCCTCGAGCAGCTCAGGCAGGGCCTTACTTACGTAGCTGGGAGGCAGGTACGTTAAGAAAAGGCCCACCTGTACCCCTAAGTCCAACTTCAGAAGGAGCGTCTCACACCCAACAATCTCCGGGGCAGGGATCCTACGAGGATGCAGGTTCTCGCGCGTTATTATTGCCACTCCTCCCCCCCTTCCCTGGGGTCGGGAATGATGCTGCACTGAGAACCCGTCTGGGCATATCTCAGAGAGGGCAACTCCCCCCTCTTGGCCCAGCCAGGTCTCAGTTACACAAACCAGGTCAGCCCCCTCTTCTGTGATTAAATCACGTATCAAGGGGGCTTTGTTGATGATTGACCTGGCGTTAAGCAGCAGCATCCTGAGCCCAGGGCCCTGAACAACCTGGTTACCAGGTACCCGGGGTGAGCAAGATGGAACCACATCGGAGGGGCCGGAACAAGGGATCGCTTGTACACAGCGAGGTCTTATTCCCCGAGAGCGGCCCACCCCTCTGCTCCCGCCATACCTGCCTCTTCCCATTATGACCGAGATGATTCTCTTCCTACACCCTGCCTGTTCTTCAGCTAACAGGCTCTGCAACTTATCTTCCCCATATTGTAGGACCCTTCGTGCTCTGAGAGCTTGGTGGTTTTCTTGCAGAAGTTTCATCACAAAATTATATATTATCTGCCACAAATACGGTATTTTTCGGAGTATAAGATGCACCTTTTTCCTCCCTAAAAGAGGCTGAAAATTTGGGTGCGTCTTATACTCCGAATGTAGCTTTTCCGAAGCTTTTCCCCCCAGCCCTAACAAGGTGCTAACGATCTTCCCGGCTTCCTACTCCTCTTTGCAGGCTTGCTTTCATTCCTACTCCCTCTGAAAAAGGTTTTTTCAGCCCTAATCAGGGGATAAATTAATGTGTTGAAGCTGAACAGACTAAGGACACTAGCCAGATGAATACCTAGTAGGTAGATTTCCCCCCCCCTATTTTCCTCCCCCAAAACTAAGATGCGTCTTATACTTCGAAAAATACGGTATATAAAAATAATAGCAAACCTCACTCCCTTTTAGCACTGATGATGTTACCAAGTTTGGTAACGAAACATCTGCAAGGAAACTAACAAGCTCAGACAGCACCAGGGACTCCACAGTTCAACCCCAAGCAACAAATATTCTCTTCTATCTATATATTTGTATGTATGAAATCTAACTTTTTTGTTTAGAAAATGTGCGTAAGCATGATATAATCTGTTTAAGAACAGCATTTAAAAGTTGTACCACTTACATGAAATGCCTGCTGTTGAATTGCCTTAATTAAGAGAAAACTAAAGACAGAGGAAGGCAAAAACTCTTCTCAGGAGGAAAACACCATATGGAAAATTATGCCAACAATAGTCTAGAAAAAAACATTCACAAATCTTTGGCAAATACATGGAATGCACAATAGAATTCTTTGTCAGAATACATTTATGTTAATAATTTATTTCACTTTAAAAGTTTGTCTTGAAATTAGGTAATTATGTATAAAACCAACATGTCAGCTCTTGTAGGTATCAACAAAAATAATGGCTGATGCTGTATTTTAAGAATGCTGTTTATGGTTGTTAAGGTAGTATAATAGAATCTTGAGGCTTTTAGGATGTCTCTCTACATTGTATAACAAGCAAAACAAGATTGTTATTTTTGTAGTTTGGGGGAGGAGATTGGGTGGTTTAGTAATTTTTTCTTTTTTGGGATTGAGTAGTGTTTTCTAGGCCTCTTCCTCTTTTAACAGTTTGTTCAATCCTTGTTGCTTTCCAGAGCCAGGTTTGCATTCTAACTCATGCAGGTAAAGTAACAGAATAAGAGTTGGAAGGGAACTTGGAGGTCTTCTAGTCCAACCCCCTGCTCAAGCAGACGACCATATACCAATCTGGATAAATGGGTGTCCAATTTCTTTTTAAAAACCTCTCAAGATGGAGCATCCACAACTTCTGGAGAAAAGCTGTTCTGATTAATTGATCTGTCAGGAGTTTTTTTAAATTTTAGGTTGGATCTATCTTTGATAAGTTTCCATCTGTTACTTCTTGTCCTGCCCTCAGGTGCTTTGGAGAATAGGTCAACTACCTCTTCTCTGTGACAGCCCCTCAGCAGTCTTTCAATATCTGAGGGGCTGTCACAGAGAAGAGGGGGTTGACCTATTCTCCAAAGCACCTGAGGGCAGGACAAGAAGTAATGGATGGAATGAATCAAGAGATCCAATTCATGGAATCATAGAATTCAAAGGGATCTTGGAGGACTTCAGTGCTCTTCCAGAACAGTGCTAAATCTGTGTCCAAAAATAGCCTTGCTGACAAGTCACACATGCAGCAGCAAACAAACCTGGGATGAATTTGGAAAAAGGTCCCAGGAGAACTCTGTCATGCTTCAGTCCACATCCCTCTGAGTCTATGCTATCTTCAGCCAAGCAACTTTGGAAAGACATGAGTTTAAGGATGTTCCAGAACAGCGCTTAACTTATGTTCAGAAATAACAGCAGTAGCTTAGCATTCAGACAAATTTAAACTCTACTAAAGCCGCCACCCCGGCTGCACGTTATAAAGACAGTGGTTGACGACTGTTTTCCCTATCCGCAGGTGATCATAGATGAGAAGGGAAAGGGGAACCCACCAATTTGGACTTTTGAATTGTTTCAGACTAAATTCTTAACGGCCCCTCTCCAGCTTCATCTCTGAGGCAGGTAGCGCAATTAATGTCTGCATATCTGTCTTGCAATTGAAAGACTGCAGGGATGCAATTAGGCAATCTTGAGAAAAGGCAACATGCCAAGCCTCGCTCCACGTGCCTCAAACTGTTGAGCTACAGAAGTTCGGCTCTTACAAAAGATATATAATTGGACAGCAAGGGGGCGGAGCGGCGCATGCTTATTGAGGTGGGTACGATCTCGCGCCTTCTCTCGCGTGAGTTTATTTTAGACCCTTCCCTTCCCCCTCTTTTAGTGACTGCGATTGCCATAGTGACGGCAAATCGAAGCCCAACCGTCGCCGGAGTTTTGCTGTCATCTTTTTTTTTCCCCTCCGGCGCAGGCGCATGTTGTCTCATTTCGCCGTACAGGGCGGGAGGCGCGCGCGAGCTCCTGCGTTTGAGGGCGTGGGAGAAAGGGGAGGGGAGATGTGATGGCGACCGAGGGAGAGGCGGAGGTTGAGGCTGAAGTGGAGTGGGTGGTAGATAGCATCGCCGGCTTTCTCCGCAGCCCCGCGTGGTCTATTCCCATTCTGGAGTTTGTGGAGCACAAGTGTGAAGGTGAGAGAGCTGTGGGGCCTGTGGAAATCCCGCCAATAGGCTTGTCGCCGTGTCCGAATGCCGATCCTCGGGCGGTGATTTTCTTTATTCTGCTGTATAGTTGCGTTTAACGGGCTGTGGACTATTATTATTATCGCAGTCATTATCACCGCATTACGGTAGATCATAAGGAATGGGAGTGGCTGCTGGTCATGATTCAGCCGAAGCTCAATATGTTAGTATCGCATTGATTTCGGTGAGTCTGCAAACCAAGGGGGTGTTTATTTTTCCCTTACGAGGTACAGTGCGTAGAATTATTACACCCACCCACCCAAAATTAAGATTTATTGTTGGATTTAATGGAAACCTACGAAATGAGTGATTTGGAAGGATGGGACATTCTACCATAGCAATGTTTTAGATTTTCAACAAATTGGAGATTTAGGACGCTGTGCTGCATGGGAGAGAAAGTGTCATATATTTGATAAGAGTAGCATGCTGCTCTTCTTCATAAAGTTTTAAGATGAGAGATCTGAAGTAAAAAAAATGACAAATTATTGACATATTTAAAGAAAAATTATGTGGTCACTTACTCATTCATGGTGACTGGCCAGCTCACAGAAGAAAACCCCCAAATACAAAATCTACCCCCCCCCAAACAACAATCAAACCTCTTGGTGGGCTCCTCATCATCCTGGGGTCCTAGGCCTACTGGCAAAACCGTGTCTTCCCAGCCTTTCAAAAGAGTATCAAGGTGGGAGCCAATCTTCTCTCCATGGGGATGGAGGGAGGGAGCCACACAGAGAAAGTCCTTATTGTTCCCATTAGATCAGGGTGTCAAACTCGTGGCATCATGTTGCCGTCACATGACATTTTGTGATGTTTTTTTCCCTTTGCGGAGCTGGGGTGGGCTTGGTCTGCACGTGACGCATCCGGCCCCCGAGTTTGACACCCCTGCACTAGATGGACCTCTTTAATAAAGAGGACCAGCAATGTACCCTGCCTCACTGATCTGGTGGTTGTAACCGGGAAAAGATAATTCTTCAAATAACTTGATCCCAAATCATGGAGGGCTTTAAAGATGACAACCAGCACCTTGAATTGGACCTGGAAGCAAATCAGCAACCAGTGCAGCTCCAACAGATGCAGCTATTTTGGGTTCTGGTGCAATGGAATGTGTGGAATTTTAAGTATTTCCCCCTTTTATAATGAGGGTTCTATTAAACTGTAGTTGTTTTTATTTTTCTTATAGTAGGTGTTTTTGTTGTATTTCAGTTTATTGTAAACTGGGAGTTAAAATTATTTGGTGATATATAAATTTAAATAAAAAGCAAATAATAAAAGTACTAAAGTATACTGGCAGGTTAAAAACTTTTGCCAATAAGTGAGTATGTATGTATGTATGTATGTATGTATGTATGTATGTATGTATGTATGTATGTTTAATACAGTATATCCCTTGACATCTGCTTAATATTTTAAAGAGAGGGATGAAAAAATATAGAATGTTTTTAGTGCATTTATGGACCTTAGTAGATTTAAAAGTAAGAACCTTGGTGGCGCAGTGGTGTTTGGTGATTATTTTTATCGTTTCAGGAGCAATTAGTAGCTGCTATTCAAAAAGCTAAAACAAAAATTCCTAAAGTAATTTCCTAGGTCTAGCTAGGACACTGAAGCTGCTACTGCATTTGTTCATTGAGTCAAGATTACAGAGTGGCTTGGCTCAGATGAGCTGTCAGATCTTCCAAACACTTTCTTGCAGGTTCCTAAAATGAATAAATAAATTGTGTGTGTGTGTGTGTGTGTGTGTGTGTGTGTGTGTGTGTGTGTGAGACAGAGAGAGAGAGAGAGAGAGAGAGAGAGAGAGAGAGAGAGAGAGAGAGAGAGAGAGAGAGAGAGAGAGAGAGAGAGAGAGCGCTAGCTTGCTGATGTGTTACATGCACCCTCTTTGGGTGCCTAAAATTGCCTGCGCAACACATTTTGTACTGGCTGGAGCTTTTATTTTTATATATTTTATATTTTAGTTCAGATAAACTTTGTTATATGCAAAATGCAATTTTAAGATATTACTAGATGAAACTATTTTTTTAGTTTGCATATTTTAAAGAACCACGAAATATTACTTTTTTCAGTTTTTGATGATGAGGAAGAAAGCAAGTTATCTTACACTGAAATTCATCAGGAATATAAAGCTTTGGTAAGTAGAATTCCTTAGCTTTTAAAACATAATATGATGTTAAAGCAGAAATGTGCTGTGTATCTCTTTGACTATATTATAAAATGTAGTTTCATTGTTTGGTGAAATAGGAAACCAGAGATTCTTATGTATTTATATAATTGATTAGTACTTGTGTATTCCAAGAAAATATGCATTGATTAAGGAGGTGTTATATGTGTGATGTGCAAACTCACATGATCTGAATCCATCTTTTCTATTTTGAGTCTGGATTGCTGTAGAACCCCACAAGAATATATTTTATTTATTTGTTGAATTATAAGCCACCCATCTTGCTCCATAACATGGAGGAGACATCTGAACCCTGCTATATTCCATATTGGAGCAACATCTCTCTTTTCCTTATAACTATTGTCTTATTTTTTAAAAAAATATTTTAGCTACATTGATAAGGCCAGTCATCTCAAACAGTGTGACTCTCTGTGGCATGCAGCAAGAAAAAAACCCTATACAATAAAATATGTATAATACACAAAAATACTGAAGGATTTCAGAGCAGATTTGGGAGATGCAGGAGAAACAGAGAAAGTCCTGTTGTGGAAGGTCATTCATCCACTAATAAACCATTTATGTGATTTTAGATGTTAACCTCTAGATTTATACTTTTATGAATCTGATTTCATTATATTTTGAATAGAAGCCACAACTACTGTATTTCTTCATTTAAAGTAATTTATGTCCCATTTCTTTGGTAAGAAGATGAATAAAAAATATCTGTTTTTGTTTTTTAAAGGTTGAAAAATTATTAGACAGTTATCTTAAAGAAGTTGGAATTAATGAGGACAAGTTCCAGGAAGCTTGTATGTCTCCTCTTGCTAAAACTCGAACCTCCCAGGTAAACTTTTTAACAAAATTAAAAATAGCAGTCAGCAACCTTTTTGTGGCTAATATTGTACTTGTTAAAAACCATTTTTGACTGATGAGACTTGCAAGTCATTGGAACTGATCTAGCTGAATTTTTTTTGTCCCTTTCCCCCAGTTAGTTTGGGATGTAATATACCTATTTTGCTACCGTTTTATTTTTATAGCAGGAAATTGGGCTGGGGTCTAGTGTAGCATTTTGGGAACTACAGAGTGCTTTTAGGGATTATAAGTGTATCTCACTTAAAAGTCTGCACTTTATCAATTTAGAATAATAATATTAAGCTAATGGATATGAATAATGTTATAAATCAGAAATTTAGGCAAATGTGATTTAAAATTACACATTGAAAATAATGGAATTTATACATTATTACTCAAAATTGCTAACATTCTGGCCAGACACAGACAAAAAAATCAGATTGGTCCACAGAAAGAAATAGACATGGAAGAATTAGGGACTGAAATTTTCCTCATTGTCAATGAATGTATCTTGCAGTCAACTAATCAATCCGCTATGAGTTGCTCATATATTGCTCAATGGTTTCTAGAACAGCCACCGAGCAATTCAGTGTTCAGAACATTCAGTGCTACTGAATGCTCACGTTTGGGACATTTCTTCTTCCAATATATATTTGTTTAAAAAAAAAAGTATCCAGAGCAGTCTTAAAACTACATTGGTTTTGGATTTATGTCTACCATACCTGAGACCTTACTAAATGTCTTTTTCCTAACATTTTGATTATTCTCATAAGGAAATTTTGAATTGTTTAAAATTTGAATTTGTTGGCACTCTGAGATAAAACACTTTTCATTACTTTCAGGCCATTTTGCAGCCAGTACTGGCAGCAGAAGATTTCAGATTGTTTAAAGAAATGATGGTCCAGAGAAATATTGAAATGCAGTTGCAGGCCATTAGAATAATTCAAGAAAGAAATGGTAAGAAATAATAAAAAGAATAATATTTTCATTTGCTGTGATTAGCTGGAACATTGGTTTAAGTGGATTCCCTAAACCTGGAGATATATAGCCAAGTCAGATGAAGAAAATCAATACTGATCAAAGAAATCTGGTGGTGCAGCATCTTAAGGACGCCAGATCTGCCAACCAGAAATAGTTGACAATCTGGTGGTTTGAGCCCTGGTAGCACCGCGGGACAGGATGAGCTCCCGTCACTTGTCTCTAGCTACTGCCTTATCCACTCAGCAGTTTGAAAGCATTGTGAGTAGATAAATGGGTACCACTCCGGTGGGAAAGGCTAGCTGCACTAGGAGAACAGGAGTTGGCGCTGGACCTGCCTGGACACAAGACAAGATTGGCAGAAGAGGCCCCGGAAGATGTCATCAACTCAAAAGCCACTAGCCAGATTGCTACATACCACAGCCAAGCTAGTTCGCCCCCCTCCCCCCATGGTGCACCGTTATAAGTACACAGGTATGAAACCAAACAAACTAGCAATTAGGCTGTCAGGTCTACTCTGTAAAGTATAGATCTCACTGACAAATGTATGCTTTATGAAATAAATAAAGTAATGATCAAAGGAAGGCGAAGAGATAGTCTGGAGTATATTATTGTTTTTAAACTCTCTTGATAGTGATTATTTACTATGGTATATTTACTTGCTTTCCCATGTGTGAAAAATTGATCTAGTATCAATTGGAAAAAAATGATTTTATTAAAAGAAACATAAAAAACTCAACCATTCTATTAACATACAAAATATGTGGGTTAAAACCGGGGGTGAAATTCAACCGGTTCGGACCGGATCGTGGGTACCGGTAGCGGCAATTTGAAGTGGTTCACTGAATTTGTAAAAACCACTCCTGGTTGGCCCCACCCACCCTTGCCCGCTCACCACTCACCCCTTCCGCTCTGTGTGTATGCCCGAGAAGGAGGAGAAGACCTGGCCGAACTTTTCTTCCTTCACAACGAAGGGAAGGGAGCCTGCTTGGAAGGGAGCTGCGGCAGCCTGCCTGTTCCTTTAAGGTACTTCGACCCCCGGGAGGGAGGGGGCCAGGAGAGGGACCATAAAGGGAGCAGCAGCTCCGCTGTGAATGGAGGGAGAAAAGTTCGGCTTCTCTCTGCCACTGCATTCAACGTTAAATGCAGTAGCAGAGAGAATCCGAACTTTTCTCCCTCCATTCATAGGGGAGCTGCTGCAGTCTGTCCCTTTAAGGTACTTCGACCCTGGGAGGGAGGGGGCCGGGGGGTGAACCATAAAGGGAGCAGCTCCACTGTGAAGGGAAGGAGAAAAGTTCTGCTTCTCTCTGCCACAGCATTCTCTCCTTCTTAGGCTCATACACACAGAGCAAACATGAGAAGGAGACAAGAAGCAGCCAGGATGAACGCTAGAAGACTTGGCTGTACTTTTCTGTTGGTTCTGTGGGCGTGGCTTGGTAGGGTGCCGCCCCCCACCTTGCCATGAATGATGTCAAGTTGGCCATGCCAACTCAGTTACATGACCCCCCAAGCCACGCCCACAGAACCGGTAGGGAAAAAATTTGAATGTCATCCCTGGTTAAAACAGTTTCTAAGGAAACAGAGTTTAACAGCCAAATATATTTTCATATCCCCATAAAGGCTGTTGCAATGGCAAGTACATCTGGTAGTAATCGTCCTAAAATCAAACCATATTTATATTTCCTTGTGCAGTATTTTATTTTATACTGAAGTCAGATGTGTACAACTTAATTGTCCCCTCAATAAATCTCATTGAGGTTGCCATGTGTAAAGAGAAATACACATTTTATTTAGAAAGAAGTTTTGACGATAATTCAGTTTGCTATCTTCTAATCATGACGTAAATTAAAGCAATATTTTGAATATAATTTATTTTCTATTCTAGAAAAAAATCTGGACTTTGATAATTAATTGAATAGTTTGTCATTACTTTAATCGCCTTTTGATTCCTTTATTCTTTTTTCCCCATAAAATAGGTGTGCTACCTGACTGTTTGACTGATGGATCTGATGTATATAATGAAACTGAAGAAGAAGAAATGAAAATACTAAGAGAGGTTCTTAGGTTAAAAATAGTTTTTTCCCTTGTTTTATATCACGTACTTGGGTATGATCTCTTAAAATAAAATTTGATTGCCACAAGACCCACCTAATTTGCACTTGAAAGCATTTTGCAGCATAGTGACTGAGGAGGAATTATTCCATTCTGGGTTAAATTACAGTTATATCGTTAAACATTTGGAAAATTTGAGATACAAAATTTTAGCACAATGGACAAGTAAATATTGATGATATTTTTACTGAAGGGCAATGGGAAATGTTACATTTCTTCTTAAATCTTTGTTTTAGAAAGTGTCATTGCAAGTAATCATTTAGCAATTGTTTCTGGCAAAAGGGTTGCTAAGGAGGGAGGGGGAGAGAGGGAGAGAGATGGCTGCTTGCAATGTTATGTGCTTACTTGAGTAAACATAACATTTTGAATTTGAGTAAATAAAATTCTGTATGTTAAATAATAAAAGTCTCTTTTGAGAGTTTGGAAGATTCACATTTATTGTAATTTATTTTTTTAATTTACATTTATATATAACTTTTATTCTGAGAGCTTTTATAGATGGAGTCTTCTTGCCTGCTTTTGTTCATCCTAAAATCTAACAGAGTCTTAAAATAGTTACTTAGCTTACATCCAGAAATCCCAGAGCTTTAGCCTATACTGGGAAATTAAAAAAAAAACCTAACATATTGGAAAAAAATATAGGCAAACTACTTCATAGTTGGGGCGCAATGGCCCAGCAGTTAAAGACACTGAACCTGTTAGCTGGAAAGCTGACAGTCCGGGTTCAAGACCAGAGCACCGCGCTATAGGGTGAGATCCCATTCCTGTCCCAGCTCCTGCCCACCTAGTAGTTCAAAAGCATGCAAATGTGAGTAGATTAATAGGTATCATTTCAGTGGGAAGGTAACAGCATTCCATGTGCTTTTGGGGTACAGCCATGCTAGCCCTATGACCACGGAAATGCTGGCTCCCTCAGCCAAGAAACAGAGTTGACCCTTGCACTCTAGAGTTTTTACCTTTTTATTTCATTGTCACCAGAAGCAAAATCTGCTCAGTTTTTTTTCTTCAAGGAATTCTGCAGTGCATATAGAGATCTCTTATTTTATCCTTAGACCCTCAAAGCTGTGATTTAGATTAGGAGGAGAGTGATTGGCTCCCTATGTCTAAATAGCAGAAGCAGTGGTCAGGAATTGGGGTCCCTGGGTTTACTTATGCCTAATATTCATAGTGACATCTCACTTCTCTCCAGACTCAGAATTCACTTTTTCCATGATTTTGAATTCTTTTGAACTGTATTTTGATTATTACATTTTGTTTCATTGTGTTCGCTTTAATTTTGTATGTTAGTCTTATATTTTTTTGCAAACATTTTAAAGATGTGTTTTAATAGAGGTAAAAGTAAATTTGCTCTGATTTGTCTTGTCATTTTTAAAACTTTTTCTGTTTTGTATTTATTTTAGGTTTATTACATTAATTATAAACTACAACAATCATATGACTGTTAAAGAATGGTAAGGCAGTGTATATATTAAAGTATTTTCTGTTTATCTTTGCAGGAAGTCTAAGGAAGAATACGATCTAGAGCAAGAAAGGAAAAGAAATAATGAGGTACATTGGGAAATCAATTCAACAAAACCCCAAGTGGTTGCAATTATATAATTATTCTCTTCAGTAAATTCAGTCTTCAGTAAAAGCTGCCCAGAGTTGCTTGATAGTGAGATGGGCGGTATATAAATTTAAATACCGTATTTTTCAGAGTATAAGATGCTCCTGAGTATAAGACGCACGTTAGTTTTTGGGGAGGAAAATAAGAAAAAAATAATTCTGCCTCTGCCTACCAGCATCCATCGCTATTCATCTGGCTAGCGTCCTTGCAACAAACAGCAAACAGCCTGGTCAGCTTCAGCACGTTATCGCAGCCTGATTCAGCACGAGCAGCTGTTTGGCGGTTGGATCAGCCTCCCATAATACAGCCAATCAGCTGTTCCAGGCTGCGGGGATCGCCACAGCCCATCGCCGCCTCTGCGCGTCGCGTTTTTGGCCTCTGCGCGTCGCGTTTTTGGCCTCTGCACGTTCCATTTTAGAGCCGTTCCAGGCTGCCGGGATCGCCACAGCACATCGTCGCCAGTCGCCACCTCGTGTTGCGTTTTTGGCCTCTGCGCGTTGCGTTTTTGGCCTCCGCACGTCGCATTTTCGGCTGGTTCCAGGCAGCGGGGATTGCCACTACCAATCTCCACTGCCTGGAACCGGCCAAAAATGCGACGCGTGGAGGCCAAAAACAGGGCATGCGGAGGCCGAAAACGCGACGCGTGGAGGTGGCAATGGGCGGCGATGTGCTGTGCGATCCCCGCCGCCTGGAACTGGCCGAAAATGCGACACACTGAGGCAAAAAATGGGGCCTGTGGGAGCCAAAAACACAATTTGCAAAGGCTGAAAACACGACGCGCGGAGGCGGTGATGTGCTGTGATGATCCCCGCAGCCTGGAACGGGTCAAAAATGGAGCTTGCGGAGGCTGAAAACACAACGCATGGAGGCCGAAAACTGCCGAAGTGTGGGGGGCAGCAGGTGGGCGGGGCTTCAGCAACATTAGTTGTATAAGACGCACAACAATTTCCACCCACTTTTAGGGGGGGGGAAGTACGTCTTATACTCCGAAAAGTACGGTAAATAAATAAAAGACATTTATTTCTTATCATTGATTGAATAAAATGATCAGCATATTCCTACTAATTGAAATTGTATTTTTTTTTGCAACTCTTGATTTCTTGCTTGTATCCACTTGTGGTTTTGACATGATTATGATGCATGTCTTGACTTTTGATGATACTAAGAAAATAATACAAGCTGACGTTTTTGTCCCTGACAAACCAAAAAGCTGATACTTGGAATTGTAATTGATACATAACATGGTCAACCAATTCAAAAGTTCTTCCAGTTAATTGACTCATCCCTTGCAGTGGTAGCACATTGCTTCATGGAAGCTGCCTTTTTCTCAGTACTCAGTTGCCTGTGAGCTGTAGAGAGGTATACCACAAAGCAGTTTACTCTGCCTCAGAAGATGCCAGCCATAGCTGCTGGCAAAACATTACACAAAACTAGATCATGGCCATTTGCCTGAAAATTCATCACTGCTTCTGTGATGCCAGCCATGAAAGCTTACGCCAGTATATTGTTCTGGGTCTGTTTACCTAACTTACCATGTTGGATAAGTTGATTGAGATAGAAATTTGCACAATAAACTCCTTTTCCTATACATTTAAGCGTTCCGTGCTAAGGTGTTTGCTGAGTATTGTGAAAAAAAGTTTTTGATGGTTTTTCTTTTTTTAATGAGAGATAGTATTTTTATTTGTGAACTGTAACTTTATAAGAAACATGTTTAATTTGTAAGAAAAGTACAGGAAACAATGGATGAAACAAAATCTTGCAAAATCCTAATACATTCTTTCTTTAGGATAACAGATAACTCAATCTTAATATTTTAATTATTCCTACATCCTGCCACCTATTTTAATAATGAAGATAATCACTAGATTTAAATAACATTTATTAAATAATGAATTTTATGACATGTTGGTTTTTATAGTATTTGCTGCTTTTGCAATACTTAAATTGATTTCTCACTATTTTTTTCTTAAACATTCAGGCACATGATAAATTGAAATCATCTGACATTGCACATAAATCTCCAGGACATTTTAATGAAAGTGCAGGATCTAAGAGATTTCTAGAATACTCTACAAAATTGCCAGGTATGATTATTTTCAGATATTTGCCACATTTATATTAAACTTTGTGAATGTGTGTACTTTCAAATTCAGCTTGACTCCTGTTGACAGAACAAGTCCATGTAGTTTTCTTGGCAACATTTTTGGAAATAGTTTCTCACTGCCTTCTGGAGAGTGACTGACCTAAAATCACTCAACTGGCTTTGGGCTTAATGCAGGACAAAGCTGTCTCACAGTATCTAACCTAGAGGCTTTAACTACTACCTGGCTCTTTTATTAAACATACTCGGTATTTATTCATATTTCTGTTGAAAGAAATTTCTTGCTTCAACTAAATTAATGCCAAACTTTGTTAGTTGGTGATATCCATTATAGCAATTGGTCAAAACTCCATCACAAACAAAATCCTTATTTTCATTTCAAGATAAATTTAAGAAGGTGTTTTTGCTACTGAACACATGGCCACTGGTTATACTAATTGGATGGCACAGTTGAGGAAAAAAAAAGAAAAATGATATTCACTGTCTAATTCAGCATTACCTGAAAGTAATTTGTTCATGAAATGTACAGTATTTATTTCAGGTTTGTGGTTTTTCTGTTACTGAAAGTTGCAGCTCTAGATCCAAATGACAAAAAGCTGTTTTTTTTAAATTTGAGATCTGTATGAATTGATACTGAATCCCAGTTTATTTATTAGTGAGATTTATATACCGCCTCATAGTGCAAGCACTCTCTAAGCGGTTAAGTTCTGCTATGGATTTATTTAGATTTTTATAGCTTGTAAAACGGAGAAAGAAAATAGTGGCTTTCCTTGTCTAATGGCTGAGGACATGTCTCCAACCAATTTAACTCTGAATTGCTTTGCCTATTACATCGTTGGCAATTATTCTAAGAAGTGAAAAATTAAATTAGAAACCTTTGGTTTTAACTATTCAAGTTATAGATGATTAATATGTTCGTATATGGCAGACATGAGTATATGCATTTATTTCAATATATATTTAGGTCCAGAAGCAAAACAAAATGATGTATCTATTCAAGATCATTCCTCTGTCAAACTGAAGGAAGATAGTTGCAGGAAAGCAGTGGGGGATGGCTCTGAATATGTAACAAAGCAAGGAGTGCTAGAAGGACGTGTAAGCTGCATGCGTGCTTTATTTAAAATATTATTGAACTAATATTTTGTAACACAAACACACACCGACACCACACACACACACACACACACACACAGAGAGAGAGAGAGAGAGAGAGAGAGAGAGAGAGAGAGAGATGATATAGATATATAGATATAATGATATATAGATATGTGTATGCAATAACTATATAACAATAATATTCTAGGACCTTATAGATGTGTATACCTAATAATACAAAGCATTCTTTGTAGCTTACAGATTAAAGCAAGCCACAAGGGAAGGAACATTATAGAAAAACTGATATATAAACTCAATTATTGTAAAAGTGATAAGAGCAGTTTTGTCAGGTATTTAAATGTACTGTATTCATCCCAGGATCCAGTCAGATAGCAAAAGGTAGTTTCAATGGTGGGGAGCAGTAGAGAAGAATAGACTATTTGTGGACTTCCGTGATGGTTAGATCAGTCTTCGATTGCTTTGGCGGCATTCCAACCTGCATGGAGATAGGGCTCATTAGATCAGCTTGCCCCAGTCAACTTAAGAACTCTATAGAGCAGTGGTTCCCAACCTGGGGGTCGGGATCCCTTTGGGGGTCGAATGACCATTTCCCAGGGGTCGCCCCGGCATCCTCAGCTCCCCCCCCACTGCCACAAGCCTGGCCATATCGGCTCAACTCGCCCGAGCCCTCCAATTGGTTGCCATTCGGTGAGAGGCGTTTGTGATGCCTGGCGGCTGAGCTTTGACAGCATCAGCTAAGGGGCGGGATGTCGCAAGATTGCGCACTGGAGAGTACATGGTGGTGCTTAAGACATCTGTGGGCCCCCCTGTCTCCTGCTCGCAGCGGCAATTTCTTCCCGCTGGTGTCGAAGGGAAAGGGAGTCACGGGAGGGAACGGCCAGCCAACGACCACTTAAGTTTCACAGCACATGACGGTGGGAAGGAGGACAGCTGGGTCGGAATCGTCTGTCTGCCCTCTCGCCCTCGGCTGGCGCGGAGACCCAGCGAACAAAGAGGCAAACAGGGAGGGAGGGAAGAGAGAGACTGAGAGATATTAGCGCAGGGCTAGCTTGATCATACAGCATTGGTGCTGAGGGTGCCACCGCCGGGGGCAGGAAGAGCTAAGCCGGAGGGAACTGGAGAAGGAGGTGGTGCCGGAGCATGGTCCATCGCCGCCGCCCTGCTCCATATGATCAGGCTAGCCCTGTGCTAATATCTCTCAGTCTCTCTCTTCCCCCCCCTCCCTGTTTGCCTCTTTGTTTGCTGGGTCTCCAAAATAATTTTATGGTTGGGGGTCACCACAACATGAAGAACTATATTAAGGGGTCGCGGCATTAGAAAGGTTGGGAACCACTGCTATAGAGGGTTCCAGGGATAGCTTAGTGTTTTCTCTGAAGGTCTGATGGGCTTTAGAGGTTCTTGTAAGTAGGGAATATCTTCTAAGTATATTGGATGTTGACATATCTACAATAGAGTACACTACTTCCATCTTTGATCTCTTAAATCAGTTACTATGTGTCCAATGCTATGTGCATTGTTTGACATACCAATTCAAAGTTGGAATTTTCTTCTAAGTTCAGAGATCTTTTTCCATGTTTGTTTCCATCTTCTGTCTCTTTAGATGTTGTTGTAATACTACTACTAATCTCTTCTAACACCTCTCTGAAACACTGTTTAGTACCTTTCTGTGATTTTTTTACTTTCTTGGTTTTGACTTCTTTTTTCTTCTTGGCAATTTCCATGATTCATTCTGACATCCAATTGCTTTCTTCTTTTTCTTCATTTTTGGCAGTCTCTTTTCACATTCTACTTAACAAATTAAGTTCATTCCATAATTCCTCTGGTTCTCAATGGCGTTTAGGACTTCAAAGTGATTCCTGATGTTATTCTGGAAAATGATGGACATATCTGCAAGATCTTATTGTGAAAACTGAGTAGCTTTCTTTTTCATTTTAACTTGGAATTTACATATGAGCAGTTTGTGATGTTCCACAGTCAGCATCTGGCCATAAATTTGATGCTGTAATGGACTCTTCCATCTCCTTTTGCAATAAGTTGTTTGAAGCTACAAAGAAATCAACGGAGCCACAGAAATTAGTAAGATGGTCTCCTGCTTCATTTCGGTTTCCTAAACCAACTAAAGTTCCAGTCTCCAGTCACAAGCAGCACATTTTATTTGTATCTTGCTTGCATGTTCTGACAATTTCAAGTTGAACTTAATCATGTAAACTTCTTCTGCATTTGTGGTTGGAAGTCATAAATATCAATTAATTTGGTCATTGACTGCATTTTAGCAAAGTTCTTACTTTACCCCACCTAAGAGCAATGCTGTCTTTCTTTACTTTTTGTCCTGAATGTGATCTTTTGACTGAAAGATCAATTCCAATCAATCTTAATTCCCTGATGCTTAAGATGTACATTTTTAATTGCTTGATTTTTCATGTTGAGCTTTCTCTGTTCATTTTAATTCCAACACCACAGCAAGCTGCAAACATAGGATCGTATTTTCCTGTGTTCCATGCTGGCTTCTCAGATGCAGAGTAAATGGGGAGTTTGGCAGGAAGTTGCTCCTACTTCCATTTTTTCTAAACTCACTTTGTTTTTCAGTCTCATTTTCAGCTAAAGAGCATGATAGAATAAACTTTTTCTGGTAGCTGCTACCCATGTTTTGTGATCTGGATGGAATTTGGGAAGGTTTTGAGCAGTTCTGCACAATATTGTATTTTTTCTCTTTTGTTTTATAATTTGTTATGGGGACTGTAACAACTGTATCTGATAAAAATGTTTTCCAGAAACTATATATAAAATCTGATTTTTAAATTCAAATAGAAATTATCAGAACTTGGAGCAAAAGAGCTGAGAGAGCGTGAGGACTATCTAAAGCAGAAACGAGATGCATTGATGGCTTTGAAGAAGAAATCAAAAACAAGTATCCCACCACAAAATATAGAACAGAAAGAAGAGTTGTCCACTTCTAAAGAGGTGAAGGATAACAAATTGCCGGTCTGTAACCACCTGTCTTCTTTAAAGAACAGTCTACTTTGGAAAACCATGGTTCTAATCTGAAAATGTACATCAGTCTCCAGATACTTTTACTAAGACAAACAAGTTAATCTATTTAAAGGCCTTGTTTACTTAGTTGGAGGCAGTGGAGGGCAGATAGTGAAAACAGCTAAATCTCATCAGTGGGGATGACTGTGGCTAGAAAAAGTTAATTCAGTTCCTGAGTAGTTCCTGGCAAAACATTCCTTTCAGCTGCAGCTGCATTGTGCTTGACAGTGTTAAACCTCTCAAGAAGTTGCCAAAATACTGTCTAAAGTCCAGTGACCCTAGGAAAAAAATTGGGCTTAGAAATTTCTTTCGTTCATTTGACATGTCATCGCCTGCCTTTGACTAAATAGGGATAAGTCTAGAGATAGGCTCCTTTGATTCTGCCCATTGTGGCATACAACTATCCTATGTTAAAAGTAAGAAAAAAGTGTCTGAAAGCGATAGCCTCCTAGCATTCTTTAGGCCAGTTGAGGGAGGATGATATTGAACATTTTTACTCTCCCATTGATGAAGTCATTGACAAACTTCATTGGCAATGCGTTAAAGCTGTAACAAATTTTCACAGCAGATAAATCAGAAAACACTATTATAAGGGAATGCTTTAAACATTAGGCATAAATACTGTACAAATAACTGAAATCACAATCACAGATATTCCTGTCCAGGACAGAGCTACAGTTTGCCCTTTCTAATATGTGAAGTAGCATTTTATTCAGGGGTGAAATGCTCCCGGTTCGCTTTTACCTGTCTGTCGTCGGTAAGCCGATCGCGCAGATAGCGTGGCGCTCCGCCCACCTGCCGGGACACCGCCATTTGAGTTCTTTTACCCTCTGCGCATGCACAAAGCGTTCTGTGCATGCGCAGAGGGTAAAAGAACTCAAATGGCGATGTCCCGGCGGGTGGGCGGAGCACCGCGCTACCTGCGTGATCGGCTCACCGACGACAGACAGGTAAAAGCGAACCGGGAGCATTTCACCCGATTTTTATCTAGTGCTTTTCTTGCTTTAATATAACCTTCAAAATGGTGATTTTATTTTTGTTTTAGTGTACAAATAGAAACTAACATTTATTTACATGTTCTACAAATTGTTTTTGTCTTTTGCCTACAATTCAATTTATCTTGAGTGGAAATTTCATTGAAATCAATGTGAATATTAAACATAAATGTAGTTAGCCATAATTACTGCAAGCTAATATATTTTTTCTTTTCAGGCAGTGTCAGAAGAAGAGGAACAAAGATTGTTAAAGAAGCGAATCCTTGCAGCAAAACTAAAAGAAGAAGTCATTAATAAGCGATAGTTTAAAGAAGCTGCTTCTAAGGTTATATATTTAACCATGAACTGTTTGCTTACAACCATTCCATGCATTAACTTGATTTTATATATTATAAAAACTAATTCTTTAAATCGGTTCAAACGTAGAGTGGAAAGCAATGATTTAACATTTTTAATAGATTCCACTATTTTGTTTCTTGCTATTTCTGGTATATGCTGGGTCAGGCTGGTCACTGTTGTACTTTTGTTGGATTTAATATTACTTTTTGAACGTTGCTGTCAAATACTTTTATTAAAACATTAAATTGGCTAAACTTAATTTTTGTCTTAAGATGGCCTCATCCTAAACAAGAGATGGGAAAAACATATCCAAAAACATCAGTTCACACACTAATTGAAAACTGGGGAAATCTCACTCATGTGCTCCACTGTGTCTGTTACCATAAGCAGATAGAAAAGGTTTTAGTATCTCATAGGATTTACTGCTATTCATAAAAATGGTACTCAAGATATCTCTTTAAATTTCATAGGAATTGGATTTAAACTGCATCATTGTGTGAATCATTGTACAAATGATAGCATGATTAATCAGGTTAAGTATTAGCATTTCCAAACCTTTTAAATGAGCCTATGCCATGACTAATTGTTTTGGATATACCATTCAATTTCATTGTAATCATAATTATGCCAAACAGCTTTCTAGTATTGCTTATATTTCATTAGTCAGAGTAACTTAAAAATTCTACCTCTGAGGTAAGAAAACTTTTCATTCTTGTAACACAGTATAAACACAGGTCATCCACATTTCATATAACTTTTTATTAAAATAGTATTTAACTCAGACATGTTGGCAGATGTCATCTTTAAAAAAAAATTAGTTGAAGGACCCCAGGCATTTGAAATGTAGGCTGTCTTGTGGCAAAGAAACCAGACTAAAAGAACTGAGGTGGAAGTATGTACCTGAGGCAGATTGCGTAATTTAAACAGGAGAAATTCAATGCATTTTCACAGCATTGCTGAGTGGCTAAAAAGTCACCTATTGAAGTAAAAATCATCAACCTTTTTTCTCATGTATTGAAGCAGCTTAAGTGAATCTGCATATTCTAAAGATTTTAATAGTCTTTGAAATAGGGTGAAAGAAAATCATCCAGATGTGTATTGGATCTTTTTTTCAGTGATTTATTAAATAGTTTGGATCCAGGCCAGATGAACATCACTGTCCAGGAAATGGCACACCTTTATTTTCCTATAGTTTGCTATTCAGTTTTATGGGAAAGAGTTACTTCTATGAAGGGTGAAGACTTGCCAAGAGTACTTGAAAAAGTGCAAGTCAACATAGAAAATCTGCTGAAACAAATTGTTTCTGTAACAACTTCTTCTAAGTCTTCATTGAAAAAGAGAAAAGGAAAGCCCCATTGTTGGTTGCCTGGAGCCCCTAAAGGGCAGAAATATGTCCTTCGGACCACATTGTCAGTCATCACAACACACTGAATCAAATCTAAGAGTATTGCTTTTTCTGCTAGATTTGATTCAGATTAAATTGTACAAATCACTATCATTAAAATAAACTAAAATGGCCACATCTCTAAATTTGAATTAACTTACCATTTACAACAATAAAACAATAAAAAAACCATTAATCATGGAATTACAGGGTCACATTTTAATTCCTGAATTTTACAGGTCAGCATTAGTATTACCACATGTATACAAATGGTGTAAAACAAGTACAGTGGTTTTTTTCCCCCTCAATACAAAATAAACTTCTGTTTCATGGAAAAACTATACTTCGTATCTACAGACAGCCCATCTTTTCAAACAATAGCTAAAATTAAAACTATGAAATTTCCAGGAGAAATGGACCCAAGACATATTGTAAGAGTGACCAATAACTGAGGATTCCTGCTGGTTTCAATTTGTATCACTCTTACCACAATTTGTAATTTAGATAATTTTTTGTGCATGATCTCAGATCATATATGGCCAAACTAACATTAAAATATTTACAATTCAGTTGCTCTGAAAGGAAAAAAGTCTCAAAATGGTTGCCTTCATCAATTCACCTAGTGTACTTTTAGACATTTGCTTAAATACATGGAATGTGTTTAAGAAGCAGCTTTATGCTAAACCTCTTAGGTTTATAGTGCTGCATATTAACTCTGCCCCCCAGATTACATATATCGTTGAAGTAAGATTCAAGAGTTTCTGGTAGCATTTCACACCACCACCTGCTTTTCCTAATGTGAAATGTAGATGGCTGAAGGAAATTTTTGGAAATTAGCAGGGAGCAATTCCATTCAACGTTATTTCTGTAAAATGCTACTAATAATTGCAATCCAATTGTCATTCCAAGTACCAAGGTTTATTGATAGTTTCTAGAGGGTTGTTTTTTTTCCTGGAAAGCAGCTGATCTATAGAATGATTTTCCTGGATAGCTCCTTCTAGTCTGCTTGCATTTAGAACCCAGGTTCTTTTTTTTTCTTCCAAAATAATGGAGTTGAGAAAAAAATAAAGTTTGCCACTCAACATGCACTATGTAGCAGTGTGCAACCCTCTATAATTTGGCTGACTGTGCAAACAGTGGTCCCCAATTCTGATTTTTTTTTAAATGGAAAGAGAATTATTTAAAAAGAGGCAATTGCTAAAAAAACCACAATGGACAGCACCATTACGAAGTTATATTACTAGGTTTGCAACTGAAGCCTTACAAGTTTCTTCTAGCTTGCTACAAACTGGGGAAACCCTGCAATATCAAAATTTCTTCTCCCATCCCCATCCCCTCACAGAACCCAAGATGACTATTTTTTCTGGCAAGCTTTCATTCCAGGTGCTGATTACTAATCCACTGTTTTAACATTTTAACAGTCTGAATGGCAGACTCCTTGACTAGAAAGGGATTAGGTTCTTTGGAAGCGTGGTGTTCTCAGAACATAACCTTTCTAGTAGATTTTCGTTTGCTACTCCTTGTATTCTCATGTATTTTCCAGGGAGAACGCTTTCTGAGTCAGACTATTTAGTTCAGTCATAGCATTTAAGCACCCTCTATCAGAGTTTGTTCCAACATTTTTAAGAGCCAAGACGAGGTCTTTTTCTTGGGGATGTTTCTTCTTCTTCCTCTTCCTCTTCATCATCTGGATAATCCACAAGGCCAACTAAACTTCCCTGTTGGATGTAAAGAGTCACATGTGAACCAATGGAGAAAGACCTTACAAAGAGCAATGACATTTTCCCATTTTATAAAGTTTGTTTTCCACAAAATATGCCAACTATCACTCAATGAATTGATTTTAGAAAAGCTTTTCCAAGAAGAGATCAGAGACTAGCAGCTCTGGTAGCTAAACGACACTGCCATGATAGAAAATACTGGGGCAAAATACTAAGGAGAGGCTTTGAAGTCCTGGTTGTTGTGGCTAACTAATACAGTATAGATCAGGGGTCATCAACCTTTCGTACCTCAGGGACCACTAAATTCATAATTTTAAATCCCGCAGACCACTAATATGATCTGCCTAATGACCACCTGGGTGGGCGTGGCTATGTGGTCATGTGACTGGGTGGGCGAGGCAACTTGATGTCACTCGCTGGCCTCTATTTGCCCCTCCCCTGCCAGCCACTCCTTCCTTCCCCGCCCGGGCTCCTTAGGACCCCAACAGGAAGCAGTAGTTGGAGCTAAGCAGCCACCATGAGAAAGAGTTGGCAAAACAGCTGGCTCAGTTTAAATTTATTTATTTATTATTTATTTATTTTGTGAGATTTATATACCGCCTCACAGTGCAAGCACTCTCTAAGCGGTTTACACCAGTAAGCAATGTATATTTTATATTGGATCTGCCGAGAAGGAGGTTCAGCAGAAGCACTTTACTGAGGACTACGAGCATAGGCTTTCCAAGCAGAGAGATGACTTGAGGGAGTTCAAGGCCAGGTACCGGCGCCTGGAGGCTCTGGGCTGAGATGGACAGCCAGTTCCAGGCCATGATGCAGTTCCAATGGAACGAGGCCCTCCAGATCTTCGCCACCAGCGGCACTTCTCTCCAGCCTTCGCCCAAAGCCTCGCACCAGGAGGCCAAAGCAGACCCCAAATCGGAATTTCTGCCCACCTCCGACCCGCACAAAAAGACCCTGAAGGGGGAGAGACTCTCTGCAGCAACACAAACATTTATTGCACTTATCCAGCCCAGGGGCTGTAGTTTGAGGACCCCTAATTTAGTGCAATATAAAAAATGCAAATAATTTTTCTGCGGACCACCAAAATTTTCTCGCAGACCACCAGTGATCTACGGACCACCAGTTAGTAACCGTTGGTATATATGATCTTACTCTCATGAAGCAGGGCAACATGTTCATTTACAATTCTGTTTACCATGTCTAAGGCTGTCTATATTCAAACTAGGACAATTTAAACAATGTAAATGTAACAGTTGCACCTATGAACACGAACTCTCCTGCATATACAAAATCCAGCATTAGAAACAACCCTAATGCCTATCAATATAAATATGACAAAGTAGCCATTTCATGGCTTCAATATAGTACATTTTGAGTTTATTAAATATTTAACTTCCCAAATAATACCTTTTAAGTGACACAGATATTAACATTATCTATGTATTACATCTTAAGTGTTTCAGCTTGCCTAAACTTGCCAGACTTTATAAATGACTAAGAATAAAAACAGTATTATTTATTTAAACATTTATAAGGCTGCCTATCTCATAAAAGTGATACTGGCAGTACAGGATTAAAAATAATTTAATAAACCAACCATAATGCCTGTGGTTATAAGCACAAACCCTACTTAAAATAGGTAACATTATTTAGCAGAGCGCGCCTAACCATACTACCCAAATGCCTAGGGCAGTGGTGGCGAAATGGGACTGTGCGCAAATATTTTTTGGTACCGAGTGCCAAAATGGGTGCGCGTGTGCGCCCCCCCCAAAACCAGATGATCTGGTTTTCAGCACGCGCATGCGTACCAGCCATCTGGTCTGCCGGTTTCTGGCGCGAAGACCAGCTGTCTGCTGTGCATGCGCCGGCTCCGGGGGTCCTCATGCTTCCCTGCCCTCCCCCCTGGTCCCGATCGGGGTGCCGGACATCCCCACTGACGAGCCGGCTCCGCAGCCCTGGACAGGGAGAGAAAGTTGGGCGGGGATTGCCACCTCCCTCCACTGGAAAGCCAAAGCTCCTTCCTGGCCTCGGAACAAGCCAGCGCAGTCCCCACCTCTCCCGCCACTTCTTCCAAGGGAGTGTGACCGCAGGGAGCTGCAGAGATGGGTGCTGTGGGTTTGAGGACCCCTGTCCATGGCCCCCGTGGCTGAAGGGCCCAGCAGGACTAGCCTATGGGGGGTGGGGAGGACAGGAGCGTTCAACATAATCTAAAATTGGGGGGGGGGAACTGCCCTGCTGTATAATTTAAACCTTGGAGGAGACAAATGCGCATCAAGAGCAGAACTGCAATGCAAAATGAAATCAGGAAAGGAAATCAGTGGGGAGCTGTGGGAAGGGGTGGAGGCGGGAGGAAGAAGGGAAAAGGCATGGCCAAGAGAACATAAAAAAGGGGACATCCTTTCTTTTACAACATTTATATTCCCCCCCATCAAACACGCCAGTTATCCTTAAATATACTCCAAGCAATTTGGCTCCGTTCCTCCCCAAAGCCATGCAAATTATTTATATGGCTCAGGTTTGAGTGAGATGCATGCATGTTTGCGGAGTGGTGCTCGGCGGTGGGGGGGGGGAGGGGAGTGTGTTAAGCCAGAGCAACAGCGTTGGGGAGGGGACAAAGCCGGGCAGGGGGCGTTAAGCCAGAGCAACTGAGGTGTTCCCAGCCTTTGAGTGAATCTGGAGGAAGGGGGAGCCCCGTTTATCCTGGCAGCTGACTTGGACGGCAAGGGGACCAGGGGATGGTGCCCCCCCCGCAAGTCTCACCTGAGTCCATCCCATCAAACGACAAATTAAATGAGGCTGTTTTCCGAAAGGCGGTGGGGGAGCCTTACTTCGCCTCTCCGAGACCCATAAATAAATTTATTCCCGGCAATAAAAAAGCCTCGTGATCACAACTCGACAATTTCAATTGCAATTTCTGGTGGAAGGCAGGCGCCGACGGCTCTCCAGGGAAGCCCCTCGGAGGTTCCCCGGCGGGGATGGTGGGATTTGGCAGAGGGGGTCACCGCAGAGCCCTAACCGGGCTGACCCCCCCACCTCTCCTCCCTCTCAGTCTCCCCCTTCCCAAAATCCCAAGTGGAGCATTTCTAGGAATCTCTGCGTAAATAGATGAAAGATGCTTCTGGTTTTTTTGGCTGCCCCAGTCAAGGTGGAGCCGGTTTGTGGGACAGGAGTGGGGATATGCCCCTGGGGAAACAAGGCTAGAAGAGTCCCCAGGATTGGTGTGTGTGTAGCAATCAATGGGGAGGGGGCTATGGAGTAACGGCAAGGAGAGAACAAGGTTGTATGAAGGAAGGTGAACATTCGGTGAAGCGTGCCGCACCGACTCAAGGTGCCCTCGCTTGGATGAAAGGGGGCGGCCTGGGATGGACCCTGAGCCTGTAGGTCGGGGGAGGGGAGGAACTGCGCTCTCCTCCAGCCCTCCTGGGGCAGCTCGCCTCCCCCACGCTTCTCCTGGCTGCTCCAGCATCCCGGCCAGAAACGGCAGCGCGACAGCCACTGGTGGTGGGGAAGGAGCAGCTGCCCTGTGTGCCCGAGCTGGCCGGTCACTCCTGCCCTTCTCCCTGCGGCTGCTGCTGCTGCTCTTCTGGGGCTGCGCAGGACGAATGCCGGGGACAGTGCACGAGCCAGGAAGCAGCAAGAGGCACGCCGGCCGGGAAGCGGTTGCGCTTCCTTGGCAGAAGTGGGGAGGGGGCTACGCGGGGGCTGGCCAGCACTTCTGTGCTCCGGACTGCAGATGGGCTGCAGGCTGGAGGACTGGGGCCGCGCAAGAAGCCTGCTCGGGTGGGAAGGGAGGGAAGCTCCGGCCCACCCATCCTGGCCGACAGCTCTGGTTCCCTAGGAAGCGACTGCAAGGTTCTCCTGTCCTCTTTTGGCACATGCGCCTGTTGCTTTTGCCGTTGCTGGTCTTCGTGCGTGCATGCACGCAAGAAACCAGAAGATCAAGTGTGCTGGAAACAGGAAGATAATCTTCCTGGCACACACATGTGCACTGGGCGGCTGCTCTTCTGGTTTCCGGCATGCCTGTGCGTGCGAAAACCAACTGGCCGGTGCGCCGGAACCCAAAAGAGCAACAGGTGATGGCTCTGCGTGCCACTTCCGGCGCACATGCCATAGGTTTGCGATCACGGGCCTTGGGGAACATACTATGAAAATCATTTCAACTCATGAGCTCATAAATCCAGGGCACAACCAAATGTCAAACCTAATCTGACTTGGCTGAAAACAGTACAGGCTGCAAGTTACGGTAATATTACATTGTAGTAGAATACTACTGACAAGAGATATGCAGCTTCACTTCATGCACTGTGCAAATCCCCACTCTGGATTCTTAAAGTGTTATATATGGATGTTCACAGTAATTGTCCTTATCATATCACTAACATAATTTTAAACTGCAAAGCTCCATACAACATGTTTAACTCACCTTTGTGGCTGTGACTGCTGTAGTCAAATTGGCATTCTTGGAAGAAGAACCATTTGAGCTTGCTGGTGAAGTCTGAGCTGCAACAGATTTATTATTTGTACTATTTGCTCCATTAGTTGCACTGGTAGAATGGGAAAATGTAAATTTGAAGCCACCTGTGGAAGTCCTTTTGGGGAGATTTTCTTTGTCTTCACTTTCTTTTGCTAAAAGAAAAAAAAATGCTTATAGTAGTCATTGAATAGATGAAATCCACTAATTCAATCTGTTTGTTGTTTTCTTAACAAAATAGCATATTAGCAAGGGTGGGAAGAGGGCATTTTATCTAGCTACATGCTTAGAACTTTTCTGATAAAACCAGAACATGACTCCTGATATGATGAGAACAACATTCTCTATTGGTGATTTCCTCTTTTCTGTATTTTCCTCAACCTTGTCATACACGCTGTAGTCATTTTTCTTCCTGGTTAATCATCAATAGACATCATTTATTCAAAATATGTGAGTTACACATTGCTGATCACCAATAAAGGAAGCAGTCAACTTTTATTTGGTCTAGGACTGGTTGATTGATTCTTCTTGAAACCCACTGTTTTCTTACTAACCATTTCTATTATTTTATGTTGTCTTATCCTTTTAATCTTTTTCTGTATCCAGGTTCCATAGCCATACATTACCATTAGAAAGGCAACTACTTTCATGTTTGTTGTCACTGAATGCCCAGCCAACTATGAACACCCAAAAGGTGTGGCAATTATTTTCCACTACAATGATTTTGCAAAGGGAACAAAGTCTGTGCCGTATGAATGAACAGATACAAACATGTATAGATACAAACTGGTGGTTGTAGACAAATCACTTTCATAGCATAGTTTCACAGTAATTAAGACACCATATTAGGAAATTGGGTTGTATAAAAAGTTTTTTTATTTTTATCTATTTTTCCCAGTCAAATAAAATGCAATGGATCCTCAAACATCCAAGGTATAACATTTCTAAGTGACAAAAGAAACTGGAGAAGACTAACAGAATCAAATCGTTCTATTGATTATGGAAAGAAATGCATTATCTGGTCAAAGATACTTGTCCTTTCATAAGAATAAATAAGGTAGATTAATCCAAAGAGTTTCACAAGATAAATAATAGAAAATGCTTCTGAGAATGTCTTACTAGACATGGAACAGAAAATTGCATGAAGACACTAAAACCCATGCAGCTTTGTCTGAATGCTGTTCCATCAATCCATTAATAATTGATGCAATACAAAGGAACATAAAAAAGAAGCAAGCCCTTGCACTACAAAACAAGCATCTTAAATGTGACAAGAGGAGGAACCAATATTACAGAAAGGACAACTTTAATTTTGCAAATGGGAAAAACATTAAAGTTTCCGCCTTCTTCAGAATTGGAACAATGGAAATGAGTGCCTTTGAGACTGTATTACCCTAGCAAAGACTATTATGTTCTGTCAAGAGGACAGAGACTAATCTGGAGTCCTTCAATTTTTCTGAAGTCCTTGGAATGCATTAAGTTAGTATTTTTTTTCATATTAATTCAGAAAAAGAACTGCCCAAGATGGATAAAGAGAATAAAAAGGAAATGGAAGCAATAAAACTAAGAAGAAAACAGACCATTACTCAATAGCTAAGATAAACAGACTTACGCTAAGCGGTCATCAAGTATCTGATAAAAATGAAAAACAGTGATAAAGATGGAAAGAAGTATTTGTACTGAAATTAGGCAGTTCATGAAATGAAGCACTCTGTATAATGGCTGTTCCAGTAAATGTCTGATGATTTTAATGTTTTTATGCCATAAGCCGCCCAGAGTTGCTTCGAAATGAGATGGGTGGCAAATAAATAAAATAAAATAAATAAGAGTAGACTTTAATGAAGTCCACTGACATTCATTAGGAATCTGCTAGAGAAACAAAAAACCATGTCGTCTACATCAATAAGAGAAATTTGTGAAATATCAATAAAAGAAATTTCCAATTTTCCCCCACCAGTGGATTCGGTAAACTTTATTAAACAAGAAGCAAAAAACCTCTTCCTCCAGAAAAAGGGATATAAGTTTTTGAATATTCTCAGGTAAGAGGATGAGAAATGAATTCAATGTTGAGACTCTAGGAAAGAGTGCAAAGAAGAGCAACAAAGATGATTAGATGGCGGCTAAACATATAGGAATTGGGTATGTCTAGTTTAATGAAAAGAAGAACTAGGGGTGATATAATAGCTCCATTGCTTTGTTTATTTTTTGTGCTTTCAAGTCAGCATTGACTCCTAGTCACTGCAGTTTTCTTGGCAAGATTTTCAGAAATGGCTTGACACTGCCTCTTTCCTAGAGCTGACAGAGAGTGACCGGCCCAAGAGCACCCAACTGGCCTTTTGTCTAAGGTGGGGCTAGAACTCATGGTCTCCTGGTTTCTAGCTTAACCTTAACCACTGCACTAAACTGGCTGTCAGCTCCATTTAGAAGATTTTAAAAATTCTACTGTAAGATACAAATAGTCCTTGAGTTATGATTGATTGTTTAATAACAGTTCAAAGTTACAATAACATTAAAAAGTAACTTTTGACCTATATTTACACTGACAACTGTTGCACCACCCCCACAGTCACAGGATCGCAATTCAAGTTCTTGACAACTGGCTTGCACTTATGACAGGCTGCAGCATCCTACATTCATGTGACCATGATTTGTGTTTCTTTTTATGATTTTCAGGAAAGATTCCCATTGGGGAAGCTGGATTTGCTTAATGATAACCATAAAAACGGTCATAAAATCGCCTGACAAGTTATGACTGAACAATTTAGGAGGGAAATTCTATTTCCAATTGTGGTCATAAGTCAAGGACTGCTTGTAAGTCACACAGAAATACCATGTGCTACAAAATAGAAAAAATACCTTTTTTTGTTTCCATAAACTTTTCATAACTTTCTGGAAAATCATCCTCAGACTTGGATTTCTCTACAGGTGGTACAATTGCTTCACCTTCTTCTTCTTCATCTTCATTGAACCACATTTCTTCATCTTCCTCTAAAGCTCTGGCATCTCTACGAAACCTATTGCTACGCAGTATAGACGGGACGCTGCAAAACATACAAAAAAGCAAAAACAAAAACAACCCTTTACAATTTGATAATGTGACTGCAAGCAAGGCTGATAAATACACATTACATTTGTTTGTTATGGTGTGGAAAGATTACTAGTAAATAGTTTTGAGAGTTTATGTTTTTATTAATGTTGCTATTATTTTAGGCTTCTCTTAATAAGTTGAGGGCAATACATGGGGTTTCATGAGTTTCCTTCTGAGCCTAAAGGCCAGGTGAAGCATAACACACATTTTCTGTACTAAACATAATCTGGATTTAATAAATCAAGCCCTGATATATTTTATCTTTATTATGGAAAATTTCAAGATCTGTTAAATTTTCTTTCCGCTATCTTTTCCAGTCATTCTCTTTCTAGAACTACAGAGCCTGTTTTATTTTGATTTATAGATAGTTCTATAAATTGTTGATGAGAATAATAAGCAAAATTATGCTCTTAAAATATTGTCAAAATATGTTTTTCAAAAAATATGCTTTAGTATCTAAAATACTGAACTAAGTCCTAAAGAAGATAATAATATGCCTTATGACAGATTCTATGGTAATATAGGAAGTTAACTTCTTAATACAAATAAAAGAAAAGTCAAATGCCCACAAAGGTGTACCTTCTGATGGGTTGGAACACCAAGCTAGCTGTGTAAGTAAATGTCCTCTTTAAGAACATCCTAATGTGCCAAGGAACAAAACTCATTGCTATTAGCTTTGCACTGACATGCTTGGTGGTAGAGTTAATATCTATTCCCTTTTGTTTGATTTATCACCCCATCTTCTATTTGATTTATCACCCCATCTTCTATCACTGTCTATCACGAATCTTAACTTGAATTGGGCATGCAAACACACCAATGCTATTTGTAAGCTGTGAGGTTTGGTTAGAGCCCCTAGAAGCTTTCCCAAAGTTGGAGAAAATTAATATCTGGGGACCATTCAATAATTTAGCTGTTCATCTCTCAGGGCACTATTGAAAGTCATAAAAAGAGAACCCAACCAAGAATAAACCACAACATCCTTCCTGATAGCATGAATCTGAATTTTTTTGGTTGTTTAGAAATTTTGAAATATATTTTTCAAATTAACTAAGAAGAAAACCCTAAGCATTACAATATCTCCAAAACAAGGACTGGAGAGAGATATGAATTATATATTGAAATTCCTGAGACAATTAAAAATTGCACTGCTAAATATGATATAATACCTATATGAAAAGTACATATCACAATATTAATGGAACAAACAATAACAGCTCAGGAAACCTGCAAGATAGACTATCTAGTACTGGGTTTCAGATTTTAGTTTTAAGGTGTGTACCTGTTCAATTTCTGGCTCTGTCTGTCTTTCTCCTGCTCATATTTTGTCTTCAAGCCTTTGAATGTTTGAACATATTCAATAGATTCAAGTGCCTTATAAAAGTTTTCAACGATATGGGCAGTAAGTGATTTGATATCTTCCTGCATTAATACAAAATAAAAGTTTAGTGCTAGTCAGCTAAAAAAGATAAGAAACATCAATATGAAGCTCTCATTGAAGTTACAGTAATTTATGATGGCAAAAAACTTGATTTTTTTTCAAACTCTCTCTTGAAGAACAGGACTACAAAGGAATTCTAAGTGATTCATGTTTTTCTCCTACATTAGTGAGCTGAGATAATAGGTAATTTGAATATATAGAATACTTTGTAGACAAGAATTCTGAGATCATTGGACAAATGTTTCTCCTTCAATGAAAGAGACGATTCAAGAGTATGTCTTTAGGATAATTTTCCTCTACTACATCACATTTACGGTATTTTTAACCTACTACACAGAAGACGGAAGCAAAGCAAGTGGATTACTGTCCAAAAATAAGGAAGATAAAGGAGAATCTCAAGATGTCTTTGACCTCATGAAAATAGTATCTCTATGGGAGCTACACTATCTCTCCCTTAAAGGCAGAAAAAAATGTAAGTAGTCTTATGGTATAAATGGTCCTGCAAAGATTTTGTTCCTAGCATCAGTGTGAGTTTGGCTTTCTTGCAGATACTATAGACTATGCAGAGATTCTGGAACGAAGAAACAATATGTTCTATAAAACTTACTTTTTTATAATGTAATTTAATTTAATTAATTTAATTAAATGGATTTGTATGCCGCCCAACTCCCTAGGGACTCTGGGCGGCTCACAACATATTCAGATCCATTACAGCAATATAAAATACAATAAAATACAATAATTAAAAACATACCAAAGGTATACATATACATATGCAAACACACATATTTAAATCAAATCCAAAATATTTAAATCAAAATATTTAAATCAAATCCAAAATCTTTAATAGTTTTATTTAATAGTTACATACATTTTTATTTAAAAAGTGGGAATTAAATTCAGATTATTACAAATTTTTACTTATCTCTTGGTGGGGGGAGAACACAACATATAATTACAATGAATGAATGAAATTTTACCTAAAGCTCTATTTGCACATAAAATAAATCTGATTAACTATGTCTTGTCCATCTGCATGCAGTTTGTGCAATTGCATGAAAAATGATGTGGAACACATAGAGAACACTGCTGATATTCATGGGAGCAAAATAATTACCAGAACTATAACCTTTAATTTTTATGTATATATTTTTTTCCTTCCTAATGTTTTTCCACAAGGGCAGCGTCTATTAATTTCAGACCAACTTTGTGTTGATCCATTGGTTGTGATAGGGATTGACCAACCAGCTTGGTCTGAGAGAGAGAGTGACAGGCCCAAAATCACCTATCCAGCTTTCATGCCTAAGGTAAGGCCAGAACTCAGTCTCTTGGTTTCTAACCTAGTGCCTTAACCACTAAATCACGAAATTATTAATTAAAATTACCTTTCCCATTAAACAAGAACATGTTTCTAGGAAAGGTTGCATTTGAATCACAGAGGAAAAAAAGTTTAGATGCATAGCAGGGAAGAAACAGGAGCAGTTCTGAACAGAAGCAGTTTTTAGCTCACTGAGTAAGCGAAGTGGGAGTAGTCGTAGGTGTTTGTTTTATGGCGTTTAAGGGGAAGTCCCTAAGAATGTTTTCCTGTAAATCAAGCTCAAAGAGGAAGACAAAGAAAATGCTATATCAACCTACAAGACAGAGAGTCATGATAGTGATTCATTACTGTAAGAGACTGAAGCAAACACATGCTGCTTGTGAGCCACGCTATCTGTCAAGAGCAAAGAACTCTTGATCGTTGATAGACTAATTCCAACATGGTCATATCCATTTACAATCATACTTCTCTGCTTCTGGAGACAAATTACAATGCAAATAATAGCTCAATATGTATTACTAGAGACTTTGAAAAGGTGTAGAAGGAAATTCAAGACTTTGGGAGCTCAAGTGGCATTCTTTTCTTCCCTTCTAATCATGGTAATGGACCAGAAAGAAAAAGAAAAATACTACAAATCAATAACTCATAATGGCATCAATAAGACACACTTGGTCTAGATAATCTAAATCAGTGGTGGCCAACCTTAAGCATACCATGCGCCAATTTTTTCACAGATGAGTTCAGATGCGCCATACAACTCAAGCACGTTTTTTACCTTCTTACTTACTTCTATGTTCGCGTCAAGAAAAAGTAGTGGCGCTCTTCTTTGACAAACGTAATATATATTTAATCTTGAATCTGTCTTTCAATCACTCTCAATACAAAAACCACGCTAGTACACTCAATAAAACACTGCTTCAAACTCCACGCCACGATGGCTCACTCAGAACTGACTGACCATATCGAACGCTCGCCACTCATTTGCACGTGACTTCAAACACATGATGTGTTGCTAGTGTGCTGTGTTTGCAACCGTTTAAGCAGGAACGTGCAATGGCAACACCAATAAAAATATTCGTACGTTTGTAAACCCGCCTAAAGTAACATCTCACAAGTTCCATTCTAAGTTTCAGACACCGAGAAGTTGAACATTATCGAAGGCTGTACGAATTGAACTGAGATCACTTTGGTGTTGAAAATATTAAGATGGATTCAGTTATGACACCTATTTTAAAAAAATAAGTAGGCGCAAGGATGCAATGTGCCACTTGTAATCATCCAATGCGCCACGTCTGGCGCATGCGCCACGGTTTGGCCACCCCTGATCTAAATTATCTAGATGATGGACTATTGATACACTAGCTGCACTTCAAAAGGACTGGTAAAACTGTACTAGGCCACAACAAGAACCCTTGACTGGGAATGCTTTAAAATGAATACTATGGTGGTAAGAAATAAAATATTGAAGAAAGGATTTCAGAAAAAGATATGGGTGTCGTAAAAAGTGGGAGTGTTGCTCACCTGGGGCAGGATGGGGATGCTTTGGGTCCCATCAGTTCAAGAAGATAGGGCTTTTCTACCGTAGTGCCCACTCTAAGAATTATCATCTCCCTCCAGACATAAGAATCATCTGACCCTGTTGGCCTTTGTATGGCCCTAAAAATCTGGCTCTCTACAGCACCAATTTCTTGGTTAAATTTGTAATATTTTCTTGGCTGCTCTGTATTTTAATTTTTGCATTGTTGCAATTGTATTTAAATTTTGTTCACTGCCCTGAGCAGACCTGGGCATTTTATGGCCCGCAGGCCATGTATGGCTCTTTGGCTGTCCCTGTCCAGCCAATGGTGTCAGAGGCGGTATGTTGGCAGTGTGAGGCAGGGTATCAGAGTTCATATGGGGTGGTAGGGGCATTAGGACATCAACAGGGGATGGCACATCGGTGTGGGAGGGTGGGCAGTAGTAGTCCTCCACAACAGTCCCAGTTTCTTATGTGGCCCCTTGGAAAAATTAATTACCCACTCTTGGCTCAGAGTAACTTGCTGAGATGGGGAGCCATACAAACTGAATGAATGAATGAATTCCAAAACCAAACTGCAAATCCTTCAAAGAGGCACAGTGATGGGAGACTTTAATTATTTTGATATCTATTGGGTGACAAACTGTGCCAAGAATGGTCCTTCTAGGGTAATTTCCGATTTCCATTGCTGACAATTTCTCCTTTAGAGGGCAGGGGTGACAAAAGAACTATTTTATAATATCTTATAAGAGCTACAAGAGTTTAGGTCCGTGTTGGCGAACCTGTGGCATGCAGAGCCCTCTCTGTGGGCACGCGAGCCGTCGCCCCAACTCAGTTCCATTGCACATGCGCCTCCCGCCAGCCAGCTGGTTTTCCAGTCTCTGCTGTGCATGCGCAGGGCGTATGTGGGGGATGCGTGCACATGCGTGGGACGTCGTGCGTGCAAGCATGGGTTTGTGCATGCATGCAGGGGGGTCACGTGCGCATGTGGGAGGTTGCGCACACATGCATGAGGGGAGTGCAGGGGTCATGCGTGCATGTGGGGGGCAGGGCACCCGTGTGGGGTCACACGCGCATTGCATTATGGGTGCGTGCACACACGCACTGTTTGTGTGCGCATGCATGCTTTTGGCACATGGCGACAAAAAGGTTAGTCATAACTGTTTTGGTTAATTAATTTGGAAGACACTAAGGAAGTGAAATTACCTGGAACACGGGGGGAACATGAACCATATACCCTGTTTCCCCCAAAATAAGACATCCCCTGATAATAAGCCCAATCAGGCTTTTGAGTGCATGACAATAAGGCCAAGCGCTTATTTCAGGGTTCAGAAAATATAAGACAGGGTCTTATTTTCGGGGAAACACGGTAATGATGATGTTTTAGAATTTTAGAGAACCTGAGTATAGTTAAATATGTATCTTAAACTTAAAACAATACAGTTTAATGAATTCTGAGCAATTACAAGTAGGTTACTATGATAGAAGCAGATAATGGGAAAAGAAGCTCAAGATGACTTAAGAGTTCCTAAAGAAACATATAAAAGCACAGTTCAAATAATTTTAAGGAGGAAAAAATGCAATAAAGCAGAAAAAATTAATATGACTATTTAAAAAAAGGTAGTGAAAACAAAAAGACCCCTACAGAAAATTAAGACGATCAGTTGCTACAGGAAAATTATAGACAGTATCCAGAACAGAACAGTTGAGGTCAGAAAAACAAGCACTAACACACAATGACAAGAATAATAATAAAAAAAGGCTTCATTAGATATGCTCAGAATAAAATGATTTTTTTAAAAAAAGACGTCAGTGTACTAGTTGTTCCACAAAGATGGAAAAATGCTAATAAGTAGCAACAACAACAACAAAAAAACCAGAGCTATTCAATTTCTATTTTGCTTCAATATTCTCAACTAAAAGAGTATTTATTCCAACAGGATATTGTAAAAAGCAAGATGAAAGGGAAGAACTGAGATAATAGAGACATAGCCAGGTAATAAATACCTCTTTACTTTGAATGAGTTTTAAATATACAGGATTAGAGTTTTCTCTTATAATATTGATGGAACTGGCCAATGGTCTATCAAAATCCTTATATACTATCTTAGAAAAATCCTGGAAAACTAGTTGATTTTTAGATGAGGAAAAGAAATGTCCTCAGAAAAAGAAAGCAGAAAGATCAACAACCTAGGATCACTGTCTCAGCAGTGTTTTGGAATATTTTAAGCAAATTATAAATAGATTGATTTGTATGCACTTTAAAAAGAAGTATTGATTATAGAAGTCAGCATGGAGTTATTACTAAACCCTTCCCCAAAAATAAGCCCTCCCCTGAAAATAAGCCAGGGGTGGGTTCCTCCTGGTTTGGACCGGTTCGCCCGAACCAGTAGCGACCCGGTTCGGTCGGTGCCGGTCCGTGGGTCCATCTTTTTATTTTAATTTTTTCTTCTGAGCATGCGCAGAAGCTGAGTTTCCGGCACTGTGCATGCAGTCGCCATATTGTTTTCGGCTCCCCCCGGCGGATTTTTTGGCACTGTGCATACACGCGCAAAATGCGCACATGCCCATGTGGCATGGGAGGAAGCGAACCGGAAGCGAGGTAAGTTAGAACCCACCTCTGAAATGAGCCCTCCCCGAAAATATGTAAAAGCACGTGCAGCCAGTCCCCGCCATTTCCTCTGTTTAGAGTTAGGGAGAGAGAGAGAGAGCTGGAAATCAGGTAAGACGGCAAGAGGAGCCCAGTCTTGCTCTACGCATCCAAAAATAATAAGACCTCCCCAAAAATTGTTCAATCCATTGTTACAGCAATGGATTGAAAGTAATGTGAAAAGGTACCAGAAATAAAAAAAAATTATTTAGAAAATCAAATCACAAGAAATGGGAGTGAATATCTGACTTCATAATTCTTGGAATTATAACTGATTGCCAGTTGAATATGAGCAAGCAGAATGATGTAATTTCAAAAAAGATAAATGCAATTTTAAGCTGAATCAGTGTAATTTCAAAATCACAAGCAGCAATCATTGTACTTTATTTTGCTTTGACTAGTTCCAACCTCATGCATTACATTCAGTTCTGAGGACAAAATTTTAAGAAGGATACAGAGAAATTGCAACAGATTCAGAGATTGCGACAAGGATAATAAGAGGGCCTGAAATGAAATTCTGTGTTGAGAGATTGAAGCAGCAGCATATGTTTAGGCTTGAGGAAAAATGACTGAGCACATTCCAACTTTAGGATTTTGTTCTGTTCAAGTATTATTGAAACCTAGTTAAAATACTGGCTTAAACTCTGTGATTCTCTGGGCAATAATTGTGTTCAATGTTAGAGCTCTATCTCTATTATTTTCTTTAGCAACTACTGATATCAATGCTAGAATAAAATTAGTCATTAGTCACCTTACTATTGGAATTAGGACCATTTTTAAACAATAACACTCATTTGGGAAAATTTATACAATCAACTTCAGCACTTACTGCAGAGCAGGATTTATACACTAGTTTTAACCTTACCATCTAACACCCCCCCCCCCCCACAGCTCACCTGGCATCAAAGTTCTCCAGTTTCCAGCACTATCTATGTTTAATTCTATGTGTTCATTATTTCTTCTAATTTGGATCTGGCACAGGGGTCCCAAATCCCCAGACCGGCACCGGGCCGTGGCATGCCAGAAACCAAGCGAAGCCCTATTTGAGGGATAAAGCATGGAAAACCATGCTCCTTCTGGTCCATGGAAAAACCTCTTTCTACGGAACCAGTCGCTGGTGCCCAAAAGGTTGGGGATTGCTGATCTAGTAGATTGATAGAGGTTTTAACTGAAAACTTTGTAGCAAAAAGAGAATTTTCATTTATTCTTACTGAAGATGATTCTGAACTCACAAGTTGATGAGCTCAGTACCTCTTTGTAATTTATTAAAGTACATAATCTTTTATTTCCAGGCTTCTATATAACTGAAAAAATATGCTATCATTTTACGCAATCTAGTTTTTAAAGTTAGTGAATGCCATAGAAGTTGCTTTAATGAACAGCAGAAGGGTGTCCATAATAATATTGATACAGTTGTAACTATTTGGCTCTAACACAGCGGTTCTCAACCTGGGGGTCGCGACCCCTTTGGGGGTCGAATGACCCTTTCACAGGGGTCGGGAGACTTCACCCGGACGCTGCCATTTGGGTTCTTTTACCCTCTGCGCATGCGCAGAACGCTTTGCGCATGCGCAGAGGGTAAAAGAACCCAAATGACAGCAGCGGGGCGGGGCTCGTGGCAGTGGGGTGGGTCGTGGTGGGGGCGCGGGGGCGGGACTCAGGTCGCATTAGGAAGGTTGAGAACCATTGCTCTAACAGATAAAGGGTCAGGAAGTGTAAGCAATGGCTCAAGACTAAGGTCCTTTCATCTTGTGTTCATCTTACAATAATAGCCTTATGGAAAAGAGGCCCTTTGATATTGCTACCTTTTTTTTCTATTGTGGTTTTATAATTAAAGTCTTGAGGTATTTCTATGCCTAAAAAATTATGTTTGAAAGGTAAAGTTGAAAAATACACATAAAACTTACCACTCTGATGAATTCAAAAAGTTCAACGACTGCTGAATTCAAGAGATTATACCTAGTTCCATTATCCAGAAGAGCATTTATGACTGGTTCAAATAAGTTTCCTTTGGTAATATAACGGTTATAAAATTCATCTTTTAGGCCAATTATCCTCCTCAGAAAACGAAGGGCACCTAGAACATTAAACATATTAAAAGCATATTTCTTGTCTTTCCTATGTCTTTCCTCACATTCTTTGCATTTTACAATAAACATTAAAGGTTATTCTACTTCAAAGAAGAGCAACAAAAAAAATTGCACAAGAATTTTAGGTATTTAAAAAACATTAACCCCTTTAAAAAGTACAAGCATAATCATTTAGTTAATGAAGGGCAAGAGGGTTGATTGTGGAATGCTAAGTTTTGTGTTCAGGGTATGTTTAAACTACAGCTTTCTTATCAAGCCCTGGGGATCTTTCTGGAGCCAGCAGTACAGAACCACTGAAGATGTAAACAAATAAATAATGAAAACCAGTATCTGGATTTTTTTTAATTTCCATTTTTTAATTTCACAGTTTTAGCTTCTGTTTCCTTTGCTCACTTCTTCTCACTGCCCATCTAGTGGGAATTAGGAAACATTTTGGGGTGTGTGTGCCAATGTTTAATTTTCATAAAAAGACATACAGGGATTTAGGTTTCTACTATTCTTTTTAATGATATATATGGAGAAGATGGGCATATTACGGTATATTATGTGATAAATTTTATTGTAAATATAATTTATTAATTTAATTTGTGACTGATAATATGACAACATTAAGACCAAATGCAATTTATGGCTCATTTCAGCTGCATTATTTCTTCATATATATGGTGTCATGGTTCTGAGCAATGATCCCAACCAAGTCAGAACTCTGAGACTGGAATTCTTCTCAAACATTCTCTTTACTGGGTACATCATATCGGCACGTTCACTGTGGTTCAGTGTAATTAAAAGAGCAAATGATTCCCTCCCCCAAAGTGTCACAGATCACCTTGCCCAACTGGGTAAATGGTAGGCTCTTCAGGCACTCCCCTCCTTTCTTGCTCACCACTTGTTGAGATGACCTTGGCTCTACCAGCCTCTGCCTGTGTTATGTCTAGCACCTCGTAGATAGCATTCCAAACCTCTATCCCCCCCCAATCTGTGTGGCAACTGAGAAACAAAAAAAATTAAAAATGCCTCAGCCACAGTTGTTTTGAAATTGACACATGGAACAGAAAGCACCCTGAAATTGTCCTGAATAAGCCACAAGAAGAGAAGAAAACTGATAAAAAGTTTCAAGTTCTTCTGTCAATTTCATTAAGTATTACAACTTTGTTTGGATTCAAGAAGACTTACTCAGTTGTGAATCTACTGATTGTCTTTATGAGTAAGGTTTTATCCACACTGGACTAATGATAGCCCAAAATACTTCCTGAAACACTTGCAGAAGGAACTAAAATAGCACATCTTAAAATCTGGGCCAAACAAACCAAGGTACAAACTAGGAGTATTCAGTTTATCCCCAATATCATGTTCTGAATTTTGGTTCATATGAGGATATGAATTTATCTTGGGAATGAGAAAATTTAGTAAAGTGATTTGATGTCTTAAAACAGGGCTGTCAAACTCCTGGCCTGCGTGCTAGATGCGTCACGTGCTGGCCACGTCCACGCCCGGTTTAGCGAAGGGAAAAAAAAAATCCCAATAGGTCACGTGACGATGACGTGAGTTTGACACCCGTCTTAAAACATATTCAAGTTAGTGGATTACTTGGGGATTTTGTAGATTTTGAATAGTTGAATAAAGGAAAAAAAAAGATAGGCAACCTCCCATCAATTCTATTATGCAGTGAGATATATTTAATTTTGGTTTATAAGTGTCTGCTTTCTCTTATTTTGCACATTTTTGCTGATTCTATAGATCATAATGACAAGACTATAAACAGGCAATTATCCCACCTTAATTTCTGAGATTTACCAGGTCCTTGCTCAAGCATTTTTTAATTTTTCTCAATAGTATTTCTCTAATCATCTGTTCAGGATAGATTTGAACAAGTTCAACAATGTGCAGAGCCACCCAGAGTCACTTGATAGTGAGACAGGTGGCATATAAATTTAATAAATAAAAATAAAATGTATCTTTAAGAGAAAACTCTGCTGCTACTTACACAGTGCCAAAAAGGTGTGTTTTGAATTCATCAAGACCAAAACTCTTCTCAGCAAGTCCTTGTTCATAATATAGTTTTTGATGTGATAAGTGTGATGTTCCACACAAAAAGTAAGCAGCTCCAAAATTAAAGCAAGCAGCTGTGCTGTCTGATAGTTATCTGCAAAATAAACAGAACGGAAACTCAGACAACCCTATGAAGAATTATACAAATATTACTCCTGAAATATGACTTCTAATCCAGTCAGGGTTTTTATAATGCAAACAGAAAGCTAAATAAGTCATTTCCCAGTATGGTTGCGAAATAGTCCAGGAATGGGTTGCTACAGTCTGATCTGCCTAGTTACTGAGTCTATATTTTTCGGCCACTCCTCCATGCCTCTCTGCGCATGCCCCAGTTTCTGACTCAGTTGTCTTTGCAGTTTCGTCTCTAGCAAACTATTCCTGGACATCCGGACTTCTGGATTCAGGTTTATTCCCTTTGATTCGGCCACTCCTAGTTTAATCTTATCCACAAAGGGAAAAAAAGATTCAAATAAACTGCAAAAGCCCTTCGGACCTTTCGACAGCGGTTGGCTCTCGCCTCTACGCCCGCCGATTCCGGCGTTGGGACAGCTGGTGCCCTTTTGGCACCCCTTTTTCCAGCAGACTGCTGAATCTGCAACCGGAGCCATCATTTGCCCGGCAACTTGATTGTTTCGAGCTCGGCGGCCATTTTATGTTAAAATAATTTTTATTGCAATTTTCCAAGTTAAAAACAAAACAACATACAAATCACATATATATAAACTATGGTTCCACTAATACAGCTTTATGTCAACATAATTTTCTTCCCAATTCTACATTTTCCTAGTTATGGCTATTGTTTTATACCTAAACATTTTTTATCTTTACCTATTCATTATGTACACTATTACCTATTATCCAATCATTTTATACTCTTATATACATTATATACATTATCTTACAACCATTAATATTTAAGGTTACATCTGTCACATTTTTTCTTTCTTATCATAGGGGAGGAGATTTTGAGGGACCCCAATCTCTCTGATGATGAAGGGGTTTCCCCTGAAACACCTGCCTTTACTGGGTTATTCCCTTCTGGACTGTTCAAGTCCCTTCTCCAAAGGCTACCGCCTGTCTATCGGAGGATGAATCACCTCCTGACCCTGAGTCCTCCACTCAGCATCCCGGTCAGGGGCTATTTTCTGAACCGGTGACTGAACAGCTATACATTCCGGCCCCTAAGTTATTCAGGGACATAGTCCAGAAACAATGGTCCAACCCAACTTCTATTCCTGCTCCCAGTAGCACTGATAAAAGATTATATGCCATGGCTTCCAAATTCGCTCAAATGTTACAACTCCCAGCAAAAGACAGCCCGGTGGCAGCCTTGTCTTCCTCCTCTCCTTACATGGCGGGTGACATATTGGAGGGTTTGAAACCAGAGGATAAGAAATTTGAATCAGCTTATAGAAAGTCTCATTAGACAGCTGCCTGGGCCATTCAGGCTGCTTCGGCGGCGTCCTTTTTTAATCGGTCAACTCTCTTGTGGCTCCAGGAAATGCGGGACAGGCTGTCTCCTCAGGATATCTGTCTGAACTAAGACCTTACATTGCTGCCACCCAGTTCTTGGCTGATGCGACCCTTAATGCCGCCAAGTTCGCCTTGGTTTCAACGGTCACCTGCAGGCGCTTGCTGTGGCTGCGCAATTGGAAATCAGGAGGTCGCTCCACTGGTGGATCTCCCCAGCCATAACCAAGGGGAGCTTCTTCACGGAACCGGACTGGGTGATTCTCACATCTGACGCAAGCCTCTTTGGCTGGGGGGCTCACTTGGGCAGTCAGGTAGCCCAGGGACGTTGGTCAGCGCAAGATTTAGCCAACAGCATCAATGGGCTGGAGTTGCGGGCAATCCACCTGGCCCTCTTGCACTTCCAGAACCAATTGCAGGGACTTCACGTCCTCGTGCAGACAGACAACGTCTCAGCAAAGGCCCATCTCAACAGGCAGGGCGGGACTTGATCCAAACGCCTCATGGCGGAATACCAGCTGATAGGTCGGTGGGTGGAACGGTCTGTCCTCTCCCTGATGGCGGAGCACATTGCCGGGACACTAAACACGCAGGCAGATTACCTAAGCAGGACAACAGCGGACAACGCTGAGTGGAGTCTTCACTCCATCTTGTTTCAGGACATATGTCACCAATTTGGGACACCCTGGGTGGATCTATTTGCCACGCACCTGAATACCCAACTACCTCATTTTTTCTCGAGGTTCCCTTCTTCGGGAGCGGAGGGCACCAACACTCTCAGGTGCGTTTGGCTTCCCGGGCTCTTGTATGTGTTCCTTCCTCTCCCCCTCATTCAAGGGTCTCAGCCTCTGTTTCACAGGTCCTAGATTTCCTCCAGGATGGCCTGGACAGAGGCCTGGCTCATGGCACATTGTGACGGCAGGTCGCAGCATTGTCTACTGTGCTGGCCGGTGGAAAGAAGACCCCCTCTGTCACGCCATCCTGACATTTAAATCTTTGTCCGAGGCAACGACAACCTGTGTCCTCCACTGGTCCACAGATACCCTACCTGGGATCTTCCCAAGGTACTTCAAGCCTTGACAGAGCCTCCCTTTGAGCCCCTGTGGACTACCAGCCTCAGGTATATGATGCTCATCCGCCCGATATATATCTGAATTGGGGGCCTTATCCGTCAGACCTGACCTCTGCATCTTTTACCAGGATAAGGTAACTAAGACTTGATCCCTCCTTCTTTCCCAAGATCAACTCCTGGTTCCACCGGGTCCAGGAGTTGGTTCTGCCGAACTTCTGCCCTCAGCCTTCTCATGTCTTGGAGCGAAGATGGCAAACACTGGATGTACGGAGGGCCCTAATAATTTATATCAAGCGGACAGCACCCACCAGGAAATCGGAGGTTCTCTTCGTCTCTTTCCAACCCACCTATATGGGCGGTAAAGTGTCATCCTCGACCATTGGTTGCTGGATCAGAGCATGCATCACTAAAGCGTATGAAGCATAGTCTCTCCCGGCTCCCAGACGCATCACTGCGCACTCCATGAGAAGTGCAGCTACCACCACTGCATGGGCCACGCAGGCCTCTCTTGAGGATATCTGCAGGGTGGCTACTTGGGCCACCCCCTCCCCTTTCATTAGACATTACAAGTTGGATGTCTTCGCCTCGGTGGAGGCTTCCTTTGGGAGGAGGGTTTTACAATAGGTCCACTTAGCCTTGGGGGCTACAGTCCCAACGGCTACCCGCCCTTAGGGATACCAGGCTTTGGTATATCCCATTCCTGAACTATTTTGCAACCATACTGGAGAAGGGGTGTTGGCTTACCTGAACGCCTTTTCTCAGTTGGTTGCGAATAGTCCAGCTCCACCCTACAGAACACTCGTGGGATCTGGAGCTGTCTTGTCTCTAACATTATGTGCAAGTCACCTTTTCAACCATCACGTTGTCGAAAACTGGGGCATGCGCAGAGAGGCATGGAGGAGTGGCCGAAAAATATAGACTCAGTATAACTAGGCAGATCAGACTGTAGCAACCCATTCCTGGACTATTCCGCAACCAACTGAGAGAAGGCGTTCAGGTAAGCCAACGCCCCTTACCTTAAAACAGGTTCTTAAATGCACAAGCAGGGATTCTAAAAATACAATTTCTTTAAACAGCTTGCCATCATAATTAAGAAGTTGTCAAGCATAGATAATTGTTATTCTCTGTACCAATTACAGATTCTGTAATTCTTATCATTTTAAGGGAAATAAATCTATCTATGGATCTGTAACAGAACATTTACTCCATCCTGACAAACTACTATTGTTACTGTATTCTAGGGAGATCATAACAGCAAAAATGGTAAAAAGCAAATATATTCTTAAAATTTAAAACATCAACAATGATTTTGCTCAAAGGTAGAGCAGAGTTGTTAATTTCTCCTACATGTCAGCTGAAAACATAATATGAAAATTGCACTGTGAGTTACTTTTTCCTTCCCAAACCAGGAGAAACAGGAGTTATTAATCTAAAATTTAGAACATAATCTTGCATGTCATTTTAAGTAATTTAAAGACTACATATATTTTGCACAATGATTTTCACCTACCTGGGCAAATGGTATTATTCTTGTTCGCAACTACAGCATCTTTCAAAAAAATAAATAAAAAGAAATGTGTAAGTTCCCTAATTAGTATCTATGGTACAGAAAAAGTACTTTAGTTAAGAAATATAACTCATTTCAGAGCTGGAAACTTTTTTTCTTTTTAATTAGATTTCCTTTATACGTAAGAAACAAATCCACTAAAGAATAAAAGAGAAGAAAGAAAAATGATGCAAAGAAAAACAAAAGAAAAAGCTAAAGAAACTAAAATAGATGTTTAGTAGATGACTTTTTTCATCAGATATTAATAAATCCATTATCAATCTTCCTTCTTAACTATTCAAGAAATTCCCTCAGCCCCTTGTTTAATTTTCATATTTTTCAATCATTAAATCCATAAATCATCATGTTATGTGTTTCCAGTCTTTTAAAAAAAGACATTGTTTTCTCCCTAGCGAAACAAGTCAATTTTGCCATTTTTGCCAGTTCTGACATTTTTACAATCAATTCCTTCACTGTGGGAATTCAGAGCTATTTCACCTTTGGGTTTGCAATCTAGCTACTATCAAGGCTGGAAACTTCCAAACATATCAGAAGATGCTCATTTATCATCACAGACGTTACAATATTAATCCACCCAATTTTGTCTGGAATTTCAATATAGCCTCACATAAAATAGCAAGAAGCTTTTTTCTAATCAGCATATGTGCAATACAACTCAATAAAGATGTTATTATAGAAAGAGTGGTACAGCCTGAGGTCGGGGTCAACAGAGGGATCAGCCAAGAATCCCTATGTAGCCACAAATGTACTATGTCCAACCCACCATGAACTTCTAGCAGGTGCTAGTCATTAGTTGAGAATATTCCTGTGCATAGGCATGAGCAATAAATCAGAAATTCCAATAATTGGAACGTCATGTATGGTCTTTGTCTTTTACACCTGGCAGTTACTGAATTAAAAAAGTCCTTTTTTATGTTGTTGTTACTGTTAAAATTTATCATAGTTGCCACTCCCATAGACTTCTGGGCAGCTTAAAAATACAAATGCAAAACAATAAAAAAAGTTAGAAGCGTATAACCTTACAGGCAGCCTGGACTAAAATAATCAAATCAAATGAGGGGCTCCAACTAATGCATTCACCCCACACCTGAAAACAAAGGCAGGATAATTTTCCTGTATTGGATTTACAAAAGAGGCTTGTTAAAGCTTTGAAGAATTTTGCGAGAAGAGAGAACAAATGAAAAGAAATGAAGTTACTGAACCTTATTTGAATGGAGTAAAGATTAGGATTCTTACAAATAAAGGAATATAAAGTTGGTTTATTTAATCAAGCTTAAAATAGATAAGTTGTTATATCTGATATCTCTTAATAGACTTATGCTGACATCACAACTGAAATGATAAGTTTTTATGGGTTTATGGATAAGAGATAGGGGATGGGAAGAAGAGTTCACTTGTATTTTAAGAGATGATATTAAAATTGTTTATAGAAACATGATACATGTTTCATCCAATTCAAAATTCATAATATATGATTCTGTTACTAACTTTAGGAAGCATAGATCCTGAATAAGAATAACAAAGGAGAACAAGAAATAATTTTACCTTTGTCAGTTTTATCTTCTGATGTATTTGCCAGAAGTGGAGCAGTGAGGACATGCATGCAATGATTGTAGAAAAAATTAAGAAATTCACTTTTCTCAGTTTTCTGTAACATAAATATGTCATATATTAACAACACTGTAAAAATATTTGAAGTTATGAAACTCACAAACAGAATCAGTCATTTTACTCAATGTCTAATTTCAATCTAAGTATCATTTTGGTCAGCGGTTCTTAACCTTTTTAGTGGTCCGCACCCCCTTGAATCTGAAAATAAGCTCTTGCACCCCCTTAAAAAATGTGTGTATATTTTTTATTTAAGAAAAAACATTTATTGCATAAACAAATGCCGTGTTTATTTACAATATATATTACTATATAACATTATTATATTATATTATATTATTATATATATAATATATATATAATATATATTATATTTATTATATATATATATAATATTATATTACTATATAACATAAAAACACGGTCGCCTCATTTGTTTTTTTTTTAAAAAATTGAAATTTCTCTCGCACCCCTGGAAATGCTCTCTCGCATCCTCAGGGGTGCACACCCCCCAGGTTAAGACCACTGATTTTGGTGTTCCCATTTTCTGATATCAGATAGTCTGTTCTCTGCTCTAACAGTTCAGTTACTCATTTAATTGCAAAAATAATTAATTCTTCTGGTACAATTAAAAAAAAAACATTTCAGGCTCTTACATTGTGGTTTTTGATAAATTCATTTGTTTATCTGACTTACTCTTTAACACTATCATCATCTACTTTAAAACAGCCTGCAAGCCATCTTGAAAGTGTCATAATGCAAAGGATTAAATTATTATTATTATTATTATTATTATTATTATTATTATTATTATTATTATTATTATTATTATTATTATTATTATTATTATTATTATTATTATTATTATTATTATTATTATTAGACATAAAATGCTGCCTCTGCAAAGGAACAGTGGACCACCGAGAAGGTCGCATAGGCTGACTACACAGAATGTCATGATAATGTAGCCACAATGATGCCTTGGAATATCTACAAGAAGTACCATTTGACTGCAAGAAAGAACTGATAGGAGTACAAATAGACAAAGTAATAGAAAATGAAGACGCTAATGTGCTCCAGGAGTTTAGAATTCAAACACACAAGCATCTGACACGTAACATCTGAGATTTACAACTGTTGACAAGAAAGATAAAAAAGTCTGGACATGGCAATACCCGGAGACAGCAGAATAGAAGAACTGGAGAAAATCACAAAATACAAGTAGTCCTTGACTTACAATTGTTCATTTAGTGACCGTTCGAAGTTACAACAACACTAAAAAAAGTAGTGAATTATGACCATTTTTCACACTTATGACCACTGCAGCATCCCCATGGTTGAATGATCAAAATTCAGATGCTTGACAACTGACTCATATTTATGATAGTTACAATGTCTCAGGGTCATGCGATCACCTTTTATAATCTTCTGACAAGCAAAATCAATGGGGAAGCCAAATTCACTTAACAAACTGTTACTAATTTAACAACTGCACTGATTCACTTAACAACTGTGGCAAGAAAAGCTGTAAAATGAGGCAAAACTCACTTTACAAATATCTCACTTAGTCACAGAACTTTTGGGCTCAATTGTGGTCATAAGTCAAGGATTACATGTACAAAGACCTGCTAATAGAAGTAGACTGGCTGTGGCAAAAGAAAGCAAAGATGACAGGCACCTTGGGTGAAATATGGAGCATCCCTTGAACATCATCAGCATTGACAAGATCATCATTAGTCAATTGCAACTTTACTTGGAACAGCTTACATGCTGTGATGATATATTTAACATCACTGAAGAACACCAGCCTATTCCAGGTCTTTGAGAAGGCCTCAAAAGGTAGATGAAAATATCAAATCCAGTCTAAACATCTGGCTGACTATGTGACAAACCGTAATATTGGCAGAAATTCACAAATTAAACTGCCAATATTACTATAAAACTGATTTGCTATGCACCCCACATCCATAACTTTAGGAAATCCTTGAGGTAAATTTGAGGGCATATATGAAGTACAGAATAGAAGTAAAAGAGAAGCCGTGCTGCATAATTGGTTGTCAACTTGTGTAAAGATAAATATCAGCTAAACACTGTTAAAATTATCTTATTTATTCCTTAGCTTTTCAATTGATTACTATATAGAGATGGTAAATGTCATGTAGTAATTCAAATTTTGGACTAGATCTCTAGTCCAAATTCCTATTTGGATATGGATCTCATTGGTACCTTTTATCCAATTATACCTCACCGTTAACTTGCTCAAAGGACTACTGAAATGAATAGAATTAGGCCCTTTTTACATTAAAATCCCAAACTATTTCTACTGTAAACACTGCATATATTTTAAAATATTTACAGACCAGATTATGTAGCCTCCTGATCTGTAGGCAATGACAAATTCTGTTCTCACAGATATAAGTTTCTATCTTTTTAGCTCATGGACAGGAGACATTATCGTGGAAGAGTTGCATCACCCAAACATGACTTCTAATCAAAGAAATAACTGATCTGTAAACATAAGAATCAAACGTCTGAAATCTCTGTATACTGGCAATAATATAGATTGGCAGTATGCTATGTGGACCATTTTGAAAAATAAAGCTACAGAGAAAAAACATTTCAAAGAATATTTGCTCAAAATGTAAAATGTTCTAAGCAGTTTTTCAAAAGTTAACAAGTATGCTTAAAGTTTTTATTAAATGTGTTTTTTTAGACAGTAAAGTTTCTTTACCCCTTTCCATTTTCTTACATTAGTTGTGGCCAACATGTTCTCAGGATCAATTAGAGTACGCAAGAGGCCCATTAATTGAACAGCACCCCCAAGTTCAGGATCAGTGTCACAAATCATTTGCTCAATGACTACATTTATGAGAAGGATATCCTGTAACAAACCAAAAACAAGTTATGTCTTGCTTTCAAAAAATTAACAATGATATTAAAACTTCATAGCTCTCAAATATTTTGCACCCATATTCTGCCTAAAGAAAACTATTTGATAACTATTTATTACAGGGGTTTTTTTTGGGGGGGGGGGATTTTGTGTTAAAATAACCTTGTAGTGAAATGAACACTATACATCAGGGCTGTCAAACTCGCGGCTGGCAGGCCGGATGCGTCACGCGCTGGCCACGCACACGCCCGGTTTAGCAAAGGGGGAAAAAGGTCCCAATATGTCACATGACACCGCTGTGACGACGCGAGTTTGACACCCCTGCTATACATTGATGAAGTTTACTCTCTTGAGCCTATATGTTTCCCTAGATACCTACAAATAGTTCTCGACTTATGACTGTAATTGAGTCTACAATTGTGACGATCCTTATGTGGGTTATTATGTGATTGTGACCGATTTTTACAATCTTTTTTGTACTGGTTATTGTGAACACAGCGGTTGTTAAGCAAACCCATCATTTGCTGTGGGTCATTTGTTTTTGCCAGAAATTAGAAATAAACACCAGTTTCCAGGAAAATGTTGTAAATCGCAGTCACATGACTGTGGGATCCCGCAAACAGCTATAAATGTTTGATTACGGAGCACCCAAAGTGTGGCCACATGACTACTGGAGGTTGCATTTTCTATAACACATAGAGAAGTCAGACTTGTGGCTCACACCCCTCATATTTTTGTAGGGACAGGATCAACAGGACACCCTCTTTTTGGACTATACAGGATGAATAGAATTCTGTTTGGTTTGATTCAGTTCCATACAATTATAATTACAAATGTAATTGCAATCATAATTGGTAATAATCAACAATCTGAATTGGCCAGGAAGCCTTCTGGCAACCAATGCAGTGACCACAAAATAGTATTATTCTGCAATAGCAGATTTGAGCTGCTAGCAGCATGGTGGTGCATTCTGTGCCAACTGATGTTTCCACAGTCTTAAAATGAAGTTCTACATAGAGTGCATTGCAACAGTCAAACTACATGGTAATCGTCACTTTATGATACACTACTGATGCATGAACTGAAAATGGGCAAAGGTCCTGGCTAAGGCATCCAGTTAAAGCTCTAGCAGTAGCTATGGGGTCAGGAGGACCCCCTTGATAAGGACCTGATCTTCAGGGTGAGCTTCACTGTGCAAAGAACCACCATCAGAATCAATATTTTGGGAAAGCCTAACTGTTTATTGGCAAATAGGACCTCTATGTTCCCATCTAGTCCCTCACTTTCCAAACTCTGCATGAAGACTTAAAACAGCAGCCCAGTTGGGATGATAATGACAGTATAGTAACATGATCGTAACATGATAATAACATGAAGAAGATAATAACATGAAGTAGGGAAGGGCCTAGGGTTATTCAGAACAATGGTGGCATAAGCCATCATAGGAACATTTGTTACATAGGAACAAAATTGTAAATAAGAGAAATATTAAACTATTAGAACAATCCCTGTTTAGTTCTTGCTTCTTGAAATTTGCTGGGACATTTGTATTATTAATTAAATTTATGTAAACATGTCATTTATTTAATGCATACAGCTACCCATCTCATGCTTGTGACTCTGGACAGCGCACACCATTAAAAAACAAAATAATTTTTAAAAACCCATTAAAATACAAATAAAACACTTAAAAATTATAACAAAAACACAGCCAAATGCATTCTAAACTGATATACAATACAACTATTTAGTGGGTTTCACATTTCCATTTCATGTTTGCACATTAGTAAATCAAGGAGGTGAAATTAACTATTAAGCCCCTCCAATCCATATTTTGCATCTGATTTCCAGAAGCAGAGTCCCAGCAAGACAGAAAGTGACTGATTAAACAATACATTGTTTAAATGTATTGTTGAGACAACAAATGCATGTTTTTAGGAGTTGGAAGAACAAGATTACACAAAGAATAAAATACTTTGTTTTGACAGAACAAGAACTTTGATTCTAGAAATGGCCACTATCTTTACTTATGGATATAATATATATCTAAGAAAGTTGCATGGTTCTTACATCATCACTCTGCTGTGCTTCTTGCATTACAAATTCCCGAACCATAGATGGACTGAATTCTACCAGATAAGAAAATATGTCTGTAGCAGCAGATCTAACTTGTAAATCATCCATACCCTGAAATAAAAATCAGATCACTTAGTTAAAATGGAACATTTCTGATAGAGCATTAACTTTATAGAATAATTCAAATGAAATGAAGACCTCAAATACTGGGTAGGGAAGGAACTAATTCAAGATACTGTGAGGCAATCAGATTGGATCTAAAGACTAGGGGTACTCCATCTTGCTATAAAACTTATATAAATATATGCCATGTCATCTTGAATCTAAGGTCTTCCAGAAGTGGATATAACTTGCTCTACCCACCTGAAATTCCTTATAAGGCATAAAGTTGAGCTTGTTTTGCTATTCAATTTATAATTATTACTGAAAATAATTTATTTACAGAACAAAGAAAATATATATCATATATAATTTATTTATTTATATATATATATATATATATATATGTAGACAGCCATGGAGATGGCCCTGTAGCAGAGGTGGGTTCCTCCCGGTTCGGACCAGTTCTAAAGAACCGGTAGTAACTTGGCGGCTTGGGTTGTTAGAACTGGCAGCAACCCAGGCCTGCCACGCCCCCGAGCTGGTTCTCCCGGCGGCGCCGTAGACGCTGCCATCTTGTTTTTAGCTTCTGCGCATGTGCAGCTTTTTTAAAGTACTGCGCATGTGCGCCCCTGAGCAAACCAGCAGCAGGAGAACCCAGAACTGACCCCTGCCATGTAGGGAATACTCAGAAATTATTAATAGAAACAGTTGTTTAACCATTCAGTCATGTCTGACTCTTGGAGACTTTATAGGCAAATGCTCTCCATGCTACCCTGTCAAGCACAACTTTTTTAGTTGTTGGATGTTCATCTTTGTATCAGTTTTGATGTTATCAAGCCAGTATGTTCTTTGCTTGCCTCTTCTTCTTGTTCCACTAACCATTCCTAGCATTTATTTGCATGCAAGACACGGCCAAAGTAAATCAGACGTAGTTTTGTGATTTTGACTTCTAATGATGTGTCTGGTTTTATACAATTCATCAACTATATGTCAGTCCCAAGCCCATCCAGATAAATAGAGAGGGTCAGGGAAAGCAATGGTGAACAATCCTGCAAAAAAAAATCTCACCAGAACACCTTATGGCAGTGATGGCGAACCTTTTTTGGTTCGCGTGCCAAAAAGGGGGGGATGCGTGGGATCACGTGTGTGCGTGCCCACACCCATAATCCCATGCACCCCCACGCATGCGCGTATGACCCCCCCACTCCCAGCATGCAATGGCACGCCCATTTTTTGCTCTCTCCAGGCTTCTAGGAGCCTGGGGAGGGAGAAAACGGTCTTCCCCACCCCCTCTGGAGGCTGGAAACAGCCTGTTTCCTGACTCCCAGTGGGCCCAGAAGGCCCGAAAATCAGCCGGCCGGTGCGCACATGCACACCGGACCTGAGCTCGCGTGCCCACTGATATGGCTCCGCGTGCCACTTGTGCCACCCGTGCCATAGGTTCGCCATCACGGCCTTATGGCAATAACTCAGCATGACTCAGAAACAAGGGAAGAAGCTTTTTTTTTTTTAGCCCTGGGAAAGGAAATATTATTAGGAAGAGGTTCATGTTGGCTACTCCATGACTGTGGGGTATCAAAGGGAGAAAAGGTAAAACAGAAGCAACTTAGCAGGATTCTTTACTATCAATAAAATGTAATAAAATATAGTTTATACCACTTTCTGTAGAGTCAGTTTCTTGATCTGATCTAACTTGTTCAACTTGTTTCAAACATGTCCCCCCAAATTTGATGTGCATATCCACACATACACTGCATATTAGGTACATTTTAATTATTACAGATGAGAGTCAAAGTTCAGATGTCTGTTGAGTATTTAAATTAGTATGTAAATATTTATTTATTTATACATTATATAGCCATCTATCTTATGTTAAACTCTTGGAGGCTTCCAAACAACAAAAATCCAGAATAGTTTGCTATGTGGTACATAAATTCAATAAATAAATAAAATTAAAGCATCAATAAAAATCAGCTTAATACAGTACATATATCTATTGAAACCATAAACTTTTAAAAGGCACCAAAATTAAGCTTTCAATATCATTAAATTTCTCATCCTTCTCATCCTACCCCAACATTTATGCAAAATATACAGGGTATATAATATGCAAATATGCAGAGTAACTCTGAACTATATCTATTTCAAATGATAAGTATACACCGGAGAATGATATCCTTATAATCAAACGTACAATATGCCTTGCCTGGAATTCAACTTACCATTACTATTTCAAGAGCAGGAAGAATTCCTAATTTTGCCAACGTTTTGAAAAAGGTGTCTCTGTTTTGAGGCTGTAATGTCTGAGAAAATGCACAGAACTCTTTGAAAAAATTAACCTGCACCAAGTGAAAGAAAAGATTTATATAAGGAAAAAAGTACATTGTTGATAGTTTAAATGAGCACAGAACCTGTATTGTATGGCACCGTACTCAGCAAAAAGCGTATACATTTTTAAAGGAAATATAGGTAAAAGTACTAATTTAGTGAAATGTTATTGCCTCTTTTTTCATTATTTCTTCCCCAAAACACATCAGAATATTGTTTTAGATCCAATTGGTATCTGAAACAACTGAATGAATACTTACCTTATTCAGTAAAAGTTTCTTATGCTTTTAATGTGTTATAAATCACAGGGACCTACTTATTCCAACATTTTGAATTAAAAAATCCTGACAAAGCTACAGAACACTATCTATTTGTTGACCTCATATTTCTGTAAATCAGCCCAAAAACAATCAAACCAAACCAATGTAGAACTGAAGTCTTGAGTGCCATGTCATGATATAGGCCAGTGATGGCGAACCTTTTTTTGCTCGGGTGCCAAAAGGGTGCGCCCGTGCGAGATAGCATGTGCGTGTTTGCCCACACCCATAATGCAATGCCCTCCCCCCTGTGCATGTGTGCTGCCCCCCCCACATGCGCGCTCCACCCCTGCGCATGCACACAGGCCTCACTGAAACCTCTGGACTTCTGGTAGGCCCATTGGGCTGTTTTTCGCTCTCCCCAGGGTTCAGAAAAGCCTCCTGAAGCCTGGGGAGAGTGAAAAATGGCCAAACAGGCCAACCGGAACTTTGGGAACGAACTTCCGGTTGGGCCATTGAACCGTTTTTCACCGTCCCCAGGTTTCAGGAGGTTTTCCTGAACCCTGGGAAGGGCGAAAAACGGCCAAAAAGAAGGCCGAAAATCAGCTGGCCAGCATGCACATGTGCGCTGGAGCTGACATAGGGCAATGACTCGCGTGCCCTCAGATATGGCTCCACGTGCCACCTGTGGCACACGTGCCATAGGTTCGCCATCACTGATATAGGCATTCAGAGTCCTTCTCTGAGGGAGATGGGCAGTTTTAAAATGTAATAAATTAAAAAAAATAAAGCAGTCATAAGTATAATTTTTCCACACACATGGAAGAGCTATGAACAATCAAAAGAATTTCAGAGTTAAATCTACAAATGAACTTACCAGTTCACGTCTTTTGTCATCATCAGTAGCTTCGTCAGTTAGCTGTGCAAAAACTTCAGACAAAAACTTTTCATCTTCCTATAGAATATTGTAACGTATAGTTTTAACACAAAGCTCACTATTTTAGGAATTAGAATGTAAAATAATTTTTTTCTCCAATTAGTTCATTTTGCATGCTACTAAAGTTATACATTTTTATGTTTTATTTTTACTATAATTTCATATCACAGCTTTAGAAATGTTTCTTTTCAGTCTCATTGTAAATGGTAAATTTACAATTTACAGTTGTAAATGCTTCATTTGATGTAAAATAACACTGTAATTAACAATAAGTAATTCTCCAAATCATGAAGATCAGTTTACTCTGAAATGGTACAAGTACTGTAGTTAGCTTAAGATATTTTCAAATAGCCACAATCTACTAAAATTCATATCATTATTCACCTATCTATTACTATCCCTAGTTAAATAACTAGAATGGCAAGAGAAAGTTCAGGGTTCTAAACTGCCTGAAGAGCTTAAGAATGTAACGTAACCTCCCTGCTTTGTGTGGCATGTATAAAATGATGGACGCAGGCAACAGTGATATGGTTACAAGGAGAGCCATTCTGATTTTTGAATAAGCTTGAACTAAATGCCTATTTTATGCCTCATCACTATTTTAAACAGATAGGTAAGAATTGCTATTGTAACTTCCCTAACCCTAAAATTGTGCGCTTCAGAAATTGAGGGAGGGGGGAAAGATGGAAAGGTCCTCATACTGTTACTACTTTGTCTTTTCGTTCTAAAATAAATTCTCCTCTCACAAGTCTCATTTGTTCCCAAATTCAAATTGGAATACAGGAAAACTGACAGCAGGGTGGATTTGATTTAAATCAAGTCTATTTAAATCACGATTTAAATCACTAGTAAAAAGGCTTGATTTAAATCAAGTCGATTTAAATCATAATTTTTAAAGAGCAACTGTCATCTCTGCCCCGCATCGGCTCCTCTTCTGACCCACTGATAGTCCCAGTATTGCAGAATATACAGCCTCATGCTACATAACTAAGCTCCATTTCATGCTGAATAAACTAAATTATTAATGTATCTTAAATAGAAAACTATCTTTAGATTTTTACTCCAAAAGCATTTTATTAAAATAAATTTAATTTTAAAAATCTGATTTATTTTTTATTTTTTTTAAATCATCAATTTTTATCCACCCTGACTGATAGGGTTGGAAGCCAAAAGGAGCCTAACTGAACCATTAATCCAATTTTTCCCTCAAAGCTGCTCTCTTTTCTTGTATTGATCTGTAGTTTCTACAAATCACTCAAACTAGTAGAAAATTACGGGAATTATTGGAAGTGCCAAGGATTTATATAATCCTTGGTTAAGGCACCTTAAAATAAGAACATTGAAGCAAGGAAAAAAAAAGATGCAGCAAGGCTCTTAACCAATACAGCCAATAGCTTTATTGTAAAGAATTTAAGAGCTCAAACACTTTAAATTTCTTCTTTTTGGAACACCACACTCAAAGGTACCCTATCATTTGGGAACTGTACAAAATAATCCAGAAAAAAAATGTGGACATGGGTACAGCAGTTTCCTAAGACCTGTACTTTCAAAGGCAAATGCAGATTCAACAGTTACCGTATTTTTCGGAGTATAAGACGCACCTTAGTTTTGGGGGAGGAAAACAAGGAAAAAAGGCCTCTGCCTCCAAGCAATTTGCCAAACAGCAAACAGCACAGATGATATACACTGTTTGCGGTGTATTTCTGTGCATGTGTGCCTGACCCATAGAAATAGCAAAGAATTGGAGAAATGTACATTATGCCAGAAAGTTTTCTTAAATGTAGTCACACTAACTCCTCCCAATTATTTAAATAGATCTACTCCAAGGTAAGTCAGGATTTAACTCTAATACTAAACAGGACACTGTTACATTTCAGACTATACTTGTACAGAACTGTTAAAATTAATTAAAATTTCTGGAAGTATACATTATTCTCTATTATTTAAAAGAAGATACAATAGCACTGGGCCTCTTCAGAGCAAGCATTTATTTTAAAAAGCTTCTTTATTTTGTTAAGTTGTCTAGAGGTCTCCAACCTTGGCAACTTTAAGACTTGTGGACTTCAACTCCCAGAATTCCACAGCCAGCAAAGCTAACAAAACTGGCTGTGGAATTCTGGGAGTTGAAGTCCACAAGTCTTAAAATTGCCAAAGGTTGGAGACCCCTGGCTCTAGAACAATAATAAAGCAGTCTTTAAAAAACAAGTCTAATAATTTGAACATTCTACAGACATTTATAGTTTATTCACTTACCCCCTTGCATCCAGTTCAGCAGAAAATAAAAATCTGCGTTTCTCTCCCAGCTATTTGCCTCTTTGCAGTTTCAGTTTCATTTTAGCAAGTGGCAAATCAGCTGGGGAATCGGGAAGCTGCTAAGGACTTGCTTGTCTTAACAGGCTCTTCTCTGTTTGCTGCAAACAGATAAATTGCTGGAAGACAGAGGCCAAAGGGTGGGGGTGGCTGGGGCTACATTCGGTGTATAAGACGCACCCAAGTTTTCACCCTCTTTTTGGGGGTAAAAAGGTGCGTCTTATACTCCAAAAAATACTGTATTTTACTAAACTTAAGTATTCTCACAATTGATTTACCCTATCTCAAAGGTATAGAACCATGATGGCGAACCTATGGCACGCATGCCGGAAGTGGCACACAGAGCCATCTCTCCGGGCACGCGAGCCGTCGCCCGGTGCACATGCACACCAGGCAGCTGCTCTTCCGGTTTCCGGCATGCATGCACACTCCCATTTATATCTATTTTATATCACGTCAACACTGGTATAGAATATCTAGAAATAGTGATTTGTATTAAATGTCTTGATAGTTCTAGTAGTAAATTTAACCTGTATTGGGAGTTTAACTTGTAAAGACTACACCAAGATTTAGAAAAAGAAATATTATGCACAGTTGAAGTAATCACAAACTGTCTATTCTTAAATGAAGGCACATGATTACTTTTAATTAACATATTTTAATTAGGTATATATGAAAAAAAATGAATTAATCTCATTTTTTTCTAGCATATCAAACCTGCCCATCTACACATTTATGGTAGCTATGCTACTGTTGTAAGCACAAAATCAATATACAGTAATCTTGCCAAACAGTTGCAGGTGAAATATACTTTGGAACTGGGGAAGGCAGCAGCACAAAAAATAAGTCACTATTTCCTTCTTCCCACTATAACACTTTCCAAATGTCCCTCTTTCTCATCCTTCCTGCTTCAACAATAAGTTTACAAATTAGTTACTGTCTTGTTGATCCCTGAGAAATGTGTCATGCAAATAGTCATGACTACTGCAGTCAGTAGGCTGTGTTTCTAAATATCCTCTCCCCAATTAAGAGTTAGTGTCAAAAACCTCATACTCATGACACATCCTTTTATCAAAATATCTAGCCTAGAAGTTCTAACTAGTTGCCACAAAGGATAATTATTGTGGCTCCCCCACATTTTGAAGAACACTGCACAACTCAAACTGATATTTTTAGAAAAGGAATTCTGAAGGTACAGTCTGTTCTCTTTATTGCTTCTTGGCTACACAGTTAATAATATAATTAACAGTAGTTTGTGTGTGAAGTTGTTAAGCATGTGTCATAGTTTCTATAGATCAGTAAATATTGTACCACAAAAAGACAAAATGTACTCTATAACTTTACCATCATAGCACATCACATTAATAGATTATTTCTATTTTAGTTACAGATCATGCTTCTAAATATATAGCCATGTTGCCTTGTTATTAAGAAGCAAAATATAACCTTAAAATATTTTGGTTATTCAGTTTTTTGCTTGTAAGAATATTAGAATAGAATAGAATAGAATAGAATAGAATAGAATACAATAGAATAGAATAGAATAGAATAGAATAGAATAACAGAGTTGGAAGGGACCTTGGAGGTCTTCTAGTTCAATCCCCTGGTTAGGCAGGAAACCCTACACCACTTCAGACAAATGGTTATCCAACATCTTCTTAAAAACGTCCAGTGTTGGAGCATTCACAACATCTGGAGGCAAGCTGTTCCACTGATTAATTGTTCTAACTGTCAGGAAATTTCTCCTTAGTTCTAAGTTGCTTCTCTCCTTGATTAGTTTCCACCCATTGCTTCTTGTTCTACCCTCAGGTGCTTTGGAGAATAGTTTGATTCCCTCTTCTTTGTGGCAAACCCTGAGATATTGGAACACTGCTATCATGTCTCCCCTAGTCCTTCTTTTCATTAAACTAGACATACCCAGTTCCTGCAACTGTTCTTCATATGTTTTATTCATTTTTTTAATTAATAAAAAAAGTTTTAGATGTGCTGGAAATTGAGAAAAACTACTGCCTATCTTCCACCAGGCCAATGTTTTGCAGTAATCACAGTAAAATGAGCTTTAATTTCATCATTTCAGCACAAAAGGAAAATAATTTAACTTAATAAGGAAGGGACCGGTAGAAGTTAGATCTCCTTAGTTGTTAAATTCAAGATGGAACTGCATCGTGAAAACTGCTTTCACTTTATTGCTGTCCAGAATTTGGTTTGGATCTGGATTACCACAATTGATTTTTAGGCATTTGAATTGAAACATCTTTATGAATCCTACTGCTTTTGAATGACTATTTACTTATATACAATATAAGCGGCCAATGTACTACAGCTTTCTCTACAAATTGCCGAATGCTTTGTTTTTTTGAAAACTGTACATAGTTTATTGCCACTCCAGCATTGTTCATACTCCCAGGTAACACAAAGATTCATCCAACATTTTTTCCTTTCTGAAGCAGTCTTGTAGAGCAGACAGTAACAAAACTCAAAACACACAATTTTGTATTGTTGCAGTAGTGTTAACATGGCCAGAAATAAAGGAGACTTGTTTCCACAACATAGCTGTTGACAAGTACCATATTTTTCGGAGTATAAGACGCACCTTTTTTCCCCCCAAAAGAGGGTGGAAATGTCGGTGCATCTTATACACCGAATACAGCCATTTTTGGCCTCCCGAAGCCCCGCCCCTGCATCCCATTTTTGCAAAAAATGGGCCATTTTTCGCAAAAATGGGGGCATTTTTGCCTTCCCCCACCCCCTAGGAGTGCTCTGCAGGCTTTCCAAACCCTCTGCATGCCTCGTTTTTCCAAAAAAACGGCCGAAAAATGGCCCATTTTTTTGCAAACAGGGATGTTTTTGCTTTCCCCCACCCCCTAGGAGTGCTCTGCAGGCTTCCCAAACTCTCTGCATGCCTCGTTTTTGCAAAAAACGGCCGAAAAACAGGCCATTTTTTGCAAAAACGGGGGTGTTTTGCCTTCTAATTACCCCATCTAGCATGACTGGAGGAGGAATTCTGGGAGTTGAAGTCCACTAGTCTTAAAGCTGTCAAGTTTGAAGACCCCTGGGTTAGGGGTGCAAGGGTCTTCAAACTTGGCAAGTTTAAGACTTGTGGACTTCAACTCTCATTCCTGAGCTAGCATGACTGGAGGAGGAATTCTGGGAGTTGAAGTCCACAAGTCTTAAAGCTGTCAAGTTTGAAGTTTGTAAAAAGTGTACATGGTTGTAAAAAGTATAGATGGTTGTAAAAAGTATTCTGCTATACTGGTATTTTATTAAATAATATATTACTGCACCATTTGATTCAGAATACTTTTTTCCTTGTTTTCCTCCTCTAAAATCTAGGTGCGTCTTATACTCCAAAAATACGGTATACAAATTTATCTTACGTGGGTCATTCTCTTTGAAAATGTGAAGGAATGGAAAGGTAAGAGCAGTAAGGCAGTACTGTAACACTAAAAGATTGCCTAGTCTACATCATTTACAATACATTTATCACATACTCAGAAGTTTATCATAATTAGTGCTGCAACATTATTAAACCCAAACCTTAGAAATCAAGAACTGAACACAATATTAAATATCTGCAAATCTAAATCTTCATTAAAACATTACCTAAGAGCAGTATGACACCACCCTGAAAAAGCCAATTCAGCTCAAATGGCATTGTGATATACTTCAACAGAATGCTTTAACTAAAACAAAAATAACTATTAAACAGGTAAAACAGCTACCAAGGACCAAATTGCAAACTGAATGACACAATAACATCAATAGCTTGTTGAAGAGAACCCTGACAAAACATTGTCACTACAGCTTGATGCAAAAAGACCAAATGATCTGAAAAACCAAGCAAGCTAAATATTTTTGAAGTTATGGTTTATCATGCTCAGAATTCAGGTTATCAGTACATGCTAAAATGTTGTAGTCCAATTTATTTTGGTGACCTTGTACTAAATGAACTACAATTTATCTGCTTAATACTGAACTATCATATACTTAAAATAAGCAAATCCAAGAATTATAGAATGCTAAATTAGTTTTAAAAAGTAGCATTTGTTGCATCACCAGATTTGCTATGAAGTACGACAGTCATTTGTTGATTCAGAAGGAATAATAACTACAAAATACTTTCTGGTGATTTTAATTCTTCATGTCACAATGTTTAACAATCACCCCAATCTGAAATCTCAGGTTGCATTTTGTCCCTTCCTTGAATTCTTCAATGAATCCCCAAGTTTTAAAACTGTCATTTCACTTGGTACAAAGCAAGTTTTTAAATTCCTATTTAAACCTTCACCAATTTAGCTTCAACTCAACTTCTTCCTTCAGTCACCCACTATGGCATGTTGAACATGCATACATGCACAAAGGAAAAAAAAACCTGAGAAAAAGTAAAAGCTTATAATAGAATATTATAATCAGACTGAGGATACTTACAATAATAACTCAGTTCAACTTCTTATTTCCTCAGCTCTTTTCCAATTGGTTTTTATAAGCGCTACTGTTTATTTTAAAATGCCAGAAGTTTATTTTTCCCCCTCTTCCCACCTCTCTCCATTTTTCATTTTATGTTGTCTTTTTCTGACTGTAAGCCTATGGACAAGGATTAACTTGTATTTACTATATCAGGCTAGCAGTTCTAAGAGTCTTTTTGCTGAACATTATGGTAAAAATACTTTAAATAAATAAATATCAGGTAAACAATTCCAGAAAACTCTTAATGTACTAGATCATATAATTGTTTACTTAATGAATTAATCACAACACATATCTTCAGTCCACTTCTTCCTTTTCAGTGAACCTGCTGGATTTCACTGGACCCAAAATATTTCACACTGAATTATATTTAAACTATTGTTTGAGGAGTGCAAATTCTACCCGGCTATCTTTGACAAATTTTACGCAGAGTTTAATTGAATAACAAACAGCCAATAGCTATGGCAGTAGCTAAACCTTGGCACTGCTACCATCACAACACAACATTTTAGAACTACATCAATATAAATATAATTCAGCATTATCATCTAGATTTGCACCTGTGATACCATTTAGGAGGCAAACAGGGACAATAAAATACTTACAGATGACAAAATGTTGTCATCCTAATCTGCTTCATCAGGTTCATCAAAATAAGAAACAACAACTAGCAAATATGTAGGGTCTGTATGTGTTACTACCACCATAACTGAAGCAAGCTTTTTTTCCAAATATATTCACTGTCAACAATACAACTGAAATAAATGGGAAGCCTAACAAGAGCTTAGATGTATTTTGCATACATAAGGTTCTTGGGATGCTGAATTTAAAATAAATTACGCCAATTATAGACAGATAGAAATAAGATGTTTATACTATCAGGTAAAGATGGATAGATCAGTGGTATATACATTCTCTATATTCAGAGAGACACAGAGCCCAACCTGTGTATCATCAATGAAGATAAAAAGATCTTAGTGTAGGAGATCATTAAAATCCTTTGGAGTTATTGCCAATTAGGCTATGTAAGATTGAGCTATATGGACAAAGTAACTTGGCAAAAGGAAGCTTTCTATATTTCTACCTCCCTTGTCTGGTTTTATCTCAGTTCTGTATATTTTTCTTACCTCAATATCAATATTTGTAAGTATAATTTGTAACGAACAAGGCAATAGCCAGGAGATTTTACATTTATTTTCCTTTTATTTCAAAAGGATTTTTATTCAGACTTTTTATGGTTACAGTATACCAGTAGAAATTACTGTATGTTTTAATATTTTTGATTAATCTTCGGAACCTTATGACTGGTGCATGACTGATTTTCAAAGAAATAAATTTTAACAAAATTAAAAAGTAACACCCTTTCCATACAGCCTATAGAAAATGTTCACTGATCACATATTGCTGTATATAGATGGCAGGGGGGAAAATAGTGATATTATAAATATCTGTGATTATAGCATTTTACTTTCAGTACCATGTTTAACACAACTGCTTAAAAGCTAGCATCAATGCTAACTAATATAAAAGAACTGTCAGAAAACCATGTACATCTCATAGCATTTATAAGAACTTATGTGTAGTCTATCTGGTTTGAGAGAAATCTACTGTGTTCATGCAAAGCCTATGAAATATACATCAATGAGTACACAAACAATACAGCTAAATTATGTTGTGAGTGGATAGTGAAAAGTAATTTATCAGAACTAGTAAATGAGCATATGCAAATAACAGCAGCATACTAAAAAGCTTTATGGTTAGCATCATAATTATATTTAGAATTTTCAAAATGCAACTCTTTTAGACTTTTGAATTCACTTACCTGCAGCATACTGACAATCTCGACTTTGTTAAAGAAAATGAATGAAGTAAGGGTAGAAAGAAAATTCTCTTCAAAAACAGATGGTGTTGGCAAGATGATGTCCTGAATGTATTGTACCCTGTAAGTCTGATGAATCTTTTGTCTAAGTTCAGAGTCTGTTATGGGTATAACCTCTTTAAATTTTGCTGTTTTGGTCAAAAATTCCCTATGCCTTTTTGGTTGAGCTAATGCAGGGTCATATTCAAGGCATCCCACAACATCCATAATGCACTCATCTGAGAACATCACCTCAAAAAGAGTTGCTTTATTGAGGAACAAAATTCCTCGAATAATTTCATACAAATGATGCAAGCCTTCAGTATTTTCTAGGTTCTCACAAAGTTGGAAAAGCTGTAATAATTTTTTAATATAGCCTTCATTTTCCAGTGCTAAGGCTAATTTTTCTCTACGAATGGGTGATGAAAGAACTGAGGTAACTAGGTCTGCTATTTCTTCGAGTTTGTTGAGTTCACAAGTAGGGAGATCAATCAAATGACTAGTTTCAGGCATTTCCTCAAAGCGTTCTTCTTCTGATTCATCAATGAGATCCTGTGTAACTTCTACAGAAGGGTCCTTCCCTTGAACCTAAAATCAAAAACATTAATAATTATTGACATATTCTGACATATATTATAGATTTTGAAAGGCAAGGAGAAAGAAGTATGAAAATCAATGTTATTACCAAATATCTAAATCATATGTTAATATAGTTCTGACATTCTGTGAACTGTCAGCGAAATGGGACTGATGGGCTGCACACCAAATTTACGTTGCTGTATCATGTCAGCTGATGGAGAAGGCGTAAGGGAGGGAGGAGGAAGGAAGGATATTTCGGTAAAGCAGGGGTGGCCAAACTATGGTTCTTTGAGGACCTGTGGACTTCAACTCCCAGAATTCCTGAGCTAGCCATGCATGCATGGCTGGCTCAGGAATTCTGGGAGTTGAAGTCCACAGGTCCTCAAAGAACCATAGTTTGGCCACCACTGCGGTAAAGCATCCCAAAAAGCTATCCACTTTTTCTGAGCAATATCAATGGTATAAATTAATGATAGTATTTGTAATTGATGTTATACAGCAGAATCACAGTCACTGCAAACCTCAAAATAATTTCATTGTAGAAGTATAAATGTAAAGCTGTCCTGAAACGGTATTTTAAATAATGCCATTAAAAAATCACACATCAGCTAAACCAGAAAATACATTTTGTGATTCATACTATAAAAATTAAGATACAATTAAATGGGTCACCAGAACATTATTGCAATCACAAAGTTTATGAAGAGTCAAATCTAAATTTTAAAAAATTAAGAACTTTAAATGTAATCCTTACCTGGCAAATTTTTTCCCAGATCTCATCACAGCCAGCTTTTTCTTGAAAACTCAGAGCTAAATCATAATTTTCTGCTTCTGACCAAACAATCAAAGTGTCCTATTTTAAAATGGAATATTAAATTTATTATTTGACTCTACTGAAAAATGTAACGTACAGCTAGGTTTAGGTATCAAGAAAATAGCTTTCAACCACCAGTACAAAATGTGAGAGAATATGGGAAGAAAAGGGGAAGAGAAAGACAATCCACCAGTATTATATTTTTCTTCACGACTAGCCGTACAACTTTTCAAAAAACACATTTTATGTAGGATAGATAACTTCTGATACACACACTACCACTCATTTATTAGGAGCTCTAGTCCACAGAAGCATCTTACTAGAAAGATGGCAAACAATACACTATGTCAATTTTTACGGAGATATTTAGAAGTTCACTATTTAATTGCTATCATTTTATTCACCTGAACTGGATTATAATAAACCATTGTGATTGAAACATTATACTTTGGATTTGTATAACATGCTAAGCTAGAATTTTTTAAAAAATCATAGTGTGCAAAGTCAAGCATACTTTGCATACATCAGAAGACAAAGAAGAAAAGTTTTCTTCACATTTTAACGAGTACTGCATTGTGATTTTAATCCATGTAAATACTTTGGAGTAACAGAATGAAAGGTATTCAAGTCCCACATCTGTCATATTCAGCAGTCTTTTTTTCAGTCTGTAAACAATTGCTCATAATATAAGTATGAATTCAACTTTGAAGGAAGATAAAAAACAATTTTAAAAAGAAGTGGAAAACACTTTAGCAGATTATCTTTCAAGGATTCTTATTACTATAAGAGGGTTATAGTGAGGGGAATATATATACATATACAGTTAAAGGCAAATATAGGCAGGGGTGGGCTGCTACGGGTTCGCCCGGGTTCAGGAGAACCTGTAGCTAACGTTATGGCCAGTTCGGAGAACCTCCAAATCCCACCCCTGGCTGGCCCCTCCCAGGAGTCTCCACGCGGCCCGTTTTGGATGTGAGGTAAGTGCAGGGCCCGCGCGGAGGCTCGGGGAAAGGGGAAAACGGGCCTCCTGGAAGTTCTGGAAGGACGGAAACAGAGCCCGGGAGACAGTAGTGGGTTCTAAATTCCGTCGCTACCTGTTTGCTCGTATGCATGTGTGTGAAGGTTCTGCGCATGCGCATAAGCATCCTGGGTGGGTGGGCGGAGCCTCCTGCCACCGCCGCTACCAGTTCGCAGAACCAGGCCGAACCAGGAGCAATAGCAATAGCACTTTTCTTATATACCGCTTCATAGTGCTTTACAGCACTCTCTAAGCGGTTTACAGAGTTCAGCATATTGCCCCCAACAATCTGGGTCCTCATTTTACCGACCTCGGAAGGATGGAAGGCTGAGTCAACCTTGAGCCTAGTGAGATTTGAACAGCTGAACTGTTGAACTAGCAGTCAGCCTGCAATGGCTGCATTTAACCACTGCACCACTTCAGCTCTTCAGCAACCCACCACTGCTGGGGGAGGCAGTTTTTGCCCTCCCAGAGGCTCGAGGAAAGCCTCCGGAGCCTGGGGAAGGTGAAAACGCCCACCCCCCACCGTGGTGCAGGAGGCCGACTAGGCCACGCCCATGCAGCAACTGGGCAGAGAACCTGTTGCTGAAATTTTTGAAACCCACCCTTGAATATAGGGGAATATAAATATGATCTTCTGTGAAAGTAAATGACAATCCACTCCAATATTCTGTCATGGAAACCAAATAGACATTCATAACCAAGACAATGCCAAAAAGAAACTGGAAGATGAACTCTTCAGATCAGAAAGTATCCAAGGAGCAACTAGAAAAGAGCACACAGCTCTGAGTGGTATTTATGATGCGGCTGGATAAAAGTTGATAGGAACCCAGGTGTTGATGTGGCCAAAGGCAAAAGGAAAATTTAACACAGTAAACATATGTATCCCATTGGTATGTGGCATGTCAAAACCAAATTGTTGTCAAAGCAGAAATATCTAGATATAATACTGACATTATGAAATCAGTGAACTGAACTAAACTGGGTCACTTCATCTCAGAAGGACGTCAGATCTTTATTGAACATCATAGAACAAATGAAGTAGTGAAAATTAACAAAAGATATCAAAGTTAGTGTTCAGACATAACAAAATGACAGGATGATCTCAATTTGAGTCCAAGGCAAATCAACTGATATTGCAATGATTCAAATCTATGTTTCAAACAAGAGGTAGCGAAGAAGTGGAAGGGTTCTATGGTAATATGCAGCACTTTGCTAACATCAGACTAAAAAAGGGAGATGTCATATAGGAGGTGGAATGCAAAATTAGAAATAAAATAACAACTGGAATAATGGGAAATAATGGCTTTGGCATACAAGATAAAGCAGGAGACAGACTATTAGGGAGCAGCCAAGAAAACCTAGTAGCTATAAGAAATTTCTTCTTTCAACAATCTAAAAAATAGCTTTATACATGGGCACCACTAGATTAAAAAGACAGCAAGTATAGCTGGAGATGCTCAACTGATTCAGCAAAAACAAGACCTAATATCACTGAAACTCATATCCCAAATTATTTCTTACAAGATTATAATTTAACTTAAAATAAAACTTAAAAGAATCAAACTCAAAAGATACCTCAATAATATTACATGATTATGGATAGAATGTGAGTTAAATTAGTGATAAAGATAAAACAAATAAAAGTATCTCAAAATGCAAAAGGTCAGAGAAGATAAGTCTGTTTGTAGACATAATGAAGCTGAAGGAAGATGAAAAGCAAAAGGCAACAAAAACACTGGGAATTTTATGCAGTCTATGGAACAATTTGCATAATAATCAAGTCAGAACAGAATATTGGGAAAACAGCATATCAAGGTTTATATTGTCACCGTGTTTATTTAACTTGCATGCAGAATTTAGCATTTCATTTTAAAGAGCATATTCAGGATTGTGGAATTATTAGATATCAGCAAGATTCTCTTATGATGATTTCTTTCACTAGAAAACCATGAATATAGCACTGGAAATGCCAGACTAGAAGAAATAGCAATTGAAATTAAAATTACTGGGAGAAATATATGAGGAGAACCACCTCATATATCCTGATGATGGTATTTGATGGCTGGAATTAGGAAAGACTTAAAAGAATCTGTTGAAAGTGAACAGCAGTTCAAAATTAATGCAGAGTTTAGTATCTGTGGATCATATGAAATTTAGGAATCATGTGAAAAGGTTATACCAATCAATGCATATAAGTAGAGAAATGGATATAGAACAGACTTTTATCTTTCTAGGCTCAAAAATTCACAGGCATACTATGGCCATGAAAAGAAAAAAAAATCTACTTATTTGTTGTAACATATTGGTTAAAATCGGGTCTATCAGAAAGATTGAACAAAAAAAATTATGTATTTCAGCTGAAGAAAACTATTGAAAGTACCTTGTATCTGAGGAAAAACAAATAGCAAATAATTCAGAATTAGATGAACTAGATAAAATCAGATTGCTTGCTGGAATCACTAATAATACAGGTTTTAGATATTTTGGACATATAATGTGGAAATAAAAGTCACTGGAGAAGACTCTGAAAATCAAAGGCAATTGAAAAAGAGGCTGGCAGAAGAGAAGGTGGCTTGATACTATCATTGATGACAAAAGAACAAGGTCATCAGTATTCCAAGAAGCATTTACTGAGACAAAATCCCAGCAAAATTGTGTCCATTGGAATACAAAGAGTAAAAAATGATTAAATGAACAACTAATTCAAACTATATAATTGTGAATAGAAAGAAGGAGAGTCATCTCTGATGAGATGGGCAGCACATAAATATAATAAATAATAATTATTATAAATTTAATAAATTATGAAAAAGTTTTACAATAATTAAAATTGAACCATTCCTATCCCCATATCTTAATAAGTATTTAACAAATTACATATCTTTATCGAGTTTATCCAAATAAAAGCATCACTAACAATACTAGTTATTTTCAAATAACTGTACTGCTACTTTTATTACTTCAGATAATATTTTTAAATTAAGATTTATTTATTTATTTATTGTTCATATTTATATGCCGCCCAACTCCAGGAGATATGTTCTTAAAGAGCAAAAGGGAAATATAAATAACATCCAATCACAAAAATTCAAAATTCAATTGGCAATCATTTTAATTCAATTGTTATATACCTAAATTTTAATAACTAACTATAAATGCTGCCTTTGATTGAGTTGAAAACATACAATATTTGTCCAACATACTGCAAAACAAAACAACCCCCCCCCCCACAGTATTACAAACATTTCGACTTTGTAGGAATATCATTATGTAAAAGCTAAACCTACCCTAAGGATAAAACTAGCTTTTATTTGTTGGGCTCCATCTTTGATCTCTTTTGAGTATGGTAGAAATTACAAAACTGAAAATTTTTTACATTATAGTAAAATTTTGCTACTAGATACAATTTATAAGTTCTTGGATGCATAGTTTAATTTTCTGATTTGCATGTGTTATATCAGAACATTCACTATATCTCTTCTTATTTTAGATTATAAAGATCTTTTCCAGATACTAATGCTAGTTTCTCTCTTAATTTTTCACTCTGAGGAACTGATCTAGCAAAAGTATCCCCTGATAATACTTGGGACATCTATTAAAAATATTTAATACTTTGGCTGGGATCACACACTGCTCTAAGCAACAATATGGTTTGCTGGTTTATAGTTTATCATCATCTATGTATCCAGAGTTGTAATTTATAAACCAAGATTCATGGCTTAACCTAATGCATAAACAGCCACCTGTAATTTATTCATTCGAATCATAATTTCAACCATGGTTTATGGGCTGTACGAATTCAGCCAATACATTTTAGCTGAATTAACAGAAGAGTAAAAATAGTAAAGCAGTGGCTGACTTGTCTGGTTTGGAAGTTAACATCAAGCCCGTAGTTTGATGGGAGATCTGTATTAAAGGGACTGTAGGTTAGGCTGGGAAGTCAACAAAATATCCTGGAAAATGGTAACAGGCAACTGCTTCTGTAATGCTATGAAGAAAACTACACAGATGTGCCTATGGAAGTCTTCACAGAATGAACTTGACTTGAAAAAGACTTTACCATTTTATGGAATCTGTTAGAAATCTATTGCAACGAAAAGGGCACAATTAATGACTAGAATAAAATAGAAATAATTTGAGATTTGCACAATTTGCAACCTACCAAGATGTATGCAAGTCATCACCCCAAACTGTAACCTACTACTTGGCACCAAACTTTGAAGTTTGATGAACATCCATATAGGCGGCAATAAATAGCTGAATAGCTGCATTCAGCATGGAGTAATATAATGTAAACTAGTACATTACAAAATAAATAATTAATGTATTGATAAAAAAATAAAACACCAAATAGTATTAAAGTTGAACAGAAAACAGAAAACTAATGGCAGATAATTCAACAAAGGTGCTGTCCAACATATAATTCTGTATGGCTCACAACAAACAAGAAATTATAATAAAATCAATAAAAAATAAAAAGATGGCAAGTCTGATGAAGCAAATGGTTTCACTCCATCACCAAAGGCTTGGATGAAGAGCCAGGTGTTCTTGGCTCTTCTAAACAGCAGTGGGGACTATCTGAAATTCAGAGGCAGGGAGAGCCTTGTTTCAGAAGGCTAGCACTGCTGCAGAGGTGTGCTTCTAGGGTCCCAAAATGTGAAAGTAAAAGATAGTAATTTCATATATTAATCTCCAATATTTAATATACACATAGCCCTTGGCTTGCTTTATCAGTATGTGGACAACTAAGATTTTGATATATAACAAAACTCAGCACATTGAATGGTCCAATGATTAACACAGTTGCCAGACTTTTTTTTAAAAAAATAGTATTTTCAATAATAGTAATATAGTTGAAATATAGAAAAAAATACATGCCTGTTGTTTTTGATACGCAGTGTTTGGATTTATCTTCGATTCCAACAAGAGTGAACCTGAAATGATGAAAAAAATCCACCAAGAACTTAAGTAAGTAAATAAAAAGTCTTAGGCAACTTAAGTAATAATTATCCACTTTAAGGACTGTACTTTATTCTAAAACTTTTATGCAAACACAGTGATCAAATCTGGGAATTTTAAGATAAAATTTCAGTGTGCCTTTCTCAAGCTGTGCACTATGAAAAAATATATTCTTATTTTTATTTGATAACTAACATACATTACAGTATATTTACAAAGCTAAATTATGTAATCCTGAATTTATGTATTATATACTGTGTCTAAGCAATCATGTTTCATGGCAACAGCTCTCAAGTAATCACTTCCAAGGTTCACAAGATTTATTTAGTACATTAGCACTTGTTCATTAACAACATGAATACATTTTCTTCTTCTAAAAACAGCTTTTCTAATTTTGAAAACAAACTATCATGGCTTTACCATAAAAATACTGAAACAGAAAAAAAGCCTTCCATCAGCATATAAAATTTGATACAAATGTTTATTTTTCTTCTTTTCAGCACCAAGTACAGCCAAATTAATGCCTAGAGACAATTTGGAAAATTTTGCTTTCTTCAAGTATAGTTTTAGGTAACTTCTACTGAAATATGTCCTTAATTCAGACACACTCAAAAAACAAGAAGACAATAAATTGGATAAAAGTTTAAAATGTAAGAATTTTAAGCACCCAACATTCTAAAGAATAGAAAATATAGTAACACAAAGTACAATTTTTTTCAAGAGAAAAATTATAGTTTGTCGTAGCACTCTAAAAAGTAACAATTAAAATAATTATGTTAAAATTTAAATGCCATAAATGTTAGTACTTTCTTTGCTTCACACTAAACTCACTAAATTTCTGAAAATAAAGTTTAGATGTACGATGATGGAAAATAAGCAAATCCCTGAAGAATACTGTAAAATTGAAAGAAAATATGAAAACTAGAGCACTATTGAAAAAGTCTTTTCATCGAGGCAAGCTTCAGAGAAAATCAACCCAGAGTGCTGGGACATATCTGAAAAACTAATAGTATCTGAAAGTATAAATCTGTACTACGAAAGGCCTATAAAAAATCATTAGCCAGAACATCTTCAATGAGTAACAATTACCAGAGTTTAGGATCATGAAAGTTCTGAAAGTTTTCTAGAAGTTAATGTTTCCCACTCCTAACACATTTAGTATCTTTCCCCCAAAGTCGCCCAATTAACACTGACAGAGGAGTTACCAAATAACTTTTATAATCAACTGGAACAAACGAATCCCTTAAAGCAGTCAATAAGGTTCCCTAACTGTAACATGCATGAATTCAGGGGACTATCAAGGTGCTTAAGGGTTTAGGGGTGGAAGCCTGTAACATTTGGGGTGAGGGGGTCCAATAACCTGACCCTACGATTTCGCCTAAATATGAGAGAGACTACATATGCGGGAAGGAATCCGTGGCCTCAGCCCAGGGTGTGTGAGGTGGCGGTGGAGGAACTCTCCCATGGGTTGTTTCCCATTCCCCTGGCTGGGCTCTATTGTCCCAGAGAGATTAGCAGCTGCCGCCATCCCCTGCCTGCCATTATCCTTTCCCTTTCTCACCGTCCGACTCGGCTCGGACGAGCAGCGACATCCCTTTGAGCCGCTCCACGTATGTGGACGAGACGTGTCCGGTGCCTCTGTCGTCCCATTGCCGCTCTTCGTTGAGCGTGTAGACCTTCACCCGCCGCCGGGTATCCGACATGGTGGGGCCCCGGCCCGATCGCAAGGGACGGGGGAAGGGCCGGCCGGGGGCTGAGAGCGTCACTCAGGAGGCCTTTAACTCGCCGCTTTTCATGACGTTCAGGTCGGAGCCGCTGCTCCTCTGCCTCAGCAGTACCAACTAGCAGCAGCAGCCACTAACGCCGCGGCATAGCCGCCATCTTGTAATCCGACTCCTGTCCCGTCCCTGCCTTTCTCTTCCTCTCCTAGCCGGGGGAGGGAGAGGGACGGAAGGCCTGCACGGGCTCCACTAGCAGGGGCTATGGCGGCCGGGAAGGGAAGCAAAAGAAAAGGCTGTCAGTTTGCGAAGGAGGAAGGGGTTGAGAATACGTTGCGCCTGCGTGCTGCATAGTTCTGCTGGCGGCGGGAAAGCTGCGTTGCCCTGGCTTTTTTTCCTGCAGTAAGAGTTATTTATTGCCGCGGTTTATTGGAATGATATCGTCTCTAAACAGGCGGCGTCTCTGAAAGTCCGTCTCCAAGATTCCAGCAGTTCTCTCCTTTATTGTTTTATTAAATTATTTTGGGTTTCTTTGCTGCCGGCGCTATTGCCTTTGAGATGAAAGACCCATTCCCCTGGTTGCAAAGGCGTTGAAGACGACGAGTTGGGACGATACTATACTCTTAAGAACGTGAAGACAAAATCACCCACCTCCCGCGCTCATCAGTCATAATACTGTATTTTTTTATCAAAAAGATTCTAAAGCTCTTTTACCCCAAGACTTGTGCTTAACCTTTTCCTTCAACTGCCTTTAGAAAACATGCTACTTGATACAGCTGGAGCACAGCGAAAAAAGACTTCAGAGATGGACAAAATAAGTAGGGCTGTATAAAGACGTTAGCTTCAATTTTTGGAGTTGGAGTCACCTTCAGATGCAAACTGACTTGCTAAGGATTTTAGCTGCTATTAATTCATAAATAAGTCTTGATGCCCTACAGTTTTTATCAATTCTGCATGGTTTAACACCACTGTATGTTAAGCCATGATGCATAAAATTAAGAGCAAGCAATCTAAGAAACAGGCCTAGAAGGATGCCATGACAATGGTATCAAATAATAGAATAACAGAGTTGGGAAGGACCTGGGAGGTCTTCTAGTAATCTAGTCTAACCCTTGCTCAAGCAGGAAATCCTATGATGTTTCAGACAATCCAATCCCTTCTTAAACCCCAGTGTTGGAGCACCCACAACTTCTGGAGGCAAGTTGTTCCACTGATTAATTGTTGTCAGGAAATTTCTCAGTTCTAAGTTGCTTCTCTCCTTGATTAGTTTCCATCCATTGCTTCTTGTCCTGCTTTCAGGTGTTTTGGAGAATAGGTTGACCCACCTGTCCTTTGGGGCAGCCCCAAAGGTCATCCATGAAGACAATGCCTTCTCAATCCCAAACCATGACGTGAACCCTGATCGAAAGGGGTCTGGATCAGGGGTCCCCAGCCAACCGGCACCAGGCGAAGCCCCATCCATGGGATGCAGGCAGCATGTGAAACCATGCCCCCTCCAGGCAGTGGAAAAACTTCTCTCCATGGAACCGGTACCTGGTGCCCAAAAGGTTGGGGGGCGCTGGTCTAGATAATTCTCTTCATCCAAGGTTCTCTGCAGCTGCCACGCATCCACTGTCTTCACAATCTTCCCTCAGAAGGGAAGATTGGAAACTGAGCAAAAACTATCCAACTTGGTTGGGTCAAGCAATGTCCTCTTAGGAGGGGGTGCACCACTTCCTTTTTATGAGCTGGTGGGATCACTCCCTTTTTCAAGGAGTTAACTACCATCCAGACCCAATCCTGCACCCCTTCCCACACAGCTTTAATAAGACAGGAAGGGCATGGATCAGGTGACTGAACTAGCAGCTGAGAAGGCCTTGTTCACTTCAGGTTCCAGGGCTCAAACTCTTCCCATCTTCCCTTGCAAGATGTAGCTCCCATCACCGCAGATTCTGCTTTAAAGCTGGAGTCCAATGTGGAGTGAATATGAATGATTTTATCTGTCAAATGTGCAGCATATTCCTCACAGCGCCCCTTTAGGTGAACTTTGGTGTTGCTCTAGATCAGGGGTCTCCAACCTTGGCAACTTTTAAGCCTGGTTGGAGACCACTGCTCTAGATGGACTGAGTTGCAGCGGTTTTGGTTCATTATTCAAAGTACTGAAGGATCAGGTTAAGGACAGATCATCATGGAACAAAATCTGTGTGGTTGGTAAAGGTCAACAGTAACTTGACGGTGTATAATCAGATTTCCAAGATAACTAAAATAGTAGGATTGACATTTTAAAAAAACCTGAAACTTTAACCAAGCATTGGCTAAAAGTCTGTGGCAATGACTTAAATGTTTTTAATTGGTCTAATTGTTTTTGTCCAGTTGTTCCTTACTGGTAGTTTGATTTTGAGATTTGCTTGCAAATGGCTAAAATGGTCACTGAAACTAACAATTTCCACTGAATTAAAAGTATTAAGGAAAAGGAAAAATTTAATCTAGGTCCTGGAATGTCAGAAAAGCAGACATTTGGGGTCATTGTATAAGAGAGGATAATATAGCAATATTTTTCTCTAAGACAACCAATATAAACTTGTGCCACTTAGATTTAAGCATCATATTATAAACCAAACTATGCACTATATTAGAATAATTATATACTCACTTCAGAAATTAACTTCAACCCTTTCTGTTTCCTATGGTGCTTAGTACAAAGTTTTAAATTAAGAAATTTGGCCAATAATTAAAATAGTTATAGCTACAATTTAATTTTTACACATGTATAAATAGGTGTAATATACAATAGCAACATACAGTATCAACAATCTTAACAAATTTATATTTCATATTTGTAAACTACCCATCTCCCTTCAAAGGGGGGCTCTTTGTTAATGTTAAGATCACAACTAAAATAAAAAGCTTCAGTAACTCTGAATTGTACATAATACCTGAAACACCATTGTAACATGGGTAGGAATTTTGCTGGAAGAAAAAAAATCTTGCTAATGGGGAAATGCTGAAAGACTTTACTTATGGAGATGCTGTTCTAGCCAGAAAAGGCGTCTAGGAATGAAGCTACATAGGGCTTTGTAGGCTAAAGCTAGTATTGTGACTTGCACTTAGAAATGTATAAGTAATCCACTGAGGTTACAGTTACTCTTGATATATTTGCATATTAAAAATACAAAAACCACCATCCCAGGCTGCAAAACCAGCTGCAAAAAGGAACTCTTGCATTACTTATAAAAGAAATGCGTATTCAACTGTGAACATCTACAACTGCTGAAAATACTCATAAAGTACAGTACATATTTATGATTCTTCCAGAGTTCTAAAAACAACACCCTGCTTTTCATCAGCACCAAAAACTGGTAGCTGGCATTCCCCATAGTCTTATCCAATTACACTGCCAATAACTGTACCAATGATAGCTATTAGCAAACACTTCCCATTGTTTGACAGGAAACATAAATATTATAGTGTAAGTCATCAAGTAGACTTAATGCAAGAAGTGAAAAACCATCACACAAAAATCAGTTTATATCACACCTCAACCATTGTAGTCTGCTTTCTAATCAGTTAAGCCCAGTCCCCATACACCTGAAGGGTATCAATCTATCAATTAGAGTTGTTTGTACACAACACAAATATGATTTACAAATACGATTACTAAGACAGAAATGACAAATCCAAAAACTTTGCAATTTTAATGAAAAAGGAATGGCTTTAGACATATTTAATTTTTAGTTTTAAAGAGGTGACGGAGAGATAATCCTTAAAAAAGGCAGCAAGTTCTCTACTGCCAAGGTAATACTTTAAGATGCCAGCAAAAGGAGTATTTCTCACACATTTGAGTAACACAACAGTCACTTACTCTGAACATACAAGGGAATTTTATTGCTGTCTCGCTGACAAGATATGTATAGGCCTAGTCCATCAGTATTAGCTGGAATTGATGCAAAAGAAGTTCTGAACTATTAAGATCCTAACATGTCAGATAATCTTGCATTACTGGGGTAAGACTCTTAACTGTTAAGTGTCACAGAACTAAAATCCTTCAGTTTTATAGGCTAAACTAAACTTTGAATTATGTCCAGAAGAATACCATCAAGGCAACACCACCAATTCCCAGTCATAAGCCAAGCAAGGCCTATTATTAGGAGTAGCTCATGATAACTCCCATTGTGGATCAGATAAGAAGGGTAAATATAGCACTTTGTATAACAGCAAATACAATAAACATTTGTAGAGTTTATTCTGTCTATTTCATGTTTTAAAATGTAGAAAAAGTTTTTACAAATGATGTGTATACTTGTTTTGGAAAAGCTAGTACAAAGGCTTTCAGAGACACTAGACTAGATATTATAAAAAATCTGAAAGTATCTCAGCCTCTGAGACACTTGAGATACTAAAACTTATCCAATCCTTTAAAACTAAAAAAACCCTATTAGTTTTTATACATATTTGTTATCAATAAATCAATTTGCCATGCAGACAACAAAAATATTTAGAATTTATTTGATTCTATTATGTTCATACAGAAACACTGTCAAAACCAGCATTTTGTTGGATATGTAATAAGGATGTTTTCTAAAAAATGTTTCTATGCTTAATTTTGGGAGAAAATATTACGTGATTATGCAACAAAAGCTAAAATTTTTAGAGTATAATATTCTAAATTATATATCTAATACATGGAATTTGACAAACAATATAAATAGATTCTATATCCTTATTATGACTAAAAGGTTGATATTGCAGCATTGGAAAGATAAAAATATGGCTTCATTTACTGAATGGATTGAAGACCCGATTGCCCTTGCTACTTATTATGAATATACAGACTTATTTTGCTACTTTGAGCTATTAAAGATATGTAAATTTGTTCACATTCTTATGGATTTTTTGTTTTTTAATTAATTGTCAAAAGAAAAACAGTGTGTTTTAGCAAAAAGTGAAATAAATATAACAAAGAAAAATACAAATAATAAACAATTACACTTATACTAATTGAATCCAAATGTTCCAAGTGTATATTTTTCTAATATATTTATATTTTGTATAAAGGAGTCCCATATTTCATTATACTTGCCTAAACATTTACATATATAGGCAATCTGCTCTTATATTTATATTCCTTCAACCCCTCCTTAATGAAATATTACATATAATCAAAAATTATATGTACACATTGGATTTTTTGTAAGATTTTGGCATTTGTTTTTTATCTCCTTATACTGAATGATTATATTGAGATAATCCACCTGGCACAAATGACAAGGCTCAAATTATCCTACTTCAAACACATCATGCAAAAGACTCAGCTCTCTGGAAAAGGCTCTAAAGTTGGGAAAAATGGTAGGAAAGAGAAGAGGAGGAGGATCATTTTAGGAACAGATTGTGATGGAGAAAATCTATTAGTAGATAGCAGTTGAAATTGATGGCACATAGTATCAAATGACTTTTCTTGTGGCGGTAGAACCAAAAATAAACTATATAGAATGAAGGCATTTTCCATTTTAAAAGTATTTGTAGATTCTATAATTCCACAAAAGAGTATATATATATATTGTCAATAAAAGCTGCTAACCACTTTTATTTGCTTGTCAAGATTCATAGTTTGAGATAATGTACTTTATGGAATTAGAAAAAGCAAACATTCAAAAATGTGTTACAAGCAGGTGTTGTATTTGTATGTTCATGTTCGGAAGCATCTTCTTCAACATGATTGTTCTTCCATTAAAATTATTTCTGGGGACATATATTACATAAATGTAATAATACAGATTTCTACATATATAGGAAAACAGCTTATGCATGTGAAATGTCTTGTTAGCCTAGAAATAAGGTTTTAAACAGATATTTGGATGGTATTGTATACTTCTGGAAACAGTCATTCTACTACTTCAGAAGGATTCTTGTGCTATACTGAATTGGCAGACTCATGAACTGCATTTCCTATTACTATACTTTTTTTGTCGCTCAGTGTTTTAACAACAGATGTAGCTGGAGTCTGAAGTACTTTTCGTGAAAGCCTCATTCTTCCATCAGTTGGATCACGTCCAAAGTATTTCACCTGTTCATAGAAGGAAATGAGATTGAGCTCAGGATGCAGCATGATTTAGTTTAGTTTTTTAGTTAAAAAAAGACTTCTTTTTTTAGAATTAATGATAAATAGAATTCTAAATTAAAGTATTAACCTAACATCTTTTAAACAAATAAATAAAAATACGAGAACTATCAGCAATTATTTAACGTTTCAGTACCAGTAATATTTTCCCCTCTTCAAATGACAGTCATGTTGCATCTATGCACAAAGATTCCCACTGGCGTATTGAGGTATTAAATTTGTGAAATCAGATCTTCCTAAACATAGCACAATGGCTACATCAAAGTCTTGATCATATTGTTAATTTTACTATCGAGATTGAGTATGATAACAATATATTGCCACTTAAGGAGTTCGTTATACCCCACCTTTTTACTCTGGTGAATGCTTAAAGCAGCTAACAAAATCTAAAAAATAGAGTATTAAAATAAAATGAAGAACTGTCGATAGAGTTTCTCAGTCATCCAGGTCCTGGTTGTCCCAAATGTGCTTTTCCAAGAGGCTACTGGACTTTCCTGGGGGGGTTTCCCCCTGAAAACGTTTTGCTTCCCATCCAAGAAGAGACTTCAGTTCTTCTTAGATGAGAACTTTTTTTTCAAGGAAAAAAATAATAATCCTTTGGGACAAAAGAATTGAAATTAATAAAATAGGTACCATTTAAGAATTAGAAGTGTGGTGAAAGTAATGGATGATTTTCTAACACTTAGAGTGGGATGATATTTTTATAGCAAGTCAGTTGGTCTAGTCTAGTGGTTAAGGCACTAGGCTAGAAAGCAGGAGATGGTGAGTTTTAGTCCTGCCTTAGTCATGAAAGCTAGCTGGATAACCTTGGGCCAGTCATTTTCTCTTGGCCCACCTCAGCGGGTTATTGTGGGAAAAACAGGAAGAAGGTGTATTAGATATGTTCGTTGCCTTGGGTTATTTCTAAAAATAATAAAGGTGGTACAAGTTGTGGCTTGCCCGCGTCCCGAGCAGCTGGTCATGGATCCAGAGGACTAAGAGCCGACTGTGGCGCAGCACTATCATCCCGTGCACCTGGCACCTGAGTCCGATAGCGAGGAGGACTCGGTGCCAGAGGAGGAAAGCCAACCAGGGCCTTCTGCACCTTCTCAGCTGGTGCTGAGAGATTCATCAGAAGAGGAGGAGCCTCTGCTGGATGCTAGGGCACGCAGGGCAGCTAGCAGGCAGGAATGGCTCTACAGACGGAGGTCTCCTCGCATGTAGAGCTAAGGCTACTTAAGGCTTGAGCACGCAGCAGTTGTTGCTGGAAGCAACTAACGTGAATTCTCTGCACTTGGGATTTCTCTGCACTCGTGTTACTGCTCTGAGACTCATATTTTGGACTGTCGACTCATGTTATAATTGGTTCCGGGATTTCAGTCAACTTTAGTGAGTAAGAGATAAGGAAGGATTAATTGCCTGTTTATTTTGGAATTTGAATTCTGGCCAAAGCTCACGAAGAGATAATATCGGACTTTATGCACCAAGAACTCTCTCTGTTTCTCCTGGATTTTAAACCAGATTTTTTACTAAGCACCTTTATTAGTAAAGACCTCTTACTATTTGGCAAACAGTTGTGTGTGTGCGTGCGCGCACACACACACACTCTTCTGAATATTCTGGCATGAAATGTAACAAGTTTATGATCTGAAATGTATTTCCCAGCATTCTGAACTACAGTGAAAGTAACAGTTCTTGGGGGAGAATGTGTCTGTAGTTAAGCATATAAGTAATGATCACCTCCAACCACATATAATAAAGATGTAACAAGTTACCTGGATTTCTTGACCGATTTGTAATCCAATAGCACTAGGATGCTTAATCTAGAACAAAGTATCATCTCATTAGTTGTCTCATAGCTTCAGATTGCTTTCAGTACAACAGCATATACAATAGTTTCTATAAAATTTACTATTCTTATGAATTATTTCCCAAATTTACAATTCCCTTTTACTCTATATTAACAACTAATGAGAGAATCAGCAGGTACACAGAATGTTTCAACAATATTGTTTAATATAGGAGAAACAAATTTTAGAAGTATCTAAAGTAAATTCTAATAGCAGACATACGCCTCTACTTGGTGCCACATCATAAACCAGGGCGTTCTATGGAAACACAAGCGACAAATAGTAATTTACTGAACAATATTGTTATATGAACAGAAAAATAAAAAAAGCACCTTTCGTTGATCCAACTGCGAGTTGTGAAGTAGAACAGGACTCATATTTGGATATAATTTTACCATCACCCCAGCATCTCTGCATTTTTAAAAAAAGAAAAAATGTTTATTTCATTACTATTTTTATTTATTTTGCAACATCTGTATGCCTCTTCAATCAAGGATGAATAACAGCATAAAGAAAACATGTAATAGAAAATAAATATAATAAAATGCATGCATGCATTCATTCAAATATATACCCAGTCACAATCAATTAGAGCTAAAGGTCCAATGAAAAACTACCATTTTCACCAGCTGAGCTGGTGGGAGGTGGCTGAGCGGAACTCTGGAGGAAAGGTACCCTAGAGCAGGGGTCTCCAACCTTGGCAACTTTAAGACTTGTGGACTTCAACTCCCAGAATTCCTCAGCCAGCAAAGCTGGCTGAGGAATTCTGGGAGTTGAAGTCCACAAGTCTTAAAGTTGCCAAGGTTGGAGACCCTTGCCCTAGAGCAGCAGTTCCCAACCTTTCTAATGCCGCGACCCACGCCCCGCCCCAGCCCCCCCCCGCGACCCACCCCGCCGCCGCCATTTGGGTTCTTTTACCCTCTGCGCATGCGCAAAGCATTCTGCGCATGCGCATAGGGTAAAATAACCCAAATAATGGTGTCCGGGCGAAGTCTCCGCTTGCTTCACATGTTGCCTCTGGGAGTTTTTCGAGCCCCATCACAAAAAGCGTGCGCGACTTCGGCGGGGCCAGGACAGGCGGCTGTTTTTTATTTGGAAACCTCGCGGGTGCAAATGCAACAGTACGGAGGGGGAGTTCACAAGTGGCGGCAAAGGGGATCTTCCACGGACGTTTCCCCCCATGGCGACAGGCGGCAGCTGGAAGCCCGGCTCTGCCCCGCCCGCCCTTCGGCCGCTGCTGCCGCTGCTGCTTTCGGGGTCCCGCCCGCCGCCTCTTTGGCTGGCCTCCCCTCTCTCGTTCCTCCCCCAAGCTGGCTTCAATCCCGGCTTCTGCTCCCGGGGGCTGAGCGAAGAGGAGGGGGGGCTCCCCCGGAACGGAAACGTCATTGGAAGATCCCCTTTGCCGCCACTTGCAAACTCCCCCCTGGTACTGTTGCATTAGCGCCCACGAGGGTTCCAAATAAAAAACAGCCGCCTGTCCTGGCCCTGCCGAAGTCGCGCACGCCTTTCGCGACGGGGCTCGAAAAGCTCCCAAAGGCAACACGCGAAGCAACCGGAGACCTCACCCGGATATGGAGACTTCACCCGGATGCCGCCATTTGGGTTATTTAACCCTCTGCGCATGCACAGAACGCTTTGCGCATGCACAGAGGGTAAAAGAACCCAAATGGCGGTGGCAAGGTGGGTCGTGGTGAGGGCGCGGGGGCGGGAGTTGTAGGGCACGATATGGCCAGGCTTGTGGCAGTGGGGGGGGGGCTGAGGATGCTGGGGCGACCCCTGGGAAATGGTCATTCGACCCCCAAAGGGGTCGCGACCCCCAGGTTGGGAACCGCTGCCCTAGAGCATGAGGCATAATATGGGGAAGGGCTAGCATCTCATCTGCATCCCATGTATTTGTGCGGAGGTGGTGGGCTACTTACTTGTTAGGCAACACTGACCTTATTCCCTCTTTGCTTCAACATTTTGTCTAAATAAAGAACCTCATTTTATCTGACTGAGCACATGTTATAAATTATTTAACTTTTAAAAAGTATTTTATTATCCTTTCCTCAACTGAACTGTAAATATCGTCAAAAATTGTTACACAGTTAAGTTCTCTTCACTGAAAGAAAGAAAAAATATTTCTGAGATCATCACCTTTTCTTGCTTTTGGAAGAGAAACAGGGAAGTCCTTATCAATCACGTATTCAGTCTTTTATTGCTCCCCTTCTAGGAGTTCACACACAAAGGCCTAATGAAACTCTCAGAGAATCAAATGAATCAGTGTTAAAACACAATTAAGAGTTTGGGATAAGGTTTTGATAGTGTGCATCTCTGCCTTACATTATTTATGTTATTTCTATGCAATTAAAATGATTAAAATTCCTTTTTTAAAAAAACTTACACATAAGTAGCTGGGCAAGGAGGAGTCAGGCATAAAACGAAAGATTTTAGATTAATGCCTTAGTTAAGGTATTAACCCATCTTTTTCTCACTTCTTCATTTCATTTGAACAGTTTGTACATTACTGCCTGTTTCTTAATAATCCCTCCAACTAATATTGATTTTTCCCCCTCCTTAACAAAATTAGAACACTAGGCTGGTTTGCTTCAGAATTTCCTCTGTACCTAAGAAATAGCCTAGATGGTTACATATAAAAATGCTGAAATATTTTTTTAAAAAATAAAGATTGTATGTAGTAAGTGTATATTGTGTGTGTGTGTGTGTGTGTGTGTGTGTGTGTGTGTGTGTGTGTGTGTGAGAGAGAGAGAGAGAGAGAGAGAGAGAGAGAGAGAGAGAGAGAGAGAGAAAGAGAACACACATTCATCCATATGTAGAAATACTATTTGATCAACTTCACAAGAGGCATTTGTTTACCTTAATTCAGTTATTGTTGCTGTATAAATAGCTCCAAATTCCAACTGATAATCTTGCTATAAATACAAAGAAAGAAGAGTCGCAGGAGTAAAAGACATAAATATATGCAAAGAACAAAAACATTCTTGCAAAAGCCAATGGATTTTTAGAACAGTTCAGCTTTTTAAAAACATGCAATATAGCATGGACCTACTATTCAAAGAAAATATTAAAATTCTCAAAGCCCAGTTTTTCATTCATTCAATATAGTACTTTGGAAACCAACTACAGGTAGTCCTTGACTTACAACAGTTCATTTAATGACAGTTCCAAGTTACAACAGCACTGAAAAAAGTGACTTATGACTATTTTTCACATTTATGACCATTGCAACATCCCCATGGTCATATGATCAAAATTCAGGTACTTGGCAACTGACTTGTATTTATGATGGCTGCAGTGTCCCAGTGATCCCCTTTTGTGACCTTCTGACAAGCAAAGTCAATGGGGAAACCAGATTTACTTAACAAACATGGCAAGAAAGGTCGTAAAATGGGGCAAAACTCACTTAACAAATTCCTCTCTTAGCAACATAAATTTTGGGCTCAATTGTGGTCATAAGTTATATTTTATTTAAATCTATAAAACTTGTCCAGGCTGAAAAGACTTGGAATAGGAAATGTAAATGCAACAGACTCCAAATGTTTGATACTTTCAGAAAATTATTATGAATAATAAAGCTAAAGATATCAAAAAGGCTCTTACATCATCTTTGCATACTTCATTAATAAATTCTTTTGCTTCATACATAGCTTCTGGTACTGGAGCAAATATGGAAAAAGTCTCTTCATCTACTTGGCTAACAGTTACCCCTTTGGAATAAAAGCAGGCTACAATTAGTATTTAATCTATTGTATTAGTTTTAAACAAAATGTGGGAAATATAAAATCTAAAACAGAATTTACCTGTTTCAGCTTGAAGTTTCTTTAAATTATAACCTCCTGGTCCAAGAAATCTCGCTCTTTTTGTTGATGGTACCTGAATAGTTTCTGAAATGAACAAAATTCAAGATATGAAGACAGTGTAACACTCGGATTTAGGGGTTGACTTTTTCATTTGTTAATTTTGCCTTTCAGAAGAGTAGTATATAACTGCATGCTTATATTTAGAAATCTAAATAAATCTCAAGTTCATTTGACCAATGAGAATATCCTAAAAACTGTGTTTTGCTCACAGGACACCGGGGTTGATAAAAGAGAAGATGGAGATAATATTAAAGAATTTCTCTTACAGCACTATTATATCCACTCCAATTCTGCAGAGGTTTGGATAATCATCCAGAACAAAGAGTCAGCACAAAAAGAAAGAATAAATGAAAAACAGATACTATCCTTTGTCAGTTATATTAATGAACACATTTGCTAAACAAAATTAACAGATTAACAAAAATGTTTCCCATAGATTTTATGTGAATGTGGTTCACTAGTAGTCTAAAAAGGAAAAAATACTCCACAGAGATACCAACATTTACTAACTATTTACAAAACCTTCTATAAATATTGCTACTATGATTTTTGAGGGCAAGCATCAATTTCTAAAGATTTTTAGAGCAATGCAGAGTAATTACTAACAGTGCTTTGATTGTAATCAATCAAAACTGCCACATTGCATTATATTGAATCAATTTTTATACTTGACACCAAAAGTTGGTAAAAGTAGTATCTGTTTTTTCTCCTTTGTTCCCGTCTCTCTCTGCTTTCCTTTAATTTTTTTAATTTGAATTTTTAAATTTTGTTAAATTTAAATTCCCATAAACATTTTTCCATTTTCCCTCAAGACAAACATGTTGTGGTATCAATGATAAATACCCTTCTTTAACAGATTCTGATTTTATTGATACTATATGATTTGCAACCTTGGCAGGTCATATATGAAACTGAATGACTGGAATGAAAACCATAACTCAAAAAAGTCACGCCAGTTAAAAGTATAGGTCATTTACCTGTAAGTGGTCCATTCTCTTTTCTGCTTGGTCTAGGTTTTGCAATTACTTTGTTCATTATTTGCAAGATCTCTCTCTTTGCAACTATGGAAAAATGAATAACATTTTAGTTTAAATACACAACATATACAATTTAACTTTTTCATTAAAAAATACTGCTAGTGTTCTGCCTTTCTTTTTAAATGACTAATCAAGCAAATCCTTTCTACCATTTCACCACAAGGGTTTGAGACACTTTCAATCAGCTGTTCTGTTAAGTTAAAAGCAATGTTATTTCCAGTCTAGAATTAGTATATAAGACTAATTATATACTAAGGAATTAGTATATAACAGGGCTCTCCAACCTTGACAACTTTAAGACTTGTGGACTTCAACTCCCAGAGTTCCTCAGCCAGCTTTGGAACCCCTGGTACCAAATTTTTTGTCCAGCTTTCTGTACTATTTCCAGTGCATCATGAAAGCCCTCTAAATTTCCACTGGGAGAAACTATTTATGAGAGCCAGTTTCGTCCAGTAGTTAAGGCAATGTACTAGAAAGCAGAAATGGTGAGTTCAAGTCCTCTTTAGCCATGAAAGCCAGCTGGGTGACTTTGGATCAGTTTCTCTCTTTCTCTTTATCTCAGCTTAACCCACCTCATAGGGTTGTTGTTGTTGTGAGGAAAATAGGAAGAAGGTGTGTTGGATATGTACACTGCCTTAAGTTATTTGTACAAATAATAAAGGTGGGACATAAATAAAATAAATAAATATTTTTAAGAATTTAAGTAAGCATGGATAAAGAAGAGTAATTTATTTTTCGGACTATAAGATGCACCTAGCTTTTGGGGAGGAAAACAAGAAAAAAAAATCTGCCTCTGCCTCCCAGCAATTTGCCTCCTTGCAGCAAACAGCCTGGTCAGTTTCAGCACAGCCTGATTTAGCATGAGCAGCTGATTGGCGGTTGGATCTGCATCCCGGAATACCTCCTATCAGCTGTTCCAGGCTGCGGGGTTCACCACTGCCCGTTGCCACTGCCACCTATCGCTGCCTCCACGTGCCCCATTTTCAGCCTCCACGTGTCCCATTTTTGGCCTGCTCCAGGTGGCAGCAATTGTTGCTGCCGCCTATCCCCGCCGCCTGGAACGGGCGAAAAATGGGGCGTGCGGAGGCAGAAAATGGGGCGCGCAGAGGCGGTGATAGGCGGCAGTGGCAACGATTCCCGCAGCCTGGAACAGCTAATAGGTGGTATTCCGGGAAGCAGATCCAACCGCCAGTCAGCTGCTTGTGCTAAATCAGGCTGTGCTGAAGCTGACCAGTCTGTCTGCTGCAAGGAGGCAAATTGCTGGGAAGCAGAGGCCGAAGGGTGGGGGCCGGCGGGGCTCGGCAGCATTCGCTCTATAAAACGCACAGACATTTCCACCCACTTTTTGGGGGGGGGGAAGTGCGTCTTATACACCAAAAATACAGTACATTTCCTTGATATTCTTTTTCTTTAGGAATAAAATAAAAAGCATGTTAAATGCACAATCCATTGCTGACATAGAAACAATGATAAACAAGGAACTTTGCTAATTTTTATGTTGAAAAGCAAAATTTTTTAAAGGGGCCTATACTTTTTAATATTTTAACAGGTATATTATGTGGTTTAAAACTTTAACTGATCAATGGGACTGTGATTAAAAAATCTTTGGAAATATTTTGTTTTGAATGAACTCAGATTAGTTCCATCTCTGTTATCATTCTGGAAGTCCCCAAGACCTAGTTCTGCCACTAGGCCTGGGGGAGATCTCATGGAATCGGAAATGTTCTTAAAGGCCTCCATCATGATTGATCTTTTATTCTCTCCTTGTGGTTTGTATATTTCCAAATTTTTCAGTTGTTAATTTTTAATGACGATTTTTAAATTTTCTATAATGAGTTTTTGTTGTTTTATTGATTGCTGTTCTCTGCCCAGAGTCACTTTATGAGTAGATAATTATATAAATATGATAAATAAACTTAATCTACTGAATGCTAATCAAAATATGAGCCTGGCCAGAGATAATACTCTGGACATTTTTTACAGATTTACAACTTATCCTTTTGTTGATATGAAAAATGTAGAGAAAAAAGGAAAAATAAATCAAGAATTGTGGTTGTCCTTCTCACCTGTAGCTTGTTGAATAGCTTCCATTACAATTTTTAAGGGTATTCCTGGTATCTTGATATCAGCCTAATAATGCACAAATCAAAAATAAAGTTTAACATCAGCTAATATCAATGGAACTATTTTCTAGCAAAATGGGGGGTGGGATAAATTAAGATGATCAGAGCCAATACCTGTAAGGCAGTGATTCCTTTATTTGTCCCAGCCATCTTGAAGTCCATATCACCATTATAATCCTCTATTCCCTGTATAAGAGCATTTGAAATAATCAACAAGTTTGCAATAGTTCTATTAATAATCCAATCATAAGTGTCAACAAATTCTGCTGTGATACTTTCTACAGAACTGCTGCTAAATTCTATGCTTATATTGATATAATGGATGTCTCTAAACCAGGTGTCTGCAACCCACGGCTGCGGAGCCACATGCGGCTCTTTCATCCCCCTGCTGTGTCTCCCTATTGGCTGAACCCACCACTGGCTGGCCCCGCCCCTCTCCTCCCAGTAACTCTTCACCTGGACTGATAAGATAAGGGCGACGGCGGGGGGTGGAGACTCGCTCTATATTCCAGAGCGGGAGCGAAGCGCCCCTGTACTTGCCATATCTCGCGGGCGCTTCTTCCGGTCCTTGTTGGTGCTGCGCACACCTCAGTCACTCGGGGAGACGCGCAACTTGCTTTCCGCCCCAACACACTGGCCGGGTCTGGCTACAGCCGATGCTCTGCATCATAATGGGCTCCAGGAAGAGGAGGGGACGCCATCTCCCCCATTGTGAAGCGTGCTAAATTTAATTTTGCTGCCCAAGGTGCTGCAAGAGCAGTGGGCAGGCTATGGAGGTGGAAACAGTAGTGGTGTAAGCCGCAGCCAGGACAGGCCAGTGTCTCGGGGGGGAGCAAGTTGCGCATCTCCCCGAGTGACCAAGGTGCGCACACTCCTATCCTCAAAACGCTAGAGCACTGCACACCAGAACAACTAGACACAAGAACAGTTTTTCCCCGAACGCCATCACTCTGCTAAACAAATAATTCCCTCCACACTGTCAAACTATTTACTAAGTCTGCACTACTATTAATCTTCTCATCGTTCCTATCACCCATCTCCTCCCACTTATGACTGGATAACTGTAACTTTGTTGTTTGTATCCTTACGATTTATATTGACTGTTTCCTAATGTGATTTGATTGCTTATTTATACCCTATGACTATCATTAAGTGTTGTACCTTATGATTCCTGACGAATGTATCTTTTCTTTTATGTACACTTGAGAGCATATGCACCAAGACAAATTCCTTGTGTGTACAATCACACTTGGCCAATAAAGAATTCTATTCTAGATTCAAAAGGTACTCTCCTAATTCAAAGCTCTGCCTGTCATCATGTTATTATGAATTTATTTGCCAGTAATATATAATGGTTATGGATTTCAATTTTTTATTGAATTTTTGTGAAAAATAATAATTTTGTAATAATTTAATATAAATTTTATAGATCGAAGATATCTCAAAACTGAGAAACAAACTTAAGGATACTCACCAGAATGTCTGTTAATAGGCAATAATTTTCAATGTCTCCAATTTTTTCAGGATTTGGCTTGGAAATCAAACCAATAGCAACTCCTGCTACAGGAGATGATATGGGAACTCCTGGCAGAGAGAAAAAAAAAGCCTCAAAATCATGTTGCTGAATGAAACTAAATAGGCTTTGGAATCCAACCTCTGCTCAGTTCAAGAGATATTTCTCACAAATGAAGGCAAATATGTGTGTCCCAGGATCATGTTGCAGGATCCAATCTGGGTCGGTCATTGGAACCAGAGGTTTTGTCCTTCGAGCTTTCAGACTCATGCTGGAGCCAGAGTGTGTGCTGTTCTGTGTGGTATTTCTAGTGCCTATTGTATGTACCCAGATTGGATCCTGCAAGAGATATTTCTTCCTAGCCTCAATGTGAACATATTCAAAGAAGGGAAGACCATCAGTTTTCTAGGTAATTTGTTTTATTGACAAATTCCTGTATCATTGGGGGGGAAATGCCCAACTTTCAAATAAAATCTTTTTCTTCCAAGCTTGCATTCCTCCAAGTTGTAATGAATGGGGAGAAGCCTCCTCCCAAACATTGACACAAAAGCGTTAAAAGTAAAACCAAAATGTAATTGGTCGGTCTACGTAGTGGACAGAAATAAACAAACCTAGAAAAACCAAACTCCGAAGAATCAATCAGAAGGGAAAAACTCCTGTCATGTAAGTTTTTCCAAAAAGGATAGGGCAGCTCAATTTTGTCTTTTGTACCTGTATCTAGTACTGGCTTAAAAGCCAGATACATTGCAATTGTGATTAGAGTTCAGGAATTAGAAAGTTATCTAACCTACAAAACTAGGTGAAATCAATATCTATGTTTATGTCAGAGACTGATATGATCAGCTGTGATTCTTTTGTGTGTTTGCTTCTCTGTGTAGAAGCAAGCAAGAGAATCCTCTTCCAAATTAATGTCCAATTCTCCTTTTTAAATATTTCCTTTGTTCTCTTTTAACTCCATTTATAGTCACGTGAAAAAGTAAGAAAACCCCATTGAATGTTTTGACTTTTTCAATGTATTTCAACATAGTTATTTGATCTTAATTTCAACAACCATTCTACTGTCTGAAAGAACCCCTAAAAGTGAAGATTTCAAACTGTGAATTTACTTAGACCATCTACCAGGTGGGCCAAGGATAAAACTTTTGCTGTCCAGAAAAAAATACTAGGGTAAAACTAAAGTTTTCTCATGAAACCTAGGCAAAGACCAGGGCTTCTGAAACAATGTGCTCTGGATAAACAAGGCAAAGATAGTTATTTGGTCAAAGTACCAGAATGCATATTTGGTGAAAATCAAAGATAACATTTCACCAGAGGATCCTGATACAAACTGTAATGCATGGTAGTGGAAATGTTATGATTTGGGGCTGCTTTGCTGCATCAGGGGCTGGGCAGCTTACCATTATAGAATCCTTATGAATTGAATCTTGCAACATGACAATGTTTCTGAATATTCCAGTAAATTCACAATGGAATGGCTGGAAAAAAAGAGGACTCTGGAATGGCCAAAGCAAAGCCCAGATCCAAATTCCACTGAGATGAGATTTAAAATGGGTCATTTATGCAAAAAACAGTTTGCATTATCCAGAATTGGACCCAAGAGTAAAAGTTTGATTTGACCTTTATGCTATTTGAAAGCAGTATTTCTAATTTTACTATTTTCATAGCATTGTATTGCATAAATCAATTCAAAATATGAAATTCATACTCTTTAGGAAAAACATACCTGCATCCATCAAGGCTAGACTCCCACCACAAACAGAAGCCATTGATGATGACCCTGGGGAGAGAAATTATACGCTATCCCTTAATGCATTGTCAATTAAACACTTACCTTTCTAACATATATTTACAAACAAGTTGCCTTCCCAGTGAGAGCCAGTTTGGTGTAGCGGTTAAGGAATTTTATCAAAACCAAAGATCACGGAGTTCTAGTTTCTTCTTAGGTACAAAGCCAGCTGGGTGATCTTGGGTCAGTTAGTCTTTCTCAGCGCTTGGAAGCAGGCAATGGAAAACCACCATTGAAATTTTGCCAAGAAAAATGTAGGAAATAATCCAGGCAGTCACTAGGAGTCAAAACTGACTTGAAGGCAACCTTCCCCCTCCAAATGTTTCCCAGTAATATGAAGAAAATTCATAACTATTCAATCAACTTTTGATTTCTATCTCCTAGATGTAGATTCTTCAGTCATTCTAGATACAAGTTAACAAAGTAGTAATTCCAAACCTTAATGCATTTCAGAAATTTTTTTAAAAAAGCTTGGTATAGGAGTTGAAGTATAAAGGTCTTAAACATTCATAAACTATTTTTACCAAAACCACAATGCAATTTTCTACTAGAGATAAAAAAAAGACTACAAATCCCTTCTCCCAAATCCTATAGATTGAAGCAAAATATATAAAAAAGCAAATACCATTTGATTCTAATACTTCTGAAGTAACTCTGATTGTGAAAGGGAATTTACTTGGAATCACCGGTTTCAAAGCCTTTTCTGCAAGTGCACCTACAGGTAAAAATAATGTCATGAATACAAAGAATACTTAACTTCAATATAAACAATGAGTTGCCGAAGGGTTTACTTACCATGACCAAGTTCTCTCCTATTTGTACCTGAAACTCTGCCAATCTCATTAGTTGCATATGGAGGGAACTACAAAGAGAAGAAAGACATTTTAAAATGCCAAGTCAGTATTTATGTTAAGATACAGAGCCAGAAATTCACACTACATGCATACTTCAGAATTTAGAAATTATTCACACATTATAAGTGGTTCATTTATTCTCACAGTTCTGAAGAAAAATACTGGCTCTCACAGTCCAATGAAATCAGACTAGATCAGTGATGGCGAACCTTTTTTGGTTCGCGTGCCAAAAGGGGGGGGGGATGCGGGGGATCACGTGTGTGCGTGCCCACACTCATAATTCCATGCACCCCCGCACATGCACGCATGACCCCCCCTGCTCCCAGCATGCAATGGCACGCCCATTTTTTGCTCTCCCCAGGCTCCAGAGTCTTTCTAGGAGCCTGGGGAGGGCGAAAACGGCCTTCCCCACCCCCTCTGGAGGCTGGAAACAGCCTGTTTCCCGACTCCCAGTGGGCCCAGAAGGCCCGAAAATCAGCCGGCTGGTGCACACATCCACGCCGGACCTGAGCTCGCGTGCCCACCGATATGGCTCCGCGTGCCACTTGTGGCACCCGTGCCATAGGTTCGCCATCACGGGACTAGATGTTTATATCATAATAGTTAAACTGCAAAAATATCTAACATCTACTGCTTGAAATAACTATAATAAATATATTATAGTTATTTGCATATACATATATGCATTTATTTGCCATCCTCCGTAAATCTGTGCAATATATCCACATATAAACAAACAAAGAAACAAACACACACACACTGCAGATGCTGTTTAGGAACAACCTAAGGGGTATTTCATAAAAGCCCTTTAATAAGTGATCATGTGAAGTAATCACTTTTCAGTGGCACAAAATATTCTCCTTCATTTATAGACAAGAAAGGGTGTAGCAAATTCTAAATGGTCATATACAGTTAGTCCTCAACTTACGGCCATGATTAAGTCCATTTCGGTTGCTAAATGAGACATTTGTTAAGTGAGTTGCCCCATTTAGGAAAGGATATGGAGGTTTTGAAAGAGGTCAGGTTCTGCCAGGTGCTACTGCCAGCAGAGACAAGAGGCGCATTCTTAAGATAGTCAAGAATGCCAGTAAGGACTGTGATGTTGATGCTATTATACATCTTGGCACGAATGATCTGTCCCAAAAAGATGTACTTTCTGTGCAGAATGACTTCCAGAGCTTGGGGTATGAAATTAGTAGTATAGGTTGTAGGCTTATCTTTTCAGAGGTTTTACCAGTTTATAAGGAACAAAAAGGGAAAGGCCAGCGTGTAGTGGAGTTTAATGTGTGGCTAAAGGAGTGGTGTAAAAGGAAAGGCTTTGGTTTTATTAGTCAAGATGTCTGCAGCTGGTCCAATGAAAAATTGTACAAAAGAGATGGTTTGCATCCATCAAAGAAAGCGACTGAGTTACTTGGTATTAAATTCACAGATTTCCTGGATAAACATTTAAACTGAACAGCGGGGACAGAGAATTAATTGATATAGAACATTTCTGTACTCAACAATCTAAAATTAATAGGGTTATCAGTGCATGCAACATAGATGTGAATGAGGGTAAGATTATCAGCCCTGCTGTCAAGCAAAACCAAACATTTAATAGTGAGTGCCATACCATGTGCACTAATCAAACAGGCAGCAAGAAAGTAGGGGCAGTCAGGCACAACACAGGTTATGTAGACAGTAAACACAGGGTCAATCAAAATGGACTCAAATGTCTATACACCAATGCTACAGGGTATGAGGAATAAACAGGGTGAATTAGAAATTCAAGTAAATGAGGGAAGATATGATATTGTTGCCATTACGGAAACTTGGTGGGATGAAACCGACAAATAGAATATACAGCTAGAGGGATTTAAATTATTTAAAAGAAATAGATCAAATAAGAGGAGTTGGAGTTGCACTATATATAAGAAATAACTACATCTCTACAGAAATAGAGCACAACAATAATGAAAATTATCTTGAATGCATTTGGGTCAATATTAAAGGGGGGGAAACGACATTGCCATAGGTCTACACTACAGGCCACCCAACCAAACAGAGGAAGTAGATGAACTTTTTGCTAGTTACCTAACTAAGGTATGTAGGAAACACACCACAATAGTAATGGGAGATTTGAATTACTCTGACATCAACTGGGAGACAAACTCTGCACCAAGTGGAAGATCCAACAGGTTCCTAACAAACCTAGCAGACAACTTTGTTTCCCAAAAAAGTAGAAAAGGGAACAAGGGGATCAGCCATATTGGACTTAATTCTCACTAACAGAGATGAAATGACAGAAGATGTTGAAGCTACAGGAACCTTGGGGGCAAGTGATCATGCAATATTGGAATTCAACATTATGCAAATACAAGCAGTAGAACAAAGTCAAACTAGAGTCTTGGACTTTAAGAGAGCTAATTTCAATAAACTTAGAGCTTGGGAAGGATTCCATGGATGAGAATCCTCAAGGGGAAAACAACTCAAGAAGCTTGGGAAATTTTGAAAAGTGAGATTATAAAAGCCCTGTCTAGCACAATACCAATGAAGAAGAAAAATAATAGCTCTCAAAAGAAACCAGCATGGCTGCATAAAGAACTCTCTGACAAATTGAAAGGCAAAAAGGACAAGTATAAAAAGTGGAAAGAGGGGCAAATAACTAAGGCAGAGTATCAGCAAATAGCCCGAGCCTGTAAAGATGAAGTGAGGAAAGCTAAGGCTCACAATGAACAAAGGCTTGCGACAAAAGTAAAAAATAGCAAAAAAAGCTTCTTCCAACATATTAAAAACAAAAAAAAGTCAAGGAAAGAATTGGTCCATTGCTGGGAGAAAGTGGCAAGAAGGTGACAAGCAACAGGGAGAATGCAGAGCTACTTAACTAGTTTTTCACATCTGTTTTACACAAAGGGAAAAAACAGTCCAACCTATCAAAACAGCACCACAAAAAACAGATTAGGAACACGTTAAAATAGGGAAGAAAATGGTAAGTGAACACCTGTCTACCCTAGAAGAGTTCAAATCACCAGGACCGGATGGATTACACCCCAAGATTCTGAAGGAACTGGCAGATGAGATCTCAGAACCACTGAACTATATCTTGCAAAGACCCTGCAGCACTGGGAAACTGCCAGAGGACTGGAAAAGAGCTGATGTAGTTCCCATCTTCAAAAAAGAGGAAAAAATCGATCCAGGAAACTACAGACCTATCAGCCTGACCTCAATACCAGGGAAGATTCTGGAAAAGATAATCAAGCAACGAATCAGCGAATACCTAGAAGCAAACAAAGTAATAACCAAAAGCCAACATGGGTTTGTCAAAAACAGATCATGCCAGACTAATCTTATTGCATTCTTTGACAAAGTGACAAAATTAGTGGACCAGAGGAATGCTGTTGATATAATTTACTTGGACTTTAGTAAGGCATTTGATAAAGTAGACCATAACCTACTACTAGATAAAGTAGAAAAATGTGGGTTAGACAGCAACACCACCAGATGGATTCGTAACTGGCTGTCCAACCGCACTCAATGTGTAGCGCTCAATGGAACTGCATCTACATGGAGGGAAGTATGCAGTGGAGTACCCCAAGGCTCTGTTTTTGGCCCAGTACTCTTTAACATCTTCATCAATGACTTGGACAGGATAGATGGGGAACTCATCAAATTTGCAGATGACACCAAACTGGCAGGAATAGCCAACACTCCAGAAGATAGGCTCAAGATACAGAAGGATCTTGACAGACTTGAACATTGGGCGCTATCTAACAAAATGAAATGCAATGGTGAAAAAAAGCAAGGTTCTACATTTAGGCAAGAAAAACAAAATGCACAGGTACAGTATATGTGGTACCTTGCTCAACAGTAGTAACTATGAGAGGGACCTTGGAGTCTTAGTGGACAACCATTTAAATATGAGCCAGCAGTGTGCAGCAGCTGCCAAAAAAGCCAACACAGTTCTAGGCTGCATTAACAGAGGGATAGAATCAAGATCACATGAAGTGCTAATACCACTTTATAATGCCTTGGTAAGGCCACACTTGGAATACTGCATTCAGTTTTGGTTGCCACGATGCAAAAAGGATGTTGAGCCTCTGGAAAGAGTGCAGAGAAGAGCAACAAAGATGATTAGGGGACTGGAGGCTAAAACATATAAAGAATGGTTGCAGGAACTGGGTATGTCTAGTTTAATGAAAAGAAGGACTAGGGGAGACATGATAGCAGTGTTCCAATATCTCAACGGTTGTCACAAAGAAGAGGGAGTCAAACTATTCTCCAAAGCACCTGAGGGTAGAACAAGAAGCAATGGGTGGAAACTAATCAAGGAGAGAAGCAACCTAGAACTAAGGAGAAATTTCTTGACAGTTAGAACAATTAATCAGTGGAACAGCTTGCCTCCAGAAGTTGTGAATGTTCCAACACTGGAAGTTTTTTAGGAAGAAATTGGATAACCATTTGTCTGATGTGGTGTAGGGTTTCCTGCCTAAGCAGGGGGTTGGACTAGAAGACCTCCAAGGTCCCTTCCAACTTTGTTATTCTATTCTATTCTATTCTATTCTATTCTATTCTATTCTATTCTATTCTATTCTATTCTATTCTATTCTATTCTATTATGACCTTACTTGCCACAGTTAAGTGAATCACTGTATTTGTTAAGTTAGTAGCAGAGTTAAGTGCAACTGACTTTGCTTGCCAGAAGATCGCAAAAGGTGATCACATGTCCCTGGAGCACTGCAACTGTCATAAATAGGAGTCAGTTGCCAAGTATCTGAATTTTGACCACATGACCATGGGGATGCTGCAATGGTCATGTGAAAAATGATCATAAGTCACTTTTTTCCAGTGCTGTTATAACTTTGAATGCTCATTAAACTACCGTAACTGTTGTAACTTGAGGACTACCTTTATTCTGACTCTGTACTGACTCTGACTGGATGCTTTTAATTGCTGTTGCCCAAATGTAATCTACTTCTCTCAAAACCTCTCAATGAATTAACAATTTAGCCCAATATGTGATTTATGGCTTAACATTAGATGGAAACCCAAGTAATGTAACTTGTTTAAGTGGGAACCCAGACAATGTTGTTTAAGTGGGAACCCTAGAGGTAGCAGTTACTTGCAGTGTATATTATTTTTCTTCCTAAAAATACTCAAAGCAGAATAAAATATTAAAATCTCATTAAAAAGGCACAAAAATATCACAATACTTCTAGCAAATGCAAGTATTAAAAGTACACAACAAATACAACAGCCAGAGCATTATTATTACAATATAGCTGGTCTTTCCACCAAAATTCTGGAGTTCCCTTGAGATAGAAATAAACTTATGACACAGAGGGATTTTCCTTTTAGAAAAGCAATGTGGAATCAGCCCTAAGTTCAAGTACTGAAGTTTACTGATTAGGCATCCTTAAAAATAATAACATTCAAGTGAAACAAAGAAAAATATCATACCTCATAATGAAGCATAAAGTTTTTTTCCTTTATTCCACTAAAATAGAAATAAAAAGTTATATAGATCTTAATGAGCTGTATATAATTTAATCAATCCATGAACATTTAAATAAAACTACTTTATCCTCTTTCACCAACCAACCAACCAACCAACCATGAAACTCCGGATTTAGGGCACAAGAAAAACCTCATTTTTCCAAGCATCTTTCCCAAACCATAAATTTCTGCAGAATCCTTGAAATTTTCAGAAGCAATTTACTTTTTGAAGTAAGTTTAGCTTATAGTAATGTATAATAAGTACATTATTATGGAGTCCCTTTCCTGTTTAGACCAACCTCTTTTCAGAACTCAGAAACTAATCTGATGAACCAGTACAAAGTTATATTTTTAAATCTGCCTAAGCCTGGTCTATCTTTTATAGGAAATTGTCTGAAAAAGTGGTTTTACACACTGTACATTATGTGCCCATCCATGTATGCACATATTGATTCCAGAAATGTGTCTGAATTGATATTTTAGTCACTTTTTCTTAAGATAGTGAACAATGTTCTGAGCACTCTCACGAGGCTTGTCTGTTCACAAAAATGACTGGCACAGCTCATCATGGAAAATTAATTTATTAAAAAAATGTGAAATTGTCCATCATCTTCCCTTCTAGAATGCTGGTTTCTAATCCAACATTTTCTCTGTAAGAAAACTTGCGAAGAAAGCATTGGGCTGCAATGAATCCACTTTTATTTTATAGCAATGCCCAGGAAGCTTAGAATATTACGCTTAGAAGCATTCTTATAAATACAATTATTCTAGGAGATGATATTTTGGTTGCAACTTTTCATTTAAAAAAATAAAAACATTATTAGAAGGGATATGGAAACTTGTAGGAACAAGGACTATCTGTATTATGAATTAAGATGATGTGAAAAGTCAGCTCCCATGGTTTGTAAACAATATAATTTAGGGATCCCCAATCTACTAGTCTGCGGCCTATTCGCAACAGCCCCATTAGCATGAGGGTCACAAGCGCTTGGGGCCTCACCTGTGTGAGCATCGCAGCAACTTGTGCCCTCACTTGCACGAGCATCGTGGGCGCTTGTGGCCCCAGTCGTGCAAGCATCATGGGCATTCACTGCCCCACTCGTGGTTAAGTGAGGACAATCTATATAAGCAATGTTATAATCAAATGATCCAGCAAAGAGCAAAAACTGGCAGTGTAAAGAAGGTGGAAGGAAAATATACAATGGCACATACCTGGCTACTGTAGTGATAAGATCAGATTTAATACTTGATTCTAATGAATCAAATGTAACCGTACAGAGGACCTAAAAATTAGCCAAAAAAGAAATACTATAAAAACATTTCTCTTTATGGAAATTAAATTAAATTACTATAAAATAAAAATCATACTAACATAAAATGCTTCAGAAACTCAGTGAAATTATGTTCGCCTTCATTTCAAATGTTTCTGAGCTGTACTTGTTTAACATTATACTACAAATATAAACACTGTATATTCAAAATTTCAATCAAATATATGCACAAATCAATTGAACTTATTTTTAGAAGGAAAAAATATATGAAAATATTTACTCTTTTTACCAGTTTAAGATAAGAAATCTGATCACACATACTATTTTAAACTATCTACAAGAACCTTTTCATTCATTGACATGAATATCTCATACAATGCAATTTTAATAGCGCCCTCTAATTGCCCTCTAATGCACAAAGAAAGTTAGGGATAATTTTAAAGTAGCAGTCAATTTATTTCAAAATATTGTAGTAGCTTAAAATCATAAATTTGATTTTAATTACATACTAACAATATACCACTATTTGCATTGTAAGATTTTTCCCCTCTAAGACATAGACTTCATTCATCTTCCCGAGTCCCTGAGCATAAAGTTTTTTTTTCAAACGATGATAAAGCTTTAAATCTTGAACTTGTTCATATAAAACTTGAGTTTTGCTGCTGATTATATCCCCTTTTAATGCTTTTACCAGGATATCAGACAAACAGAAATACGGTAATTCTTTAAAAATGGAACATTAATTTTTTTAAAAAAATTATAATATTCAAAAACAACAGAAGTGAATACCTGTGTTTGTCCCCTTTGAAATAAAGCTGAACCATGCAAAGTTTTAAACAAGTCCACCTCACAACTGATATTTCTAAGTGTATTGAAATCTCTACCATCACATCTAGAAAAATAAAAGTTAAAAAGAAATAATGTTTCTTTCCAGTCTTATTTCACGAACTCAAATACAGAATGCATCCTTTGATTTAAATCCAAGAGCAGTGTTACCTATCAGAGCTGATACAGAGTAGAGGAGCATATTTATTACAGCACATCCTGCTTCTACTATTCAACTGATGTGTACATACCGGCGTAATATTCAAATATAGGTCCAACTAAAATAGGTTGTCAACAGCTCAGACCAAATCAATCAACTGACACATATTTTTAAGTTTTTAATCCAATAAAACTTCTAGAACACATTTTTTTTCTGGTTCATCATGCACATGTTCTCCTGTTAGGGATTCTATTCTTATTGGCTCATGTACAAGGCATGAGATATTTCAAAATCTATCCCACATTTTGCCTTCCATTAGCATTGAAAATAACTCCACTTAATTACAATCAATTCCGTATTTACCTTCGGTATTCATTCATGATAAGTTTTCTAAAGATTTCCTTGGAAACAACATAAAATGATTCCGTGATTTCATAAGAATCAGCCCCCGGAAACTTTTCTAGAGGTTAACACAGAAGAAAAATTATTTTCTATTCCTTAAAAATTTAGTGAACAGCATCTATTTTAGCAACAAAATAATTAGCATGATTTTATATCTTTTTCTTTCAGCAGATTCAAAGAGAACAGCTGAGCAGAAATGAAAGCAACCAAATAGGAAGGAAAAAATAGGATACATGTATGTGCGTGTATATATGTATATACATACTGTATAAATATATATATTTAAATGTATAAATATATATTCTATTTTTCTTATAAACATCTTAGTGAAACCCAAAACTGTAGTTCTGTGGACACCTTACATGGATGTGTTACATGTGGAGGGGTATCTCTGGGGGGGGTAGAGAGCCGGAATATTCCGGTCTTGATAGGGAGAGGTAGATATGGCGGGAGCAGAGGGGCGGGCCACTCTTGGGGAATAAGACCTCGCTGTTTACAAGCAATCCCTTGTTCCGGCCCCTCCGATGTGGTTCCATCTTGCTCAACCGAGAACCTGGCAACCAGGGTTTTCAGGGCCCTGGGCTCAGAATGTTGCTGCTGAATGCCAGGTCAATTGTCAACAAAGCCCCCGTGATACGTGACCTAATCACCGAGGAGGGGGAGGACCTGGTATGCATAACTGAGACCTGGCTGGGCCAGGAGGGGGGAGTAGCCCTCTCCGAGATATGCACAGATGGGTTCTCAGTGCAGCACCATTCTCGACCCCAGGGAAGGGGAGGAGGAGTGGCTATTATAATGCGCCAAAATCTGCATCCTTGTAGGATCCCTGCCCCGGAGATTGTCGGGTGTGAGACGCTCCTTCTGAAGTTGGACTTAGGGGTTCATGTGGGCCTTTTGTTGGTGTACCTGCCTCCCAGCTACGTTACTAAGGCCCTGCCTGAGCTGCTTGAGGCAATAGCTAGCCTGGTGGTAAAGTTCCCCAGGCTTATGGTGCTGGGGGACTTTAACCTGCCCTCGGCGGGCGAAACCTCTGGTGCAGCTCAGGAGTTCATGGATTCCATGACAACCATGGACCTGACCCAAGTAATCCAGGGTCCGACTCATGAGGGGGGTCACATGCTTGACCTAGTGTTTCTTTCGGGGCAGTGGAGAGATGATCTGAATGTAGGGGATATAGCCATCACCCCGTTGCCATTTCCTATTGAGGTTGGATTTCACAGCCCCACTCCTCCTCCGCAGGGAGGCGGGACCGACTAGGTGGTTCCGCCCCAGGTGCCTAATGGAGCAGGAAGGATTCCAGAGGGAACTTGGGGAAATACCTGAAACCTTGGTACACAATTCGTCTGAGGCCCTGGTGGCTGCCTGGAACACCGCGGCAGCAGGGCCATTAGATCGGATTGCGCCTTTGCGACCTCTCCATGGCAGTGGATCCCGGAAAGCTCCCTGGTTTACCGAGGAGCTCCGGGAGATGAAACGCCACAAGAGATGTTTGGAGCGATGCTGGAGAGCCAGTAAAACCGAATCCAATCGAACACTTCTAAGAACTTTTATTAAGTCTTATTTAGTGGCGATAGGGGCGGCAAAAAGATCTCATTTTTCCGCTCTTATTGCGTCCGCAGATTCTCGTCCAGCTGCCTTGTTTAGGGTGACTCGCACCCTCCTTGTAAAAGGGGGGAGCGAGGAACACTTGCAAGGTAGAGCTGAGGAATACTCGCAGTTTCTGACGGATAAAGTCGCTCGGATTCGGTCGAACCTGGACTCTAGCTGGGCAGAGTCCATTGAGTTGACAGGGGCAAGTCTTAGTCCAGCATTGTGGGAGGAGTTTGAGCCTGTTTCTCCTGATGATGTGGACAAGGCTGTGGGGGCGATGAGCTCTGCCACCTGTTTATTGGACCCGTGCCTCTCCTGGTTGGTTTCGGCCAGCAGAGAGGTGGCACGCGGCTGGATCCAGGTGGTCGTCAACGCTACTTTGATTAAAAGTTAAAAGTTGCGGTGGTGAGACCCCTCCTGAAGAAGCCTTCCCTGGATCCAGTGGATTCGAAGAACTTTCGTCCGGTCTCCAACTTGCCTTTTATAGGTAAAGTTGTGGAGAAGGTGGTAGCTTTTCAGCTCCTTCGGTTATTGGAGGAAACTGATAATCTAGATTGCTATCAGTCGGGTTTCAGGCGCGGTTACAGCACAGAAACCGCCTTGGTCGCCCTGATGGATGATCTCTGGCAAGCCCGGGATGGGGGTAATTCCTCCATCCTGGTGCTACTTGACCTCTCAGCGGCTTTCGATACCATCGACCATGGTGTCCTTCTGCATCGTCTCGGCGAGTTGGGAGTGGGAGGCACCGTTTTACGGTGGTTCTCCTCTTATCTCGCCGACAGGATGCAGTCAGTGTTAGCAGGTGGGCAGAGGTCGTCTCCTAGGCCCCTGACTTATGAGGTGCCTCAGGGTTCGGTCCTCTCACCCATCCTGTTTAACATTTACATGAAACCGCTGGGGGAGATCATCCGTAGACATGGGGTGAGTTTTCAACAGTACGCTGGCGACACCCAGCTGTACATTACCACCCAGTCTCAATTCAGGGAGGCGGTTGATGTGATGTGCCGGTGCCTGGACGTTAGGACCTGGATGGGGAGAAACAGACTCAAACTCAACCCCGACAAGACTGAGTGGCTCTGGATATTGCCTCCGAAGGACTATGTCGACTGTCCCTCCTTGGTTCTTGAGGGAGAAAAATTAACTCCCTCAGAACGGATTCGCAATTTGGGAGTCCTCCTAGATCCACAGCTAAAATTAGACCAACACCTTGCAGCTGTGGCTAGGGGGGGCTTTTGCACAGGTTCGCCTGGTGCACCAATTGCGACCATACTTGGAGAAGGAGGCTTTACTCACAGTCACTCATGCCCTTGTCACCTCTTAATTGGACTACTGCAATGCGCTCTACATGAAGAGTATTCGGAGACTTCAACTGGTGCAAAATGCGGCTGCGCGTGCTGTGGTGGGTGTCTCAAGATACACCCACGTAACACCCATACTCCGCCAGCTGCATTGGTTGCCCATTGGTCTCCGGGTACAATTCAAGGTGTTGATCATCATCTTTAAAGCCCTACATGGCTTAGGACCAGGCTATCTCCGAGATCGCATTCTGCCTCATTCTTCCCTTCAACCGGTCAGGTCCCACAGAGTGGGTCTCCTCCAGGTCCCGTCAGCCAAACAGTGCCGACTGGCGGGGCCTGGGGGGAGGGCCTTCTCTGTAGGGGCTCCTGCTCTCTGGAACCAACTTCCCCCAGAGATCCGAATCATCCCCACCTTGCTGGCCTTCCGAAAAGCCATTAAGACATGGCTCTTCCTGCAGGCGGGGTGAGTTTGAGACAACTTTATATCTGATGTCTCCCCCATGTATGTATGTTGTTTATATGTTTTTTAAATTGTTTTTAAATTGCCTTTTTTAATGATTTGTTTGGAGTTTCATAAAATGTTGTACGCTGCCATGAGTCCTGAGGGAGTAGGGTGGCATAGAAAAACTACCAAATAAATAAATAAATGTTGATGGTAAACAAATGTGTGTGTGTATGTATGTATGTGCACACACACACACATTCTATTTTTGTTATAACTATCTTAGTGAAACCCAAATCTGTAGTTCTGTGGACACCTTACATGGATGTTGATGATAAACAAACACACGTGTGTCTGTGTATATTGTACAAAGAAAAAAAATCCAGGCATAACAAAAAATAGAATATTCATCTTCTTTCTCACATACTAGAGTTTGGGTTTTTTTACATCCAAAGAATAAGAACATTCAATCAGGCTAAACCCTGTAGTCTGAAATACTACATTGCTTAGACATTAGTTTATACAATGATGGTGAACCTTTTTGGTAATGAGTGCCCAAACCGGAAAGTGCATGCGCATGTGTGCACCGGCCACCTGGTCTTTGGGTTTCCTGCGCACCAGCTGGACTTCACGCGCTGTACCATGCGTGAAAACCAGCTGGCCGGCACGCATGCATGTACCGGAAACCCAAAGACCAGGTGACCGCTGTGCACATGTGCACTGGCAAGCTGGTCTTCGGATTTTCAACGCTCCGGCAAGCGCGAAGACCAACTGGCTGGTGCGCATGCTCACAGAGAGGGCTCTGCGTGCCACCTCTGGCACACGTGCCATAGGTTCACCATCACGGGTTTATCACCTTAGTAAAATCTGGGTTAGATTTAGGTTACTGACATACTGTATCTGTGAAAAAGAACCTGTGCCTTTTTTTTTGCCTGTCAGATCTGTACACAAAAAGTCTCTCCAAAATATATTTCGTAATATGCATGCACATAACAATTATTAGTGTATCTGACCTTTTAGCTGTTCTTCTGTTTCAAGCCTGATTTTGTTGATAGCTTCATCTCGAGAAATCTAGAATGCAAAATGTCTATGTATTTATTAAATTTATCTTCTACCTTTCATCAATAGTGCTCAAGATGGCAAAAGATACAAAATCAAATTCAAACACAACATCCTATTTATTAAAATGAGAATATATAATTAAGAAAAAAATCCACCAGTTCAAAATCACATCAGAACCTTAAATGTCTTGCTGAATGATAATATAGAGGCAGAAAACACTACTTCCATTTGCAAGCAGTTCTAAAGCCTGCTGCAGACATGGAAAAAATGCTTTCACATTCTCACTAGAGGAATGTCTAAGAGTGGCAGGGAATTTCTCATGTACAAGAAAACCATGTTCAGGATAAAAAAAAATACATACAAATTGTATAGATTATGGTACTTTAAACCTATTGCAGATGGTCTAGCAGTTTCCAATCTTTGATGTGGACCAGGGTATTATCATTGCAAGCTTTTGAGTCAAGAGTCAGTAACCTGATAACTGCAATCATGATTATGTATCTAACAATACTATGGGACACCAAAAATAAATTGGAAGTAATAAAAAATGGCTAAATCCATGGATTTTGCACTCTCCTGAGATTTGGGGTATTTTAAAATAATGTACGGGATTTATTTTTAATTTTATTTATTAAATTTATATGGTACATAGCAGGAATGAAATTCAGCAGGTTCTGGAGAACCGGTAGCGGAAATTTTGAGTAGTTCGGAGAACTGGCAAATTCCACCTCTGGCTGGCCCCAGAGTGGGGTGGGAATGGAGATTTTGCAATATCCTTCCCCCAGGAGTGGGGTTGGAATGGAGATTTTGCAGTATCCTTCCCCTGCCACGCCCACAGAACCGGTAGGGAAAATTTTTGAATTTCACCCCTGGTATATAGACTATGGATAACCTGGAGTATCTTTGCAGGCAACAGTGGTCCATGGATCATGGCCTAGGACCCACTGACATTTATAGCTGGGAGTGGTCCTGTTTCATAAGAAGAAAACTTTATGCATTTGTTAATACTTCCATTTTTTCTCATAAATATAGACATTAGATTCTTGCTGACACATGCGGTTTTGCTAAAGAATTGCTGCCAGATGTTATACTAATTAAATTTTTACACTGCCCAACTCCCAGTGATTCTGTGTTTTGAATCAACTTTTGCCTCTTGAAGCTAAGATCAGTATGTTGCCCTACTGGGATGCACAAAGAAAATCTAGAAGGGATTATATGAATGAAAATACTTACTTTGTCATGCGTGAAGTCTGAAAATACTGCTGTGACTTTTTCAGAGGCAAGTCTTTGCAGAGGTGGAGGAGGAAGCATGGAAAAATAAGGAAACAATGTAGCAAGCTCATACTTTAATAAGTACTTCATTCATATTGTATATATTGAATTTTCCTTCTGCTTTGAAAGAGTAAGCCCTCCAACCTAAAAAAATTTGGTTTAGTAAAGTTTGCTTTTAATTTACAAAATATGCTGAAGCGAAACTTATTTGAATTGTGATAATGAACTTTGTCCCAAACATTGTACAGTGTTCATATTTAGCAAAGCAGTTTAGACTATATTTGCTGCTTCCACTCAAAATGAGCATTCAGTATTAAGAGTAGATTTTCTCATGTACTTTGGTTTCAAAAAGACCCATTTGCCATTTAATAAATGTTTGGTATTACTAAGCACCTTTCTCATCATTAATCTATTTAATCAAAGGTTTTCTGTACAATAATCCAGCAAGTATCCAAACACCTACGTTTAGAGCACAAAATGTATATACTACTGTGTTTCCCCGAAAATAAGACAGGGTCTTATATTTTTTTGACCCCCCTCCAAATATGGCCTTATTATGGGGGGGCTTATTATTTTCAGGGTGCAGGAGGCATGCCGGGCTGCGAGACGTGCATCTTACTGGAATCTGGCAGCTCCGTGGCATCTCTCGGCCGGTCTGTTTAGTTCCAGTTTCAGTTCCAGTTCCAGCCGTCACCATAGAGCGGGAAGCACACTCGCAGAGCGGCTGCTGCCCTGGCTGGGGTTTGGAAGCCACAGAGCTGAAGTTTGGGGGAGAGAAAGAAAGACTTCTGCTGCTTCTGCTTTTGGCTGCACGCAAAGAAAAGAGCAGAAATATTTCTTTCTCTCCCCCAAACTCCGGCTCTGCGGCTTCCAAACCCCAGCCAGGGCAGCGGCTGCTCTGCGAGTGTGCTTCTCGCTCTATGGTGATGGTTATTGGAGGCCTCCCCTTCCCCCCTGCTCCTCTCCGCTCTAATCTCCCCGCAGTCCCCCCACCTGAGCACTGACTGACCAGAGCGCCCGCCGGCATGCCCAGGAAGCCCCTCCACCTTGGGAGTCACCAGACAGGACGGCGATTGAGCCAGACTCCTCCTAGGGAGGGGAACCTCGCAGGACCCTTGCCTGCACTCCCTTCCTCCTGCAGGCCCGCTTACTCTTCCCAGGCGCCCGGCAGCGAGACACCGGGCAGCCACGTCGAGGGCAGCCCCAAGAGACGCAGCTCGGCCGGCCCGGCTGCGGCCAGTGCTCCCTGCCCACAACTGAGCTTGGCCTGCAGGGGGCCAGCTGGGGCCTCCATAGGCGGCGGTAGCAAGGGCAGCAGCCGGTGACCAAACCCGAGCTGACAGCCAAACGTCTAGCCGGGCGCAGCAACAGAAGCAGCTGGTGACCAAACCTCTCAGGTGGTGGGGGAGTGCACAAAAGACACAGCACCAGGACAAGGAACCTTTTGGCTACATGCTGCATGCAAGAAATCTTTCTCCCCTTTTGCTCCAAGAGGCTGCCGAGGCGCGATGAGTCTCACGAAAACTCATTTCTGGCGGAGTTTGGAAGAGAAAGATTTCTTGCGTGCAGCGTGCAGCCACAAGGTTCCTTGTCCTGGTACTGTGTCTTACATGCACTCTCCCCCCCCTGCTGAGAGAGGGGGGGGGAGAGAAGGAAGAAAGTGTTGTGGTCCGCCAGCAGCTTGTGCAGCTGGTAGCGGATCCCGCCAGAGAAGAGGCTGATGTGGTGATGTGCCAGCGGCCTGTGCAGCTGACACCCGAGTCTGACAGTGAGAAGGCTGGAGAGGACTCGGTGCCAGAGACAGAGATTCAGCCAGGGCCTTCAGAACCTCCAGAACCTCCCATCAGTGACGAGGAAGAAAAGGAGTCTCTTCTTAATGCACGGGCACACAGAGCTGCCAAAAGGCAGGAATGGTTCCTCAGGAGGAAGTCTCCTCGGGAGTAGGCTTGGGGCTAATTGGCCACTCCCCTAGCCTATTTAAGGGATGACGACGCAGGCAGCAATTTGCAGGAAACAACGTTCGTTCATATGCCTTCGTGTCTTGAATTTAGAAACGTCTGCTTGGCTCCTGTTCTCTCTCTTGGCATTCTTCCTCCAAATTGCTTCTGGGCATTTTGCCAACCACAGTAAGCTTGGTATTATCTCCGAGACTGTTCGCTCAGACTTGATTTATTATTTCATGGACTCGTGCTGGCTGTTAATGAAGTTGAATTAGCAGCCGGTGTTCAGAAAAAACTGCTTTACAATGTATTTGTGTTTGACGACTACTAAGAAAGCTCATTAGTAGTCTTTAATTTAGTAAACAAAGGTTTGGACAGAATTTGTGTGTGCTGCGTTCTTTGTGGGCCGTAGCTGGGGCAGAACAGAAAGGCAGATGCTTTGCCTCAGGCAGCCCGCAAGTGTTTCTTCCCCCTACTGCTTCGCTCGAGAGCCGGAGGCGGCGGAGGGTCAATGGACACAACACCGAGGAACGCGACGGAGCTACAAGTGTCAGGTAGGAAGCGCATCTCACGGTGGGGTGCAATTTGGGGATGGCAGGTGAGGCAGGGCGGGGTGGGTCGCGAGACGCGCATCCTACCTGACACTTACTTGACGTTGTGTCCAGGGAAGGAAGCCCATTGTAAAAGAACACTTCTCGCGAGTTCAATCAAGCTTCTCGAACTCGTGAGTTCTCTTTTACAATGGGTGTCATTCCCTGGACACAACGCCGAAGAACATGACGGAGCTACAAGTGTCAGGTAGGATGTGCGTCTCACGGTGGGGCACAATTTGGGGGTGGCAGGTGAGGCAGGGTGGTGTGAGACGCGAGACGTGCGTCCTACCTACCCAGCGGGACTGGCTCAGGGTCTTATTTTCTTTTATTAACAGTGGTCATCTGTTGCCTCTCGCTTGCTCTCGCTCTCCTGGCCAAGAGTGCCCGCCGCAAAAAGAGCGGTTCCCGGCATGTCCCCCTCTTTCCCCGGAGAATAGTTGGGGGGGCTTATTTTTTTGGGGGGGGGCTTATTTCAGCGCATGTGCTGAAAAGCCTGATTGACCTTATTATGGGGACATGTATTATTTTCGGGGAAACACTTATACTTTTTGTATATAATAAGATCTATTATATGCATTTGAAGTCCAAAAAATAAACATCGATTTAGAAAACAAAATCTTCTCAATGTTATGTTGGACACAATTTAGAAATTTAGCTTCAACCTTTGAAATTAGAAAAGAAGCCAGGAACAGACGTTTTAGTAAATGAACTGGTTTTGATAACAACTTTCAGGTGCAGCATACGCTAAGCCAGGGGTCCCCAACCCCTGGGCTGCGGCCCACTACTGGGCCATGACCTGTTCGGAACTGGGATGCGTCAGTGGGTGGCTGACACCCATGCATGTGCATAGCTTGACTTGTACGTCTGGCAGCCACACACGAGCGTGCACAGCTCAACTTGCACAAGTGACAGGCCAGGTTTCCCTCTCCTCCCCCCCCCACGTGAAAGGTTGGGGACTGCTGCTCTAAGCAGTACTCTGCTCCACATTTCTAAGCATGTTTTTACATACTTCCCAAGTCACAAATCGGTATCTAATCTGGGTTGGGGGATAATGGAATATTAGCAAAAAATAATGATACATATTTGGCAGAGTCAACTTCAGGCTACGAGACCAAATAGAACTCAGAGCACGAAAGTGCTGCGCCACTAGTGACCTGACTTACATAACCTTGTAGGTGCTAGGAAATTCTTGAAGAGGTCTTATTAAGAATGTTACTGATTTAACTGGAAGAGCGCTAAATGGTATAATTTTACAACCCTATAAAGTACCTGCTTTACTAAACTTTTTTTTAAAGGAGTTTGCCTAATTTGTTCTTAAAGTATGATATAGGAATATATTAAACTCTACATGTACTTTCATTTTCTTCTAAGTTTATTTTTCATTGAAACATTTTTTCTTTCATACCTGTAAAGTCTCTGCAAATTTTACATCTTCAGAATTTAACCTATCCAATTCTACCTATGTTTGTTAAGTATATATTCATATACAGATGGGTCCTCGAGTTACAATCACAACTGAGCCCAAAATTTCTGTTGTTGAATTTTGCCCCATTTTATGATCTTTCTTGCAACAGTTGTTAAGTGAATCCCTGCAGTTAAGTTAATGACATGGTTGTTAATTGAATCTGGTTTCCCCATTGACTTTGTTGTCAGAAGATCATAAAAGATGGGACACTGCAACTGTGATAAGTATGAGTTAGTTGCCAAGTGTCTGAATTTTGATCATATGACCATAGGGATCTGCAATAGTCATAAATATGAAAATGGTCATAAGTAACTTTTTTCAGTGCCGTTGTAACTTCAGTCACTAAATGTACTATTGTAAGTTGAGGACTACCTATATAAAATGGGATTTGAAGAAAGTATAATATTTTTGTGCCGCTTCAGTCATTTGACATTAGGCAGCATATGTTTGTGTGCAATAATTATGTAGCTAGAGTTATTTTTAAGTAAGAAAGAATACAAGAAACCAATGCATATTCAATTACGGTTCTCCAGATGCCTGTGTCCACACTTACTGTTGTGCATATTTCACAATCTCCTCAGGGGCAGTGAATAACTTCTGGTCAGTTCTCTTTTTGACTCTTTGCTCTCTTTCCAGCTGCTGTATGCCTTGAATGATCTGTTGGGTATGCTTCAAACCTACTTTGATGGCATGGCAGAAATCTTGTTGCAGTATGTTGTCTGCTGCAGCTTCCAACATAACTATTGAATAAAATTGAGAGGTAGTTAATCATTCCAACAGCTTTCAGTATGAAATATACTAGTTATTAACAAAATTTCTAAGTAAAAGAAATGGCCAGCCTATATTATGTAATGAAATAAGATTAACGACTTAAGATTCACACATATGAAGACTTTACTACTTTGCTGTAAAGAAATCTATCCTATTTCACTTAGCTTTTTCTGCTCTGGCTTGGAAACACTAGTTTAGAACCTTCCTCAAATAACAAGTTAAACCAAGTCACTGGCAAACAGCAATAAACATCAGCAAAAAATATTTAAGTCCATACTTCAGACAGGTAGCTTATTTGCAAGATTTTTGTGATTCAGAAGTATTAAGTATTTTATTTAATAAATCTATATGACTGCCCATCTTGCAAATGCAACTCTGGGTGGCTAACAAAAAACTAACAAAAATTAGCAAAGAATAAACAAACTGTTCTGGGGTAATAATTTATCTTGAAAGACAATTGTAAAAAAACTTAAATGCTTACAAATTGTGACAAAATTTCATTTCTTTCAGTTTCTGGCAAAAAGTCCAAAAGTGGTTTCCATGTAGAAGTAAAATTGTTCAGTCTTTTTAAATCAAAGCTACTTACCACAATTGGGACGAGAATTTCAGTTATAAGTTGTGACAGTTGTAAATCAAGATATGTATATGACTGGACCTGATTTTATGACTCTTTTTATAGTGGACACTAAGCAAATCGGCGAGTTGGGAGTGGGAGGCACTGTTTTACGGTGGTTCTCCTCCTACCTCTCCAATAGGACGCAGTCGGTGTTGACATGGGGTCAGAGGTCGGTCCCTAGGCCCGATTTGCGGGGTGTCTCAGGGCTCGGTCCTCTCGCCTATCCTGTTTAACATCTACATGAAACCGTTGGATGAGATCATCCGACGACACGGGGTGAGGTATCAGCAATATGCTGACGATACCCAGATGTACATCTTCACCCCGTCTCAGTTCAGGGAAGCAGTTGATGTAATGTGCCGTTGCCTGGACGATGTTAGGGTCTGGATGGGAATGAATAGGCTCAAGCTCAATCCTGACAAGACTGAGTGGCTGTGGATATTGCCCCCTAGGGATTATGTCGACTGCCCCTCCTTGGTTCTTGGGGGAGAGAAATTAACTCCCTCGGAATGGGTTCGCAATTTGGGTGTTCTCCTAGATCCACAGCTAAAATTGGAGCAACATCTGTCAGCTGTGGCTAGGGGGACCTTTGCACAGTTTCGCCTGGTGCACCAATTGCATCCCTACTTGGAGAAGGAGGCCTTACTCAGTCACTCATCACCTCACGGCTGGACTACGCTCTACATGGGGCTACCCTCAAAGAGTATCCGGAGACTGCAATTGGTGCAAAATGCAGCTGTGCGAGCTGTGGTGGGTGTTCCTAGATACACCCACGTAACACCTATTCTCCGCCAGCTGCATTGGCTGCCCATTAGTCTCCGGACGCAATTTAAGGTATTGGTTTTGACCTTTAAAGCCCTACATGGCTCAGGGCCAGGCTACCTCCAGGACCGCATCCTACCACATACCTCCCTACGACCGGTTAAATCCCACAGAGTTGGTCTCCTCCGGGTCCCATCAACCAAGCAATGCAGGTTGGTGGGACCACGGGGGAGAGCCTTCTCTGTGGGAGCTCCGTCTCTCTGGAACCAACTCCCACCAGAGATCCGGACTATCCCCACCCTGCTGGCCTTCCGCAAAGCTGTGAAGACTTGGCTCTTCCTGCAGGCGGGGTGAAATAGATCTGAATTCCCCCATGGATGACTGATTTTTAACTTTTGTAATTTTTTAAATTGTTTTTATTGTATTTTCTAATTGTTCTTCTCTTTGTTGTACGCTGCCCTGAGACCTACGGGATTGGGCGGCCTATAAGAACAATAAATTAAATTAAATTAATTAAATTAAATCATATGGCTGTATGTCCAAATCATATAATTGTTAAGTGAATCATGTGGTTGTAAAAGTTGTGAATATAAGCCAGTTGTCAAGTGACCAAAATGTAGTTATGTGGTTGCAAGGGGGGGGGGGGCAGACATCTAGAACTGCTTTAGAGGCCATAAAGTATTTCTGAGGCTGTCATAAATATAGATGTTCATTAAACCAATCAGTCTCAAGTCAAGAATTACCTCTATATGCATATCTGAACCACTTACCAATATGGCTCCGAGGAGCTCCAGAAACCACTAAATTCAAAGTACTAGAAGACATTTCTTTTCGAGTGGGATTAATAACAACTTCTCCATCAATCATTCCAACTCTTACAGCTCCTAAGAAGGTACTCCATAAATTAAGATATTCCATCAGTTATGCAAATCAAATGCAAATCAAACAATAAAATCAATAATTTGTGAACCTTTTTAATGTTTTTAAACCACAAAAAATACAACTTAGATAATACAGGCAATGTACTACTTATCAAATTTGCTGTTTAAAAGAATTTGCTTTACTGAGCAAATATTTTTAAAGCTACAACACAAACACAATTCCCACATAGCGCTTGTGTCTAATTCAGCAAAGGAAGGAAAGGAAATAAAGGAAAATTTGTCCTTGCTTAAACTTGAGAGGATATTAGAATAACAGTGAATATAATGCATGATAAAAGCTACTTCCCTGGTGCATCTCTGGCACTTGTTTACAATCAGATTATGATAATTTAGAATGGGGAAATACAATCTCAAGTGCTAGAACTGGAAGCAGTCATGAACTTTTGATTATAACTCCCAAAATTTATATATTTATATATGTGTGTGTGCATTTTAAAAAAACCAAATAATAGTTTAAATTATCATCTGTACTTACCAATAGGTCCATTCCACGGAATATCTGATAATGCAAGAGCTGCAGAAGCTAAAAACATTAAGAATTATTATTTGAAACTGCTTATGGTATTTCACTATCTATCTATTCTAAAGGGAAAAAGAAGATTTAAAAAATTCATTACCTGCATTAATTGCCTGCACCTCAGGACTGTAGGCATCATCTACAGCTAAAAGATTACAAATGATCTAACACAAGAAAAACAAGTAATAAAGTTTTAGTTAACTAATTGAATACTAAATTTCAATAGCCTGGCAAATGGTTCAACACTGAGCAAGAATGTATCATGCCTCTTTGGTTGTTTAATGCATTTATGAGTAAATGTATAAGGAATACTTGAAACGAGTTGCAGACATATTGTCTGAGAAAATAAACACAACTTTTGTATTAGTTGAAAACCCAAATGACGTGCAGAAATATTACATAAATTGGAAAAAAGTTAAAGCAACTAGAAGCATGGCAGAACATTCAGCAAAGATGGAGAAATGAGCAGATAATTTCAAGTACTCTTTCTTAGAGGAAAATCAAGTTTTACTAAACAGCATTGATACTATCCAAAACACAACAAACTAGGATAAAATGCTGCATATTTTCACTCATATTATTAGGCTTATTTCTTCTTTCATTTTCTTGAAGTCCGTATGTTTTTATCAAATGGGAATCACATTAAAGAAAAATGCTCCTTTGAATTGAAGTTGGTTTGGGAATGCATTAACAATCCACTAAATTTCCAAAGTTTTATAGGGCACAAAGAAGAAAAGGAAATTGTTCCTTGCCAATTCCATAAACAAAAGCAGTTCTATAACAGAAAAACAAATTGGATTCTACATTACTAAGTAGCTACTTAGCACCAATATTGCACTATTAACTGGACAGAAAATTAGAAATGACCAAAGTAGCCTACCTGTGTATCATAACAGTAGCCTGGTGGAAAAAGTGGTCGAATTGATCGATCTGTAAAATATAATATTTGAAGATATTGTATTAAAAAATCCAGAAAATTAATTAATTTAAATACGCTCAGATCATCTATAAAGGTAATAACCTTGCAATATGGCTTTTATAATAAAAAAATTCTTATTTTAGTCAAAAGTTTTCCAGAAATAGGTTTGTTGCATCTATTTTTATGATCCACTACAAGTAGTCCTTGATTTACAACCATTCATTTAATGACTGTTTGAAGTTACAGCAGCACTGAAAAAGTGACGTGACCATTTTTCACACTTTGACCATTTTAGCATCCTTATGGTTACGTGATCAAAATTTGGACACTTGGCAACTGGCATGTGATTACCTTTTGCAACCTTCTGACAAGCAAAATCAATGGCGAAGCCAGATTCACTTATTTTAGGCTCAGCTGTGGTCTTAAGTCAAGGACTACCGGTACTTCACTTAAAAATAAGGAGCTGGTTGTCTATTTCTTGTTGACAGAAAAACTAATAGTTGTTCAATGATATTTCTTGAAAATTTAACTATTGGTGGATTTTTAAAAGCTTTCTCAATTGGTTTATTACTCATTTATCATTCTAATATTTTAATGTTTTATATTCATATTTTTATCTAGTTGTAAGCTGCCAATAGTCACTTGATGGTGAGATGGGCAGTATATAAATTTAATAAATAAAATAAACTTACAATAATGAATTCTCAGAAGCCAATATCATGTTTATTAAAATAGCATATTATTTCTTTAATTGTTTTTTGTGTAGATTATTGTTAAATAACAAAATAAACACCCATATAAAAATAAGATTTTGGGGGCTATAACTCCCAGAATCCTTTGGAAATACTGGTTTACATTGATGGAATCTGAAATTTAAAATATCTGAAAACCCATCGTACTATCTCTGTAATAAGAAAATAGCAAAAATAAAATGAGCACTATCAATAATAACATAGATCAATCCCAATAATTCCTCAAATTTAAATCATAGTTCTGCTATTAACCAAGAGTCCACTATCACTCCCTCAAAACAAAAACCAACCCAAAGGAAAAAGGTGTTAATTTCCTATGAATAATGCCTCTATTTTGCCCATATTAAATATCAGGTTATTTTCCTCCATTCACAAAATTGTTTCTAGATACTAGCTCAAGAATTCCATTGGTTTTTAGGAAAAAGAAAATATGGAATAAGGCTCATTATCACTTCTATTGGATGGCTTCCACGTACATTTTCATTAGATACAGAAAAACATAAAGAACATACCAGTATTAGTACAGGTAGTCCTTGACTTACAACCACAATTGGGACCAGAATCTTGGTCATTAAGCAAAGTGGTTGTTAAAACAAAACATCATGCGACTGCTTCGCTCAATGGCTTCAATCCCAGCAGTGGTTGTTAAGCAATCTTGTGGGTTGTTAAGCATATGGAGACCCAAGTTAGGAGTGCAGGGTGCCTCAGGGGAGTGGGAAAGACTCTGGAAGGGTAGCTGCAGGCTGTGCAGGACTTGTTTCTCTACTCTGGCATTGAAAATCATGTTTGCAGGATTTTCAGTGTCAGAGCAGAGATGCATGCACGCACACTGTGCCTCACACATCCTCTTAAGGCACCCCATGCTCCATACCTCATTGCTGTTTCTCTGCTAATGCTGAAAATCCTCCCTGCCAAAATCAAGTATGCTAAACCTCCACATACGTGCCTGCTTAGGAGCAACAGGGATTTGCTAGAATAGTTTGCTAGAATAGCAATCTAAAATTAATAGGGTTATCAGTGCATGTGACATAGATGTTTGTGCGGGTAAGATTATCAACCTTGCTGTCAAGCAAAACCAAGCATTTAATAGTGAGTGCCATACCATATGCACTAATCAAACAGGTGGCAAGAAAGTAGGGGCAGCCAGGCACAACACAGGTTATATAGACAGTAAATACAGGGTCAATCAAAATGGACTCAAATGTCTATACACCAATGCACAGAGTATGAAGAATAAACAGGATGAATTAGAAATTCAAGTAAATGAGGGAAGATATGATATTGTTGCCATTACGGAAACTTCTTGGGATGAAACCCACAAATGGAACATACAACTAGAGGGATTTAAATTATTTTTTTAAAAAATAGAACAAATAAAAGAGAAGGTGGAGCTGCACTATATATAAGAAATAATTACATCTCTATAGAAATAGAGCACAACAATGACGAAAATTATCTTCAATGCATTTGGGTCAATGTTAGAGAGGAAAAAATGACATTGCCATAGGTGTATACTATAGCCCACCCAACCAAAGAGAGGAAATAGATGAACTTTTTGCTAGTCAGCTAACTGAGGTATGTAGGAAGCACATCACAATAGTAATGGGGGATTTTAACTACCCTTACATTAACTGGGAGATAAACTCTGCACCAAGTGGAAGATCCAACAGGTTCCTAACAAACCCAGCAGACAACTTTGTTTCCCAAAAAGTAGAGAAGGGAACAAGGGGATCAGCCATATTGGATTTAATTCTCACTAACAGAGATGAAATGATAGGTGGTGTTGAAGCTACAGGAACCTTGGGGGCGAGTGATCATGCAATATTGGAATTCAACATTATGCAAGCAAACGCAATAGAACAAAGTCAAACTAGAGTCATGACGACGTGAGAATAAATCCTCACAGAGGCGAAATTCTGACATTAGAAAAGAAACCGCAGTTTAAAGTCTAAGTAAAAATATTTATTTCGGTACAAAAACAATAAATCTCATTAACTACATGCCTGATATAAAAGTAGGTCTTCCTTCAATGGAAGCCAGGAACAGAAGGAACGGAGAATGGAATGCACACATGCGTACAAGAACACATCAATCACGTGCTCAGGAATAAATCATTATAATGAATAGGAGTGCAGCTCCCTGCATATACATATAACAGGCAATAAATCACACTGTGAGAAGTCATGGACTTTAAGAGAGCTAATTTCAATAAACTTAGAGAGCTTCGGAAGGATTCCATGGATGAGACTCCTCACGGGGAAAACAACTCAAGAAGCTTGGGAAATTTTGAAAAGTGAGATTATAAAAGCCCAGTCTAACACAGTACCAATGAAGAAGAAAAATAACAGCTCTCAAAAGAAACCAGCATGGCTGCATAAAGAACTTTCTGACAAATTGAAAGGCAAAAAGGACAAGTATAAAAAGTGGAAAGAGGGGCACATAACTAAGGCAGAATATCAGCAAATAGCCCGAGCCTGCAAAGATGAAGTGAAGAAAGCTGAGGCTCACAACGAACAAAGGCTTGCAACAAAAGTAAAAAATAACAACAAAAAAAGCTTCTTCCAACATGCTAAAAACAAGAAAAAAGTCAAGGAAACAATTGGTCCATTGCTGGGAGAAAGTGGCAAGGTGACAAGCAACAGGGAGAAAGCAGAACTACTTAACTCATTTTTTGCATCTGTCTTTACACAAAGGAAAAAATCAGTCCAACCTATCGAAAACAGCACGACAAAAAACAGATTAGGAACACAAGTTAAAACAGGGAAGAAAATGGTAAGTGAGCACCTGTCTACCCTAGATGAGTTCAAATCACCAGTACCAGATGGACTACACCCCAAGGCTCTGAAGGAACTGGCAGATGAGATCTCAGAACCACTGAACTATATCTTTCAAAGACCCTGGAGCACTGGGAAACTGCCAGAGGATTGGAAAAGAGCTGATGTAGTTACCGTCTTCAAAAAAGGGGGGGGGGGATCAATCCAGGAAACTACAGACCTATCAGTCTGACCTCAATACCAGGGATGATTCTGGAAAAGATAATCAAGCAATGAATCAGCGAACACCTAGAAGCAAACAAAGTAATAACCAAAAGCCAACGTGAGTTTGTCAAAAACAAATCATGCCAGACTAATCTTATTGCATTCTTTGACAAAGTGATAAAATTAGTGGTCCAGAGGAATGCTGTTGACATAATTTACTTGGACTTCAGTAAGGCATTTGATAAAGTAGACCATAACCTACTACTAGATAAAGTAGAAAAATGTGGGTTAGACAGCATCACCACCAGATGGATTCGTAACTGGCTGACCAACCGCACTCAATGTGTAGTCCTCAATGGAACTGCATCTACATGGAGGGAAGTATGCAGTGGAGTACCCCAAGGGTGTTTTAGGCCCAATACTCTTCAACATCTTCATCAATGATTTGGACGAGGGGATAGATGGGGAACTCATCAAATTTGCAGACAACACTAAGCTAGCAGGAATAGCCAACACTCCGGAAGATAGGCTTAAGATACAGAAGGATCTTGACAGAGTTGAACATTGGGCGCTATCTAACAAAATGAAATTCAATGGTGAAAACAGCAAGGTTCTACATTTAGGAAAGAAAAACAAAATGCACAGGTACAGTTATGTGGTACCTTGCTCAACAGTAGTAATTGTGAGAGGGATCTTGGAGTCCTACTGGACCACCATTTAAATATGAGCCAGCAGTGTGCAGCAGCTGCCAAAAAAGCCAACACAGTTCTAGGCTGCATAAACAGAGGGATAGAATCAAGATCACGTAAAGTGTTAATACCACTTTATAATGCCTTGGTAAGGCCACACTTGGAATAGTGCATCCAGTTTTGGTCGCCACGATGTAAAAAAGATGTCGAGACTCTAGAAAGAGTGCAGAGAAGAGCAACAAAGATGATTAGGGGACTGGAGGCTAAAACATATGAAGAACGGTTGCAGGAACTGGGTATGTCTAATTTAATGAAAAGAAGGACCAGGGGTGACATGATAGCAGTGTTCCAATATCTCAGGGATTGCCACAAAGAAGAGGGAGTCAAACTATTCTCCAAAGCACTTGAGGGCAGGACAAGAAGCAATGGGTGGAAACTAATCAAGGAGAGAAGCAACCTAGAACTAAGGAGAAATTTCCTGACAGTCAGTAGAACAATTTGCCTTTGGAAGTTGTGAATACTCCAACACTGGCAGTTTTTAAGAAGATATTGGATAACCATTTGTCTGAAGCAGTGTAGGGTTTCCTGCCTAGGCAGGGGGTTGGACTAGAAGACCTCCAAGGTCCCTTCCAACTCTGTTGTTCTGTTCTGTTCTGAGTTTGTCCCAGCAAAGAAGCATGGGGGGAGGGTTGCTTTTTCCAAACGTCTGTTGTTGCTACATATTGCCAACTTCTTCCAGCTCCCTTCCAAGGAACAGCACATGTACTTTTAGCATGGAAGGCAGGAAAGGCACGACAGAATAGGAGGGAGCCCAAGAGGAAAAGAAAAATAAAGTTCCCTCTTCCTTCTTTTTCTCTTCGTTCTCTGGCTAGACTCCCTCCCAAACATCTGGAGAAAGTACTTTTTATCAAATGAAAATATCAGTGGTTTTAAATTCAGATTGACACTGTGATCGAATTACGGTATTTATTAAGTTTGTCACCCATCTCGGATATGTAGTAGTTAGTATGCCAGGCAAAATGTATTAGTTTGTTCTGACCATCACCCACCAAACCTTACAGTAGAAAGTTTTTTAGCCATCCATCCATAAGCACTTGTTCTAAAACATATATAGCTCTCTTGAACAGATGCTCCAATGCTACATAGACTAAGTATATCATTTATTGATCAAATTTATATGGCCATTTCACAAGAGATATAATTAACTGAATATGAGCCAATTCAGAACTGTCTCTACAACTTGTCTTTTAAAGAAAACCAAGACTTATAAATAAGACTACTTGATGTTTAACTACATACCTATTAATCTGCTTGTAAGAATTTCATGATCTGTAGTACCCAGTTCTCTTCTCAAGTAATTGGTAGGTATTCTTCCTACAGCAGCACCCTTTTGCCGATAGTCAACCTAATATAAGAAGCAGCATTTTGTTTTGAATTTTTAAGACAAGGTGACATTTATGTAATGAATCAGGAACAAACATTCCAGTTTATCTTGTCTATTCAGAACTATGAAATATTTTTCAATACAGAATCTAAAAATCTTACTATTTTGACAAATGTTCTGCATTATGACCATAAGTTATACAAAGTACCGTATTTTTCGGAGTATAAGGCGCATCTTTTTACTCCCCAAAAGAGGGTCAAAAACTGGGTGCGTCTTATATTCCGAATGTAGTCCTCACCCCCCCACACCTGCCAGCCCGTCACTCAGCCTGGGGAGGAAAGTGTTTTCAGGCGGCAGCGCTGCGATCCCCTCCCAGATTCCAAAAACGGGGTGTGCAACCGGCGCTGCCCGCCACCGGAAACGTGATGCTCTTTTCCCGAGAAGGACCCTCGATCAGCCATCTCCAGGGAGCCACCCCCATCCTCAGGAGGCAGCGGCCCCTTTAAGAGTGAAGGAGCTTTTTTATTTTTTTATTTCCCTCCTTCCAGCCTGAGCCGGCCGATCGCAAGCCCGCCGGCAGTGACAGCGCACCGCAGACGTTCGCGGAGAGGAGGGGGAAGGTGATCGCTTCTTCAGCTCCGCAGCTTCCTTGGGGCAGCAGCAGGACAAGGACCCTCCAACCCGCCAATACCTGCACGGCGGCGGCAATCACCTCCCCCCTCCCCTCCGCGAACGTCTGCGGTGCGCTGTCACTGTCAGCGGGCTCGCGATCGACCAGCTCAGGCTGGAAGGATGGAAATAAAAAAATTAAAAAGCTCCTTCACTCTTAAAGGGGCCACTGCCTCCTGAGGACGGGGGTGGCTCCCTGGAGATGGCTGATCGAGGGTCCTTCTCAGGCAGAGACCCCCGCGGTAGCAGGGGCTGCAATGCAACGCCCTGAGCAGCGTGCAAAAAGTCCTTCCTCCAATTTTGGAATCGAGGAGGGAGCAGGGCACTCAAGCAAAGAAAAGACATTCATCTTTTTTTTTTAAAAAAAATAACCCTATTATGATGGATTCAACTGCCACATTACAGCTAATGGGTAATGTGAAATAAAACATTGAGTGTAACAATTTTTTATAAAAAGCCTTGTGTCCATAGAAACCCCACCAAAGCCAGATTTATTTCAAAGAGAGGGAGGGAGGAAGAGAGGGGGGAGGGAGAGGGAGAGAGAGGGGGGGGCATACCACAGTCACTTGCTAAAGTACTGAATGCTAGGTATGGCAGAATTGTTTTTTCCTTGTTTTGCTCCCCCAAAATTAAGGTGCGTCCTATATTCCGGTGCGTCCTATACTCCGAAAAATACGGTAGTCTTCGACTTACAAGTTCGTTTAGTGACCGTTTGAAGTTACAACTGCATTGAAAAAAGTGAGTTATGACCATTTTTCACACATGACCACTGCACCATCCCTATAATCTACATTTGAATACTTGACAAGTAGTTCATATTTATGAGAGTTGTAGTTTACAGGGGTCATGTAATTCCCTTTTGTGACCTTAAGACAAGCAAAGTCAATGAGGAAGCCAGTTTCACTTAACAATCATGGCAGAAAAGTCATAAAATGGGACAAAACTCACTTAAGAAATTTCTCACTTAGCAACATAAATTTTGGGCTCAATTGTGGCTGTAAGTCGAGGACTATCTGTAGTATTATGCTTGGCATATAATACTTTAGAATTATTTATTGAAATACATACCACCAAAGGCAGGAACTGAGATTGAGAAGCTTTTGTTTTACTGACCGCTGTCACCATCACTGTTGTATCACCTAACTTAATTTAAACATACAAAAAACAGAGGAAACAGAGATTAATCATTCTAGTTTTATTCACAGGATTCATTATATTTTTAAGGATAAAAATTGAGGGGAGAAACCAGCCCACAAACCTCTTAATGGTATGACCAAAATTATTTCACAGTGAAGTGAATACCTTAACCACAGCACAACCATCAGCAAATCTGGCTAGTTTTCCTGAAGATATTTCCAATTTCCTAGAAAAGGAAGAACATAAACATGTTTGTTTAGTTAATCTTTGAATTTTTTCACCTCAATCCAACATCTTTCTAATTCTACAGAAAATATTGGATGCCACAGAGAATTTAAGAGCTGTGGTGGCGCAGTACTGCAAGCTACTTCTGTTAATTGCTGGCTGCCTGCAGTTTGGCAGTTCGAATCTCACCAGGCTCAATGTGGACTCATCCTTCCAAGGTGGGTAAAATGAGGACCCAGATTATTGGGGGCAATAGGCGGACTCTGTAAACCGTTTAGAGTGGGCTGTAAAGCACTGTGAAGCGATATATAAGTCTAAATGCTATTGCTATTGCAAAGTGTCTGGACGGAATATATTGTGTTCCAATCCAGCCAGAAGTAATTCTGCATAAGCGATAAAAACAACAACACACAAACAGTCCAGGGAGGAAGTCAACCTGCACGTGGTCAGAACTACTTGAGATACTCCGAAACTTAACTATGCTTTGGAAAGATTCTCCAGGGGTTTTATCATCCCCGCGCATACTTTCCTCCTGGGAGGAAAAAGATAAACCTTCCTGTCTTTCGTTCTTACTTGCTTCCAACATCCACAGTCGTCGCTATAGAGGTGGCAGGAGAGCTATTAAAGCTTGTGGTCGAACTCAGCCGCATAAGGCGAAGGCAGCCGGGCCCCCTCAACCGAAGACCCGTAGGGCCTACTTCGCGAGAGGCCGCTATCACAGCAGTCCCCACCGACTTCGTCCTCCATCTCAGCCACGAACGGCAAGCAGCACAGCAAGCAGCCATTAACTCTAAGAATCACCCGGCAAGGCGCTTGCTTCACATTAAGATACAGCTGATTGGCTCTGCGCAACAAACTCGGTTGCCATTGGCTGTTGTGGCACGCACGTGCGGGTTAGCTGGATGAGCAGAGGAATGGAAAGAAAGGGACGGATGGAGGCGGCCGCTTCCCGCGGTTCAGTTTCGATTCCCAGAAGGAAGGAAGAACGGCGCAGAGGTGGTCGCTCGCCCTCTAGCGGTGGGAGTTTCCTCGCAGTTTTAAAAGTTTCTACTACTCGAGCAAATTCCTCTTTCGCTTTTCCTGTTCCGGGGAGGCTCGACAGAATGCGAGTTGAAGCCTTTCTGAGTAACATTTTAGGCTGGAAGACAGGGTTGAGCTACCTGGCACCTCTAAATGAACCCTGGCTTAGATATTGAAACCAGATGTGAGAGAGATTTTAAAAGTGATTTGCTACCAGACACCCGGTCTCAATATCTAAGCCAGGGTTCATTTAGAGATGCCAGGTAGCTCAATCCCAACCTAAAATGTTACTCAGAAAGGCTCCAAATTCGGATGAGAGAAAGAGATTTTAGAATTGATTTGTCTTTGTCTGCTTCCTCGGGCTGGTATCTTCCTAGATACCAGACACCTGGTAGCAAATTTCTTTAGCTGGGCAGCTGTGAAGGAGGGACCTGTCTTGGGCAAAGGATCAGTTCATTCTGCACTGAAAGACAGCTGAGACTTTGGGCCAGTCACTCTCTCTCAGCCCTAAAAAGCAGACAAAGACAAATCACTTCTAAAGTCTCTCTCTCTCATTTTTATATATTTTAGAAACTGCTTCCTAGGGCTGAGAGTGTGTGATTGGCCCTTTATGCCTGAAGCAGGATTAGAACTCAACCCCTCTATATGGCTCATTTGGAGAGACTTGTTTATTCATGCTCAGGTAGCAGAATAATTCAGACAGAAGCATAATGAAAACTTTCTGGAGTTTCAGATATAATTGGATTAGTACAAGAAAATTATAGTGCATTGTAGGTGCTCCATTTGTCATTACATGTATCCTGAATTAGCTATGCTTTTATTATACATTGCTTGTTTAATTTTATTTCTTTAATGGTGGCTTGTTTGAACATCACTAACAAAAGTTGGATGCAATTACGAAGAAAATAGTAAACCCAGAGACACAAAATTATTTGTGATAAAGGGTGGGAGTGTTTGTGGTGGTGGTGGTGGAGAAACAAAAGGATGACAGGTGCATCATGATCTCACATGTCTTAAAACAGCTGTCATAATATACAAGGGTGAGTCAAAACGTAATGCCATTTTCTTTAGGACAGGTATAATTACCAACACAGGAACATGTAGCATACATCAAAATGAAGCTGGTCCTTTGTGGATCACATCCCTACTTCTCAACATAGTCACCGTTTCTCTCAATAGCAATGTTCCACCTTCAAATGAGAACATGTATCCCTGTCTCGTAAAATTGTGTTGACTGCTCTTTGAGCCACTTCTTCACTGCAGTTTTCACTTCCTCGTCACTGGAATAATGTTTGCCTCTCAAACCCTCTTTCATGAAGCTGAAGAGATGATTGTCTGAAGGCGCTAAATCTGGTGAGTATGGAGGATGCGGTAAAGTTGTCCACCCGAATGAGGCGATTGTCTCCCTTGTCCTGATGCTTGTGTGCGCGCAAGGTGTCATTCTGGTTGATTTCTTGTCAAGAGGAGAAACAATAAACTCTGAGACCTACATTGAGACCCTGAGGAGGCTCAGAGCAAGAATCCGACGAGTGAGACCCAACTTGCCAATCAACAAAGTCCTCCATCTATTAAGTGGAAGCTTGCTTTTCACAATGATTTTGAAAATGTATTAAGGTGCATTGTTAACATAAAATAACAGTGTTGCATTTTAAAAGCGACAAAATAAATTATGTTTTTAACTGGTGTGTATGAGTCAGTTTATAGCAACCACATACATAGATTTTCTCCAGGAATATCTGTTTCCAACCTGGTCCATCAGATAACTACTTTGCTGCTGTTTGTCCTCTTTCCTTCTACTTTCTCCAAGATTAGAACTTTCTCCAGAGAGCTGGGTCTTCACGTAATGCATCTGAAATAGGATATTTTGAACCTGGTCATTTGTGAGATTTATACAATCTTTTTGTGAGTATTTTCAGGAGTCCACCCATATAGTTATCACAGGGAATACTATTGCTTGCACAATTCTTTGTACATACAGACACATTACAGCATCTTAATATCTTTTCCAAGGCCTTCATGTTTATTCTGGTGCTGGTCTGCAGTTTGTTTAACTACTTGTTCCTTTACTATGAATAGTTGAATCTAAAAGGCAGAAGTCATCTACCACTTCACTATCTCCATCGTCACTTCTAATATTGGTTGCTATATACAACCTTGTCTCATTCCTTTACCATCTTAAAGCCAGTCTGTTTACTATGTTCTGCTCCACGATCATCCCATGCTATGTCTTTGCTTTTATAGCTGAGAATTTCCACCTCCTTTTATCAATAACATAGTCAATTTCATTTTTGTGTAATCAGTTAGGTGAGATCCATGCATAGTTTTGATTGTTGGAAGAAATAACAATGAAGAAATAATTCAATTGGCAGGAACTAATAATATAGAATCATATGGCTGGAGTGGACTTTGGAAATCTAGACCAATCCCCTGCACCCTTTGGGATGACCTTCGCACCCTGAGTGATTTTGCTGGGAGTATATTCTCTTGAGATACATTTCACTTATCCCTTCCAAGAACATCCCTCTGATACAATGAGGCAACATAGCAAAACATGGGGGAATTAAATCATAGTGGATATTAAAATAACACATTACCTTGCAAATCCTTTTGAGAATACAAGTCTACTCTAAAACAATTCCCACTGAGTTTATTATTTATTACAGTATTCCCAGGTAAATACTTGTTTGCTTGTTATGTTTAACAGACACAGCTGAAGGAAAAGTTTTGAATAAAACAGAGATTCCATTAGGGAAAAAATGATAGCATCTTGTTATTAATAAACCAAAATTGGCTGCATGCATACAGCATACTATTTGAGGTACTACCTCTTTCCAATCACACCAACCTATTCCATCAGGTCCAACAAGAGGGGCATGCATTGGGTCCTGTCAACCAGAAAGTATCATCTGGTGGGGCCCAGGAAGAGAGGCTTTTCTGTCATAGCAGCTGCTCTGCGGAACATCACCCCACCTCCCCCAGAGATCAGATCAGCCCTGAATTTTGCAAGATCTTTGGCAACGGGCTGCAGACATAGGAGCACGGTAGAGCTGGTATAGTGGCCATATGGACTGTTATGGATAGATACGATCATTTTGTTCATAGACTATGAATTTTGTTATATGATTTTATATGGTTTTACATTGTATTGTTTTGTTGTTTTTATTCTGTCTTTAATTGTGAGCTACCAAGAGCCTTATATTGAGATGGGTAGCAATATAAATTTAATAAATCAATAAAGACCTGCAATAATTGACATCACATGCATAAAACCAAACCGAATAAGACCATGATATATAAAAACATCTAGACACAATTGTTACCCACAGCCCCTGTGACTAAACTTCAGCTTTTGGGATCAGCTGAAGTTTTGAAACTGCAGCTCCCATCCCTCTCAGCAGTGAATACAGCCAATTGAATACACCTCCTTCTGAGATCCTATTATGGGATAGAGTTTTGCATCCAACCAAGGAACAAAAGCACCCCTCCAAGCAACACCTGATGATCAATAAGTGACATTTGTTTGATTAGGGAAGCTGTTTTAATTGCACTCTTGTTTATGTAAAATCAATGAGATCACATCAGTGTCCTCTGTTGTGGTTTGTGTTTGTGTGTGTGTGTGTGTTTAATTAGATCTACCCAGACAAGAAAAAAGAAAAATATTTCTGCACCTAGATTGTCTGTTCATTAACTATATTCTTCTATCTTCAGGGATTTTAAAAAACATATGGTATTAATAGGTTGTCTGGGTTAATGGAGATTAGAAGAAGAGGGGAATAAGTAAAGACAGAAAAGTATGGTGAGTGACATAAGAACATACGCAATTATTTATCCTAGATTTATCCCCCATATTCCAAGCTAATACTATAATTAGCCTATCATAAAAGATAAAATTGACCCCATAGATAGTATGTTCAAGACTCATTGATGACATGAATTAGCATTATTTATTTATTTATAGTGCCTTCTCTGTTTTAGCACCTGCCTTCTGGAATGATATCCTCCAAAGATTCATATGGCTCCCATTTAGACCTTACTTAAATGAGACCTTCAGCCTGGCTTTTCCCCCAGAACTTGGACTAGAATATGTAGTGCCCCTGTTGTGTGGGTTGCTCGAGTTGTGAAATTGTGATTGCTTTTTTTCAGAATATTATCTACTAGATCATTTTAATTATATTTTATACCCCACAGAGTCACAGTAAAATTGGGTAACCTAGAAATTAAATAAATACACTTTTACCCCACTGCAATCAATATGACTTTCAGCTGCTGTTTTATTCTACTTTACGCTAAAAATAACCTAAGCCTTAGTTCAGTGTTTCCCTACTTTTTCTCTTATGGGAACCACTCTGTCATTATTGTGACTTTTTATTGGCATCATATCAGCCAGGATCAACAACATGGAATCTGTAGGCATCCCTCCATTATCAAGTGATGTCTATAGGATTTAAAAATTAAATAAAAAAATACAGTATTTTTCAGAGTATAAGATGCACCTTTTCCCCCCCTAAAAGAGGCTGAAAATTTGGGTGCGTCTTAAACTCCGAATGTAGCTTTTTGAAGCTTTTTTTCCAGTCCTAACGAGGTGCTAACGATCTTCCTGGCTCTTCCCAGCTTGTTTTCATTGCTACTCCCTCTGGAAAAGGTTTTTTCAGCCCTAACGAGGTGCTAATGATCTTCCCAGCTTGCAGGATTTTTTCATTGCTACTTCCTCTGAAGAAGTTTTTTTCCAGCCCCAAGTCTTTGCAGGCTTGTTTTCATTGCTACTGCCTCTGGAAAAGGTTTTTTCAGCCATAATGAGGTGCTAACGATCTTCCCAGCTTGCAGGATTTTTTCATTCCTACTCCCTCCGAAGAAGCTTTTCCAGCCCTAAGTCTTTGCAGGCTTGTTTTCATTGCTATTCCCTCCGAAAAAGGTTTTTTCAGCCCTAACCAGGGGATAAAATAATGTGCTGAAGTTGACCAGACTAAGGACGCTAGCCAGATGAATACCTGGTAGGTAGATTCCCCCCCCCTATTTTCCTCCCCAAAAACTAAGGTGCGCCTTATACTCCAAAAATACGGGTAGTTTTTAAAAATTGTGGCTCCAAACTGCTTGAGAAATGTGCAGAGCCCTCAGGGTAGAGAGGGGAAGAGTGAATTAGATAGACCAGGAGTCTTCAGATCACAAATTGTAAAGCTTTACTCCATAAGTCCATTGTTTGAATCTGTTTTCCTCAACTGATGCTCTTTAGATGTATTGGGAAGTTTGGCTGGAAAATATCAAAGTGTAGCATGCATGAATAGAACCAGTTAGAGGAAGATTAGTTTAGAAAATTGCAAGCCTTAAAGATCTTGGTTAATCTAACCTCAACATCCCTTAGTTGGCAGTAAGAGACATAAAGACTTTAATCTTGTATTACTTATTGCATGTGATGGATTGATTGCAAGTTATCTTAGGATAATTTGATCCTGAAAGCAACATAAACCTCTTTGAGATAAATAATTCTTCTAAAATATCTTTGTGATTATATAGGCTTGTGTGATTTTTGAACCAGAAACATACTGAAAGGAAATCTTTCAAATATTGTAGTGTTTATTAAAGCTCTCCTTTTTTAGCCATTAGGTGGCATCATCAGCTAACTATTTGATCAAGAGTTTTTAATTAATTGATTAATGAAAGTCCTTTCCTCTTGCAAAGCGGATAGGAAAAATAATGACAAAGAATTAAATCTAGTTTTTCTTGGAGTCATACTGAAAATAGACAAAACATTTGGATAATTAAAAATCTATGTCTTGTCATGACTTTGACATAAAGAAATATTCTGAAGTAAGTTTAATCCATGCTGAAACCTGACTTACAAACGAAATAACTCACATTCCAATACATTAGACAATACAACCCTACCACTTTGGATTAATACCAGAAACTCAGTTTTTATCATGTTAATCTTCTCTTAATGCTACAGCTAAATGCTTGCTTATTTCAATGGTGTATTAAACAGTATTGGGCAGTATATTGGAGTGACTACCATACAGCACAATAGCCCATAAAATGTTCTTTCCCAGTGACGCACATCAATCTACAAACTAAATTAAAATTTCCCAGTAAGCTTTACAGAGAAATTGAAACTTTGCTTTGGTTTCAGAACACTTCCATTTTAGGATTTTGTGCCAGTTTGAGAGCAGCTTCAGACCTCCCTTTCTAGGATAGCAACAGTGTTGGAGAGTCAAGCTGCTTTAATTCAGTTGCAATGTGGTTGGAACTCCTGCAAATCTGGTTTTTTCTTTTTCTTAAATTGTTCTGCTTTCATTTCCCTACTCCTGAGCTTCAGGCCCTGTAAAGAAAATGATAACTTGAAGGCTTTGCAGTATGATCTCAATAGTCCAGATAAAAGGATCAAGAAAAAAAAATGGACCCAAAAAATGGTCTGTTTTCCACTTTTCTTCAGCACAAGTTGAGCAGGCTTACAAAGCTTCAGGATTCCTTCCTGTTCCCTTCATTGGGGATGGGAGGAATTGTGTCCCTGAAAGATCTGCAGCAACTTGAGGAAATATAGTGATTTTCATCCTTTCTTCTATGAATTTCAGGTGGGCAAATGCGAAGGCAACCTCGAAATTGCTTTTAAATAGCTTTGGGGGGACAATATGGAAGCACCTTCAGATAAACCAAGGAAGAATCAGAAAGGAACAATAGTCAATCCAAAGACCATGATGATTCACCATAAACGAAGGGTGCAGATTTGCCTTTGACTGTTGCAAAGAACTGCCCAACTCAGGGAATTCTTTTTCATTCACACACATTTTTGTAAGTCTCTCTCTTTGTTAGGAAGATGACACAGATAATGTTTGGAGAATGCTGGCAGATTCTCAACTCTAACCTTTTCACTCTGTAGGAAGTTAGCACCCACCCCTCTCCTAGGAAATGAGATATCCTAGGAGATATTAAAAGGCAGAATATATTCTGTGGAATATCTCTGGAAACATGCTTGTGAGCGGACAAAAGACTTCCCTTGGAAAACCCCCACCCCTTGCCAATGGGCCATTAAGGACTGGGCCCAGCTCACATATTTCTCTCACCTGGCCTGGAAGTCTTCTGCATAACAGAACCACAATAGGATTTGCCCAAGGCCCTTTCATTCAGCCAAAGCTGGGAAAGACAAAAGCCTATAGAGTTGCCACTGCATGGCCTTCTGGGAGCCTGACCACCAATCAGTTACATCATATACACAAGGAACAGGAAACTAAGAGGTGGGACCCAACAGAGAGTATAAAACAAGGAACTCAGCATCTCTTCTCTTTTTTTCTCTTCACCCACATCTGGAAACATGTGATCTACCTTTTCTGTACAGGGGCTCATGCCATGTGCTTCTGTCCACCATATTAAAACCTCCTTTCCAAGCAACTTCTATGAATCCAGTGTCTTTTTCCCCACTTGGAAATGAACCCAGAAGGATATTCCTTACAACAATTTGGCACCCAAACAGATGGGACTCCAAGCTAACCTCTCCAATGATCCTGGCCTAAGTAAATTTATTTGACCTGGGCCATTGGAAAGTAGGTTTTAAAGGGGTTTTGAGTTTCAATTCAAAGGCTGCTTGGAAAGAAGGTGAGTACCTACCTCTAAATTTTACTTTAAACCATAGAAAACTGGGAAATGTGTGTATGCCTGTGTGTATGTGTGTGTGGGGGGGTAATTTTTGCTTTTTTATTTTACTTTATGGCATATGAAAATTCCAATTTCAATTGAATAGTGTGTTGTCTGGGTACAAATCATTTTAGGAAATAATAATCATGCTATTTGTTTAACCAAGTTAATGTATCTTCCTAAATCCTTTGATATTTCCTTCCCCCCTTCTCCCCCCCAGCCCTGTTTTGTCTGCTAGCCATTGCAGGATATTCATTTTATGGTGGTTACTTTTCCACTTCTCCAAATCTGTTTTAATTTGTTGCACCAATTTATAATAGTTATCTATATTTTTGGTTTTCCTTACCTAAGTGTAGGATTTTACTTTTCTTTGCATCCGTGACCCAAGATTTTTTTTTAAGATGTGGTGCAGTGGTTCTGAGATTTCATTTACCAGCTCCTTTAGGACTCTGGGACCTGGTGTTCTCTTACTGTTTTTGCTTATTTTAACTTTAGTTTACAGTCTGTTTTATTTTTCCTTTCCAGTTATATTTCTGGTTAGTTGGGCTGCATTTCTTTTTGCAAGAAGACTGATGCAAAGAATGAGTTAAGCAACTCATGGCTTTCTCTGTGTTGCCTTCTCTCCTTAGTGGTCCAACTGTTTCCTTGATTTTTTTTTCTTGTCATTTATGTATTGGAAGAGTCTTTTATTTTTCCTTTACAGATTCTTGCTATCTGCTGATATTCTGCCTTAGTTATGTGTCCCTCTTTCCATTTTTTGTATCTGTCCTTCATTCATTCAATTTGTCAGTGAGGTCTTTGTGCAGCCATGCTGGTTTCTTGGATTTCTGGTTTTTTTTTCTGATTGGTATGGTGCAATTGGCTTTTATAATCAAGTTTTTCAGAGTTTACCAAGCTTCTTGAGTTGCTTTTCCCTTTAGGACTTTCATCCAAGGAATCTTTCTCAAGTTTCTCTGAGTATATTAAGGTCAGCTCTTTTTAAAATCTAAGACTTTATTGTGTTCAATTGTTTTTGTTATGTTAATGATGCAGTTTCAAATCCTTCTACAACTTCTTCTTTGTAAGTATTAAGTCAAGTATGGACTTAATTCTCTCCTCTAGTTCTCTTCTCTACCTTTTGGACAACAAAATTGTCAGCAAGGTTGGTTATTAACCTATTTTATTTCTCACTTGATGCAAAATTAGTTTTCAAGTTTCCATGCATTTAATTTCTGTGTCTGCCATAATATTTATATTTAGCACTTCCAGTATCAAAATGAATAGCATCCTTTTCTTGTGCCCTTTTTATGTATTTAAAATCATTCTCATTTTGTTTTTAATCTGTCTCTTAGAAAAAGCTTAAGAGATCTGAATGTATAAATTCATTTAGGAACCTTTTAGTTTGCTGCCATTATTGAAGTATATATTTTATAGTCAGCATTCAGTGAAGAGATGGGCCTATAGTTTTATCTGCATTAAATCTGAATCTTATTTTGGAATCAAAGTAATATTTGCTCCCATTCAGGAATTTGGTACCTTTACATCAATCAATACTTCATTATGTAAAATCTTTGTAAAATTCTGCCACAGGCCCACCTGGTCCTGGTGTTTGGTTGTTCTTTTGTCTCTTGATCTGCTTCTGATAATTCCATCATTGATATTCATTCATTTAATAGTTTTTGTCCTTTTCTGGTACTTTAGGCAATTCCGTTTTTTTCAAATATTCTTTAATTTTCTTTTCTGAAACTTCTTGCTCATATAGCTTTTCATAATATTGAATTATTTTTGTTTATCCTCATTTGGTAGTATAGAGTTTCTTTCTCATCTACCAGCCTATGTGTCAATGTCTTCTCTTTCTCTGTTTTTGATTTGTGTAAGTTCTGTTTAGCGTTTACAGAGCACAGGACCTTCTGTTAGGGAAGGAGGAAGAATGTGTGTGTGTGTGTGTGTGTGTGTGTGTGTGTGTGTGTGTGTGTGTGTGTGTGTGTGTGTGTGATTGAAGGGTGGGAAAGCAAATTTTGTTGTTGTTGTTTTTTATGTGCACATCCCAAAAGCAAACCCCAGAATTTTTCGTTCAAAAAATGTGAAGCCAGTGAATAGAAAGTGGAGGTCCTAGTACTAGTCGCACAGGGGCGGCTACATCCTCGCAGATCCCCTTTTTGGATCTGATAAACCTAAGGAGATTCCCCAAGGAATTCCCCAAGCCCATACTTCTGTGGGGTAGCGGAAGTCCTTCCCAGAGTTTTTTTCTCCTCTGAAAACTGCGGACGACTCCCCAAGGAAGGGGCCCATACTTCTGTGGGGTAGCGGAAGTCCTTCCCAGAGTTTTTTTCTCCTCTGAAAACTGCGGACGACTCCCCAAGGAAGGGGCCCTTACTTCCATGAGGGAACCGGAAGTCCTTCCCAGAGTTTTTTAGCCTCTGAAAACAGTGAGCGCGCCACTAGCTAAGCCAAAGTGAACCTTACATTTAAAGGATCATGGGAAGCTCTAGTTCGAGGGTGGCGGGAACCCCTGTGAGGGCTTGGAACCTGGGACGCCAGGAATATGTCTGTATGACAGGAATGTGCTAAAGTAAAGCAGAGAAATTGTGTAGGAAATGGACTTTGCTGAGGGATGACACAGAAAAAACAAAACAAAACAAAACAGCCAATTTGGCTAAATAAAGGTACTTAAGAAAACAGAAAAGGAAAAATGTTGAGGTGTTTGTTTGTCTCTCTCTCTCTCTTCTTTTCTCTCTCTTATATGTAACCACGTGGTTTGTTTGTTAAGATTTGTGCCTTCCCTAATTTAACTGAGATTTATGGCAGGAAGGACTTGTGTGTGTGTCCTGTCATCCTCTTTGTCCCTGTTTTTGTGTATGTGTATGTCTTTGTCTTGTCTTGTGCACACTCGAGGTAATTGCAACTGTAAAATGTCTCTGTTTCCTAGAGATATGAATTTCAAATTGTTAGAAAAAATTAAAAGCACTGAAAAGAAAGGAAAATGTCTTTGCCCAGTTAGGTCTGGCCAACCTAGTCTGGGACAAGGAACAGAGTTCAATTTTCCTATTCCTCTTTGTGTTTTTAAGAACAGCCCAAATTTAAGGGACAATGTTTTAAGTTAATTTACAGGAAAATTTCATTCTTACATTTACTGCATGTACATGCAAACAGTTTTAATATTGCTCTTCTGTGATGTTTAATGGATGCCAATTCTCTGCTAAGATGGAAATGTCTGTTCATTCCCCCCCCCCGGTGATGTCTCCATTTTGTTATAATTGATTTAACTGCGATACTGATGTGTTGTTTGTTTTCCTCAAACCCTGCCTGCAAGCTATCTATCCCCCCCAAATCTCTAATCCTTTTACAATGCCTTTCGTGGTAGAATTACCAGCAAAAGGGGGAAGGGACCCTGTTCTTATGTCTTTCAGCCCTGCACACATGATCCTGAAGCCTATGGAAGCAGAGCAAATGGGCTCAGATACTGTCCAGTAGAGACATTCCATCCATTTGAGCCAGAATTGGGTTTGAAACTAGTCCTCTAGTCATCACAGCAACCAGAGTGGAGCAGATCTTTCCAAGCCTGACTGACCAGCCTTACCACCAAACCTAAGGCCACCCAGCAGACATGAATGAAAGGACCCTGAGATGGACAAATAAAGACCAAACATCTATTTTCAATCCCCAGAAGACAGCTGAAAAGACTAGGGGGGAGGGGGGAAATTCATTGTAAAGTTTTTCTTTCTTTCTTTGCTTCAGTCACAGAAATTCATTGTAAAGTTCCTTTTCTTTGTTTTCTTTCTTTCCTTGCTTCATTCACTGAAATTCATTGTAAAGTTTCTCTTTCTTGTCTCATCTATATTGTAATCAATTTAATGTACTCATGTAAGAATTGTATTGGGAGTGGTTGCCACAGCGAGTTCTGTACACTTTAGATTTCTGTCTAGTGGGAGGGAAATTTGTAGCTGCATACACAAACACACAGAGACACGCCATTCAGAATTAGACTGAGGTTATGCTTTTTTTCACCTACCTCCACCCAAAGCTGCTTTTAGCTTGCTGGTTTTTGTTTGGGTTTTTTTGTTGTTGTTGTTCCTGCTTTGTGGCATTAAAGCCCAGGCAGTCATATCTCCCTGCTAATTCCATGGGGGAAGGGGACAGGTCCCCTCAGGCAATTTCCCCACTTGAAGAGCTAGCAGAAAGGATCTTCAAAACCCAAGCCCTGACTGCTGCCCAGTAAAGCAGGGTATGTTGCACTGGTGGTCTCAGGAGTAGGAGTCCCAGGGCTCATTCTATTTTTTTTTAAAAAAGGAAAAGCCTGGATTGCACACTGGCTAACCTCAATTTGGACTCACAAATCCTAGATGCACTAAAGTAAGAGCTAGGGCAGGTTCAAGAACCATCCCTTGGAAATGGGCAGCCTGTGATTTCAAGGTAAACCATGGCTGTGGGAATATTGTGGGACCTGTGCTTGCTTGAAACCTGTCTGGGAGCTCACCGAAAGTGTTATCAAACATCTGAACATAATTGGCATGGAAAATTGGATACTGTAAATTTATTTCCAGAACTTTTGCCCTGGCCATTGACCATCATGGTTGAAAGCTCTCCTTTTGGGAGCCACTGAAGGAATCCTTCTGCTGCCTCTTTCAACTGCCTCTTTCAACGTCTTCCCCTCTGCATCAGAGAAAATGAAAAGCACCCATGAAATCTCCCTGACCTGATCAATTTGAAGCTTGTGTCAAAACATGTGTCGCACTCACATGTTTTGAAAAAAAATATGAGGGATTGTAGGAAGTTAGCACCCACCCCTCTCCTAGGAAATGAGATATCCTAGGAGATATTAAAAGGCAGAATATATTCTGTGGAATATCTCTGGAAACATGCTTGTGAGCGGACAAAAGACTTCCCTTGGAAAACCCCCACCCCTTGCCAATGGGCCATTAAGGACTGGGCCCAGCTCACATATTCCTCTCACCTGGCCTGGAAGTCTTCTGCATAACAGAACCACAATAGGATTTGCCCAAGGCCCTTTCATTCAGCCAAAGCTGGGAAAGACAAAAGCATATAGAGTTGCCACTGCATGGCCTTTTGGGAGCCTGACCACCAATCAGTTGCATCATATACACAAGGAACAGGAAACTAAGAGGTGGGACCCAACAGAGAGTATAAAACAAGGAACTCAGCATCTCTTCTCTTTTTTTCTCTTCACCCACATCTGGAAACATGTGATCTACCTTTTCTGTACAGGGGCTCATGCCATATGCTCCTGTCCACCATATTAAAACCTCCTTTCCAAGCAACTTCTATGAATCCAGTGTCTTTTTCCCCACTTGGAAATGAACCCAGAAGGATATTCCTTACAACAACTCAGTTCCTTCTACAACTTGAGCTTTATAAGAAGTACTGCATATGTGTGGAGTGATGGTGATGGTGGTAAGGGTGGAATACGCTATCCTGATTGGAATTAGGGGAGGTTAAGTGAAGAAGAATGTAGACCTTGAGATGTAGCAGGTTGATGACGCATAACCTATAGATTAAGCTCATACCATTTATATCCATTCAGAGCTGTTTGTTGAAGGTGGCTGAGGTAAAGTGGATTTCTAAAATTATGAAACTAGAGCTCACCTCCAATTTCTGAAATTAAATGAAAGGGTCTTACTTCCAATTAGAATGTACAATTAACAGCGAAGCTATTTTGTTTATTTGTATCCCACTATTATTTTTAGAAATAACTCAAGGCTGAATTGAACGAACACAACACACCTATTTTCCCACAACAGCCACCCTGTGAGGTGGGTTGGACTGAGAGTGACTGAACCAAGTTCACCCAATCAGGTTTCATGGCTAAGGCAGTACTTGAATTCATGGTCTCCCTTTTCAAGCCTAGTCATATCTATGGATTTACACAAGAAGGTTTGTTCATTGGTCTTCTTGGAGGCCTTTATATTGGTATAAACCTCAACCTAATAGAAGAGGATAGATTTTTAAGAACTGTTTTTTTAAAACACTGGTTTGTTTTTAGCAATTTTGTCTTGTAAATTATTTTTATTTATTTTTGTTTTTTGCATTTTCTTAATATGTTTTTGCTAGACCTTTTATGGTGTACATATTTTATATAATATAAGGTATTTTTTGAAATTTTACTCACCAAGGCCCCCCCCCAATAGTTTAAGAAACCTAATAAATACCTCTGAGGTCTTCACTCTAGTTTACACATTGCATACATTTATATCAACTGTTGGAATATACAAAGTTCCCAGAAATATACAAAGATATTTCTTGAAAATTTTAAACTAAGAGTATTTCAACAATCCAGAGATGTCAATTTGCACAAAGTCTTCATATGCAGAATTCTTTTGTTACATAGCCATTCTCTGACTAGGCTTGGCAAATAATTTTTAAAAGTTGTGTTGTGTTTTGTCTTTACAGATAAGATTGAGATTTCCTTTTAGAGCCTGATATATTTAACAAACACAGTCTGTTCCCTTAAATGAGTTAGAGAGCACTGCTCCAAGTACTTAGAATTGCCTTTTATAACTAGGAATTAATCAATTTCTATTTACTTAAAGGAAAGGGAACAATTCCATTTATTTTGACTTAACATTTTTGTCTAGAAAACGATGAAAAGAATGAGGAAGGATAGAAATTGTTAAGTTCTCATGCTGAAGAGACTGGAAACAGTAGTGTGACTAACAGCTCTTTATTGAAGTAATGGGAAAACCAGCAAGGCTCTCTTTAAATAGTGGGCTGTTGGCTGAGTTAACCAATCAGCGATCACTATTTTCCCGCTCTGCAAAGCTGACCTTGGTGTAAGCAGTAACTCAAATTCAAACCCTTAATACATAACACCCCTCCCCATTTGGTTTAGTCCTACACATTTGCATATGTAGTCTTTTAAGTATGCAGGATGTTGTGGCACCCTAGTTGACCTGTGCAATTCAGTTTGGGCGTTGTCTTTGGGCAGAGAGGACAGGTTTTCTCTCTCTGGCTCCGCCTGTGGAAACTCCTGGAATGGCCTGGGCGGAGCTGAAGTTTCTTCGGGAACCTGCTCCTGGTCATTGATGGGTGGCGACTCTGGCTCTCCAGATAAGTGTTCCGGTTCTCTCGGAGTAGTGTTAGTTGCAGGGAAATCATCATTAGAGTCTTGTCGGCAGTCAGCATTTAATGGGTGGCGATTGCACAGTTGATCAATGTGGCGCTGCCATTTTCTACCATCAGCTAGTAGTACTAAGTATGATTTCTGGCCCGTTACTTCTAGGATTTCCCAAGCCAGCCATAGGGGGCCCTCTGCAAAGTTCCTAGCGAACACTGGGTCATTTATTTGAAATGTTCTGGTTCGAACGGAACTGTCTTGCTCTTTTTGATTTGAATAGCTTGGGTGCAATCTATCTAACACAGACCAGAGTATCCGGCCTATTAATAGTTCTGCTGGACTTTTACCAGTGACTGTGCTAGGGGTAATATGTTGAACTAGGAGGAATTTATCCACCTGGGCTTGCCAGTCCCCTGGCCCTAACCTCCCCAATGCTTCTTTAGCTGCTCGTACTAAGCGTTCAGCTTGGCCATTACTACTGGGGTGGAAAAGCGTGATCAGTGTATGCCTGATCCCCAACTCTACCAAAAACCCCTCAAAAGGTGTTGCTGTAGGTTGTGGCCCGTTATCAGAGATGATGATATCGGGCAGCCCATGGGTGGCAAACAGTTTTCGGAGCGCCCGAATTACAGCATTGGTGGTAGTGGTAGACATTAGTATTATTTAGTCCCCCAGGAGTTGGGTGGCATAGAAATCCATTTAAATAAATAAATAAATAAATAAATAAATAAATAAATAAATAAATAAATAAATAAATAAATAAATAAATAAATAAATAATAAATAAATAAATAAATAAATAAATAAATAAATAAATAAATAAATAAATATTTCAAGCCATTTTGAGTATGCATCTATAACAACCATGAATGTTTGCCGGCAAAATCAATATGTCTATGTGACCATGGGGCTCTGGGTTGTTCCCACTCATGCACCGGGGATCTGGGAGGGGCAGCCTCGACTCCTGGCATGGAGTGCACCCTGTAACCCATTCCTCTATCTGCTTATCCATATTGGGCCACCATACATAGCTCCTAGCCAGTGCCTTCATTCTAACAATCCCAGGGTGCTCTTCGTGCAAAGCCCTTAGAATATCCTCTCGAAGTGACGGAGGAACAATGATGCATTCGCCCCACAATAGGCAACCCCCTTGCGCCAATATTTCGTGCTGCCTTTGTACATACGGTTTGAATTCAGTTTTAACAGGCCCTTGTGGCCACCCCCTCCATACCCAGTTCAAAATAGTATGAAATACAGAGTCTTTAGCAGATTTGGCAGCAATGTGGGCCAAAGTGATCAGGCCCGGCCCGGCACAATCAATTAGAAGGACAGGGATGCCCGGAGAGGGGTCGTCCATGAGTTCAGGTAGCGGGCACCGGCTCAGGGCATTGGCATGCCCCATAGTCTTGCCCGGGCGATGAAAAAGTTTGTAGGAATAGGCGGCCAAGAAAATAGTTCAGTGCATCAATCGTGGAGAAAGAGAGCCGAAGTTGGCCTGTCACCCACAATGAGCCCTAACAAGGGCTTATGGTCCGTGACTAGCTCAAAGCCTCTGCCAAAGAGGTATTCGTGAAACTGCTTCACTCCGGCAACGGCAGCCAAGGCTTCACGATCAAGTTGGCTATAGTTCCGCTCCGCACTAGAAAGTGTCCTGGAGAAATATGCTATGGTGGCTTCGCAGCCATTTGGCAGTCTGTGGCTGAGCACAGCCCCCATGCCAAAAGGCGAAGCGTCGCAAACAAGGACTACGGGCAAGGTTTCACTAAACTGAATCAAGAAACTGTCCTCGGAAAGGAGGTCTTTAATGGCTCTAAAAGCATAGTCTTGAGACAGTCCCCATGACCATGGAGTCTTTTTTGAAAGCAGTTTGTGCAAAGGCTCAGCAATGGTGGCTTTATTAGCAAGAAAAATGCTATAGAAGTTCAACCCCAGGAAAGCCTGGAGTTCAGTTCTGTTGGTAGGGGCTGGGGCTTCCCTAATTGCCCTGACTTTGTCCCTTGTGGGGTGTATGCTGGATCCATTTATTCAATAGCCAAGAAATTCTACCTCCGGCACCCCCATCTGGCATTTGCTGGCTTTAGTCCTGAGTCCAGCAGCCCTAAACCTCGACAAAACCTCTTAGTTGTTCTTTTAGTTGGGTTTCATCCTTGGCAGTTATTAAAACGTTGTTGAAATAGGGGACGACACCCGACACTTTGTTTAAAACTCGTTCCATGATTCCCTGAAAAATACCAGGGGCAATATTAACACCGAATTGGAGCCTGTTGCACCCCACGGTGCATAACAATTGTCTGTGCTTCAGCCATCTTGCGGTCGACCGGCAGTTGTTGGTACGCCTGCGTGAGATCTAACTTTGCGAAACTGGCACCCGGGCCTAAAGTGTGCAACAAATGCTGTACTACGGGCACTGGATACGCGCTCTGTTGAAGAGCTTTGTTAAGTGTGCATTTGTAATCAGCACAGATACAAATAGACCCGTTTCTTTTGATTGGTGTCACAATTGGTGTTTCCCACTTCGCGTGATCGACAGGTTCGAGTATTCCTTGGCTTATAAGTTTGTCTAGTTCCTAACTGATCTTTGGTTTAAGCGCGAAGGGAACTCAGCGAGGCTTAAGTCTAATTGGGGCTACCTTAGGGTCTAGACTGAAAGAAATTGGAGTGCCCACATACTTGCTGAACCTTGGGTCGAAAACATCTCAGAAATGGCAGGACATTCGTAGATGCGGTCTCCCACAGCTGAGGCATGGTTTCGGCTTTTGCACCTCGAACCCTTGGCGTTGATCGGTTCTTAGACTTGCTCATCCTCGCTGTCGTTGGGGTCATTGTGGCACTCGGTCTTGGGTATTTCTGTAGTTGGCTTTTTGGGAGTAGGTGTGTTTCAGTGATGCAGTGACTCCGCGGCCTCATTTGAGGATTCGGTGGCTCTGGCTTCATCTAATGCTGTTTGTAGAGTCACATTATATTTTGCCAAGAGCCTCCGTTGTAGTCAGATGTCTTGGACTCCATAGATTAGCTGGTCCAACAGCACATCGTCCAGGTCATGGAAATCGCAATGCATAGCTGCTTTTCTGAGAGCCGCGAGGTACTGGTTGATGGATTCTCAATCTTGCTGAAGCCGCTGGCGAAATTTGTGCCTCCTGACTACCTTAGACGGTACTTGAGTGTAGTGCATTTGGAGTAAGGCTTGGAGTGTTTCCCAGGGAACTGTTTCAACTGGTGTTGGTTCGGCTAGTAACTCAGCTGTGTCAAAGACCTCGTGCCCACAATGGCTCAGGAACAGGGCTCGCTTCCTATTGTCCGAGAGGCCTTGTAAGTTGTTGGCTTCTAGGAAGCACAGGAACCTTGTCATGTAGAACCCCCAGCTTTCTTTGGCCGGGTCAAATGGAGTCGGTGGGTGGAACTCTGACATGGCTCGGCTTGCTAGAATGCGGTTTAAATTTGCCATGCAAAATGGCCATCGCTTGTCGCTCGCGTTCCCACCGGGCTGGATCATCGGCTCCGTTCAGAATTTTCCTCTTCAGTATCCCATCCTCATCGCCAGTGTTAAGTTCTCATACTGAAGAGGCTGGAAACAGTAGTGTAACTAACAGCTCTTTATTGAAGTAATGGGAAAACCAGCAAGGCTCTCTTTAAATAGAGGGCTGTCGGCTGAGTTAACCAATCAGCGATCACTATTTTCCCGCTCTGCAAAGCGGACCTTGGTGTAAGCAGTAACTCAAATTCAAACCCTTAATAATAACAGAAATGATATTGTCTGGATCCCTCCTGGAATACTGTACTTGGATAATGATAAATTATGGTGTTAAGAGTACTACCAGATGACTAGCCCATCAGACTCCAGTATAAAATGCACAGAAGACTTATCTGTTATTACTGTTTGCAAATCTGTTCCTTGTGTCCCCTTCCTTGCAATATTTTACTGATGTACAGCCGCTTAGACAAAGCAAGTAGAGGCAAAATTGTCCCGTTTCAGCCATAGACTAGCTGAAACTCTCCCAACACCTGGATTTTATTTATTTGGACTGTTCGTTTCAGAGAGTGCAGCTACCTTGAAATCAAAGTTTCCCAACCATGGGAACAAGAGAGAGATATCAAGATTTCAAGCTATTACAAGACCCAATCATGATGTCCTTTGACACCCAAATTAGTTACTGGGATAGAACCTTTATCTTGAGGTGATGAGATGGGAAGCATGAACATTTGGCACCTTCACTTTAAACCTGCCATTATATTCAAGCTTCAGATTCTCAGGTGAGGATATATAGTTAATATTACATAAACCTCTCTTCTGCTGAGTGCATGGACATTTGAAAGCTACTGCATTAATTAGACACAAAATACACCACCAAGCAAAAAACGGGGCAAAGTGATGCACAATACAGAATAAAGACATATACAATAAATGAATGAGGCCTTGTCTCCCTTTGAAACATGAATATGAAGCTAAATTGCTCAAGTAAATAGAGCAATAACTTACAATGATAAGCTAAACAAACACAAGCATCGTGTCTGCCTAACCCTTTTGTTTCATTAGACCAGGAACAGAGACGTGTGAAAGAGGTTTGCTTTTTGGTTCCAATATAAACCAATCCAAAGCCACCACTTGAGCAATGTGCCAAAATATAAATGCCATTTGTTAGACCCGCAGAGAGTTCATAAATCTTACCTGCCAGGCAAAAATGTTTGCCCTCCACTCTGCAGGGTGGGACTGAAAGATGGTAGGAAACTGTTCTCCTTTTCAAAAATTTAACTATTGGTCCTGTCAATAGGAACTACTAAAAAGCAAACAGAACAGGCCACAAACAAAGGTAGAACACATCAAGCCTGTACTTTCCTTAGGGCAGATTCATACCATGGGTATGGTTTTAAAAGAAGGGAGGGATATAGTTTGAATGACAAATTACCAAGCAGAAATTGACTTTTCAAATTTCCCTGTACAATTTATATGTAGTATAATAGCTCTGCCTTAATTACCCTAGTAGTTGTAAACTCTGCAGGGAATTACTTTGGTAAGATTTCAAGATTCTATTACCCTATAACAGAGGTGGGTTCCTCCAAGTTCGCCCGAACCGGTAGTAAGCCGCTGGCAATGTCACAATTATGTCACGGAACCGGTTCTGTTGGTGCCGGTCCGTGAATGCCGCCATCTTAAAAAAATTTTTTTTTGAATTTTGAATGAAGTTATGCGCGCAAAACATCGCGATGCGAACCGGTGGGGAAGGTAAGTAGAATCCACCCATGGAAACTGTTGTCTGTGAGATTTTGCTTTGAGCCTCAGAAGGAACTGGGCATCTGGCCTCCACAGAGATATCTGTCTTTGTATTTCCTTATTGGCATTTCCCAGTACCAGATCTTAGCTCTACTCCCTGTCAACACAGGTTTACCAGTTTTTTCCCAATGACCTGTTTTTAATAGTTTTTGCAGTCTTTTGAAAACACACTAATCTTTTTCTGCCAAGAATGGTGGTATTAACTGGTTCAGAGGATCCAATTCTGCTTGGTGGATGCTGCTAATTATGTCATAATTAAATCTATTAAGGGAGTGAGGGATAGTTTGCTGCTTCCGCTTGGTAGCATTTGCTTGTTGTTTTTACTACTTTTATTATTCCTGAGGGTTTGCAATGAATGTTACAACTGTTCCCCTTAGCAATTAATTTTCTTGGGTCCACCTTACGCAGCTGCAGTTCCTGTGGCTATTAGATTGGCCATGGTGATTTAGACTGCCCTTGGTGGGAGGGAAACATTTTGCATCCTTCATTCTGGCTTTTCTAGCATGGGGTGCATTGGGGATGACTTGTTTTCCTACCACTTGTTAATTAGGCAACTTGCCAGGTGGCTAAACTGCTAAGTTCCAGTGCTATCCAGAACTACTGAATCTCTAATCTCAGCTTCCTCGTTGCCGATTCCTATTTGGTCACTGCAACAATGATGCTGTCCTTACTGATTGTGGGCAAAATTAAGAAAAGAGATTGATAGATGCTGCTGGCTAATCAAGAGATCATTTTTCAGCTGGCCTACCTCTATTTCTAAGCCCAAAGGGTGGAGAAACCAGAAACAAAGAGAAATCAATGTTAAGCAGCTCTGGGCCATTAGAAGAGCTCTAAACTGTTAAAAAGAGCCAGCCTTTTTAATGGTTAAGACACCAGGCTAGAAACCAGGAGACCATGAGTTCTAATCCTAGTTTAGGCACAAAACCAGCTGGATGACTTTGGGCCAGTCACTCTCTTTCAGCCTAGGAAGAAGCCAATGACAAACACCCCTAAAAACCTTGCCAAGAAAACTGCAGGGACTTGTCCAAGCAGTTGCCAAGAGTCAACACTGACTCAAAGGTAACAATCACAACCACAAACAGCTGTTCATATTATCAAGTCACAGCTCATAGATAACTTTGTTTGGGCTTAGAAGGTAAGCAAGGTGGATTCCGGTTAGGCTTTTGATTGGGTACTTCCAGGGAACACTGGAGTTAGAGTAGAATGCAGAAACACATCTGAAGCAGCAGCAATAAACCACTTCTATCCTGTTGCCAAGAAAACTGTATGGTCTCCATGTAGCCTTTAGGTATTTAGCCTAATGCAAAAGATACTTTACTTTTAGGCTGTTAAGTATCATATGCACCCATTGATTCCTGGAAGGAGTGATCCACACAGGATCCATTCTATAAACCTAGAAATGTGTCACTGATCTTCCTATTTGCTGGATTTTTTTTTCAAATGGTTCATAAACCTTCAAGCTTCAGAAAAATTCTGCTTAGATGAATATGTCTTCAGATTATGCCTGAAATCTTGTCTCTTTTATAATATCTATTATCATTCCAAATTAGTCACAGTATTAGCCAAAATCCTTTAGTATTACATGCTACTGAACTAACTTGGCATCTGAACTTGGCAGCTCTGGGTTGGATGGGATTATTATTTGTAAAATGATAAATTAGGAATCTTAAAAATGCCACAAAAGAATGGAAGTATTGATTGACCTAAGCTCTCCTGTATGTGTATTTTTGTATTTGCATGCTTGTTTCCAAGGTCACAGAATTTTTTTACAATGAAACCTAGTTTTATCACACAAATGGAGAGTCTGTTACAATGAATGTTACATACGAAAGTGTGTTATCCTATCAATTCACAAAATTTGTATCATGTCATTATGTACATTGTGCAGATAATGTAATTTGCATCAATTCATGTCATTTGTGTAATAACATGAAAATATAATTTGTATCAATTTATATCATTTGGGTGATGAAATAATTATAGCAATGGCATAAATCATAGAAGTTTGATTTATTTCATGTGAAGTCTGTTGTAGTACAGACTGCTAAATAGACATTACTATGTTACAGGCTGATAGATTAAGCCTGTTTATTTTCTAGAAATGTAGTTTGGGTTGATATATGAAAACTATATCCAGACTACATACTCAGATATTCCTAATTATTTCAAATCAAATGTTCATAAGATTCCCAAAAAAGGGTCTTCTATCAATGTGGGTTGCCTGGTTAGAGATTGGATTTGTTTCTATATCTGTCAGCTAGGCTATATTTGGACAACGGTTTACCAGCCTTACAGAAAACGGACGTATCATTCTTCCTGTCCCTTTGGCTGAAGGAGAAGCTAGGAAAATTCTTGTCAATTTTACTCGAATTCCTAAAGATCTCAAATCAATAAGTATTGCAAGGGAATTCTGGCAGCAATTGGCTGTAGAACCTGGAAGTATATGCAAAATGGCATTGCTTCACTGCATTTATATGGGCTAACAGGGAATAGCAGGCGAAGCATCTACAGGTGATCCTCATTTAACAACCACTTATTCAATGACCATTCAAACATATGGTGGCTTTTACAAATTTGGATGGGTTTTAGAGAACCTCATAAAGTTATTGATTCAGACCTCTGACAACCTGTCTCTCCTTTCCCCATAGATTGCTACAGGGCAAAGAAGTGGATGCTGTAGATATGTATCTCACATCCATTTTGTTGTACTTCCCCATTGCTTTAATCACACTGGGATTTGGCATACAGGCTCAAAATCTTGATCTCTGAGGAGATGTGGCCCTTGGTAGAAAAAAATTGTCCTACAGAACAGTGGCCTTACATGTCCATTCTTATATAGGAATCCATGCAGGAGAAGGGAGCACATATTGAAATGCGTGTCACAACATAATTTCCATCTCTTATGTTCCTGCGTGTAACACTAACACAGTTATGAAAGATTGGTGCAATATACATTTCATCATTTGGTGTTAACATGGTTGGCTGAAGATGCCAATGCTTTGCATCTAATGCCATAAAACAGTGATGGTGTTCTGAACAGGCAATGGACATTCTTAGCTGATCCCTTGGAAGGTATATAGGTCATCTCCCAGCCAATAAGCTGCTATGAGGCCATTCTGTACCTCTTCAAAGTCCAGGGTTGTCTTCTCCAAGACATCTGTGTATTTTCATCAGGCATTCCTTGATTGTGAACACTCAAGGGAGTTTCCTGGTTTACCTCTAGAACTGCCTTGCTGACAGAACTATGTGAACATGGTTCAAAAGAAAACTTTATGGATGTTATTAAAAAAATCCAGAGGGAAAAACAATAAATAGATCTCTGGCTCTATAACAAACTTTTCTAAATTCCATGAAATTTAGTGCTTGGTTGAAGATTGCACTGGATAATTTAGGGCTTCCCCCTTTTAAGCATTCCAGAGCAAAGACAGAATTCTTCTTTCCCATTAAAGTTTCATGTTTCTATTTTTGAGTTTCATGACTGGGGGAAGAATAAAACAGTCAGGCCTCTCAGTAAAGTCCTCAACATGTTTCTTCATGTTTACCCACTCTGTCCCTTTGCCAGATCTTTATGGTTGTTTGTGTGTGTTTGTGTGTTGGGGGGGGGGGGTTAGCTCTCAAAAGACAAAATAGCCTCATTAAATATTAGGATTAAAAGATAAGGACTCTAAGATATAAAGCTCAGTTCTTGATTGGACAGGAATGGAATGGCTGGTTGCAGTCTTTCATAGGAATCATTTGAAGTAAAAAAAAATTCTAAAAAATGTCCCTATTGAATTTTGGAAGGATTATAGATGCACACATACACATACACACAGAGTCACAATTATCTGGGGCCAGGAAGTCATGCCCAGATGTTCACTTGACAAGCCTGAACTCTGTTTCACTAATCAAGTTGGTACTGGCTTTGCAATGAATTTGGGAAGTTCCTGCAAGATGCAATTAAAACATGTAAGTATCTGCCTTGGATGTTTTGAGTTCCCTAAGCGACTTCTAAAATGGTATGCATTCATCTAATACAGGGCCCATGGTGCTGGACAGCATGTCTTTGGCTGTATAGTAATAATAGTAATATATCCAAATATATTCCAATTAAATACCCTAACCAAGATGCAACAAGCCACTGAAAAAGCAGTTAATATTCAGAAATGTGGAAGAGTTGTTCAGTATTGTGCAGTATTGTGCAGTGCAACACTTATTTCTGAATTTGCTTGCCTTTTACTTTCTCCATTAACAAAAGTCAGAATATGTCAGATTAGTCTACCTAGTTGGTTTTCATTCAGACACAAATCAAGATCACTTCCCCTTTTCCTATGTCCTTTGTTTTTAACAATACCCCTTAATATATTTGGAAAACATTTAAAATGTGTATGTGTGGGGTTTTTTTGTAATTTAGTACAGTAATTCTTTAGGGTTCCCCAGAAGCTCCTAAGTAAATGTCTATGTTTGCACAACACTATCTGTTTTCTAGGCTCACATTTATCCATTTTTTTCTATTCAATCAGCCCACCGTACATAACTGTATTTCTTTTTCTGACACAGAGTACTTCCACATACTTGCTGGCTTCAGCCCCTCCACAATCTCAAAAGCATTTTTGCACTGCTATGTGACTAATCTCATTGCTGATATCTTCACAGTACTCAATGGACCTTTTATTTTAACCTCACCTAACCTCTCATATTTGAAAAGCAAAAATCCCTAGTTTAAATGGAAGATTTTCAATCCTGGTTCTTAATTGCAAAGTAACACAATTGCCTCCTTTGGGTTACAGAATGCAACAACCCACAAACAATTTGGCAGTGCAAGTAGTCAGCATTTAGTGACTGCTTTGTTTAATCGTCAATCGCATTTACAGCAGTGATGAAAAAACAACTTTACCCACCAATCCTCACATTTACAGTCTCTGCAGGTCAGTAAAGCAAAGGAAAGCTGAGGGGAGATTATAAGCACAGACCCATTTTCATTTAGCAGTTGCTTTGTTTAATGACCGAGTTGCTGCCCTCAGTTGTGGTTACTAAATAAGGACTATCTATATAGTGCACAGAAAGACCAGCAATTTTGAACTGCTGTTTTACAATATAGATTTACTGCAGTGGCATACCAAGGCAGGGCAGCGGGTGTGCTCTACTGCAGGTACAGACAATAATGAGCTACATTGTCCGAAGATGGTATCCTATCCAGAACATGGTGGTTGTGGGTGGGAAGTTGGATCACTGCTGCCGGCACATCAAACAGCTGCTAGGAGAAAGGCAGGCTGGCAGTAGTGTGATTGGACCAGCCTACATTCTGTTACTGTTCCTGCAGCTGTTGCTTAGCCCCCGATCAGCTTCAGGGCCCAAATATGCTAGGTATGCCATTGCCACATGGAAAGTATGAATTACCTGCCAGTTGTCCTCCAGAAGGAAATTAAAAATGAAACATACTCTGAGAAATGCTGGCATTTCACTAAGCAAATCTGTTTGCATGGGCAAGGTCCTGGATGTGTGTGTGGAGCATGCAACTATTAAGATTCCATTCTTCAAGTGGAATTGGTGACCAATGTACTCTACTGTTTTGCTATAGAAGATACCAGGATTGGTGCTGCTGGGACACAAGAGTAGTAAAAAGACTTTGACAAGACCTTTCAAGCTTCTAGACCAGAGGTGCCGAAACTTGGCAACTTTTAAGACTTGTGGACTTCAACTCCCAGAATGCTCCAGCCAGCATAGCTGGCTGGAGCATTCTGGGAGTTGAAGTTCACAAGTCTTAAAGTTGCCAAGTTTCGGGACCTCTGGTCTAGACTATTGGACAAGGGATGTTCAGAGGCTGTACCCAGAGGCTGTACCCAAAAGTCCTGCATTCAGATGTTTTTTACATGTATTGGGATCACACTTCTCAACATTCTCAGTATTACTGGTTGAAAATTATGATAGTTGAGAGTAAGGGGACAGAAAGGGCTGGGAAAAGTCCTCTATTGCCTCCTGTTCAGCTTGTGTCCACTAATAAGTAATAACTAATAACTAATAAGTAATAAGTAATAATAATAATCCCCTAAGAGGTCAGTAAGGGGCGTGCATAAGTGCACCAGTGTGCCTACCGTCCCTGTCCTAATGTTCCCTCTTATCAGTACTCATCTTATGTATATAAACCATGTTATATCTATGTACTGTATATTACCAACACGTACTTGACAAAAATAAATAAATAAATAAATAAATAAATAAATAAAATAAATAATGATTGGGACAGGAGTGATGGTGGGTGGAAATATATTACCCAAATTATTAACTGTAGAATGCTCCGAATACTATTCTGAACTGTGGACAATTCGAACTTGTATTTTATTAAAAGGGTCTGCCTTTTTTAACATATACATAAAGTATATACAAGATAAACAGCTCCATTTAACATCTGTTTTTGCCTAACTATAAAAAGCATTTGACTTTTTACCCTCTCTCCTTTCACTAGCAACCATAATTTGTTCTGTGGGCCAGATGAAATAAGATTTGCCTCCCCCTCCACAACAACCAGATGCTGTGTGCTTTAATTTTGCATCAGGCAGGTGTTCCCCCACCTGGGAAATGTGGAGATTTGCCATCTAGCAGAGTTTATGGTTTTTGATGGAAATGCGAGGGCGTTAAATGTTATTTGATGAAGAGTTGCTTTTATCCCTAGTGGGCCCCCATACGCATAGCATATGATCAGTCAAGCAGCTGTTCTGTATTTGAGTTGAAGAGCTATAAAGTTAGAAACGTGGTTGGCCTTTTCAAAACATAAGCAACTGCTTGCTACTATGGTGATGGATTTCAACAGTAAACTCCTGTTTTTAAAGATGTCCAAACATAATAATCCCACTGGACTCATGTTCAGGTGGTCCTGAAGAGTGAATGAACTTGGTTACTATGCCCACAGCAGGCTTGTTTACTCAAGAGTTTTATTTTTACTGACATGATCCAGGTTTCTGGGAAGATGCTATACTTTAGGGACAATTTTATGTTATTTCAAAACAGTTGCAAGCACAGAGCAGATTTCAAGTCAATTGCACATACTCCTTAAGTTACTTAAAGGAGTAAGTAGCACAGAGCCAGATTTTATCTGCTACTTGGAGATGCATATTCCACCATTCCAATCTATAATATGAGCCACAAGGACACCCTCATGTGAGGAACCTGTGCTGATCTAAAACCAGCTCTGTAACTGGTCCCATATTTATGGAACTGATTTATTTTGCAAATAATCTTCAAACTGCCTTTGAAATATGGGTTTTGGCCATGATGGAAGCCCAAAAGGCTCACCCAGATTTTTAAGTGGCAACTCCCCCCCAAGTAAGCATAATGCAAGGGACAAGGATTTTTGGAGCTGTAACCTAAAAACCAAAAGGGCACCGAGTTGCATAATCACAAACAATAAGGGCACTTGAAGTAATTTGTAATCTAAACATGAATATTGCTTAAAGCAATATTAAAACATATTAAAATGTGACTGCCATTGTGCAGTTCGGTACTTTCACAGCCTTGTACTCCCTGCTCTGTTGTTTCATATATTCCATTGTTATTCCTCCTTTCCTATATGTTGCAGAGATGGAGTAATTTAGGGATAGGATTACAGCTGCAGTTTATCAGAGGAGCAGGAGAGAAGAAATAGAACCAAAGGTAGAAAGACCACTTCCCCCAGCAAAAGCCCTCACCTTTTGGGCTACAGCACAAATCTGGAATTTTGTAGTTTCTGGGTGGGCATCTTCACAGAATGGCTGCCAAAGGGAATTGAGTTTAAAAGCTCCAATTTACCAGAGTAGTTGGTTGTCACAATCACTAGCCATACCATCCCCACCCCCCACCACCTGGCTTTTCTTTGGTGTTGCTTTTTGTCTATGCTCTATGTGTTATTTCTAAACAAACACTATATTCCCAACGTTTTTATTTTCTAAGAAAGTTCAAGGCACCATTTGGGGCTAAGGACCATTCCTGAAATAAAACTGTGGCTGTTTTGGAATGCCACATTGAAAATACCAGAGTTACAGCCTAAGGGAATGGCGTTTTTAAAACTGAGAATTGCAGCTAAATCTCATAGAATATTGGGGTGGTGGGATGTGGACAAGCAAAAATGGGTGTAACCTACTTTTCAAAATTAAAATAAACCTTAAAAAGAAAATTGCTATCAAAACACCAAAAGGCATCCAAACATCTGCTGAAATAAAGGCTGCACATCCATTACCAAATGTTCATCCCTTGTGTATCAGTTGCCCCCAGCCTAGTGTGTTCCTCCTTTCCTTAGCAACCCCCGATTCTCCCCTCAGATGTGTCTGGTGTTCTCTTGGTTTCCATGCTGCCATTCCCTTGCTTCTCCCTTCACTAGGATCTGCTATTTGGATCCATCCATTTCTTATTCCCCCTTTCCCCCCACTTCAATAGCAATAGCACTTAGACTTATATACCGCTTCATAGTGCTTTACAGCCCTCTCTAAGCGGTTTACAGAGTTCAGCATATTGCCCCCAACAATCTGGGTCCTCATTTTACCGACCTCAGAAGGATGAAAGGCAGAGTCAACCTTGAGCCGGTGAGATTTGAACAGCTGAACTAGCAGTCAGCTGAACTTGCAGTGCTGCTTTTAACCACTGCGCCACCTCAGCTCCTTCAGCCTGCTTTTCTCCCTCATGTTATGTAATTACATAATAATGATGTGCAGACCTCCATCTTTATTTTTTGGGGGGTTCACACAGGGAACAAAAGTTAGATAGTTGTCGGAAGCCAACACTTCATTTGGAATTGCTTTCAGCCCATTAAAGTGATAGACATCATGCTTCCTATCACTGAATTAGAGCAACAATCTGAACTGATTCAGAGCATATTCTAGGTTAGTGGAAACAATATTTTATTAGAGAGTATTAATGATTCTTTTACTTCTAACCATGCTCCCTATAACTTTTTTTTCACTTTATATGAGAATATGTATTTTGCTACTAAACGACAGTTAGACAATAGCCGGTGTGAACTTGTGCATCCCTGTAAAATTAATGACATACACCAGCCACTGATCTGGTTTCTTTGAGCTTTAGCTTAAAATAACTTGCAAGACAAAATGAACCCACTAAAAGATATGTTCTTTTATTTATTTATTAGAAAAATGTACATCAAAGAGTTCTTTGCTATGATTTTTAGATAAGAAGCAAGAGAAGTCTTTACATAACACAAAAGAATGCTTTTAACTTGAGGTCGCATTACACTTTTCTTTTGCTAAACACCATACATTTAGAATCACAATTCTGAGTTACAAAACAGATATATCGGTTGACTAAGTTTAATGTCATATTGTAGAAAGCTTTATCAAGGGAAGCTAACTCTTGGACCTCAAATTTAAAAATAGAAAAATCAGAGCCAAACATGATTTTTTTAAAAAAGAAATAATATAAAAACAGCTGTTTTTTAGATTGGAAGATCTTAGTATACAAACATGTATCTACTTATCCCCATCTTTTTGTTGGAGACTTGAACGGTTGCTCCTGTACAAACAATAATACTTATACAAAATGATTTCTCCAAATGATTTTTTAATTGTTTTGGTTGAGAGGCTTACTAATGTTTGGCAAATACTTCTCCTTATGTCCTATTTTTCTTGGAAAAGTTAAAATATCAACGAGTGGTATGTTTAAGTAGAAAAGATTTGCCCAGTATCTTTTGCTCAGGAAACACCAAGTGCAAACTATTTCCTTTTTATCATACCTATTAATCTTTATGTTTTTTTTAAAGTCTACTATGAGAACAAATAACTCTACAGAATTCTTTCTTTTCTTTAATCTTAAGGCACTTTAAAAGAACAAAAGCAAGGAATGTATCTACTATACATTACTCAAATGTCCTTAATATGCAGGTTAATATTCAGAGAAGAGTCTATATATTCCACTATAGGGCCCCGAAGGAATACAGTACTTCAAAAATCCCCCTCTAGAAGCACTTTACTTTCCCCTATTGGCATGATTTGTTGCGTTTCACTTATGTTAGAAAAATATGTGATTCCTTCACATATGAAGCAGGAATTTGTCAGTGTAACCCAATATGTATTTTGACTTGTCACTGGCAGGGTTTCTTTCCTAGTTTACCTACGTGAGAGAATTTAAAGGCATAGAATCTAGAATCTTGAGCACTGGATGGCTGTATGTGTATATCCATTTATATGTATGTACTACTGACACTGGTAGTTAATTCAGTAGCCATTTAGTAACTACATATAATAGATTTGGAAGGGACTTCGGAGGTCTTCTAGTCCAAACCTCTGTTCAAGACCCTATATCTTTTCAAATAAATGGCTGTCCAGTCTCTTTTTGAAAGCCTTCAGTGATGGAGCACCCACAACCACTGAAGGCAAGCTATTCCATCAGCTTTGGAAAATAGTTTGACTCGCTCATCTTTGTAGGAGACCTTCAAATATTGGAATAATGCTATCATGCCCCCCCCCCCAGTTCTTCTTTTTATTAGACTAGTCATACCAGGGGTGAAATCCTCCCGGTTTGCCCGGGCCAGTCCTTCGGCGTATAGCCGATTGAACTGGCGGCGGTCGCGGCGCGGAGCTTCTCCCGCCCGCTTTCCCGGCCCGGCTGAACGCCGCCATTCAGGTTATTTTCCCTCTGTGCATGCGCGCGCATGCAGAGGAAAAAATAACCCGAATGGCGGCGTTTAGCCGGGCCGGGAAAGCAGGCGGGAGAAGCTCTGCGTCGCGACCGCCGCCAGTTCAATCAGCTATACGCCGAAGGACTGGCCCGGGCGAACCGGGAGGATTTCACCCCTGAGTCATACCCAATTTCTGTAACTGTTCTTCGTACATTTTAGTCCCCTAATCATTTTTGTTGCTCTTCTCTGTACTCTTTTTTTTGTATTGTGGTGACAGAACTGGATGCAGTATTCCAAGTGTGCTCTTACTAAGGCTTTGTAAAGCAGTACTAAAACTTCACGTGATCTTGATTCTATCCATTACTGCAGTTTAGGATTGCATTGGCTTTTTTGGTTGCCGCCACACCATATTAGCTCATATTTAAGTGGTTGTCCACTAAGAGTCCAAGATCTCTCTTGCAGTTACTGGCATTAAGCCCAAGTTTCAATTAGTCTATACCTATACAGTTGGTTTTTCTTACCAAAGTGTAAAACCTTACTTTTATCTACGTTGAATTTCATTTTGTTGGATAGGGCCCAATATTCAAGTCTGTCAAAATCTTTTTGGATCTTGAGCTTGTATTCTGGGGTCTTGGCTATTCCTGTCAGCCTAGTGTTCTCTGCAAATTTGATGAGTTCCCCTTCAATTCCCTTGTCTAGATCATTTATAAAGATATTGAAGAGTACTGGATCTAAATCTTGGGGTACCCCAGTGTTTACTTCCCTCCATGTGGATGTAGTTCCTATCAAGGTCCTATTGAGTTTACTGTCAATGAATAATAAAATGGCCCTTTTTGGTCTGGGCCACTTCATGAAGAACATGTGAAGCCCTTTTTCTTAACAGTTGGCTTATTTCATCCTCTTAAAGAGAAGCATACACATGTGGATTGATTTTCCTCTATTGAAATAAAATGGAGCTATTGCAAGCAAAGGATTGGCAAACTGGATTACGATACCCACTATTTCACTGAATAAAAGTGGTACTATTGTAGTACTGGGTTAAATACTTGCACATATGCCCTGAATATCACAACTGAAAACAAGGTTAGTTTCCATGTTATTTTGAAAATGTATGAAGAATTACATAAACTATATTTACGGTCTAACCCCACAACTCAGCTATGATTGCTGAATGTATGAACGAGTATGTAAACTTCTGTAAGATGTTTCTATGAAATTGGAAATTCTTCTTGCTTAGACCCCCACATAGGTACACAGCTTATTCATGTTCTGATTACAACTTCTAGTAATCACAGCGAAGCAGGAGCTGAGTAAGAATGTAATTTGGCTCATTCCCTCCATGCATTTTTTTTTCCAGAAAAGAGCTGCTATGCTATAGGATGGCAATGAGTACAAGTTATTGTAAGTATGATAGAGGTGCAGTTTCTCAACAGAAGGTGACAACATCCAGGTTATATTGTGTAATAGCATGATTACAACTACTGATTTCCTTAATAAAGTTTTTTCTTTTAAAAAACACCATGTAAAATCTATAAATAAAATCATAAGTGCTTCATTCAAAAGAAAGCTTCTTTGGTTGCTCTGGGTGCTTGCAAATTACTTAATTTCAGTGACTAAAAAGAGTAAGGTCCCACAATAAGTGTTAACCTCAGTACTGAACTTGACCGATAGTTCATGTTGTTGACTGTCAACAGCTCCAGGTCGATGATATGTTCTCGTGGACCTGTTAATGGCTTGACCAACACAAGCATTGCACTCACTGAGCTTGTTTGCTGAAAGAAAGAAGGAAAAAATGTTCATGTACAGCCAATGCACCCACAAATAATTTCCCAGGATACGTGCTTATGTGAAAATGATTTAGAAAATATATTTCAGACCTCACACAAGTGTGAGTGCAACTTTCTCTCCCCTACTAATTAAAGCAATCACATCCTTTTTCAGGCTTCAATGTGAAAGAGACCACTGCTTTAGGTCATTTTAATGAGACTAAAATATGGCTTCTTTAATTAATAACAGATGTGTTACGTTTGCATGAGATTGGAAGCATTTCTTCCAAATCATTGTCAGAGTGTATATACTCCTATATAGATATTCACACACAGAGATATATCCAGTGTATTGTAATGGTTAAGGTGTTAAACTTAGGGCCACCAAGGGCAGGTTTCAATCCTCCCTCAGCCATGGAAGTTCACTGGGAAACTCTGGGTCAGCCCAACACAGATGTGTGATGGAATGTAGTCTGGATTCCCAGGGGGGAGGGAGAGCATTCCAGAGGAGTAAGAGGCAACTCAGTTCAGATAGTTTATATAAGAGAAAGAGGGCCTCCCTAATACCTCCCAGACTATATGCTTCATGTAGGTAGCAGTCTCTTTCAGTTTCGCAAGATTTGTCTATATGTGTGGAGCAATAAAGAAATCTGCTTTAAAGAATCACTGTGTGTTTTAATTTCTGAGATCTGACAATAGAGTTATTTTGTGTAAAAAAAATGGGAAGAAAATAAAACATGAATTATGTCTTCAGTAGTGATCAGATGACACAATGGGACAAAAGAGTTCTTCATAACGAAGCTGTTGATTCTAGCCTCTTTAATTTGGCATGTATTGTATTTGCTGAGTTCCATCTTCAGCATCAAAGAAACTTCAGAAGAACATACAGAATACTTACTCTAAGAAAGAAGTCTCCGTTGTCATTTCCAGATTTAATCCGGAAGGTGTTAATTGTATTGGGGATAATTGTGGTTGCCTGAATTTGGAAGATATCAGATGGCACAGTCCTCTCTGAATGGATGCTCATATATTTGTGAACAATGGAATATGGCAGGTCCCGACAAAGAGGATTAGACACTGGACAAATACAACGACTGTAAAAGAAAGCACAAGGATTGAAAAATACTCGTTCCATTGCAAACTGGTGTTCAGTTTGGAACTCTGTTGATAGCTTCTCTTACTTTTCAGATGCAAGCGCGTAAGGCTCCTGACAAGGATTTCTTGGGTAACAGCGATAGCCACCATGATAATTAGAACACAACTCATCTTCTCGACATTCGTTGCGTGTTTCACATTCATTTATATCTATATTAGGAAAAAAAGGAGAAAAGTTCTACAATTCTTCTATTTGCAATCTTTGAGCCTGGAGTTATTCATAAACTTGAATCTGCAAATGTCTATGGAAATTCTCAAACATCCAGGTCACGGTTGTCTCAAAATTGCTTTTCAAAAGGCAACTGGACTTTCTTGTTTGTTTGTTTTTTTCATTTCTTTTTCTTTTCAATCCCCACCAGTTAATCAGAACTGAAGAAACTTCTTGGATGAGAAGCGAAATGTTTTCAAGGAAAAAAAACAAGAAAGTCCCGTTGCCTTTTGAAAAGCATCTTTGAATCTGCAAAATATCTTAGTAGTTAGAGCTTAATTATTTATTGCAGTCTGCAAACTATCTTCTTAGCCCCTCTTTTGCACATATTGTAGCTTCTGTATGTGGATCATGAAGTACATATAAAAACAAAATAGACCTCAGAGATTTAAGGGTTGCCCCATTCTTCACCTACTATAGTCTATCTCAGAAATGCAAGGCTTCTTATAGTTATTTTTATTTACATCTAAATATCTATATCATCTATATTTTAACCTACTTTTAAGTGGGATTCCCCAACTAAATAGTCATACTGTATTTGATTTCTCCTTGCTCCTTTACATCCCAGATTTTTGCAGTCTTAGACAAAAAAACAAATAAGCTATATGCTGTAGGAGATCAGTGGTCTGTGTTGGTTGCACATTTTTGCCAGGCCTGGTTTAAACCAGGCATCTCTTAGGTGAGTTTTATTTTATACAGAGGTGTGAAACTCGCATTGTCATGGCAGTGTCACGTGACATATTGTGACTCCCCCCCCTTGCTAAACTAGGTGTGGACATGGGCAGCGTGTGACACATCCGGCCTACAGGCCGCGAGTTTGACAGCCCTGATTTTATATTACAGAGAGAACATTTTGTGTTAAGCAAAGATTTGTATGATTTGATTTTTTTAAAAAAATATTAATATTATCATTACTTTTGCGAATATGTGAACTTACCTTGACAATTTCTTCCTCTGACCAGCTGGTATCCATCTGGACACGCGCAGGAGTATCTTCCTGGCTCATTGACACACTGATATTGGCACAGGAAGTTAGAAGCTCTACATTCATCAACATCTGCAAAACAGAGGCATTTTCTAAGCCAGTTATTGAAGGTTCAGCATCTGCTTTCACACTGAAATTGTTCCTTGCCTATTATCTTCATTACTTGGGCTACAAAATACAAATGGTTCTTCCTTCCTTCCTGCTTTCTGACATTTTTTGGAGGGAAATTGCATCTGCCTGCAAGAATGAGGTGCATGAACAGGAATAGAATCACTACTACCAAGTAGAAAGGAAAAAGAGCTTTCAAAGAGCAAGATTTTAGTGAAAGAATCAGCCTTCTAAAATATTTTTTTAAATTGCGAATGTTTGCCAAAGAATGTGAGCCTAATAAATTAGTCTGGTTGACACAATATTTTAAGCCATAATATGGATTGTCTATTTTTTGACATACAGTATTGTGGGAGCCCAGCACCATGTTAGTGGGAAAATCAAAGTGCAGAAGTGGTCTTTTTTCTACTTGCTTCTAACCCATTTTGCTCATGCTATAATTTCTTTGCCATGGAAGAATTATTCTTCCCTAGGAGATAACAAGCGGGAAAACTCCAAGATGCACCGAAATTATATTTCTGAGAATTCTCAAGTGGTGATTCTGGGAATCACCTCGGGAGTAGTGCGGCATAGAAGAACCAATAATAAATAAAATAAATAAATAAATAAATAAATTCTGGAAACTGCAATTTCAACATGTGTTGAGTTTCTAGATTAGTGTCTATCTTCCATGGCCACTGAAATCATAGCATGAACAAATTAGGTTATAAGACTCCAGTGTGCTTACATTTGCTTGTGTGTGATAAAAAATATTACTATTGCCTAAAAAAGGCATTAAAGATTAAATCTTCTAATTAAGGAGACGACATGAACCTGCAAGAGGCTTTCTTTGCACATTACTAACAGTGAAGTTGTTCTACTCAAAAGGTTCCTTCTCATCCCTGTTGTTTGAGAACTTCATCAAGCTGAACAGCTACTCACCATCACAGCTGATTCTATCTGGGCTTAACTCAAAGCCTTGATTGCACTGGCATAAGAAAGAACCAACTATATTGTAGCACAGTTGGGCACAGGGGTTGCCGGTCTCACACTCATTTATGTCTGAGAAGAAAACAAGACAAATGTGGCATTTTGATCTTTTCTTGAACCATTTTGGAGCATATTCACCATATTCTTTGTTCACTTTGTGAATGCTTGTTCACTTTGAATCAATTTATATGGACAGGGAATGAAACTCCAGCCTCCCAAGTGTGGATATCCCCCCTCCCCCGCTTAGTTTTGCTTCCTTCCCCAAATGAAAATGACTGGGTATTTTATGCATACAAATAGTACCGTATATAATTAGAAGTAAAGTTGATCCCAGTGCTTTATGGATCTGAATAGCTTCTGGCATAGCACTGGGGGGGGGGGATTTCCCTGCAGTTTGATAGTTTCATTGAGTAGTGAATTACTGGTTAAAGAAAAAAACCAGGGCTGATGAGTGTACCTCAGTGGTTTTTCACCGCACCCCAATTTTCTTTGATTTCTTGGAGATGAAGCACCAAATATGATACCTAAAGCAATGATGGAGGAACACAAAACCCAAACCTGACTGAGCCTGGGTACAAGCCCATATTCAAGTCTACCCTGTGGTTGGAGGAGAGACAAAAGCTTTTCATTTTCCTCCTTTATTGTGGTGGTGGCCTGTTGACCAACAGTTTTATGATTTTGAGCTCCTTTCTTAGGAAAAAGTGAGCAAACTCCCCCCCCCCACTTTCTGCCTAGTCGATCACCAGTTTGCCCAGTATTTAGCTGAAAGAATCACTTAGATTTGCTCTATCTTAACTCTTCTCGGGCAGGGTCTATATGAAGATTGACATTCCCACTAGGTAGACCACACCAGAAAATGAACACCACAGGAAGACTAAAAATACTTTTATTAAGATTGGATAGCAGATTGAATAACAGAACTTTACAAAGTTCTTTACCTCATCCTCCTTCTTATACACCACTGAATTAAAGAGGCATGTTTCTGAGTTGCTTCCAAATGTTATGTTGTTTTTTGGATTTAAAAAATATTTCAGCTTATTTTGCCTAGGTAATGATACATTAATCTTTTTTGTCAGTCTTCTTCCTTACTCTCTACAACGACTGAGATATAATCTCTGGCATTAGTTGGGACTCTTTTTGGCCTGTAGGTTCTGATAAAATGGCTAAGACAATATGTAGCATACCCTCTGCCATTCATGACTATATCTGTGCCTAATTGGGGTCCTATAGGGGACAGGAGGGAACATGATGGTGCTTGTAGCCTGAGGAAAGCTGTGACTTGTCCCTCCCTTTAGGGGCCCTTGCTGGATGCAGCCAATTTGGATAATTAAAAACCAGTTTCCAACATTACCCTTTGGGGTAAGTTATTGAAAGACGGTGGGAACGTAGTCTACAAGCACCACGGTAGAAGAGGATTAGCTAGATGCTTTTTAGTTAGGACTCACCATGGAGTGGAAATGGCACTGGCTACCCTAAGATCAATCTTTGTTGGGATTTAGAAGCAAGTAGTGTTCTTGTTCTATTCCTTCTGGATTTTCAGTGGCATTGATATTACTGACAACTGTATCATTTTTGCCACCTGCCAGCATTCAGCATTGGAGCAATGATTTGCAGTGGCTCTGTTCTTTCTTTAGTGGGTGCTTTCACTCAGTGGTAATAGGAGAAAAGGACAGTCACATAGCTTCTTTCTTGTGTGATATACTGTAGCAGGATTTTGTCATCTCCCTGTTGTTTAATATCTATATGAAGCTACTGTGGGAGGTCATAAGTCGGATTGGTTATTGGTGTAGTGATTAAGGCAAAAGGCTAAAAACTAGGATGCCATGAGTTCTAGTCCTGCCTTAAGCACAAATCCCTGAGTGATTTTGGGCCATTTACTCTTTCAGCCTCAGATAGAAGACAATGACGAATCACTTCTGAAATATTGCCAAGAAAACTGCAGGAAACTTGTCTAGGCAGCTACCAAGAGTCATCACTGAAAGCACAAAAACACAAACCCCTCTACTTTGTCTGACTGGTGATCTGTCCCAGTGTCAGGAGGTTGGTAGGAACTAGATGGGATGAAACAACCAAAGTTGAACCCAAGAAAATTCCTAATTAGCTTTGGTGGTGTCTCTTGAGGGAGAGGTATTAACACGAGGAAGTAGATGTGTGACTTGGGAGTCCTTCTGGACTTGCAATTACTACCAGATAGGCAATTGGGAGTTGTAGTCTGGAAGGTGTTTGCTAAGCTCTGGCTGGACACTGGTTATTCCCTTTTCTGAAGCATGAAGACTAATAGTAACTCAAGCCCTCATAGTCACAGGCTTAGATTACTGCAATATGAACTTGAAGACCACTAGAAGCTACAATTGATTCAAATGGAAAAGCTTGCTTAATGGGAGATATTGATTGCTCTGCATTGGTTGCCAACAGGTTTTTAAGTGCAATTCAAAGTGCTGGTTTTCACCTATACGGCCTTGGCAAAATAGCTTCACGGTTGCCTTCTCCAACCAGAATCAACCTTTTCAATGCAATCTTAATGGGAAAATGTCTTAACGTACTCACATTTTCATGAATCTAGTTAACAATGCTTTTCACCCGTTCATTATGGATCAACCTTCTTAAAATAACAGGTTAGCTTCAAGTGTGGTGTCCCCCAGAAAGTGGTTAAGGATCAGCTGTTCAAGACAGCCTATGAGAGCCTAATGGCATTTTGTATGTAGCTACTGAAGTGCTGCTGAAGTGTTATTATACTAATATTAATGGAACATCATGTTCATAGTATTTAATAAGATTAGGTAGGTAGGTAATTAATCTGAATATTATGGTGCATTTTAATTGCTTTAATTGCTAGGATTAGTTTTTTTAATCTTCATTATTTACTATGGCTATAAACACAACCACAAACATGTTATTGTTTTAATTTAAATTGCATTTTGCGTGTTATTTGTTATGCTATGGATTTGTGCATACAACCCCAATAAATAAGTGACACACCAATCTTTGGTATTCATTGTGGTGGCTTCTTAGTTTTTCTACAGTTAAGTTTTTGTATCGTTATATCTATTTTGCCAAGTTTATGACAAAAACATACCATATTTTTTGGAGTATATGACGCACCTTTTTCCTCCCTAAAAGTGGCTGAAAATTTGGGTGCGTCTTATACTCTGAATGTAGCTTTTTCGGAGCTTTTTTCCCAGCCCTAACTAGGTGCTAACGATCTTCCCAGCTCTTACTGGCTTGCAAGCTCTTTCATTGTTACTCTCTCCGAAGAAGGTTTTTTTAAGTCCTAACCAGGGGATAAAATAATGTGCTGAAGCTGACCAGACTAAGGACGTTAGCCAGATGAATACCTGGTAGGCAGATTCCCCCCCCCCCTATTTTCCTCCCCAAAAACTAAGGTGCGTCTTATATTCCGGTGCGTCTTATACTCCGAAAAATACGGTAACCAAAGCCAAATTGGACAGCCATTTGTCTGAAATGGCATAATGCTTGAACAGGGGGTTGGACTAGAAGACCTCCAAGGTCCCTTCCAATTCTATTATTCTATTCTACTTCTATATTTGAGCTAAGATAAGGCAGATTTTGAGAATAAGAAGTGCAATTACTATAACTTCTACTCCCAAAAATGTTTTGAAATGAGAATTTGTTAGGATATAGCATTCTAAATATTTTCATGAAAAATATTTAGTCTTCTGCTAAATGGGAACCTCAGGTGTCCTGGGGATCATCTTCCCCAATTTCATCCAAATTTATCTATGAGATATGGCATAACTACAAAATTGGGAACTCAAAAATCTATATAATCCTGTCTCATTTCCTGAGATTTACTAAGATTATTATGAACTCTGAGGGCTAGAAATTGGTCATGATCACTTTAACCTGTGATTTGGTTTTTGAAATTAATTGTCATCTCAATAAAGCCAAATAAAAATGTTAATCAAACTAATTAATTTAATTGCTATTTTAAGAGTGGTGACTAAGCTGTAATGTAGTTTTAAGTGTTTAAGACATTTGGATTTTAGCCTAAACATAGTATTGGATAGTGAAGAACAATATAATAAAAATTAAGCACCTGCTGTCTGGGTTTTTTGCCAAATAACCATATAATTTCAAAACCATAAGACTGCAGTAATACATTTGTTTCGTAATTTATGTATATTCATTAGATTTGCATGATCCCTGATCTACATATATTTTAAACTTACATATGTACATTTTAGAAATCAAGCCCACTTTTTCACTAACATGAACAATTTTCTGTGTACAATTTTTTTTGTAAGTTTCCCAAGCTTGGTATATATAATAAAGTTAATGTCCACATAAAGGTTATAGACAATTTCATAAAGAGAATTAAGAAAATGAAGTCCAAGTAATTTCTTCCCCAGGTCTGTTTCATGCTACTTAATAGGTAGATAGTAAAGAAGAGCTGCAAGACATGATATTTTGTAGGTGAGGGAGGACTATATATTGTTTCTGGTATTTCACTGCTATTTTATTGGAGAACATAAAACATCCTTAAATAAAGTTTTTTCAGGATTAAACTTAACTTTTAACAAAGCAAGTATAGATTTCATTATTAGTATAAAATTTCTTCCTGAGATGATGAACCACGCAACATGTCAGGCATAAGAATTAAATAATTTATTAGTGATAAATACATGTTATAAGGAAACATATAACTTAACTTTACACTTTGTTAAGTGTTAAGTTACTGAAATTATTTATACTTGTTTGGAGGAAAGGGGAGTAACCTTTTTATATATCTTTTTCTTTGCACTTCTTTTTATTTTATTTACTTTTACGTTTTTGTTAATTTTTTATCTCTGTATTTGAAAACATTAATAATTTTAAGTGTTGGCATTTTAATTAAATATTCTGAGTTTTAGTTTGTAAACTAAAACCTGGGGCAGAGAGCAATGTCTATGTCAAAAATAAAATGAAAAATAAAACATAAAACCTTGATGCTTATTTGTTTGTGTATTGGAAAAAATTTAAACCACCAAGATTGACAAGACAAAAACAAATAAAAATAAAACCAATTAAAATCAATACTGCATATTAACTAACAAAAAAAATGATGAATGGAAACCTTCCAGAAGTCCAGGACAGATAATTTCAATCATATTAATGATTGAAAATGTGAATGATAAACAGATATTCATTACATAGGTCAAGGATTTCAGTTTGATGTACTTGGGAAGACTTTATGACAGTGATTGCCAACCTTTCCACCTTGGCGGCCTGGCCCAGCAAGGGGGGGGGATGTGAGTGGCAGGTGCATTGATGTGAGCAGCAGGTGCATACCCCCTCTGCGCACGTGATTGGAGATGGCTCGTGCAGCCCGGTTTCAAACAAGCCGTGGCCCAGTAATGGTTGTTTAGGTTTAGAGTTGGAAGGAACCTTGTAGATCATCTAGTCCAACCCCCCGCTCAAGCAGGAGTCCCTACACCATTTCGGATAAATGGCAGTCCAATCTCCTTTTGAAAGTCTCAAGTGTTGGAGCTCTCACAACCTCCGCAGGCAAGCTGTTCCACTGGTTGATCGCTCTCACTGTCAGAAAGTTCCTCCTTATTTCCAGGTTGAATCTCTCCTTGGTCAGCTTCCATCTATTATTCCTTGTGGCCTGGGGGTTGGGGATCCCTGCTCTACGACATAAAAAACTTAATTATACTATGTCACCAGCCTATAGCTGCCTGCTCAGATTGCCACTGGTTTTGCAGAGAATGGGTAGGCCTCCTTCCATCATATCTTATCCTGTTAAGTGAGATCCCAGGAATGAACATGGAACATTTTGCACACAAAAGAGTGGTTTTATCACACAGGTTTATTAAGTCTGTTCAGAAATCACCACTGATAATAGACCAATCATTCAATAAAACCAAATTATTAATTCAGTCACATCAGATTTCTTAGCACTGAGCTCCCAAACTTAACATTTGATATATCAAAACTTGTCCTTTTATTCTTATTCAACTTTCATTAAAGATGCAACATTTAATCAATGCAAGACTAGAAAGTAACTTCTACTTAAATGAACAGAAGATTCACCCCCCCCAAATCTATAAGTTTTAACATTAGTGCTTATAAATATTTAGATGAGCACTATATTTCTATGAAAGTCTCGAGTCATTCTCTACGATTTCAATTCCAATAATTGCATTTTTAACAGGTTCGGACTTGAAATCCAAGCATCTGAATGGAACTGGGATGGAAAAAATATTTTCTAAAACAACATACCTTATTCAGACATAAAGAAAGCAGACTCCTTTCTATAGAAATGTTTTTATTCATATGCAAACTGTATTACATCCATGTTATATGTGATTATATCCATTTTTTTCTTCCATTTAATCATGGCCAATTCTTGAAGGCTGCCTGGACAAGTCCCTACAATTTTCTTGGCAAGGTTTTTCAGAAGTGGTTTGCTATTGCTTCCTTCCAGGGGTTCAAAGAAAGTGACTGGCCCAAGGTCACTCAGCTGGCTTTGTGCCCAAGGCAGGAGTAGAACTCAGAGTCTCCTGGTTTCTAGCCTGATGTCTTAACCACGACATCAAGCTGGCTCTATATATCCATTATATCCAATCCAAAATATTCCCAATGTTTGACTCTAATACAGTATGACACAGAGCTTCCTAAGTATTTTAAATTTACTCATAAGTTATGGGAACTCTTATACTTATTCTCTAAACAAGTCATCCATTGATAGGAAAAGGGGCAGTTTAAGACTGGGATGAGCTGAGATAACTACTAGACTAAGATGCAGGAGGTAATTAGTGTACCTGGGTGTTTTGTGCTGAGCAACCCTCCACCCTCTGTGTTTGCCTTTTTTGGAATAGGAAAGCCACCCCCACATTTCTTTAAATGCCCCCAACAGACTTTCAACATTTCAAATGTACCCATTGACACCCCCAATATTGGAGACCTTTGGTTAGCTTTTTCAGAAATAATTCTATGAACTCTGGGAAAATTAATATTACAACACTACTTTGAGTGAAGATATGGGGGGGATTTTAGCAATTACTTTTATAATTCTATAATTATTCTTCGATTAGTTCCCTAAAAGTTCATAACAAAATCAATTAAAATATCCTTAACTGAAAGATATTTGAAACTGAAATAAGAAATGCATCACACACACACACAAAGGCAGGATCAGAGCAATACTTTAAGGCAAATATAAATTTAACAGTCCACACTAATCTAAATCACTATTAAATCTAAATCACTATTATTGATATAGAACACCCTTTCTTTTTATTATTATTCTATAAGAACAAAAATGAAATCACATACAGGAAATATTTTGAATTTTTGATGATTGTATTTCTTGAAGTGACTGGCCATTTTATATACCACATAAATAGCTATCTTCATTGGATTCCATGCATCTTGCATTTATATAACCAGAAAATATGACAGTAAAAAAAATTAAACATGACAATTTTTACAGAAATGACTGGAAGTATGCTTACCGGCACATGTGCGGTTGTCAGGAGTTAACTGAAAGCCAGCATTGCAATGGCAGCGGTAGGAACCAGCACTGTTCACACATCGATGGTGGCAAAAGGAATGGAACGTGCATTCATCAATGTCTATGTTGCCATTAGAACAGAAGTTATTTTAAAAATAATTCCAAAAATGAAGTTACAAAAAAAATGAACTGCCACATATGATCTTAATATCATAGGAATTGTATACATGGAGCTGATGAGCAGCAATATCTGCAAACACCCCCTTTGGTGCCCCTCACTTTCCTTTTTGATTTTCTTTTATGTATTTTTCATTAAAACAAAATTTAATAGAAAAGTAGCATATTGCAAAGAAAAATATCAATCTGCAACCCCATCTTTAATTTTAAGAATACATTTGGCATTCTTAGTGGAGACTAATTTCCATATACAGGTAGTCCTCGACTTACAACAGACTTACAACTTAGAACAGAGGAGCTGACTCTGCCGACTGCCAGGAGTTCGATTCTCACCGGCTCAAGGTTGACTTAGCCTTCCATCTTTCCGAGGTCAGTTAAAATGAGAACCCAGATTGTTGGGGGCAATATGCTGACTGTAAACTACTTAGACAGAGCTGCAAAGCACTATGGAGCGATATATAAGTGCCATTGCTATTGCTATTTAGTGACTGTTTAAAATTACAACGGCGCTGAAAAAAGTGACTTATGACCATTTGTCAACCTTAAGACCATTGTAGCATCCTCATTGTCCCGTGATCCAAATTCAGATGCTTGGTAATGACTCATATTTATGATGTTTGCAGTGTCCTGGGGTCATGTGATCACCCCTTGCAACCTTCTGACAAGCAAAGTCAATGGGGAAGCCGGATTTACTTAACCGTATTACTAACTTAAGAATTGCAGGGATTCACTTAACAATTGTACCAAGAAAGGTTGTAAAATGCGACAAAGCTCACTTAGCAAATGTCTCATGTAGCAACAGAAATGTTGGGCTCAATTGTGGTCGTAAGTCAAGGACTATCTATACAAGAGGTGGATTGCTACCGGTGTGGGCCACTCTACAGTACCAGTAGTGGCCAGCAGATGGCGCTGTTTGCACGCGCTTGCTCTGGTGCTGTATTTGGTGCGCATGCGCGGAAGCAAAATCTTGCCGAAATTTCATGAGGGGACGTGCGCGCGATTTTGGCGAGATTTTGCTTCCGTGTATGCGCAGAAGCAAAATCTTGCCAAAATCGCGCGCGAATGTGTCCCCTCGCAAGATTTCGGTGAGATTTTGCTTCTGTGCATACGCAGAAGCAAAATCATGCGAGCATGCACGCTTGCGCAGCAAACGTGGCGATGCACGCGCAGGGCTCCGGTAGCGAGGTAAGAGAGCAACCCGCCCCTGATCTGTACTCCTTAAAAAAAAAGCCAAAGACTGATACGGAATAGCAGAGTGGTAGTGCTGGTCAGAGAGGGTAACAAGGAATTTTCCACTAGGAGGCCTTCCTATAGCATCCCTTTAGGGCTAGGTCTGGGATCATTCTGTAAATCTCAGTCAAAAGTCACTGTTTGAGCTCTGACTGGGTTCCAGTTCAGACATTGAATAGAAAAATTTAAAAGGATTTTAAACCCAAAAATTGAAATTATCCCCAAACATCAAGGAGGACAGAGAGATGCTGGGCAAAATATCTAACATATGTGCAAAAAATAAATCCCTTTGGCGGAAAAACAAAACTGGCTACACAGCCAACTTCAAAAGCCGCTACAAAAATTTATGCCAACAAATAAAGACTGAATCCACCAATTATCATATCAATCAAGAGGAAAATCTCCTGCGCACAAAATCCAACCATTCATTCTACAATTTCATAAACAGCAAACTTAAAGAGACAAGAACCATCCCACCCCTAAAAGGACCTAACAATAAAGACTGTAATGATGAAACCGTTAAAGCCAACCTCTTTAACACATTCTTCGGCTCAATCTTTGTAAACAGCAACAACCTATGTCCAATATTTCCTAGTCAAACCGCAAACAATTACAATGATCTAATACACACCGATTTTACATAAGACAAGGTTGGAAAGGCACTATGCAATCTAAAACCATCTCTATCCATTGGACCAGACAGACTATGTACCTACTTTTAAAAAAAACTTTCCACTGCCCTAACAGAACCACTGAGCATAATTTTTGATAAATCTTTCAGAACCAGCTCCCTACCCAACCTATGGTCACTAGCCACGGTCATCCCTATCTTTAAAAAGGGAGTCCCCAACCTAGTTGAAAATTATAGACCAATCTCTTAATGTTGCATCACCTGCAAAGTCATGGAATCAATCATTAACCAATCCATTATCCTCCACTTAGAGACAAACAACCTACTCTCTCACAAACAATTTGGTTTCAGGAAAAAATTATCCTGCAATCTACAACTCCTACACTGTAAAAACATATGGACTACACAACTCGATCAGGGTAAAGCAATAGACTTTACAATTTACATAGACTTTTGCAAAGCCTTTGACTCAGTGGTACACAACAAACTACTTCTAAAACTAAAATCTTATGGCATTTCTGGACTCCTGTACAAATGGATTACTGCATTCCTGTCAAACAGGCAACAAGTGGTCAAAATAGGAAACACTTTATCAAACCCTGTACCTGTTAACAGCGGAGTTCCCCAAGGCAGCGTTTTAGGACCAACTCTCTTTATTCTTTACATAAATGACCTTTGTGACAATACAAAAAGCAACTGTGTCCTCTTTGCAGATGATGTAAAACTATTCAACACCACCGACAATACTACCACCCTTCAAAAAGACCTTGACTATGTATCAGAATGGTCAATCTTGTGGCAACTTCAAATCTCAATCAACAAATGTTCAGTCTTACACATTGGCAAAAATAATCAGAACACAAAATACAAACTAGATGATCACGACCTTGTTGACAATCCTCACTCAGTAAAGGTCCTTGGAGTACTCATCTCTAATAATCTAAGTGCCAGAGCCCACTGCAACAGCATTGCTAATAAGGCATTAAAAGTGGTTAACTTAATCTTGCGTAGCTTCTTCTCTGGTAATATTGTACTTCTAACTAGAGCATATAAAACATTTGCTAGACCAATTCTCGAATACAGCTCATCTGTCTGGAATCCACACTACATATCGGACATTAATACAATTGAGAATGTCCAGAGATAGTTCACGAGTACTACACTCCTCCATTCGCAACAGAATACCTTATTCCACCAGACTTGAAATTTTAGGCCTAGAAAATTTAGAACTACGCCACCTTTGATCTGACCTAATTGTAGCACACAAAATTATATGCTACAATGTCCTACCTGTCAATGACTATTTCAGCTTCAACCGAAACAATACACGAACTCACAATAGATACAAACGTAATGTAAACCGCGCCAAACTTGATTGCAAAAAATTCAGCAACAGAGTGGTCATTGCCTGGAATACATTACCCGACTCTGTAGTTTCTTCCCCAAACCCCCAAATCTTTAACCTTAAACTGTCTACCATTGACCTCACCCCATTCCTAAGAGGTCTATAAGGGGTGTGCATAAGCGCACCAGAGTGCCTACAGTCCCTGTCCTAAAGTCCCCATGTATTCGAAAAATATCATGTACTCAAAACCATGTTTGTACTCATTATATATTCATATTAATGTTTATACTTTGCCTGTGATCATATAAATGCTTGACAAAAAAAATAAAATAAAATAAAATAAAATACGTGCTTCATAGTGTGTAAGACAGCAAATAAAGCACCTATTTTTGAACTGGTAACACGTCTGGGTCTGTCATTTGCAAAGTCCGTGTGCTGGTTTAGCAGCTACCCTCTTATGTGCAGGCATAAACATGTAGAGTCTATGTGACTGCTTTAATTATTTGAAAATAGGTGCTTCTACATGCTTCTACATGTTGAACTTATTTTTTTTTCAAATGTTTCAATGCAGTCTTCTTAAAAGCTTTCCACCTTAAACCTTGTAGTAGCTTTTCACAGCTACCTATCCTTCACGTGTGATAACTACAACTTTCATCATCCTCATGAATGCAATCACTCTGCTGGCTGCAGAGGATGAGTAATAGCAAACCTGTTATTTCCCACGTGTGTCCATTTATTTATTTATTTATTTCATTGCAAAGATTTATATATGGCCACCTTTACTATATATTACCAAAACTCCCATGGCTGTAACTTTTCACTTTGTTAACAAATGGTCCTCAAATGGGATAACTTACAGAATATTGGGACCTGTTACTCCCAAGGGAATTGTGGCTGCTTCAGTGTTGCTGGGCTGCTGCTGCTTCGGCCTGGCCACAAACCCCCAAAAATACATTTTTGCAGTGTGGTACTTACCAAAGCACTGGTCTCCTCGTTTTTGATACCCAGTTCGGCATTGGCAGGTGAATGATCCCCTTAAGTTGACACAGACCTGATCTGACCTACAGGTGTGGCCACTGGTGGTACATTCATCAATATCTTTTAAAAAGAAGGAAAGAAAGTGACATGTTATGAAAGGTCATCATAACTTTTGGATTTCTCTTCAAAATACAAAGACGTTGCTACCAAGGTCTGATTCCAATTTAGTCGAAGAAAATCATAATTGTCATCATGAATAAATCATTCCTCAGCCTATTTCTGTGTCCATGGCATTGCGAGTTCTTTTGTAGTCTTTCTCTGTTTCCTTTTTTCATCATTTTTCATAAAATGATGATGTAGGCAGAGATTTCTACAAAGATTTCTTGGGGTAGTAACTTGCCAACTTACCTGCCAATTATTGGTGATTCAAAGTAGCTAAGAAGGCCCACATAAAACAATATGGTGTATATAAAATCTACCTGAAATAATAACTATCTGTCTCAATGAAACAGTCCAAGCAATTTTATTCAGATCATACTAATCAAGGAAAGTAGGATTCTGGATCTCATTTGATAGATGTGGCTGACTTTCTCTGCAGTCATACCTGAACACAGAAACACAATGTTGGCTATGTTTATAGTCCAATGTATTCAGATTTGAGGGAAAGGAGGCATAATGGCACATTTGCTTTTATTCTTCTCCAAGCCAGATCAATGTTTGAAGATTGTTATGGAAATGGACAAAATATAACTATTCCCTGAAAGTGCAGGCACAGGTTTGTTGGATTACTGAAGCATTTTGGAGGTTCATCCTCCCTTTTGAGTAATATCACTTTAATGGATTAAAATGTTTTCCTCCTCTTTTCCTCTTATAGGAGACTGTATCTCTGTAGTGGGTTGCAGGTGGTTTCCCAGTTTTATGCCTCCTACAATCTAATGCAGTACTATGACATGACTTCCTTCTGACATTCAAAACCAACTGGAAGTTTCTAAGCTGAATAAACACATTCCTTAAAACTAGTTTACAAATCCCAGTTGAACTCTCTGTATTTGTTCAGGAACTGGGGACCAGTGGCAGATTCCGGGTGGAGCCATGGAAAAGAAAAAATGGATTCTTTCTCATGCAAAATGAAAACAATGTTGACCACAAGATTCAAATCACAAATTGAACTGTTTTAACCTTATTCTTTAAACTTGCTCCCCCTCCAGTTCTCACTTCAAATACCCGAATACTTTCCAACATGCTTCCTTTCTAACTGACAGCTCGATATAAATTTTCTTCCGACCTGCCTTGGTCTTTGAACTGATAGCTGTTATCAGTTCTTAAAAGCTGGTGTACTGCTTAAAAAAAACACCAAAGATGACAGACAGGGGAATGCAAATTTTTTATTAACTTGCAAAATGCCTATCATATCTCAGGTGGGTTGAGTGTGAGATAAACAGTGAGAGAGAAGGGGAGAGAATGTATCTTGCAAGCAAGCATAGTTAGTATGTTTGTGTGTATGAATAGGGTTGGGTGAGATAAAGGCTTGCATTTTGGGGGGGAAAAACCTGCGTAGTATATATTAGTGCATTTGCACATGCATGTACAGGTAGTCCTCAACTTATGACCATTTGTTCAGCAACCATTCAAATGTTATGGCAGTGCTAAATGAAGGGACTTATGGCTGGACTCCAAAGTTACAGCTGTTGCAGTGCCCCCATGTCACATGATCAAAATTTCAGGCACTTGGAAGCCCACCTACACTAACGAATTGGTCCTTGGCAGTTTGCCAAAGAAGAGCAAGGTTTGTGTGTTATCTGCTTTTCCCTGAAAGACTTTAGTCCAACTTGTTTTACTTTGTTTGGACTTATTACGACTGCTAATGAAAATAATTAGCAGCCCTTACAAATAAAAGGGGTTTGTGAGACGCCATTTGTGTCATTTTACTTAATCAGGAAGTCTAGGTCAGAACATCACCTCCGCAATTTTTATCAAGCAAATTCTGAATGGCGCGCATGCGCAGTGCGGCGCGCGTGCAGGGGGTTTGCATGTGCATGGGGGCGTGTTGCCTTATGGGTACTGGCACACATGTGCGCAACAGCGCGTGCGCGCTGCCATTTTTGGCACGCAACAACAAAAAGGTTCGCCGTCACTGTGCTATAGCCTTCTTCTTAGGACTCAGAGCAAGTGACTGACTCAAGGGCCCCAAACTGACTTCATGTCTAAAGTGGGACTAGAACTCACAATCTCGTGGTTTCTAGCCAGGTGCCTTAACCACTACACCAAATTGGCTTTTATTCAAGTTTTAGCTTAACCTATTTCCAGCCATTATGCTTGTTTTCAAGCAACATGCATGGTTTTTTTTTTAAAGTAGGAGAACATTAATAACAACATATCGGTAGTAGTGATTTCTCATATGCAGCCAAATTATAATTTTCTATAATTCCCAGAAATCTAGTACCTTGTTCCACTGCATGTAAAGATAATGCATGTGCATGAGAGTAAAACAGATAAGAATCACCAGCAAGTTAACATGAGAAAAGGAGAAAGGTTAGTAAAGAGTCTTTCTATTTCTATCAACCTCCCCCTTTCTCACACACAAACTTCTTTCTGCTTTCATGCCACCCTGTCCTTCTGAATCATCTGTTTTTGCACATATATAAAAAAATAAAACTTCACACATTGCATTTGTTCCTAAGCATGTGTTCTTTGCCCCCCACCTCTGCTTTGGCAGAGAGATCCAAATGGAGAAACACCACAAAAGAGAGAAGGAAGAAATAAAAGGATGGAGAAACAACATTAGAAAGAGAGAAGATGACGCCTGCCAGCAGTTTATGGCAGGGTAAGGCTTGGCCCTCCTTTCCTCCAACCCCTTTAAAATGATCTATTGAAAGCACTCATTCATAACCATGAATATTTCTATTTTCCATAAATCACATCTCAAAACAATTTCTCAAGGCAGATGAACATCAATTGCATTGCATTGTCTTGTGAAGCATTTGCTGAACTGTTCAGTCAAAACACTTTCAAAACTCATAAATTCAGAAAAAAACAATCTAACAGTAAAAAAGGGAAATCAACACCGTTCTTAGCAGTACGAACAATATTAACTCTCAGACAGAGGCCTCATAAGGACGGTGTTTAAATAGCCTTCCTAAATGAGATAAAAGAAACTAACTAAAGGAGTTGTGTGTTTCCTAACTTGGATGGTTTCCAGGAAGGTAGATTTCAATTGAGAGCCAGTTTGGTGTAGAGGTTCAGGCATCAGACTAGATCCATCAGACAAGACCAAAAATGGTCACCCAACATCAAAAACGTCATAAAAAATGCACAACAAAGAATGTTCTTTCTGCGCCAACTCAGGAAGCTCAAACTGCCCAAGGAGCTGCTGATACAGTTCTACAGAGGAATTATTGAGTCTGTCATCTGCACCTCTATAACTGTCTGGTTCGGTTCTGCAACCCAACAAGACAGACACAGACTTCAGAGGATAATCAGAACTGCAGAAAAAACAATTACTGCCAACCTGCCTTCCATTGAGGACCTGTATACTGCACGAGTCAAAAAGAGGGCCGTGAAAATATTTACTGACCCCTCGCATCCTGGACATAAATAATTTCAACTCCTACCCTCAAAACGACGCTATAGAGCACTGCACACCAAGACAACTAGACACAGGAACAGTTTTCCCCCGAACGCCATCACTCTGCTAAACAAATAATTCCCTCACCACTGTCTAACTATTCACTATGGCTGCATTACTATTACTATTGGGTTCCTATCACCCATCTCCTCCCACTTATAACTTGTTGCTTGTATCCTTACGATTTATATCAATATTGATTGTTTCCTGATTGCTTATTTATACCCTATGACAATTATTAAGTGTTGTACCTCATGATTCTTGCCAAATGTATCTTTTCTTTTATGTACACTGAGAGCATATGCACCAAAGACAAAGTCCTTGTGTGTCCAATCACACTTGGCCAATAAAGAATTCCATTCCATTCCATTCCATTCCATTCCATTCCATTCCATTCTATAAGGCGATGGCAGACAACTTCCCAAATTTTGTCCAGGAGTCAATACTGACTTGAAAACACACACACACATAAAGGGAGCAGGGTTATGAGGAACGAAGTGCCAAGGGTCTGTGTCTCTGTGTTACAAGCAGTAAACTGTAATGAAATGAAAAGACACTAAGAAGGAACAAAAGAGCATCAGGAGCACTTTTAGTGTTTTACAAGCTGCAGCAGTTTAAGAGAAGCTGATTTCAGACCAGAAAATGTCTTCCCTTTTTTGATTTCACTGAATGACAGGGTCTTGACTGTCCCCAAAGCGAAATCCAGATTTTAGGATTTGGGTACAAGTAAGCAAGCTCATCTCTCCTATTGAAAATGTGATTTAAAATTATGAGTTTTGGTTTTTGCTCATTTTCAATGAAATATCTGATAAAGTCACAAGGTTCTGCAACTGTTTTATTTGGCTTATGGATTAAAAACTAATATGGTATAATTTATCTGTTGCCTAATCATCATTCAAATGAAACCATTCATTTCATGTATTATGGGAGTCATTGAGGGAGGTCACATATTACAACATTACAAGTCTTTCATAAAGAAGATATTATGGCAGTACTGCTGCATAGAAAATCTCAAATGTTCAGAAAGAAAAGAGAAACAAATGATGTGGAATTCTTTGGGAAGAAAGGCTAGATTATTTCCATCACTGTTTTTCTTTCTCCTGCAAATGTGTTTTAATTCAGGCAGGTTTTAATTCATAAAAACTGATTTAACTATTCAGTTTTATGGGTAATATCTATATGTCATTAATGTGCATTTAATAGTACTTTTAACAATGTTTTAATTTTCTATCTTATCAAGTAGGTTGTGGTCTACTTTATCAAATTTTTTACTGAAGTCCAAGTAAATTATATCCACAGCATTTCACTAGTCTACTAATTTTGCCACTTTATCAAAGAATGAATAAGATTTGTCTGGCATGATCTATTTTTGACAAACACATGTTGGCTACTGGTTATGACTTGGTTTGCCTCTAGGTGTTCCCAGAGTCGTTGCTTGATTATATTTTCTAGAATCTTCCCAGGAATTGATGTCAGACTGATAGGTCTGCAGGTTGCTGGATCCATTTATTAATTGTCTTACTTTATTCTACTCTTATTACTGTTAGCTACTTCAAGTGTAAAAATGAGATATAAATCAACATCCATTGTATCAAGAATTCTTATAATATGACTGTAAGGCAAATACATGTTTATCCACTTGCTTATCTAAGAATTGACTTCTAATAATTTAATCAAGTGATGTGGCCAAGGTAAAATTGATTCTTGATCAAAAAAATCCTAGACTAGAATTTTAGTGACAGCTAAGAAATATTTTTTCCACACAGGCTAAATATCTGATAAAAAAATTAACTGGGACTAAAGGTAAAAATGGTAGGAACCAGAATCAATGGTAAATAGATCAAAACCGGATATAAGAAGCGAAATAGCACTAGATCTGGAGAAACAAACAAATAAGTCTGTCATCTGCACCTCTATAACTGTCTGGTTCGGTTCTGCAACCCAACAAGACAGACACAGACTTCAGAGGATAATCAGAACTGCAGAAAAAACAATTGTTACCAACCTGCCTTCCATTGAGGACCTGTATACTGCATGAGTCAAAAAGAGGGCTGTGAAAATATTTACAGACTCCTCACATCCTGGACACAAACTGTTTCAACTCCTACCCTCAAAACAACGCTATAGAGCACTGCACACAAGAACAACTAGACACAAGAACAGTTTCCCCCCCGAACGCCATCACTCTATTAAAAAAAAATTCCCTCAAGTCAAATTATTTACTAAGTCTGCACTACTATTAATCTTCTCATCGTTCCCATCACCCATCTCCTCCCACTAATGACTGTATGACTGTAATTTTGTTGCTTGTATCCTTACAATTTATATTGACTGGTTCCTAATATGATTTGATTGCTTATTTGTACCCGGACTATCATTAAGTGTTGTACCTTATGATTCTTGATGAACATATCTTTTCTTTTATGTACACTGAGAGCATATGCACCAAGACAAATTCCTTGTGTGTCCAATCACACTTGGCCAATAAAAATTCTATTCTATAAGATCCTCTACTCAGATCAAATGAAAAGAAATGCATTGCTAATTTCTGTTTGACATTTTTCAGTACATATTATATACATTTGTTTGGTGATATTCTTCCCCCTCAATTGGCTGCTATGAAGAGAAGCTTCTTCCACACAAGGTGCTCATTCCTCTCTTGCATTTAAAAGACCCTAAAGATGAAAAATGGTGGGTGGTCAGCCATACATTTTCTCCAGTGGTTTTAACCTTGTTTGCTGGATGCTATGGATTAACGAGAGAGATAAATAAAGTTGCTGAAACTCAGGATGGAGAGGAGGGAGTAAAAAATAATGGCTGGTTTGAGCAGGGAAAATGGATAAGGAAAAATTCTTCCTAGTGGGAAAATGAACCATCAACTAATTACGCAGAGCTGTAGCCATTTATACAGATCTAAAATAGAAAATATCAGATCTGCTATAATTTTCAGTATGTATTCTGGAACAGAATAAAAATAAATGGTCTCAATAATCAAACACACAATATCATGAGCTCAGACAAGTCCACTCCCCCCACATCCCTAATTCTTCTCTGTCCCTATGCTGTTCTCTTTGTTGTTTTTGTCTTTTCATTCCCTCTTGCATCTTTTGTTACATTTTTATCCTGCCCATCTCAGTGATACAGCCATTCTGCATCTTCCCTTCCTAACTTCTATTTTTCTCAGCATGTGTCTCCCTTTTATTCTTCCTTCTTTACAGCTCTACATTTTCTAATTCTTTCTTTATATCTTTGCAAGATTCTTAATACCTTTATAAAATGTTAACAGCTCAACTAACGCAAGCCAGAGATATTTAACTGCTTAGCCCCATGTAACTTTAGGGTCATTTAGTGCTATTGTTTCACCACCCGCTGCAAACCCCCCATAACGCAGTGGAAGATGAATGAATGCTTTATTGTAACAATGCAAGGCTTGAGATGCATCCACCAAGCAAACTTTAGCAAACTTTTTTTTAATGTAATCATGAAGAACAGGTTTCAAAAATACTCTTGAAATTGCTCGGTTATGTGCTAAGATTTATGAGATAGCCAAAAGGAATATAAAAGGTATGGGGGGAAGGGAGCCTATTGCCTTTCCCCTCTGCTGAATACAGATCAATTTGCATTTCATTGTCCTCATTCCCATCAGGTTCATTAATTGCCAGTGATTTCTCTGCATTTGCCAAAAAATGTACCCAGTGCTTCTTTGAGAAGTTATTTATACTGTTTTGTCCCTTCTGATGCTGACTTTGGCAGAATGCTTGTTGTTCTGTGCTAAAATGCTGCTGGGTGAGCTGCTTTGAGGTCCCAAACGACCCTTTCTTGAAGCAAACTGTTCTTTTAAGGCATCCGCTGCAGCTTCCCCTCCTTGCCTATGACCACTGGATTCCCTGTGAAACCTAAAAACAAACCTGACTGACTTGTGCATTCCAGCCTCACAGATTTCATTGGAAGTGACTCCAAGTCAGGGGGCTTAGGATCTCTCTTTTTCCCTTGATCCTTCCGTTCTCCACTTGCATGCCTGGCTTGGTTCCATCTGACTGTGACTCATTCTTCCCCAAACCCCTGACTCATTCAGCTCATTTGTTTTCTTATGTAACATTCTAATCTCCTCACTTCACTTCCTACAACTAGATAATCACAGCCATGCTTGGCATTTCAGTGTGGTTCAGTGCAATTGTTCCTTTAGAACAGCCCCTTTTATGTAACAAGCCACAAGCTGTCTTGATGTCCTTTTAAACTTTTGACAATCTGAGGTCCATGGTTACAGAGCATTGTGTCCTAGCTATCCAAGCATGTGCTAGGAACTTGTTACTCTTGGTTGCTGATTGCAGGGTTGGGAAAATCCAAGACCTTGTTGCCCAGGATCTAATGTTTTAACAATGGCATTCAAAGCATGCTTTATTGAATCGCAGGTCACCAACATGAATCATGGTACAATCATGCTCTGACAACATGATTTTTCCATCTTGTCCCCATGATTTCCCTTATTTCATCCCCATTCCATGACTGAGACTTGCTTAAGTCATAATTAGCTACAACAGTATGAAGGAGTATTTCCACTATTCTAACACAGCTTCAAAGTCTTTTTATTACACTTAACAGGATCCACCTATTTAAAGTTGTTGGGTACCTTTCTACACGATATTGTGAATTCTGGGAATTGTAATCCCAACACATTTGCAGGAAAGTATATTGGGGAAGACTGTTACCATCATTTCAAAAGATAAAATATTGCAAATTACAAAGTGTGGCCTGCATTTAATAAAAGAAATGAATCTGATACATTTACCCAAAGTGTTCTAGTCAGCATTTGGACATTAGTTATCAAGCTAGTAATTGGATTTTAACAGACTGTACCAACTGTGGAGACCTTTCCCAAGTTACTTCTTTAAAAATGTTCCTGTTCCATATCAAGCAAACATGAAACCAATGCAACACATGAACAGCAATAACCCACCCATGATGACCAAAGAATTTTGAAGGATATTCAAAAATATAATTACAGATAAAAAGTGTTTTTCCTTCTCTGGCACATCATTTTTCAGAATTATTATGGAATTATTCCATGTATTCGCTTCATTACCATTTTCTGCAGTTTTAAAAATGTTTTTGAAACAAAAAAGCAAAAGGACAGTCAAATAAAATAACTAAATTAACCTTCTGGTTCATCACCTCAACAATTGTAAAAAAAAATCAAGAGATAAGGGAAACATAAATCAAGTAAGTATGTATTGGACATGAAGCTGCTTTCTTTCTTGAAAAGTAATAGAAAATCTCATGTCTAGAATTTTTATTTATTTATTTTTATCCTATCTTTATTATTTTTACAAATAACTAAAGGCAGCAAATATATTCAACACATTTTTCTTTTCCTATTTTTCCCACAGTAACCCTGACAGGTGGGCTGGATTGAGAGATTTCGATTTATTATTAGAGTTGGGAGGGACCTTGTAGGTCATCTAGTCCAACCCCCGGCTCAAGCAGGAGTATGAGTAGAACTCACAGCCTCCTGCTTTTTGCTCTTAACCATTAGACCAAACTGGCTCTCTACTTATCTGCATTTTTAAAATCTTAAATGTTGATTTTTGAAAATATTTCCAGGTTGCAAACCATTTTTGTTTTGCTTATTTCACTTCTAGGAAATTTAGCAAGTAAAGCTTGCACAAATTGTGACTTACTTAAGTTATGGATTTTGGCCTATCATGTACTTGACAATCAAATTGAAGGGTAGCAAGATTAAACATTTGCCAAGACCACAAGATAACTCTTTACTGCCATTTCAAATTTTCACTTAGTATCCAGGAAAATCAAATGTTCCTCTTCAAGGCTAGAAGAATCACTAAAATGTTCTACCTGAAGGTCTTCAAAACACTGAAAACTGTTTCCTTTTATTCCAACTAGAGAAAAACAGCGACAATGAAAGTCTCAGTGTCCTCCATGTAAATTACCAAACATGCCTATAGTTTGGTTTGGTAGGTCACAAATTGACATTTTCACATATATTTCTTTTCCCAATATCCTTTGTAATCCAGGAAAATTATCTTTGAACCCTGTTCTCCATAAACTAGTCATGAAGTAATGAAAGAAATTTGAAAGTTTGAAAGAAATGAAAAGTCTACCATCGGTCATCACTAACAAAGAGTCATACACTTGAGACACTGGGGAATTTTGGAAAAAAAATGTTCACCTAATTTTATTGTCTACAAATTTGAAGCAGAGTTTCAAAATGTCATTTATGCCCAACTCTAATCAAAACTTTATGGAGAAGAGATTGCAGTCTTTCATAGTAGACTGCAACAATTCTTTTATTGTGCTTTGGTAAGGCATCTTGTGAGTGGGTGTGACCCAAGTATTTTAATAGGGAAATCAATGGACCAAAGATACTCTACATTTCCATTAATAGACGAGTGCTTCTCAATGAGTAAATGTACACTTTCCTATAAGCAATAATGGTAAGAATTTTATTCTTGCTGACGGCGTCTATATCTTTTTCTTGGCAACAGTATGGATGGTGATTTGCCATAAGAAATGAATAAAAAGGAGAATGTTAATTACATAGTTCTTATTTATACTAGTTACTGCAGTGCTAATTTTCTATCTGCAAGGAGATTTTTTCCTTTATTAACATTAAAAATATGATATTCTATCTGTAGATGGTAACATCTTAGATGTTCTACTATTTTATTTGGTACATGTATAGGTCAGGCCACAATCCTGAAAAATAGTTCACCCTAAAATGGGTGGATGCAGGGCAAAAAATAACTTTGATTTAAATGCATTGTGCCACATTTGTTTAATATTCCCATCTTATGTTAAATAAATACATCTTGAAAGGCTCAGAGAGCAGTATCCAAGGCTTTGGGAGGAGCAGGTTGTGTTATTCCGATTAGAGCCACAAAGTATTCTGAATTATTACACTTATCAGTTAAGTAAGGACATTCCAATTATTTTTATCCCTTTGACATTGCTAGACTGGCCACATTTGAGCAAGAAAAAAATGCAGGCAACGGAGGTGGATTTTTATTTATCTGTTATTTTCATCCAATGATAACTGCTAGGTTTCTGCAATGGCAGAATGACAACCCTACATTTAGCAAAGTCACTTTTCTTAAAGTTGCTTTTCTTCTTGTTCCTCTGATACTGTCAATCCTTTGAGGTAGAACAGACTAGGAAACTAAAGATATGAATGCTAATATTATTTTTATTATATGGTTACTGTTAAGGATTATAAAATGGGTTTCTGGGTTCGAGTGGACGGTGGCCCGATACGCAGACAAACGCATTAGCATGAAATTGATTGAGCAGTCTTGAGAAACTATTTGGTTTAATAAAAACATATAAAAATGAAACCTACAAAGAGGCATCAACAGCCTGCAAACTTCTTCTCTTAGCAAAGTCCACCAGCTCTAGTTTTCTTCCCAAATGTGGGAGGCTCCCTGGGTTCTTTGACAGCCTTCAATTTGTGACCAAACCAAACTATAGGCATGCGCAGACAGTAAAATAACCCAAATGGCGGCAGCAGGGTGGAGCGCGGTGGGGGCGCGGGTTGTGGGGTGTGATATGGCCAGGCTTGTGGCAATGGGGGGGGAGCTGAGGATGCCGGGGCGACCCCTGGGAAATGGTCGTTCGACCCCCCAAAGGGGTCCCGACCCCCAGGTTGGGAACCACTGCTCTAACAGTTACAGTAACAGAATATCGTAAATCTGAATAGGCCTCTTCTCCCGCCCTTTAACTTAAAGTGAACTAGGGAGATGAAGCCTAAGACATTTTCTCAAATTACATTTTCGCCTGGGATTCAACTATTTTTTATCCGACCATCGTCTTGGTTGTGCTTCTCAAGGTTATTCCTACTGCCCATTACAGATGCCATCTTTCCACTCGGTGCTAAGCCAGCAAAACATTTCTAGATCAAGAACTGAAATGATGGACAAACTTGTCTCTGCTTGGCTACAAGCTGCATGTAAAACATGGCTAAGCCCACGTCTATTATATCTCCATCTGTAATGCAAACCTTATTTCAGAGTTATCCTTTGATTTCCTTTGTTGCTCCAGCTTTCCTTAAAGAATCCAGAGAATTGGTGCAGAGAATTTGCCCTCAGAAATCCTTGTTTTCTTATCCCATGGAATAAAATTCTTAGAATTCCCCGAGAAGAGGTAATAAAGCTGTGCTTGTTTAAACCTGTAGCATGAATGTGCCAAAAGTACTAATGTTAAGAGCCATGACTCAGAGGCTGTCTGCATTAGTGACTGATGATTCATGGTGGGATAGAGAGGATAGGGGAGAATTTACTACTGAGAGATGTAGCTGTGATTAAAATGTCTTACTGTGTTAGCTGAGTAAACTGTTTTATATAGGAAGCTACCTTTTAGCCCTTACTCTGTCCCTCTAGCCCAGGGGTCTGCAACCTTAAACACTCAAAGAGCCATTTGGACCCATTTCCCACAGAAAAGAAAACACCGGGAGCCACAAAACCTGGGTGGGCGTGGCCAACTCGATATCACTCACTCCCACCCAGTCACATGACCCCCTAGCCACGTCTATCCAGCCGGTCATTAGGGCAAACAACTGGTTGTTAAAAAACACCTGGAGCCACAAAACCCTTTGACCCTCCTCCCTCCCTCCCTCCCCTCTCTCTCTGTGTATCTCTCTCACTCTCCCCCCTCTCTGTATCTCTCTGTGTGTGTGTGTGTGTCCCTCTCATCCCCCGACGTTGCCCTTAACTTCTCAGGCTAGGCAAGGAGTGACTGGGAGGGCGAGGGGCAGGGCCACTCAGTGATGGGATCACCCGACAGAGAGCCACAGCAGAGGGCCCAAAGAGCCGCATGCGGCTCCGGAGCCGCAGGTTGCAGACCCCTGCTCTAGCCCATGTTCCCAAATCTGGCAGCACTTTTCCAGGGACCTAGGTCTTTCTTCTCATTGCCATCCAAAAGGTTCTTTTTACCTGGAGCTCTGGCATAGGTGCTACCATAGTTTGTCTACCCAGTCAAGTTAATTTTATCCTCAAGCCCCCAACTTTCCCTCTGAAGAAATCCCCTGGCCCTTTTGAGGCTTGTGGTTTACAGGCTACAAATGCAGTTCAAGTTCAAGCTGAGTTCAGTGACAGCTATCAAAAGAGGAAGACTTATCTGAACCCGGATATTGTTTTCCATCTGCAATCATGCTATCTCTTGGCAGCAGGTTCCTTTTTCTACAACTCCCTGAGTAAATAAGTAGATTCCTGATGCTGTTCCAGCTTTAAAATATGCCTTTGAAGGGCTCAGCCAGGAACAAGCCAGGGTGATTTTCCCCCATCAAAGATGTCCATGTGATCCTCTAGCACACTTCTACCACAGAGGTAGGTATGTCCTTGGTTAGATAAGGAATGTAGTCAAGGTTTATTCATGTCACGAGCTGACAATCTGAACAGTGTGCAAAAATAGGGAGCATTTCAGAACATGTCAGGATATTTACTAAGTAGGTTTAGCATGAGATGTATTAAAGGAATTTAAGCTAGCATGAACATCCTACATTATGCCTCAATAATAGTCTTTTCTTGTGAGGAGATTTTCTTTAATTGTAACTATATCCAGCCCATATTTATTGCAGGTTTGTTTCTCTCCCAAAAGGACAATACAGATTTTTGGCAGTGATGGTCTGATGAGAGTCTGGGGTTCACAAAAAGGAGATAGGGGCCACTGCACTACATTAGCACATCAATTCTTAAAACAATTCTGTAAAATACTTATGTTTTACCAGTCCAGATAAAGTAAGTAAGTAGCCCAGGTCACAACTGAGAGCTTACTTGCCTATAGTACTGATATGTTTACTTGATTCATTCACCACAGTAATGTTCTTCAGGGGTATGGGGGGGCATTGGGGGGGATTTCTGTGGGAAAAGCTTACATGAAAGTGAAAAATAGCCATTATTTAAAGGATACATATTTTGCATAAGCACAAAAATGAACTTTAACTCAGATGAATAAGATTAGATGAAGACTGGCAAAGATTCCTTAATGGGAAATAACTTCATTCCTCAAAACATCACCAATCATGCTGGTTGGGATTATTAAGTTAAAGTTCAAAGAACTTGGAAGCTATTTGTTATTTTTTTCACCCATCTCTCTAAAGTAAGGCAATGATATTATATTCTGACTTGGTAAATGTAGAGATAAATGTCAAAAACGTTTAACCCTTAAGGATTTTTTTTTAAAGTGACTTTGGTAGAGAGTTGTGAATGGTTGGGTTAGATCTTTTTTCTGTTATCTGTAATAAGTGAACTCCGGATGATCCAGTGAAAACAAATTGGCAGTAATTTAAACACAGGACAAGTAAGTATTTCTTCAGGAAACATGCAGTTAAATGTGTTTTTCTCCTAAAAGATGTAGAAATGACCACTGCTTTCACATAGATATTTACTTAGAACAGGAGTCCCCAAACTTGGCAACTTTAAGACTTGTGGACTTCAACTCCCAGAATTCTCCAGCCAGCATAGCTGGCTGGAGAATTCTGGAAGTTGAAGTCCACAAGTCTTAAAGTTGCCAAGTTTGAAGACCTCTGACTTAGAAGACAATTCTATTAAATTAAATATTTACCACAAACACGTCAGTGACATTTCTTGAAAGTAAAAACACGCACAGGATTTGGTTGTAACCAAATTTACCTAAATTTACCTCATTTACCTAAAAGGTAGCTCCTTTGAATTTAACAGAACTGTCTTTTCAGTTAAAGTTTTAAAGGGACTTATTTCTGAATAAAATAAGCATAGTATTGCAGCCACACAAAAAGTTTACGAAGATGGACCTATCACTGAGTACTTCAGTTAGAATACTTAAATAAATAAAATCACCTCACAGTTGACTTTGTGTCTAATACTACTTCTCCTAAGTGAAACCTACTAAGAAGCTTTGGTTCAAATAACACAAGAGACAAACATAAACTTTAGATGTTAGTTCTGTAATTTTATTAACTGGGTGCAATGGTAGAGTAAACTGGTTGCCAACACAAGCAAAGAGAAATTCACCATCATTGTGCAATGTCCAAAGTCTTATGAAAGGACAGCTTTGATCAGCAGAAAAATAGAGCCACTATAAGTCAATCCTAGAAGAGTCTTTCAAGAATTATTTTAAAAAAATAGGTTCATGCCATAATCAAAGAGTTGTGGTTCAATATTTTTGCAACAAAATAATTAATATGGCTGCTTGTGGAACTACTGCTGTTATTATTAAAATCTACACCGAAATGAGCATAAGAGGAATAGCTCAATAAGAGACCTCTATGCATACATTGCATACAAGATGTTCCAGGTTGATTTCCTAATATCTGCATTTACCAAATCTTAAATACTAATATGGGGGAAGAAACTGTATAACACCTGAAGTTTATAAGCATCTGACTTGGACTATCTGATTTAGTATATAAGAGATTCACACTGTGGAAAATAATTTAATAATCATGCTACATACACAGAGTCAGATGTATTTTCCCCACAATAGGCATCTTTACCTAAAGAAATCCCATTATTTTTCAGCATCTTCAATTTTCTCCAGCTTCAATTCATGTGAATTGATTGGGACTGGCAGATCACCAGCACCTCACACTCTCCAATTGTGTGCTGCACAATGCAGTTCACAAGAGATCTTTCAGCTTTAGTGCTTAATGTCCCAACGGTAAGACTAGGATCTCTTATCTTTAGTATGCTTCTATTAGTCTTGAAAGAGGGCCACTTTAGGATAGTGGTTACGGTACCAGCTAGAAATCAGGAGACTGCGGGTTCTAGTCTTACTTTAGGCATGAAATCAACTGCATGTTCTTAGCCCTCTATGAAGAAGAAGGCAAGGGAAAACCATTTCTGAAAATTAAACCAGGAAGACTGCAGGGACCAGTCCAAGGAGTGACAAGGGATTAACACCGACTCAGAAGCATACCCACAAACACAAACAGTCTTGAAAGCCAAATACTTAAAAACTTGCTTTTCCCAATACCATGCAATTTATGGACAATTAGCCAGGGAGTCCAAAGTGGATTTACAGAAAAAGTACACCCTTCTTTATTATAGTGTCCCAGTTATGGAACTTCCTTTCAAGTGGTCTCCACATTAGCTTCTTCCAGAAAACAATTGGACACATATACGAAGACACCTCACAGCCACCACTGATTTGCTTTTAGGTTTGACTATTGTTTTTCTTGGTATTTTTAATAAACTGTTTTTAATTCTTTTATTAATTGTTCTTAAACATTGTTTGTTTTATTATGTCTTATTTTACAATAGTTTTGCTCTGTTTGGCTTGATGTTTTCAGAAATGGAAATGGAAGATATTATTTCATTTCAGATAAAAGCTGAGGTAAAGATCATCCCTCCTAGGAACACCACCCTGCCAGAATGAGAATATCTTAGAGTATTATTCTTCTTGTAATTCATGCATAGTAAATCTAAAAACATATATATATTTATTTATATTTAAAAAGATGGATATAGCTGTCCATATTGTAATAACAATCCTGGGCTGGGCACAAAACAGTAAAACAACAGGAGCCCTTAGGTCAAAAACAAAGCAAGCATATTATGTAAAGTAAATTAAGTATGCTTTGTTACCATATCACTTTTTCATATTTCATGTATCCAAAAAAGTGCCCTTCTTACAGAAAGATGGGCAGGCTTGGGGAATCAATAAGCTGTGCCAAATTACAAAAACAAAGAAACAATAAAACCCACAACCCAAATACAGTACCCCTGGCAGTTCAACATAGCCTGATCATAGTAGGCATGAAAAATCAAATGGAATATTATGGACAGACTACACCTTAATTTAATTATGGTGTCCTTTTAGCACTGCTCAATTCACTACTTCATTAGAGCTTTTGTTATGAGGAGAAAAGCCTTCCAATTGCTCAAAGATACTGTATTATTGGATCACTGTAATTTATAAAAATAAGCGACTAGCTCAATTTGCTTTCCATGGCATCTTTTTTGAGTTTCAGTATTATGCACAATATTATCTAATTACACATAACAAAAAATGGAAATAGCCCCCTAGACTTACAAGAGAATGCTTTTACTACAGTTTGAGAGCAACAACATGACACAAATGAAACACAAAAATGTTAATTAGTATAGAAGCAATTTCATAATTACCACGTGTAGATCAAGCTGCCCAATCACTCTATAATTTGCAAATCCCTTTTGTATTTTTAGTTCACACAAGCCTATACTGGATAAGGTAAAACGTAACTCTTCATGGTACATAAAATATATCTTTCTCAAATATGTACACAATTTTTTGTTTATCCATTCTAATTATTAGAACATACTGTACATCAGTTGCAAATGAGTCTTTGAAAGGATTTTAGGATTTTAACATTTGAACTTCGAGAGATAGTCTGCAGCTGGAAATCAAACAAGATTTCCAACCATTGGTTAAAAACATAATTTTATGAGTTGGTTCCATAACTGTTCATATTTATTCTCTTATTTCTTGTACAATGATTACAGTGTTTTCAATGTTACTAGTATTTTCCAACGAAGTATGATCTTTCGTAATTGAAAAAAGTCATATATGTTTGTAGCGGTAATTTTGTTATATGAAAATTAGTGAAGCTTTCAAGGACTTTTGTAACTTCAACATTTTCTATTATTTTGCTTCTTGTATGTGAATGGATTATTAGCAATTATTATCCTGTTATTACAGTATATATTGTCCATGCATTTCATGTTCTTAACATTAAGAGTTCTTAACAAAAGTTAAGAGCTTATTATGCTCTTAACTTTCAGGAAAAACAGCTTTGATCTTGATTTATTCTTTCTATACAACCAAATATACTTCAATGCATTTGAGTCCCACTATTCACTCCCTTTTATATTTAACCTATGTTCATTTAGTACCCATTTATTCTTGACTGTTTCTTCTTTTACCACATGGATTTAAGTACTCTGATTTTTCTCTGACATATCCAATTTTCACTTATCTAAAAGAAAGTAATATAGACATTGTTGCTTCTTTCAACATACATTCAGCTAATATTACTTTTCTACTAACATTTGCCCCTCTTTATTTTTACCATAAATTTCCCTATTTTTATCAACAATCTAAAAGTGCCCCCAAATTCATTTAATAGCCCTGATAGCACAGCAATTGGAGATTATTCAAGTATGGGCACTATGGCGTAGAGTTGTAGTTGATAAAGCAGATAATGCTGAAGTTTCATGTTCATATTGCAAAGCAATTAAGAAAAAACATCCATTAATATGATAATATCACACATTTCAACTATTTTAGCAATTATTCCTTCTATTCTGATGGTGTTTGATTAGAGCAGTGTTTCCCAACCTTGACAACTTGAAGATGTCTGGACTTCAACTTCCAGAATTCCCCAGCCAGCATTTGCATTTGCTGGCTGGGGAATTCTGGGAGTTGAAGTCCAGACATCTTCAAGTTGCCAAGGTTGGGAAACACTGGATTAGAGGCCTGTCTCCTGATCCCTGCCAACATAAATTCCACAGGATACTTTTTTGAGGAGAATGTATTGGGGGGTGGGCATTACTGTTCAATTAATTGAAAATCAATAAAAGTGTACAATGTAGATAGGCTTTGGAATGAATGGAATGCGAAGGGAAGGGAAGGAAAGGGAAGAAGGGAAGGGAAGGGAAGGGAAAGGAAAGGAAAGAAGGGAAAGAAAGGAAAGGAAAGTTGTTTTTTTAATCTTCAGCTAGCTTTTTAAAAAGAAAATGATTCCGACACTATGACATGTGGAATTACCTTTTATTATATTGAACTATGTGGCCTAGGCTGTCCTCACTGGCTGAATCTACATTGTCTACATTGTAGACTCTTCCAGACTTACTTTCTGATATTTTCTGGACCTTTTCCATGTAACTGGAATATGAAACGCTGCTTTTTACCAAGTCAGACAATTTATCCATTATATCTACCCCAGTGGCAAGCAATGCTAGAGGCTCAGAGGACAATCATTCCCATTTCCTAAACTTTTAAGCAGAGGTTCTACGATTGAATTTGGATCATGTACTCTGACCTCTGGTATTAGCAATCCTATTCTGCTATTGTGCTTTGGCACTAACCTTTTGTTCATATCTGTGCATTTGGATCCAGGTTAAAACTTGTTATCATTTTAAAAAAGGTAACCAATGAACAACATTCATTAGTGTATATAGTACATAAATCTATTTTTATCACTTTTCTTTCCAAAATTCCCAGGATGTTAGCATTTTTTTTTGGTTGCACAATTAGGAATAAGGGTTGCAACATTGTTGGAAACTCTGGAAGCTGTTTCCCATTTTATTGTTAGTATAAATAGTGCAACATCTGTTCCCTCAGTGTGTGTATCGTTTTGTGAAAGAAAAGACCTGGAGCCAAATTCCATTTTTGATTCATAAACACTTGTTGAAGAAAAGCCAATGGAGATCCAAGCAAACGTCAGCAAACCCATCCAAATCTCAGGCTATTCATTTTCATTCTTTGGCTTCAATTGAGAAAAACAAAACTCAAAACTCAATTTCTTTCCATCTAATTATAGTGGGTAGTGGTTATCTAGTGCAATATAAAAAAATCTCTTATATTGCTGTAGTTTGTTTCCCTGTACCTTTATTTATAGTGCCAGCCTTATTTAGCAAAAAGTCATTTTCAAATTAATTTACACTTTTCTAAATTAAGCAGAAATTAAATTTTTTAAAGAGATTCTTTATGATTAAATAAGTTGCAGTTAACATCCCAATAATTTTCACAAATCTCAAGCTTTTGCCTTTAAATATAATTTATCAGGCCCAAACTGAGTGCATTAACTCATCTTAAAACCAATACAACTACGACCCGTAGTTAAATGAGAACATAATATGTGGTAGGCCTATATGACATATGAATATACAACATAAATATTGGCCACCATCCATAGAGGTTGATCTTAATTTGACTGACATTGCTCAGATTCCAGTCAATCATGTCTTTTGGGGATACTGTATACTATAAATTAAGGATCAATGGAACTAACTGACTCTAATCTCCAACCCATGGCATTATTTCTAAGCTGCTTCCATGGGCCAGCCTCCTTTCCCAAGGCATCAAATATTAGTTCCATCTCTCTATGCTCCAATTCTCCACTTCTGAATTCTTAGCCTTTATTTGTTGCGGAGACTAAGGATTAATTACTCATACAATACTACTATTAATCAATTACCATAGTAAGGATCTATTACTATTAATTAGCTGATATTCTAAGACAGGAGAGTGTGACATACAATACATTATAAATCAATAATTATTTGCTTTTTAAATGTATTGTCTGAATTAAGATTTTTCATTTTTTAATCTTCATGCTTACCCACACAGAGGTTGCCCAGAAGAAATTTCTATGGATTCGCTGTGAGAAATTCCCAGTGGATTGTGTCTAATACCTTCAGAAAGCCCATCAATACCGTCACCACCCTTTGTCCCATCTTCTGACTAATATTATATTGAGTTTGGCCTTGCAGTTTCCTTTTGGCTAGCTGCTGCTGATACACTCCTTCCTTGCAAATTTCTGCAATTCACTTTTAAAACTATCTGAATCTGTGGTCATCATGGAAACCAGGGGTGAAATGCTCCCGGTTCGCTTTTACCTGTTGGTAGTCGGAGAACCGATAGCGAAGGCAGCGCGACGCTCCGCCACCTGCTGGAACACCGCCATTTGAGTTCTTGTACCCTCTGCGCATGCACAGAACGCTTTGTGCATGCGCAGAGGGTAAAAGAACTCAAATGGCGGTGTCCCGGCGGTGGGCGGAGCGTCGCGCTGCCTTCGTGATTGGCTCTCCGTCGACCGACAGGTAAAAGCAAACCGGGAGCATTTCACCGCTGATGGAAACTAATTCCATATTGACTGCAGTGGAAATTAATTCCATATTGACTGCACTGTCCAACCATTTCATTGGATAACTCAGCTTTTTAGCAATAGCACTTCGCCTTATATACTGCTTCATGTTGCTTTAGCCCCCTCTAAGTGGTTTACAGAGTCAGCATATTGCTCCCAACAATCTGGAACAGGGGTGAAATGCTCCTGGTTCGGACCAGTTCGGGAGGACCGGTAGTGGACATGTGGCCTAGTTCGCTGAACCAGCAGCGATGGCTGGCTGGCCACACCCCCAAACCGGTCCCCCGGTCGACGCTCGCTCGCCAGCCCTGTCTCTGCTCTGCAGCCCTGCACGAGCGGTGAAAGTCTGGTACTCTGGTGCACTCATTTGTCTCCCTCTATGACTGGCCTTGGAAAACCCTGCCCTTAAAATCGCATGCCTGCAGTCAGAGCTGGGCTTGCAGCAGCAGCAACAGTTTGGAGCGTGTTAAGAAGGAATGCTCCTCCCCCCCTTCTCCCCCCCCCCCGCTTCTGCCTCACCAGAACAGCCTTTCTTTACTCACGTTCTCCACACTTTTTACCTGGCCAACTTCATTTTCCTTCCTCACTATTTCTGCATTTTCTTAAAAACAAATAATGGGCTACTCTGCTAATGCTTGTCTTTCAGACCCTGGAACCTGTTGCCAGGTTTCTGCTTACTTCGCAACCTTCCCGGCCGCTTTTCTTACCAAAGCTTCTGAATTAGATGCGTCCCCTTTAAGCTCCATTGCTGGCTTCCTCTCATAATTATTTAAATCATCTTTCTAATTACCTAGCTTCCCTTTAAAGATAAAAGGGGGGGCTGTTGGGAGCCTAGTTCTGATTCTCAGCTGAAGGTAGTAAATTACGATAAAGTTTCATCTCCGTGTTTTGGTTTTCATATGTCTTATTAATCCACGTTTAGGATTTTGCTTAGTTACTAACTATATTTGAGAGCATAAATCAGCACTTTCCATTTTGTTGTTTTCCCATTTCTTGGTTTACAGAATTAAATCCTGTACATTTTTATATTGTTTTCCTAGGGGCTATTGGGGAATTGTATTCATGGGAGAAGAGAGCTATATTTTATGTTGGAAGCACTCTTCTCAGCAACTCTCTTATTTAGAGAGGAGCTGAGCATTTTTATTCTGCCAACCCACTCAATTGCCTGCCTGGGTTTCCATGCAATTCCTTCATGTAATTCCTAATTAAAAAGAAAGCTTGTACTTAAACATAGACTGAATTGAAATAAACTAATTCTCTATATAATGCGTAAGAAAATATTTCACTTTAGAATGAACACAGGGATATATTTATGTAGGCGTCATTAGAATAGAATAGAATAGAATAGAATAGAATAGAATAGAATAGAATAGAATAGAATAGAATAGAATACTTTATTGGCCAAGTGTGATTGGACACACAAGGAATTTGTCTTTGGTGCATATGCTCTCAATGTACATAAAAGAAAAGATACATTTCTCAAGAATCATGAGGTACAACACTTAACAACACTAGCAACATATAGTGCATGTTGTGACTGCATGAAGGAAAAAAGCATTATCTGTAAATGCTCATAGGAGTGATTTGTTGTGTTGGATCCTATTTCAAATAAAAAGCATATTATACAATCTGTTTCAGAAATGTCACTGAAATGATCTGAATTCTGCATCCTAGCCCCCAAATATTAGCATTCTGTTATAAAGTAACTTTAATGGATAATTTTCTTTTTGAGTACTTTCATTTTATTCCAAACTTTTTTCAGCTCTTTGTTGTTCTGTGAGGCTCATGCTTGTGGCAGGGGCCATTTTGTGTGCTTTTGCAATGCTGCTTAGGCAGGGATGGACTAGATGACCTTGCAAGGTCCCTTCTTCCAACTCTGTTAAATGTGTTTAACAGATTTAAACCATGCCCACCTGGTCACGACCACCAAGCACACCTATCCGGTCACCTGACCACAAAGCACGCCCGAGTCACCTGACCACCAAGCCACACCCACCTGAAGCCACGCCCACCAGACATCAAGCCACACCTACAAAATAAGCCACACCCACAGAACCGGTAGGGAAATTTTTCACATTTCACCCCTGATCTGGAACCTCATTTTACTAATCTTGGAAGGATGAAAGGCTGAGTCAATCCATCAGGATTGAACTCCTGGTAGTGGGCACAGTCAGCTGCAATACTGCATTCTAACCACTGTACCACCACAGCTCTTTTAGTATCTGAACTACAGCTCTTTTTGTATTTGAAATCTCCCACTTTTCCCATACTACTTTTCTTTTTCTGTAACACAGAGGAGGTACTTTGATCAGTGCCATCTATCTTCTAGGTGGCAGACTATTCATCAGTGAGGATGTTAATCTGGGTTCTAGATTTTTGAATACCTTAGTATAGTGTCTTGAGCTGCAGTATTAAAATTCAGGGATATGATTCAACCACATGCTGCAATACCAATTATATTATTTTTCTTTGTACCACTTCTGATTAATGTCATCTTACATTCATTTTTATCCCCTAATTTCATTATACACTATGGCCACATTTATTATTGCTCCAGTTTTCTTTCACCGAGCTGTGAAACAGCTTCCTTACCTTGGCACGCATTATGATTGTTTGCCTCGTACCCAGCTGCACACTGTATCCGAGATGGTACCTGATCCACAGGCGTCCGACGGATGGGATTACCATTTCTGCTACCAGTGTCTGATACTGTTTCTTCTTGGCCGTTATTGACAATGATCTGGGCTGTTCTGGGCAGACAAAGGTATCCTCCAAAGTGATTAACACATTTCATTCCACCTTTACACGCTTCGTGCACAATTTCACATTCATCAATATCTGTGATTAGTAATGACAAAAAGAAAATAAGTTATTAATCAGAGTGAGTGCTGTGTTATGAATAATAATCTGAACTAAACAGAAGTGTTCAGGAAATTATCAATAGTTAGAATGAAAAGTGGACTGATGAACACTGGCCCTGGCAACTCGTGTCTGGTTTGTGTCAGGCTGTTCTTGAGTTGTGGCTTTTCGGCGCGGTTTCAAAGATTCCTGCCCAAAGAGTTTTGACAGTTCTTGACATGTGGAATCAGGCGCATGCGCACGATTGGCGGGCAAAATGGCGTGGCAAACTTTAGCCAAATGTCCTCGCCGCTCACACTGTTGGCAAATGACATCGCAGAAAGGGCACGATGCCCTTAGATGCTGCCCCCCACAGCTGGCAGTCAGCTTTACTGTCCCGTTTGTTGGGTTGCCATCTGCGGTCGGTGCAGCAGACGTCTTTGTTGCTGCTAGCCGAATCCTTGAATGTGCCTTTGTGCACCGAGGCGGGCAGCTTGGCGTCAGCCCTGGAGGCGGCAAATTTGTGCAGCGATTCCGCGGCTTTAGTCGAAGATTCAGCTGCCCGAGCTTCATCCAGAGCGGCAGCCAGGGTCAAATTGGGTCTCGCTAGGAGGCGGCGCTGAAGGCGAATATCCTGAACACCGCAAATCAACTGATCGAGCAGGATGTTGTTGAGGTCTCTGAATTTGCAGTAACCTGCGGCTTTATGGAGGGCAGCAATGTACTGATTTATGGTCTCACCCTCCTGCTGCAGTCTCTGCCGGAATTCATAGTGCCGGATGACTTTGGACGGAGTGGGAGCATAGTGGGTCTTCAAAGTTGCTTGCAGGACTTGCCACGGCACGGTGTGTACCGGGGTTGGGTCTAACAGCGACTCAGTGGTGTCGAACACCTTTGGGCCGCAGTGACTCAAGAAAAGTGCTCTTTTTCGGTTATCTGTCAGGCCCAACAGGTCAATTGCTTCCAAGAAGCACTTGGATCTCCTCATATACAACTCCCATTTCTCTTTAGCTGGATTGAAAGGTGCTGATGGATGGAAGGCAGACATCCTTGGTGAGGTGTGCCTGGCTGGTTGCTAGTGCCTTAGTAGATCGTCTTCGTTCTCCTACTCCCAAGCCCTCGTCACCACTGTTGAGTTGTGGAAATAACGACAGGAGACAGACTTCAAAAGGAACTTACTTCTTGGCAACTTCTCTGTACAACCAGCAATTTGCAATCTGACAGCTAGCCCTTTTATAGGGAACTGTCAGATGCATCAACCAATAGCATTTGAGCATTCTCCCGCTCAAATGCTGGACCTGGGTGAAACTATGTATGCGGACAGTACATAACAGAACAAGTATAAAATTAAGCCAGCATCAGATGACAAGTTCACATTCCCCATTTAGAGAGATGTGTATGGTTTTGAACAGGTAGTATAACAAGCCCTACATCGGGGTGGGTTCCTACCGGTGCGGTCTTTTCTATGGCACCGGTAGCAGCCAGCGGATTGCGAAATGGCTCCGGTGTCGTCCTCGCAGGTCTATCGCGTGGCACCATCTTTTTTAGGGAATTTTTGGGCTTTTTTTGCTTCCTGCGCATGTGCGGAAGCAAAATCTTGCAAGGGAACGCAAGCGTGCATGAGATTTCAGCAATTTTTTGCTTCCACGCATGTGCGGAAGAAAAAAATTGCCAAAATCGCATGCGCTCACGCATCGCCTCATGAGATTTCGGTGATTTTTTGCTTCCTGCGCATGCACGGAAGCAAAATCGTGTGAGGGGGTGCGTTCATATAGCGAGTGTACGCGAAACATGGTGATGCGTGTGCAGCGCACCGGTAGCGAGGTAAGAGCAACCCGCCCCTGCCCTACATATAGTGTAATACAGTAGATAGGCAATGCATTCTGATTTTGAGTGCACTCTTAAAATATATATTTGATTTTGTAAATAAGTGTCCCCCTAACTACAGTATATAAGAAGATGAACACTATTCTGGAAAAGAGGAATAGATGTATTTAATTATTGCAACATAATTATTTTTTACAATGAAAGGAAGGTGACGTGGAATCCTGGAACACATTTTCTAATCAGCTGTCATCAGGAAGGATCGGATGAGATGCTGCTGCTGAACCAGCTTTCCTGCCACATAGTAGCTTCCTTGTCGAAACAAAGGAGTCCAAGACTGATGGTACTGTGTGACTTCAATCTGCCTGGCATCGGTCAGAGGTGGCTCATGTAACACTTCTAATTTTGCAAGCTCCACTGTCTCCTTATAAGCTTCCAGATTCAGTTCAGGTGCTTGCAACCATATCTAAAGCTATTTATGGTACAGGTCTGGTTATCTGCAGAACCTTCCCCCACCCCCCACCCCGCCCGGTCTCTCCATTTGTCTCTGTCTCACCAAACCTGGCAAGATGGATATGTTTTGGATCCCTTCTATGAGACAAGTCACCGTGTGGGAGCCAAGAAGCAGATTATCTCTATCAAGTGCTTTTCCTTTGGAACAGCATATGCTCTGAGATTAAGATGGCCCTGGCTCTGTCAGTCTTTCATAAGACCTTGAAAACCTGGCTTCTACCCAGGGGTGAAATCCTCCCGGGTCGCTCTTACCTGTCGGTTGCCGTAGAGCCTTTGGAGCTGGTGGTGTTCGCGGCGCAGGGCTGCCCCCGCCCACTTCCCCCCGCCCGCCTGGACGCTGCCATTTGAGTTCTTTTGCCCTCTGCACTTGCACAAAGCGTTCTGCATGCGCAGAGGGCAAAAGAACGCAAATGGCGGCGTCTAGCCAGGCGGGGGCAGCCCCGCGCCATGAACGCCACCAGCTCCAAAGGCTCTGCGACGACTGACAGGTAAGAGCGAACCGGGAGGATTTCACCCCTGCTTCTACCATATAAGTGTTTTGTAATGATTTGGAATATATTTGAAATGTGGTCTCGGTTTTGCTGTACGTAATGTGCTTCTGTTTTTGTTTTATTATATTTTCTTTAAATGTTCTTAATCCTCCCTTAGATAACAAGTTCCTATTCACAGTTGGGCAGCCATATAAATTATTTAAATAAATCATTCATATCAAATATGACAGGACTGATGAACTGTTCAGCCATGTGTATGTATTTTATAAAATTTTACACTTGTACGATGCAAAGAGAACAACCTGGATCATTCTCACTGGATCAAAATTTAAAAAAAAAACAATGTATCAGGAGGTGACCCAAAACATAGACAATTGAGACAACTACTGCCATTAAAGATACAACTCCAAATTTGCATGTATGAAAACTTCTACATTTCCCCCATTGTCTTCTCCATAAAAAGTTTCTACTGGGGAAACTATGGAGGAAATTTTACTATACAAGATCTGGCTTCTAAGTACTTCTGACAGGTATGAAAATATTAATGCATGACCAAATGTACCTTTGCATCGCTGCATGATGGGATCCCATTCATAACCATCTGTGCATTGCTGCATAGAAAATAAACAAAATCAAGAAAAATAGATTAAATGCAGGGGTGGTAAGCCACAAAATGATTGATGAACTGGCATATTTCCATTCATCACAACTATATATTACTGCTACATAGGACTGGCTCCAGATTTTGAAAGAATAATTTCACAGTAATTAACAAAACATTATCACTGCAGAATTCTGCATGATCTTTCTGAAATTTTGTTGATAATACTTACAAGACTCTTTAATAAATTTATTTGAAGAATAAAAGATTAATCTATCATTAATGCGCCCCATAATTATTTCTTAGGTAGTTCAGTATTTTAATCATTTTTATACTATTTTATTTCTTACTTAAACCTCCCATCTCAATCAGAACCATGTCAGTTTAGTGTAAGGTGACCAGACGTCCCGCTTTTGGCGGGACAGACACGCTTTTCAAGCGTGTCCCGCGTCACGCATTCTTTCCAAAAAGTCATGCTTTTTTGGAAAGAATGCCGAAACAGTGGGATGTCTGGTCACCTTTTGCCCGTTGTGTTGCCCTGATGGCTCGCAACCCGAAGCGGCGGCACGCGCGAACCGGGAGAAATCTCTCGGCTGGCCCAGCGGTTGCCCCGGCGACGGGAGAGGCGCAGCCCCGCCCTCTCGAAACGGCTGTCCCGTCCCGTGGCGCCGTGCGCAAGGACGCAGGGGGGTGTCTCCGCGGTGGCGTTGCGGTGGGCGGGGCGGCCCTAGCGAAGGAGTCGCATCCAAGATGGCCCTTGGGCCGGCGCTGGCTCAGCCGGCCGGGGCCGCCGCCGCCGCCTTCCCGCCGCCGGGGCAGCCGGGACTGGGGGCCCAGCTGCAGGGGCAGCAGCAGCAGCAGCAGGCGTCTCAGCTCGGGCCGGCCGTGGGCGGCGTTGGCGGCGGGTGGGCGTCCCGCGTTGGCTCCTCCGGTGGCGGCTGGAAGCTGGCAGAAGAGCCGGTGTGCCGCGAAGACGTGATGCGCGTCTGCCCCAAGCACAGCTGGGCCAACAACCTGGCCGTCCTCGAGTGCCTGCAGGACATGCGCGAGGTCAGCGGGCGGCGCGGGACCCCTGGGCGGGCGGGGAGGAGGAGAGCCAAGAGATGCTGGGTTGAAGCACCATCTCCGGGCTGCTCCCCTTCCCAAGCCAGCCCTGCTCGCTCGCTTGCCAGCCAGCCAGCCCAAGCCACTGCCGGCTCCCGAAGGGGAGGCGGGAGGCGAGGAAAGGCCTCCCGCCTCCCACCCACCCACCTGGATGCCGACATTTGCGTTCTTTTGCCCTCTGCGCATGCGCACAGCGTTCTGCGCATGTGCAGAGGGCAAAACTCAAATGGCGGCTCCCCTAGAAACCCACCCCCCGTCAATGGTGTCCCGCTTTTAAAAAAAAAAAATCTGGTCACCTTAGTTTAGTGTCAGCACTTAACCTAGACCAGCCTCCAAGATTTGAATGGCAAAAGGTATTTTTTCCAAGAAAAAGCCCAAGGTTTCAATTTCTGCTTTCTCCATTTTAAAGAGGTCAGAGACTGCAATATATTATATTAGAACAGACTTCTCCCACCTGGCATTCTCCTGAAGTGTTGAATGGCAATTTCGCAAATTGCCATATTAGTAGGGAATCTTGTATCTTTAAGTATCTTATAATTATCAAATACTAAAACTAATGAGAATTATAATCCATATACTAAGATGGCAGCAGACTGCAAAAACTGGCTTAGAAGAATAAGCATATTTTCAAGTCCCTGTCAGAACTTCCAACTAACTTTCCTTGGTCTACCTTGGATGGGTTTGGTGTTATCATTGACTTATATTTCATCCCAGGATGTACACAAAATTTGCTTTGTGCTCTATAAAACAAATGTTTTAAAGGAGTATTGCTTTAAAGTAACTTTCTACATACATGTGCCATTAACTAAATTAGATTGCAGTCCTTCTTATCCTTTGATACATTGGAGCTGCAGTCCAAATTTCTGGAGGACACAAGGAATCTGCTCTAAGATATATTGGATCTAGGGCACTTAAAGTTGAAACCAACATTCTGAATTATGCCTGGAACTAACTGGCTACTGAAATAATAACTGTCTAGTAAAACTGAGATTTAGAGTTATTTGCTAGCAAGGCTTTCCACATCCTCTCCTTGAAAAACGCAGATTCTCTGAATGAATGGAAAATAATATTTTTGAAAACTCTCTAACATACTATGTTTTTCTCTCTCTTTCTCTCTCCCTTTAAAATATCATCTTTACCGTGTATGTGATAGTTTCATCTGCTTCTTGTGTATGTCCTGTAGCAAGGAGCAGAGCAGCAAGGACAGCAAAGATGACCATGATGAATCTAACAAGAAATAATATCAATTTTTAAAAAAATATTTGATATATACTCATACAAACATATATCTGAAGACATCTCTACACTTTCCCTGTTGTGTTTGGCTACAAGTACCCTACTATTCAATACAACAATTAGTTAGGCTGCAGCATTTCAGATTAAAGAGAGGAGGATGTCTCAGGATTGAACACTCTTTGTATAAAATACCCCTCTACCTACATGAAATACCCCTCTACCTACATGAAAAACAAGGCTCAAGGAGAAAGGTTCTAGTTTTCTACATGCAGCTAATTATCAGAACAAAAATCAATTCATTCGTGCAATTTCCCCAGACAAGATTTTACCACTAAGAACTTTGTCAGAAGAAGAAGAGCATGGCTAAAAGCACCCTTCTGAATTCAGGTTTTGTAAACAAAAAAAGAAAAAAACACCCTTCAGCTAGCTTATTGGATGTCCAGTCATAGGCAAAAGAACCCCCACCCTGTCTACTAATTATATTTAAGTGCTGTGGCCTAGTGGTGGAGCTCTTGCCTCACAATCAGGAGGTTGTGAGTTCGAACCTAGGTAGAGGCCGATTTGGGTCTCCTGCTTGGGCAGGTGGTTGGACTAGATGACCTGCAAGGTCCCTTCCAACTCTGTTAATCTGTTAAAAAGTGCACAATATTCACAATGCTGCTACACAATAGCATCCATTTTCTAAAAAAATTAAAAGGTGACTGTTCCACTTTGTTGTTAACATTACTAAAACACACACACAGCTATAATGTTCAAATGACCTGCTCCATCTCTTGATGTGCTCCATCAGATATGACATGCTCCATCACCGGAGGTTTTTAAGAAGAGATTGGACAGACATTTGTCTGGAATGCTATAGGGCAGTGATGGCGAACCTATGGCACGCGTGCCAAAGGTGGCACGCGGAGCCATATATGCCGGCACGCGAGCCGTTGTCCTAGCTCAGCTCCAGCGTGCATGTGCACTCCGGCCATCTGATTTTCGGCTCACACAGAGGCTCCGGGAGGGTGTTTTCAGCTTCCAGAGGGCCTCTGGCGGGTGGGGGAGGGCGTTTTCACCCTCCCCAAGCTCCAGGGAAGCCTCTGGAGCCTGGGGAGGATGAAAAACGGGCCTACTAGGCCCACCAGAAGTTGGGAAATGGGCCGTTTCTGGCCTCCAGAGGGCCTCCAGGGTGGAGGGGGAGGCCATTTTCACCCTCCCCAGGGATTGAATTATGGGTGTGGGCACTCGCGCATGTGCAATAGTGCGCAGGCCGCGCGCTTTTGGCACCCGAGGAAAAAAAGGTCCGCCATCACTGCTATAGGGTCTCCTGCTTGAGCAGGGGGTTGGACTAGAAGACCTCCAAGGTCCCTTCCAACTCTGTTATTCTGTTGCTCAAATATTGGGAGATGTTATGAAACGTCCCTCAAGACGGAGGACAGAGCAAAGCTACTTGGATACATTAAGGGGAAGGGTCCCCAGGTATATAGCCCTAAAGGAAGTTGGCATTAGCATATTCCCAGAACTAGAAATAAAACATGAGCATTATAATAAAACAAAACAGATTGTGCCCACTATATTATTTAAAGCAACATCATTTATGTAACCACAAAGCACTTTTGTGAAATCCAGATATTTTAAACAGTTAATTTATTTTTTTTAAAAAAATATGGAAACAAATTAAACACCTGGAATCATTCTAAATGTGGTAGCATAAATGCTGTAATTAAATATCAAATATAAACAAACACAAAATAACAATCCAAAGAACAAAAATGAAATCAGTCATTTAATCTTTTGTTAGCCAAAAATCTTTCAGTATTATTAAGAAAACTCTCTGGGTTTTAATTTAAGCCACAGTAGCTCAATTGGTGACTTTGGGTCAGTCCAAAGTAGCTCACAGGGTTGTGGTGGCAGAAAAAATTAGGAAGAGGGAACACCTTAAATACCTAAATGTAAAGTAGGGTATAAAATAAAATAATGAAAATAAAATAAAATGCCTTTCCACTGATCACATTGGGACTTACTTCCCAATAAATATGAACAGGATTGCAGTGTGGAAGTGCTTAAAAAAGATCTGATCAGAGAGAAAACTATAACTTTGTGAGGACTAATAGCTTTGAAAACTCAAGATCTGCATTTACTCAAACCCCACCTTTGAATTCTGTTTATAGAATTTGTCTGTGCCTTCACTGGCAATTGAAAGTTGAAAGTCAAGAATAAGTAAAATGGCTTTCATAAGAAAAGGAAACACACATTTAAAATCAATACCACCCAGCTGGCATTGGGGCTTCAGGATGTAACAGAACTAAGCAAAGTTCCCCACTCCTTACTGGCATTGGCAAAGAAGACCGAAGTGATCTGGATATGCACTAACAATAAGAGCAGTTTCTACATTTGGTTCTTACTCTGTACTGACTGTATCATTTTGAAATAAAGGTGTGGATTAAAATGATAGGCAGTGATTCCATACTTGATTTTCTAAGAGTAAAAACCATTGAACTGAGCAAAACTAATCTGACTTCTTAGTAGGAAGGTACTACTACACTGTGAATATCCCTTGACGAAGAAATGTTTATTTGGCCAAGTGTCTACTGTAACTGTACATGAAATAACTAGCAACTAAGGGACTAAGCATGTAAAGTTGTGTTTCTCAGTCACGGGAATTTGAAGATGTATGGACTTCAACTCCCATAATTCTTCAGAAAACGTGCTGGCTGTGAAATTCTGGAAATTATAGTCCACATTGTGAAAAGATAAAGCAATAAAAACATGTCTTCCCTTCCATTAGTTTCTAAAAATTGGTTAGCAGGGTGCATAGTAGCAGTGATGGCAGAGCTACTCTGCATGAGCACATTCCTTCAATGTGTGCAGTGGTTTGAATCAGGAGTGGGTTATGGCTTACCTCGCTGCTGGTTCCCTTCCTGACGCACTGCGCGGGCGCGCATGTTCAGTGCTGAAAACCCAGCTTCTGCGCATGTGCAGAAGCAAAAAACAAGATGGCGCCGCCTACGCAGCCGCCGCGAGAGCTGGTTCGGGGGCGTGGCAGGCCTGGGTCGCTGCTGGTTCGGTGAGCAGGGGGAAATTCCCGCTACCGGTTCTATAGAACCAGTCTGAACTGGCAGGAACCCACCTTTGGTTTGAATGAACTATATGAAGTGCACCAAACTGCTTTTCTCTCTGGAAAAAGGAAGAAGGGAGGGAGATTTCAAGCAACACATATAAATAAAACTTCATGAAAAAATGTTTTTTCTGTTCATGAGCTTCAAAGTATTTGACACCATCTGGAATTAAAGCCTGAACTTCTGAATTGCTATGGAATTGGATTAAAAAACATATGATCTCACCATCACATCTCCATACCAACTCTTCAGATGTAACATAGAATTGGAAACAAAACTAAAGGTTTTTAAAAAGAAGGATGTGTAAAACTAAGGGGGGATCCACCCTCTTGCTTTTCCCCCATTTATATATCATTGATCATTCAGGCAGATGTTGGAACAAGCCTGTTTCTAAATGACTCAAATATTAACTGTTTGCTATATACAGATGTTTTGGTCCTGTTACAAGAACAGGCAACAGCCCAGGATTGGGAAGTGGTGTCATTTCAGGCCTTAGGGATTTACTTTGTGATTTCATGAAACAGTTTTTTCATCTGAAGGTCATTTCTCATTTACTTCAGCCACTTTCTACCATCCAAGTTGAGCCACTGCCAAATAATTGTTTGTAAATAGCAACAGGCCCTCTGGCAAAAGTCTGTTGTGTTTCTTACATATTGACTCCCATATGCAAGAGAAACTGTAGGAAATATGTAAGTGGAGACCTTTAATTGTTGATAAATGAGAAGTGAGAATCAGGGAGAAGAAGATGTGTTAAAAATGTATTTTTCTATGGCTCTTCCGGAGTTGATGTGTAGAAACAGTGTTGCCATCATTCAGGGCATCTTTTTGCAGGACAGAATGAAAACAAGATGGAGTTTAAGTCCTTCCTGCACATAAAAAGGGGTTTCAATCCCCACAGGCACCATCTTGATATTTTTATCATCTCCCTGAACAACACTGAACTGCACACAAATGATTGGCAACTAAAACATTCACAAATGGGGAAAGTCATCTAGTTTAAAAACACTTAGAGAACATTTATCCCCCTTGTTCCAAATTTTAACTGAAATAAGAAATATCATTTGCAGGAGGGGATCCAATACAGGAAATTATGCCAGGAGCCAAAGATACCACTAGAAATAGGAAGCTGGCATGCTATAATGTAAAGCTTCAGCCCCTTACTACTCTGAGACCTCAATGTTGGAAGGATAAACTTATGGCCTTCAATTACTTAATTATTCAATAAACTGAAAAGTTGATACTTATAATTATGAAAGAGTTGCTTACAGATACAGACCATGCATGGATCATTATAATGAAAGATATGTAAAACAAAACATACAGTACGTGAATGAGATTTGAGAGGGTATGTGTGTGTGATGGACTAGAGCTACTATATAAGGGCTGCAAAAAGTTTTGTTTTTCTGGTGTCTTTCTGTGATCACTCAGATTGGATGGTGGAGAAAATATCATCAAGGCAATTAATAGTTAGGTAATTCCAGTCATTAAATACGCAGCTGGAATAGTGGATTGGATACAAGCAGAACTAAAACAGAAAAATAATGACAATAAATCATGTCCTTCATCATGCTGACAGACTCTACTTACCAAGGAAAATAGGTGGGCTAGAATGTTGCAAGTACACCAGACAGTTGGTAAGAAGAAGAAAGAGAATTGGAAGAACATCTGAAGGAAAGTGAACAAGATGCACTGAAACTAATATACCATGAAAAAAACTATAGTAGGCAAAACTGATAGCAATAAGACCTGGCAATAGTTAAGAGCAGGAAAGTTGAAGAAAGAGACAGAGGGGCTAATTCTAGCTGACAAGAAAAAGCCTTAAGTGCATATAAAGCCAGACTTGAGAAGACAGCACAGACAGCAAATGCCACCTCTCTAATGAAGCTGAAGAAACTATAGACCACCTAGTTAGCTGCTGCAAGAAGACTGTACAGATTGACCATAAATAATAATGGCATGACAAAGTAGCAACAATAGTGCATCGGAAGATCTGCAAGAAATATCATTTGCAGGCAAGCAAGAACTAGTGGGCAGTGGTGGGTTGTAAATCATTTTGCTACCGGTTTGCACATGCGCGCGCATGATGCTTCTGCGCATGTGCAGAAGCGTCCCAAGCAGGTGGGCGGAGCCTCCTACCACCGGCACTACCGGTTCTAGTGGGACCACAAAATAGAGAAAGTAACAGAAAATGAAGACACTAGAAAGTGCAGGGAATTTAGAATTCCAACAGACAGGCACCTGCCACATAACACTCCAGACTTAATATCTGTTGATAAGAAAGACAAAAAAGTCTGGCTAGTGATGTTGCAGTACCTGGAAATAGCAGAATAGGAGATAGAACTGTAGAAAACCATAAAATGCAAAGGCCTAGAAATAGAAGTAGAATGACTGTGGAAAACAAAAAACAAAGATAGCGTCAATAATAATAGGTGCCTTGGGTGTATTCCTAAAATATCTGGACCACCACTTGGATGCCATCAGCATTGATAAAATCACTCCCAATTACAAAAGGCAGCTTTATTTGTAATAGCTTACCTTCTGCAATGATACTTTTAACTCCATCAAACATTTGCCTATCCCAGGTCCAAGGGAAGGACTTGATGCGTGGATAAAAATGCCAGATCCAGTCTAAATATTTGGCTGATTGTTAATGAACCATAATAATAATATATACATTTCTTCCCCTGGTCCTGAAGCACATTAATCCAAGGTCTTGATTAAAAGTCTCTACTGAACTTATTGGAGGCAGACTTAGAGAAAGGGGAAGAACGGATATATTTTGTTTTCTGCTTACAGATTCAATAGGGAGTGGAGGAAACCATCATATAATCTTGACATGGTTAAACATGACCACAAAGAATTTTTCTCACCAGAAAAGAAAGGAGAAACTGCCTAATTGTAGCAAACAATATGCTAACAGAAAAAGTGTCATTTTGGCATATTGCCGCTGCTGTAATCAAGAAGGGACTCTTGATTAAGAATCACTATTTATATGTCTTGCCATATGGCAGGTAAAGCTATCTTCAGGTTCTCCAGAGATTGACAGAAAGTGTTCTAGACTTGGGATGGTATATACCTCCAACTACTGGATGTACACAAGACAGCAAGTGCTTCTAAAGAGGAGGAGTTGCCCAACCCTCAGATGAGTTCTTTATCTATTCTGTCTTCTCCTTTCACTTACAATATTTCTTTGTTACATTCTGATTTGTGGGAAGAGAGGGACATTTATTGTTTTAACTACAGCTGTCCCTCTCTTGTTCAGGTTTCTCCAAACTGCAGTGGATTTGGAAGCTCCTTATGAACTTCCCTCTTAAACTTCTGACTTAGAAAGCTTGCTGGAGGCCAACTAGCTTTTTTTTGTTGGTGCAGCCAGAACACCCAATAAAGTACCAGTACTTGAGAATTCTGAAGGAAAACTTTACTTCCCTTATTTTTCATGTTTGATATACCAGCCGATAGTGGGGGCGGGGGGGAGCAGTAATGCTCTGAATATCCCTTAAGGCCCCCACCATAGCATCTATATGGAGGAATTGCAGGGAATTAAAATGGCAGCTATTAGTCCCAGCTACATTTTAATCAGGGGTGAAATTCAAAATTTTCCCCTACCCGTTCTGTGGGTGTGGCTTGGTAGGCATGGCAGGGGAAGGATACTGCAAAATCTCCATTCCCTTCCCACTCTGGGGCCAGCCAGAGGTGGTATTTGCCGGTTCTCCGAACTACTCAAAATTTCCGCTACCGGTTCTCCAGAACCTGTCAGAACCTGCTGAATTTCACCCCTGATTTTTAATCTCCCTGGCATTGGAGGCGTAGAACCAGTTTCAGATGGTTACACTTACACTTGACAATGGGGTTGTGAAGGAATGTAGTTCTTACCTTGGCAATAAGAAATGAAATTCAAACTAATCTCACCCTCATTTTGTTTAATATAAAACGCAATGCAGAGAGACTTTGACAGGCTTTCCAGATGCCATTATTCTATCCTTTACAATGAAGAACATTCCTGAAACTTGCTTTGACCTTGTCTACCTCAAAGACCTGACAGACAATGACACTTCAATTCAGTGGATGACAAATAAAACCTTGTGCAATGTGTGAAATGGCTCTAAGAAAAAACCAGAATCTGGACATTTCCTTAAAATATCAATTGCTGATATAATAAGGCAAGATTTCCCTTGTACATTTATTGGGAATACAAACACCTATAATTGCTACTCAGCAGAGAGATTAGCTATGTGAGATGGGAATTTGAGGAAAAGGAGTCAGATTGATGAAGGCTACATCTTTCCCTTTTGTCAATTTGTCATATTGGCACTTGAAAGAGATCACTGGGCCTCTTGTCTAATTTTAAATTGAAAGAATAAAAGAAAAATCACGGGGGTGGGGGGAACTAATGCGAGGAGACCCATGTAGGAAACATGTATCTCCCATTCTGATCAGTAGGACCCTTCCAGGATCTTTGGAAGTAATATTTCCCAATAGCTGTTACAGGAGTATTTTTCCCTTCTATCAGAAATTTCATGAATGAATTGCAAAGAAATTTCGGGCTTATGTCACAGGGCTGAGTTTCCTTCTGATGAGTTTTGTTTATATGACGTAGCTAAGTAGTTAAAGAACCAGGCTAGAAACTGGGAATCTAAGTTCTAGTCCCACCCCAGACAAGAAGCTGGTCACCTTGGGCCATTCTCTCTCCCTTTCAGCTCTAGCAAGGAGGCAATGGCAAACCACTTCTGAAGTCTTGCCAAGAAAACTGCAGGCTGTCTTGAAAGCACCAAAACCAACCAACCAACCAACCAACCAACCAACCAACCAACCAACCAACCAACCAACCAGTTTTATATCTAAAAAAGAACTGTCCAACTGCCTCTCCCCAATTCCCTCTTGCTTGCCTATTGGGTGACTAGGAGAACAGTTGGTGGTAGTAGTAGTAGTAGTAGTAGTAGTAGTAGTAGTAGTAGTAGTAGTAGTAGTAATAATAATAATAATAATAATAATAATAATAATAATAATAATAATAATAATAATAACAATAAATAATAATCCAAGTGGTGATTGGAACACTGGGAGCTATCCCAAAAGCACTGGAATTACATTTAAAACAGCTCAAAATTGACAAAATCACCATCAGTCAAATGCAGAAAGCCGCACTGCTTGGTTCCGTACATATACTTCGAAAATATATTACGACGTCCTAGGCCCCTGGGTGGGGCTTGACTAGTAATCAATGCCAAATCCGGCGAAACTGGCCGCTGTGATACAATTGTATAATAAATAAATAAATAAATAAATAAATAAATAAATAAATAAATAAATAAATAAATAAATAAATAAATAAATAAATAAATAAATAAATAATAATAATAATAATAATAATAATATAATAACAAAGTTGGACGGGACCTTGGAGGTCTTCTAGTCTAACCCCCTGCTTAGGCAGGAAACCCTACACTACTTCAGACAAATGGTTATCCAACATTTTCTTAAAAACTTCCAGCGTTGGAGCATTCACAACTTCTGGAGGCAAGCTGTTCCACTAATTAATTGTTCTGTCAGGAAATTTCTCCTTAGTTCTAGGTTGCTTCTCTCCTTGATTAGTTTCCACCCATTGCTTCTTGTTCTACCCTCAGGTGCTTTGGAGAATAGTTTGACTCCCTCTTCTTTGTGGCAACCCCTGAGATATTGGAACACTGCTATCATGTCTCCCTTGGTCCTTCTTTTCATTAAACTAGACATATCCAGTTCCTGCAACCGTTCTTCATATGTTTTAGCCTCCAATTAAGTGTCTTGAGATTTTAATCTCAAGTGGGAAGATATATATATAATCTTCCCACTTTTTTCCTGTGAAGGAATTCAGGATAGCAGAAATTGTGTTCCTTAATCGTCTCCTTATCTGACTATTGGCCAGAGCAGACTAGACTGTGTAAGCAGGACAGCCCTAGAAATATGTACAAGATGGCCATGTATGTTCAAGTTGTGACCTCTTCAGTTAAAAGCACCAAGTGATGTGCAAATCTCCTGTCTGCCATCAGAGGAGATACTCCAGCAGCCTGATCTAAGGCAACCTCCTTGACTAAATCTCCCTTTAAGAGGATCTCAAATAACAAAGCCCTGCAAGAATTCTCCCAAGAACTGGGAGAACTGCTGCCAGGCTCAAAATAGCCAATACTTGGCTCAACTGGACTACTTCTCTCTGGCAGCATAAATGGATGAGCTCAGAATAAGGTGGCAGATCTGTCTTCAACTCCCGAAATGTGATTCATGGTTTTACCTATTTTTGTAGATATGTGGGGGGCCAGAACACCCACGGAACTTACCATATAATATAAACCACCAATCTTCTGCATCCTGTCCCATCTTCTGCATCCCAGAAACCTGTTTCTAGGCTGCCCACACTGGGTCAAACAGGAAGATTTGCTAATTTTAACAGATTAACAGAGTTGGAAGGGACCTTGCAGGTCATCTAGTCCAACCCCCTGCCCAAGCAGGAGACCCTACATCTGCCTCTACCTAGGATCGAACTCACAACCTCCTGATTGTGAGGCAAGAGTTCCACCTCTAGGCCACAGGAGATTGTTAGGGATTCACTTCAGTGGACTTGGTTAGTTTTTGCAATCGGTAATTTGGTGAGTTCCCGGTTCAGGGAGCATCGGCAGACTTGCACAACGCGATTAAAAAATGCATACTTTCCCCTCTAAATCTGCATCCTCTGCATTTGCTTTTCCTCGGATGGTCCTAAATTTCTTTTATTTTCCTTGCACGAAAACCAGCAACTCCTCAACACAATTCCTCCGACCCATTCCACCCACACCCGGGAAGGAGACAAAAATTCAAAACCGCACGCGGGCAAACCGCTCCCGCGACGCGACCTCCTGAAAGGTCATCCCACGCGTTCGCACGAGCGGGGGGCATCCCGTGCAACCTGTAAACCATTGCATTTGCACCGCACCGCGCCGCGCCGCCTTGTTTGCTTCTCCCACCGCGTTACCGCAAGGGCCGGTGAGAAAAGGAGAATCCGGAGCGTCTTACCTGCGTCGCTCCAACCCCGGGCGTGCGGATGGGGATTCCCTTCCCGTGCAGGCAGAGCTGCCAAGGGAGGCGGCTGGGGAGAGCGAGCGGCAGCAACTCCCTCCCGAAGAGACGCAGTTGCAGGTTAACCCCGCGCCTTCGCCCGGCTCCTCGAGTCACGGCGGGGAAAGCGCGCTCTCTCCCCCCCGCCCCCCGCTTCCCCTCCTTCTCGATGTTTTGGACCGACTTTAAAAGTTTCAGCTACCGTCGGCATCCATTTAACGCCCCCTACCGATCTTCTTCTGAGTTAACCCTTTCTGTCGAGAATTTGGTAACGGGTTGGAAAAAACTTCTGTCGCTGGTAGAGGGGAAATGTTGGCATCGTTGGCCTGAGCTTTGCAAAGGAACGAAATCATATTTTAATATTTGCATGCTTGCTACGTGCAGGGGGGTTGTTTTTTTTAAACAAGGAAAGGGATAAGGGGACTGGAAACTAAAACATACGAAGAGTGGTTGCAGGAACTGGGCATGGCCAGTCTGGCGAAGAGAAGGACCAGGGGTGACATGGTAACAGTGTTCCAATACTTGAGGGGCTGCCACAGAGAGGAGGGGATTAGGCTGTTTTCCAAAGCACCCGAAGGCCAGACAAGGAATAATGGATGGAAACTAACTGACCAACGAGAGATTCAACCTGGAAATAAGGAGGAACTTTCTGACAGTGAGAGCGATCAACCAGTGGAACAGCTTGCCTGCAGAGGTTGTGAGAGCTCCAACACTTGAGACTTTCAAAAGGAGATTGGACTGCCACTTATCCAAAATGATGTAGGGACTCCTGCTTGAGCTGGGGGGGGGGTTGGACTAGATGACCTACAAGGTCCCTTCCAAATCTAATAATAATCTAAAGGGAATGGCATTCCTGATCTTTAATCTCTCTCAATCAGAGTTCACATAAGAAAAGTACAGCTAATCCTCACCATTGAGCCCAAAATGTATATTGCTAAGGGAGAAATTTGTTAATAGCAATAGCAGTAGCACTTAGACTTATATACCGCTTCACAGTGCTCTACAGCCCTCTCTAAGCGGTTTACAGAGTCAGCATATTGCCCCCAACAATCTGGGTCCTCATTTTACCGACCTTGGAAGGATGGAAGGCTGAGTCAACTGTGAGCTGGTGAGACTCGAACTGCCTCCAGTCGGCAGAGTCGACCTGCAATACTGCATTCTAACGACTGTGCCTCACAGCTCCTAAATGAGTTTGGCTCCATTTTATGACTTTTCTTGCCACGTTTGTTAAGTGAAACACTGCAGTTGTTAAATTAATAAAATGGTTGTTAAGTGAATCTGGTTTCCCCATTGACTTTGCTTGTCAGAAGGTTGCAAAAGGTGATCACATGAGCCCGGGACACTGCAACCATTATAAATGTGAGTCAGTTGTCAAACATCCAAATGTAAATCATATGACCATGGGGATGCTGCAATGGTCATAAGTGTGAAAAATGGTCATAAGTCACTTTTTCAGTGCTGTTACAACTTGCTGTTGTAAGTTGAGGACTACCTGTATTTTAGTTATTTACAGAGCAGTTCTATCACCACCATCATCTTAATTACTGTTGATGTAATCCACCTGTAATTAATAGAATGTGAGTTTATTTTCCCCTAAAATTCCAGAGTTCAGAGGAAAGCTCAGGTACTTCTCTGCCCAAACATCTGCAAAACAAAGAAAAACAATGGGTGGGCTTGAGGGAACCCCAGGCTTTGCAAGAATGAAAAAAATAGTAAAAATAAATTGCAAATGGAATCAGAAAGCTGTGAGAACAAAACTGAATAAGCAAGGCTGATCCGAACCTGGAACAACACAGCATTTTGTGACCTGTCCCCCTAGCTTTTGAGTCCAAATGTTGTTTGTGCCTGTCTTAAACTTTTGTACAAGAACGGCTTCATTTATGATTTCTGATTACACTGAGTCAATGTACGAAAAATCTTTCCACCTTTGCTCTGCCCTATCATCAACATTACTGTTGGAAAATCATTGAGCATACTTTAAAATGTAATGTAAAATACAATAGAAGTAAACTTGAAACAAAGGCTATCGCAAGTAACTAGATAAGTACATCAGAAAATGGGATGGGTAAAAGAAGACAATTTTAGTGCTTCTATCTTGAGTGATCCTTAATAAGAGATTTAAACACAATTTCTAGCTTTGAAAATAGTGGACTTTAACTGGCAGAGTGGATCTCATGCCTTCTAGTGTCAGGATGTACAGGTTTTTTTAAGATGCAGCAGGGCAGAGAGTTCAGTGGGGCACACATGCCTGGAAATAAATTCCTTTAATGTATTATTGAATAAATATGCATTTGACTAAATCATTCAAGTAAGGAAAAAGAATTATTTTTACACACTGTATTTACTGTGGCACAGATATTTATTCTAGCAGCATTTAATAGTACCTTCTTATTTAGCATGTACTTGGCACTGAATATTAGATGTTCTTAAACATCTAATTTGTTTTTGTTTTACAATGATATATATTGTATATCAGTCTTCATGGCCTTCTTATAATATAAGAAAGTCCTCAGGCTGGAATTTCATCTCCTATGCAACATAAAAGGCTCAAGACACTTTGACAAGATTTCTTATTATTACCACATTTGGTAGGCTATATCTCTTTGTGTCATATATTTAAGTAGCTTAAATGTACCAGCACAAACTTTTCCTGGTGTGGAGATAAGCAATGGGCAAAAACTTTGATGGGATAGAATAAGAAATTGGATTTCCCATCTTAGCCAGCATACATTAATAAATTCTGTTCAATATACGAAAATATGAATAAATGTAAATATATATTGGAGTTCTTACTTTAATCTTGCAGCAATTCCCAAGAGAATCCTACAGTCCTACAATTGCTAAAATATAAAATAAAAATGCACCAACGAGACATGATTTATATTTCCATGCAGGGGTGAAATCCAGCAGTTTCTGACAGGTTCTGGAGAACCAGTAGCGGAAATTTTGAGTAGTTCGGAGAACCCGTAGTGGAAATTTTGAGTAGTTTGGAGAACCAGCAAATACCACCTCTGGCTGGCCCCAGAGTGGGGTGGGAATGGAGATTTTGCAATATTCTTCCCCCAGGAGTGGGGAGGGAATGGAGATTTTGCAGTATCCTTCCCCTGCCACGCCCACCAAGCAACACCACACCCACCAAGCCATGCCCACAGAACCGATAGTAATAAAATTTGGATTTCACCACTGTTTCCATGTGCCAATTTATTGATTGACAAATAGATATATTGCATTATATCATTTAAATAGAAACACATTAGAACATAGTAGGTTTCTTTTATCTGCTGAACTCCAGGATCTTCCTCACACCTATGTTAAAATGCTTCTGAAAGCTATGAACCAGTGAGTGATCTGGCAAGAATATTCAGTGTTAGAAGCGATTCTCCCAGCTTTTCAAAATCTGGGGCCTCAACTATCCAAGTACATATTTATCAAACTTTGCTCATATATGTAAGAGTGAGATATATGAGCATGTGTGGAGGCCGCACCCTATAAATCTACTTCTGTGACAGAATGTCAGGACACAACTCATATATTTGAGATTGGCTTAAGATTTAAAGTTTAACTCAGAATGCTGCTAGCAAGTTGCATTTCTGTTTATTAATGATCTGAGAGAAAATTCTGATGTTTCGTGAAAGGAATTTAATGTACAGATCTCTTCAAGAGCATTAGTCAAGTTCTGCACGGGAGTTAATTATATACAGACACAAAGGGATAATTTCTCATATCCAGAGTGAAATTTGTCATATTGAAATTGATTGAATCAAAAGCTGTGAAAAACACCATGGTGCCTAAGAGGGGCCGTACATTATCTTTTATTGAACAAGCTGCACTGGCAGCATAGCAAGTTTTGGAATTATGAAGATGTCAAGAAGAGTGAAACATGAAATTTGCCAAAATGTTCAGTCTATTGAAAATATCATGTATTAGGATGTAAGTCTTTTCAAATGAAAAGATGTATTATTATTAATCACTACTTATAACTTGCACAAAAGATCAAGGGCAAAACTTATCCTGAACTCTAAATTTTCTTCAGAGTGTTAAAATATAATGCACAAATTGTTTTATATCTAGCTAGTATGCAATCATTCTAGTAGGGCAGTGTCATTCTCAATCACCCTGAAAGAAAGGAAGCAAATATAAAGTATAACCTGGCCTTCAAACCTTGTTTAGGGATGCCAATGATGAGGAATAGGTCTGCCCTGTTCCTCTGCCTATTAAGGATCTGATTTATATCCTGAAGTCATCTTAATGGGTGCATATTAAGCCTAGGTAAGACTTATTCAGGTCACACACACACACACACACACACACACACACACACACACACACACACACACACACACACACACACAGAGTGAGTTGGTGTAATGGTGACCCATCAAGGCTCTGTAACGTATATATTTCAGCCCAGAAAGACAAGGCACTCTCTTTATAGTGCCTATTTGTTCGCCATGAATCAGAATTAATGTGAATTTTTTTAGTCAATTACAATATAGATTACTGTGAACAGGTAAAGTAGGAAGCCTCA